>CM054057.1:722015930-723215930 GCA_028641055.1 Alopecurus myosuroides
CAAGTCCCCAAGACCCGGACTCTGGGTCTGAGGATTCTTGACTTGAGAAATTTTGTTTTCTCAAGTCCCCAAGTCCCAAACTTTCATTGACATGAAGGTGAAGGCTTAATCTGTGCATCATCACCCCTTATAGATTCTTGATATCTACGTATGCTTATACGTTTTGAAGTTATGCGTAATATGTAATGAGTTTCCGTCTATCGCCTTTGCTCTGCATAACTTATGGTTTAGATGACCCTTTTGACCCTTCTGAAGCTATAAGACGATTTTCGCATGGATTTTCAATGTTGCTATAACTCTAATAAAAACAGGGTCAGACAAGTCCCAATGGGCATCATAACTGATTGGATTTATAGGTTAGCAAACATCCCATTTTGTTGCGAGTCACATCAAGCTTAAACCAAAAACGTCAAGAATTTTTTTGGCTCTATTGTCCGGGTTACGACATTGCAACTGTACTTATTGCAAGTATTCAGTCCTCACAACCTAATGGCATCGTGGCCAGGTCTGAGTATACAACTGTGCTATTCAAGCAATCAGCCCCCAAGACCTACATATGTGTACTACGCAACAGTAGGCTTTCTGCTCTACCGGCTTACAGATAGCCTGAACACTAAGAGAGGAAAAAAATGCGCAAATTTAGACCCACTAAATCATACGCCTTACTATTGAGAAACATATTTGACTGAAACAACACACTAGTATATACAAAGCATGATCAGTTATAGAAAAATATGCAAGAAACTAACAAACTTAAGGTACATAATAACTATCATGATTTAACCATTTGTTTATTGATATGAAAAGGTTAGGTCAGCAGGGCGCCTCACTAAAAACCTCCAGTCCCCGTAGGTACCCTGGATAGGAAAAGAGCACGTCTGAAACCTGCTGCCTGTTACATCGTGTAATACAATTTGCAAACCGAGTCTATGCTAAGTGTAGTAAGGGCGCAGCTGGGCCACGTTCCATGGTCGTTCGCGCTCTTGCATAGAGAAGGTAGAATGGGCAGTGTCATTCACATGGTCCGAATCTTGCCTTGCATCCACTAGGTAATACGATCCATTGTGTAGATTCCGGCTTATAATAAACGGACCCTCCCATGGTGGAGATAACTTGTGTTTTCCCTCTTTAGATTGCGCCCAACGCAGCACCAGGTCTCCTTCCTGAAAAACACGCGTCCTGACCTAGCGGCTGTGATATCGCCGTAAATCCTGTTGATATACTGCAGACCGCTCCCAGGCTTGCTCCCTATGCTCTTCTAGCATGTCCACAACGTCTTGCCGGGTCTTCTCGTTTTCTACCTCAACATAGGCCGCCACTCGTGGCAAGTCATGGATAATATCGCTTGGGAGAACAGCCTCTGCACCATAAACCATAAAAAAAACAGGGTCATCTGAGTAGATCTGTTAGGTGTAGTATTTATTCCCCAGACCACAGAGGGTAACTCCTCAACCCATGCTCCAGCAGTTCGGAGGCACGGGGCTCGTAATCGTGGTTTTAACCCACGAAGTAGCTCTTGGTTTACTCTCTCCACCTGACCATTGGCTTGTGGATGGGCCATTGAGGCTACATCAAGTCGAATGCCATTGTTTCCATAGAACTTCTCCATCTCTCCTAAGGACATATTGGTTCCATTGTCTGTGATTATGCAGTGGGGGTATCCAAACCGATATATGATTTTCTTCAAGAATTGCACAGCTGTGACGGCTTCACAGTTCGTAACTGGCATGACCTCAACCCACTTTGTGAACTTATCGACGGCCACCAGTAAATGAGTCTTTTTGCATGGAGACATGTGGAAAGGGCCTACCATATCCATACCCCAAACAGCGAACGACCAAGTCAATGGAATTGTCCGCAGCTCCATAGCCGGCACATGGGTTTGCCGAGCATACCTCTGACATCCATCACATCTTGCCACCAAGCGTTCTGCGTCTGCTAAAGCCGTAAGCCAAAAGAACCCGTGCTGATACGCCTTGGCCACAAGGGATCTTGTGGAAGCATGGTGTCCACAATCACCTTCATGAATTTCTTTCAGTATTTGTCGGCCTTCTTCTGGAGCTACGCAACGTAAAAATACACCTATAGGACTTTTCTTGTAAAGCTCACCGCCAATGATAGAGTAACATTTTGCCCGTCTCTGGATTTGCCGGGCTACAACTTCCTGCTGTGGTAACTCGCCCCGTAGTAGGAATGCCAGGAACGGCTCAGTCCATTCTGGAATAGCGTGCACCGCGGCTACAAATTCCGAGGCTGGGTCCGGGTGAGCTATCTCTTCTTCTGACTCGGTTTTAACGGAAGGCTGCCACAATTCATCCAAGAAAACATTAGGCGGGACCGGCTCTCGACGGGAGCCAAGTCTTGACAGTGCGTCTGCAGCCTCATTCTTACGCCGGTCAATGTGCTCCACCTGATACCCTGAGAAAGACCCGGCTATTTTGTCCACCTCTCTGCGGTATGCTGCCATCGTTGCATCCTTCCTATCCCACGTTCCTGAGACCTGCTGTACCACAAGATCCGAGTCTCCGTAGCACATTATACGCCTAATGCTCATCTCCTTTGCTACACGCAATCCATGCAACAAGGCCTCGTACTCAGCTACATTATTAGATCAATCAAAATGAATTTGCAAAACGTAGCGCAACTTATCTCCTTTTGGCGATGTGAGCACAACGCCGGCTCCTGATCCTTCATACTGCTTGGACCCATCGAAATGCATAACCCAAGATTCTGAACTTGGCACTAACGAGGGCACGCTTGTCTGACTCCAATCATTGACAAAATCAACAAGCGCCTAGGACTTAATCGCATATCGGGGCTCATAATTGATGTGATAATCACCCATCTCGATGGCCCACTTGGCTACCCTACCTGTAGCATCTGAATTTCTTATGATATCTTCCATGGGTATGGATCTTACCACCGTTATGGGGTGCTCTTGAAAATACGGCTTCAATTTCCGACTGGCCATGAAGACCCCAAACACTAGCTTCTGCCAATGCGGATACCGCTGCTTTGCCTCTGATAAGACCTCGCTCACGTAATAAATCGGCCGTTGCACCGGGTAGTCCTTTCCATCCTCTTTACGCTTGACCACGACTACTGCACTGACTGCTCGAAGCCTGGCCGCAACATACAGCAACATGGGCTCTTTGGGACCCGACGCAGCCAAAACCGGGGCTTCAGATAGGTGCTTCTTCAAAGCTTCAAACGCCTCATCCGTCTCTTGATCCCATACGAACTTGTCTGTTTTCTTCAATAGTCGGTATAGGGGTATTGCCTTTTCTCTGAGCCGAGATATGAACCGGCTCAGCGCTGCTACGCATCCTGTAAGTTTCTGAACATGTTTCAATCCCTCTGGCTTTTTTCGGCTCTGAATAGCTTTGATCTTCTCCGGGTTAGCCTCGATCCCTCGCTCAGAAACGATGAAACCAAGTAATTTCCCCGCAGGGTCTCCGAACACACATTTTGTTGGGTTGAGCTTCATTTTGTATATCCTCAGGTTCTTGAAGGTCTCTTTTAGGTCATCAATGAACGTTTCTGCGCTCCTTGTTTTGATCACCACGTCATCGACATAAGCATGGGCATTGCGCCCAATCTGATCCTCGAAGCACTTCTGAATGCACCGCTGGTATGTTGCGCCGGCATTTTTCAATCCAAAGGTCATTGTTTTGTAACAAAAAGGTCCAAAGAGGGTTATGAACGACGTCTTCTCCCAGTCCTCCTCTTTGAGCTTTATCGGATGGTACCCGGAATAGGCATCCAGAAAGCATAACAAGTCACTTCCCGCCGCCGCATCTATGATCTGGTCTATTCTTGGAAGGGCAAACGGATCTTTTGGACAATGCTTGTTGAGACTCGTGTAATCTATGCACATTCTCCATTCGTTATTCTTTTTCAACACTAAAACCGGGTTAGCCAACCACTTGGGGTGGAAAACCTCCATGATAAAGCCGCTGCTGCTAAGAGTTGAGCTACCTCTGCTCCTATAGCTTTTCTTCTTTCTTCATTACTTTTCCTCAGGCCCTGCTTCATTGGCCGGGACTTGGGATCACCATGTAAGCTGTGCTCAGCGAGTTCAGTCGGGATACCCGGCATGTCGCTAGGCGTCCATGCAAAAACATCCTGATTCTCACGGATAAACTCGATGAGCGCACCTTCCTCCTTGCTATGCAGGTTGGACCCTATGGCGAACTGCTTGGAAGAGTCGCCCTCAATGAAAGCCACCATCTTTGTGTCTTGGGCTGCTTTAAACTTAGCTCTCTCATCATTGGTATTTGGTTTTTTCAAAGCTGTTCGATCTTCCGGGTCTACCTGAGACCTGTAATACCTGAGCTCTTCCTTTGCACAGGCTTGTTCTGCGAGGGCCGCATCTCCCTCATCGCACTCCGCAGCCACAGCCCTGTTCCCATGAATAGTGATGGTCCGTTTTGGGCCCGAGATTTTCAACTGTAGGTAAACGTAACACGGTCTTGCCATTAACTTGGCGTGAGCCGGCCTTCGAAACAGTGCGTGATAAGGACTGCGTAATTTCACCACCTCGAATGTGAGCCACTCTACTCTGTAATTATCCTTGGATTCTCCAAAAGCAACCTCCAGTGATATCTTTCCCTCAGGGCAGGCCGAATGTCCTGGTACAATTCCGTGAAAAACTGTGGAGCTTTTCTGGAGATGAGACTCCTTGAGCCCCATACGTAAAAAGGTCTCCCAATATAGGATATTGATATTGCTCCCACCATCCATCATAACCTTATTTAACTCATAGCCATTGACTTGCGGGGCTACTACCAAAGCTAGCAGACCCGGATGTTCTATTTCTTCCGGGTGATCCGTTCTACTCCATGTTACTTCCTGATCTAACCATCTCAGGTATCTTGGAACACCCGAAGAAACCGAATTTACAGCTCTTTTGAGTATCTTCCTTTTCCTCTTGGTGGTCCCAGTGGTGTGAACATGATACTGTCCTAGCTGCGTTGGGTTACTCTGAAAGCCCCCTGCACCACCCTGGTTATTACCTGCGCCACCATCTCCTGCATTGCCTGCAGGGGGTGGGCCATTGCCCTGGTTTCCACCCGGACCCGGCCCTCCTCCCTGGCCTGCACCTTGCAGCGTCTTCTATATTTCCTCATTTTTCCACCTTTGTAGATCCGCGCATTGCTCCAATGAATGGTTAGCCGGCCTGCCATTCCTACTATGGCGCGAGCAAGGCATCTTGAAGGCTTCGATGTGGTTAGTCGGCCTTGGTGGCCCTTGATAACTGCTTCCTCCATTGAAGTTTCCTCCGTTAAAGTTTCCGTCCGCTCTGGGCCTTGCAAACCCGGCCTCAGTATTGGCGAATAACTCGGAACCCCCCTCATACGGACTTTATGCTGGTTGTTTCCATTGCCACCATTGTTACCTCCATTGTTATTCGGTGCAGCCCCATTACCGGCTATTCCATTACTGTTCACATTAACTTTTCCCTTCTTATCCTCAATATATTCTTCTGTGGTGTCGGTGGAGGCATGCTTGTTGCACGCGTCCATCAACTCCCCCATAGTGATTTCTGAAACATGCCTACTAGATTTCATGCGTACCAATTTTTGCACCAAAGGCGTATATCTGCATGTTTTCGCCATAGCTTATATCGCATCCTTTGGCTGAATATCGGTGGAAGAGTGGAGTATCTCCATGACTCGGCGCACCCAGCTGCGTGCCGACTCTCCCTTTCCTTGTACGCGCCGGTCCAAGTCGTCAATCGTGTATAGTTTCCTGCAAGTTCCATGAAAATGCTTGACGAAAGCCCTCTTAAGCTCACTCCACGAATTGATAGACCTCTCAGGCAGGTTATTGAACCATAGTTTACCTGCTCCTTCAGACATCATGAGATACATAAATTTGGCTTGGAGCTGTTCTGAAGCGTTGCGAATAGACATGGCCATCTCATAGCTGCTTAACCAGGTCTCTGGATCCATGGACGGATCATAGTTGACAACTTTACCAGGCTCTTTGAACTTGTCCGGGTAAGGCTCGACCCTGATAGCGTCTGATAAGCATTTGGGTCCGGCTAAGTTTGTCAACACCGGCCTTATTCTCGAAACGTGTGAGACCTCTGCTTCTGCGGCGAGAGGCGCGCCAACTCCTGGACCTCGCACTACAGACCCGGCCGCACGCCTTGCCCGAGAGCTATCCACGATAGCCTGTGCCGCTGAGACCGCAGGAGCTGCTGGTCTAAGTGGAGGAGGCGGCATTTGCTGCTGCTCTACCCTCCGTCGTGCTGAATTCGATTGAATATTCCTTGTATTACCTTCTTGTCGACTGATATACGGCGTTCCATGCATGCCGCTCCTATTTTCCGGGTAATTTTCTTGCTGAGCCACCGAAGTGCGTAACATCTCTATAGCCCGCCGGGTTTCTATTACTTGAGGCGACTCTCCCAGTGGAATACGGTCGAGCGCTAAAGTTGCGGCGTACACGTTGTCCATAGGGTTATTGAAGTGACCTGGCGGGGTATGAAATCGTGATGCTGGTGGTTGCACAACATTGCCCCCGGCCGCCCCAGCGGGTGGCGCAGGTGACCCGACTGGCATGTTAGTCGGTTGTCCCCCAAGCGCTGCTCCTGCGTACCCAGTTTCTTGATTCACGATCGGGATCTGCTGGTCTTGATGCGTAACAAATAACACGGCTGGTTGTAGGGCTCTGCCTGTCGCAGGCAGTCTCGTCTGATGCCTCTGATTATATGCTCTAGTCGTTTGTGCATGTATACGATCCTCTAACTCATCCAACTGACGTTGACGCACGGCCATCTGTAATTTCTCGGCTTCTACATCTCTCCTTTGTTGTTCCAATGCTCGGCGGGCAACATCCAAGTCTCTGGCCCGGGCCGCCGCGTTTTCCGGGGTTATCACCGTTGCTAACACTGTAGGATCCAAGATCAAGTTGTTGCTGAACAGAGCCGGATTTGGTGGGTGTGACATTCCCGCACCGGCTGTTCTGTTCGTCCTAAATCCGAACATGTTCCTGTAATGAGTTGTTTCGCCTGTTTCGCTGGTGACGGACGTCTGTTCACCATCGACCCGGGCTCCATCCGGGTTTCCATTAATCGGAGTCTGTTGTTGGGCCAGCGCTTGCACCGCACCAGCCGCGGCTACTGACACATCACCCTGATTCAGATTTATCGCAGGGGCTGTGTAGACCGCAACTCGACGCGCAATGCCTAGTGAGGATTCATATTCTTCTTCCTCGCAGCTATCTTCTTCATACCGATCTTCGAGCAGATGCAAGATAGATTCGGTGTCATCATCTCCAGTGACCCGGCCACGCGGGGTCCATGCCGGCTCCTCCGGCTGTTCCCTCTTCGTGGTGGGTGCCAACTCCGGTTCTGCCATGCCTACCGACTCTTCTCCGTCCGATTGAACACAGGTGGCGGCCCCTGACACAGAATCATATTCATTATTATCAGAATTTAAACCAGATGTACATACCATACCCACAAACACGTTGACCCGGCCGATCGTGAAGACAGATCCGGTTTCCAGCTGGTCTGACTCTGGCCCCGAGCCAAAATCGTCGACGATCTTCTCTCCTTCAGGGTTGGTAATGATCTCGCCGATAACGAGGTTCTTCATGCTTTCCAGAGCTTCTCCCGTAATGTAAACACCTTTGGACGTTGGCCCCACGGTGGGTGCCAACTGTCGTGGGAAAGTCACGACAGATGTTACCGGAGGTAACTTAGGTTGGGGTAAATCGACTCTGGTGTTTGGGAGAGGGTTTAGCTCAGATCGGGCACAAGATTTATCCTGGTTTAGCCTCTCCATTGGAGATAATAGCTTACTTCCAGCTGGGATCATACTGATTGGCGATCTAGAGGCTCAGACTGTAATGTCGCCGATACTCCAAATCTAGGGTCACAAGTATTTGCTCTCGTATATCTAGAATAACTCGAATCTAGGGTTCTCTGCGCCATATGGGCCGGTTTATATAACACCCGGTTTCCTGGCTTTCCTTACAACATGCATCTATAGTCCTACTCGGGATCCACACGTAACCCTAAACTACTCTTCGTGCCCTCCAAGTCTTGGACTCCATGGCTTGCACCGCCTTTTGGCCTTCTAGAATCTTCCTTTCCACAAGCCGAGTTACCCATACGGCCGTTGGCCCATCAGTGACACCCGGCCCATTATCATATTACAAGGTCTCGAGTAAACTTCTTCCAGCCGGGTCTTTGTTCCTCTGCGTGGGCCTGCAGGGTTATTATCCCCCCAACAAATTTATTGATGAAGAAGGGGATTCCTTGGGCATCCCCAAACTTACACGCTTGAGTCTTCTTGGAATTTGCTTGGATGTACCACCGGGGCATAGCCAAGCTTAGGATTTTCACTCTTCTTGATCATATCATATCATCCTCTTCTCTTGACCCTTGAAAATTTCCTTCACATCAAAATTCTCACAATCTTCATTAGCAACGTTAGTGCAATTGAAATAATAAATTCACATGGTTCAGTTTAAACACAAGTATAACACTAAAAAACACGTTAGGTACTGTCAAAACATCTTTCAAAACTATTTTTCTCAAAATAACACCAAAAGAAAGAGATTAAGATGCAAATGCGATAAATGGGAGAAATCTGTCAAAACAGAACAACAGGTAAAGATCGATTTTTTCAAAAATCTTCGGATGCTAAAATCAAAAAGTGGTCTTATAAGACAAGTTGCGTATATAACTCAGGATTAAGCACAAAAAAGTTCCGATCATTTTGAAGTTTCTGTGATGTTTAACGGAATTAACAGTGGACAGCAGAAATCTGTTTCCTGCGCAGAAATCCGAAATATAGGCTCAACTTTCCACTAGAGGCTTTACTTGGATCAACAAAAACTCAAAATAAAAGATATAGGGGGTTGATAAAGAAGTAGAAAACACCCGGGTGCAAAGCACATCAAAGAAAACGAAAGAAAACGGGTTGAAAACAGCGAAATAAAACGGGCTGTCTCCTGATAGCGCTTTTCTTTAACGCCTTTCAGCTAGGCATAAAATGGCAACTAAGGGGTTTTCAAGTGAGGAAGCATCAACATCATATTTTGTTCTAATAATATAGTCAAAATTTAGCTTCATCTTATTTCTTGGAAAGTTTTCCAAACCTTTCTCGAGGGGAAGTTGATATTTAATACTCCCCTCTTTCATGTCAATAATAGCACCAATAGTTCTAAGAAAAGGTCTTCCCAAACAATAGGATAAGAAGCATTGCATTCAATGTTCATAACAAAAAAATCAACAGGGGAAAGGTTATTAACCATAATAAGAACATCATCAATTCTACCAAGAGGTGTTTTCTTAACATTATCAGCAAGATGAACATCCAAATAACTGTGTTCCAACGGTGGTAAATCAAGCATATTATAAAGCTTTTGAGGCATAACAGAGATACTAGCACCAAGATCACACAAAGCATCGCAATCAAAATCATTTACTTTTATCTTAATGATATGCTCCCAACCATCATCTAATTTTCTAGGGATATATGTCTCAAGTTTCAACTTTTCTTCCCTAACTTTTATGAGAGCATTAGTAATATGTTTAGTAAATGCCATATTCATGGCACTAGCATTGGGACTTGTAGCAAGATTTTGTAGAAACATACTAACTTCAGAGATATTGCAAAAATAAAAATCAATATTATTATCAAAAGTAATGGAACCATTATCTCCCACATCTCTAAAAATTTCAGCACTTTTATCAGAAGCAATTTCAGCAGTTTGAGGCAATTTAGCATGTTTCACCAAAGGAGTAGGCACTTTATTAACACAAACTACTTTATCATTGATAGTAGGAGGTTTACTAGCACTAGGAACTTCAGTTTTACTAGTGGTTGTGATAGTGCAAACTCTAGCAATATTATTCTTTCTAGCCAATTCATCATCTCTTTCCCACCTACCACGTAATTCAGCCATCAACCTAACATTATCATTAATTCAAACTTGGATGGCATTCAAAGTTTTACTTTATTTAACATCTTGTGGCAAAACCTTTAGTTTTAGAAAATCAACATCAATAGCAAGGCTATCTACTTTAGAGGCAAGAACATCTATTTTACCAAGCTTTTCCTCAACAGATTTACTAAAAGCAGTTTGTGTGCTAATAAATTTTTTTAAGCATGTTTTCAAGATCAGAGGTAGAGATTTTATTACTATTGTAGGAGTTGCCATAAGAATTACCATAACCATTATTAGGAGGATAGGGTTTATAATTGTTTCCACCAAAATTATTTCTATAAGCATTGTTGTTAAAATTATTATTTCTAATAAAGTTTACATCAACATGCTCTTCTTGAGCAACCAAAGAGGCTAAAGGAACATTATTAGGATCAGCTTGAGCTTTACCATTAACAAGCATAGACATAATAGCATCAAGCCTTTCACTTAAAGAGGAGGTTTCCTCAATAGAATTTACCTTCTTACCTTGTGGAGCTCTCTCAGTGCGACATTCTGAATAATTTATCATCATATCATCAAGAAGCTTTGTTGCATTGCCCAAGGTGATGGACATAAAGGTGCCTCCAGCAGCTGAATCCAATAGGTTCCTTGAGGAGAAATTCAGTCCTGCATAAAAGGTTTGTATAATCATCCAAGTAGTCAGTCCATGAGTGGGACAATTCTTCACCATAATTTTCATTTTTTCCCAATCTTTAGCAACATGTTCATTATCAAATTGTTTAAAATTCATTATTTCACTTCTCAGGGATATAATCTTAGCTATTTATAATATTTTCCAATGAAAGCATATTTACACTTAGTCCATGAATCAATACTATTTCTAGGAAAAGATAGCAACCATTCTTTAGCTCTTCCTCTCAAAGAGAAAGGAAATAATTTAAGTTTAATAATATCTCCATCCACATCTTTATATTTTTGCATCTCACATAGTTCAACAAAATTATTAAGGTGGGCAGCAGCATCATCAGTACTAATACCAGAAAATTGCTCTTTCATAACAAGATTTAATAAAGCAGGTTTAATCTCATAGAAAGCAGCAGTAGGAGCAGGTGGAGGAATAGGTGTACAAATAAAATCATGTTGTTTGTGCCAGTGAATTTACACAACTTAGTATTCTCAGAGGAACTCATTTTAGAAGAATAAAAGAAAGCAAATAAATAACAACTATGAAGTAAACTAATATTTTTGTGTTTTCAATATAGAGAAGAAAAACAAGACAAAAATAAAAACAAGACAATAAACAAAATAAAGAGGTTGAGAGTGAGAGACTCCCCTTTCCAGAAGACTTCCTTCTACCCGGCAACGGTGCCAGAAAAATCCTTGCTACTTGTGATGGCGACCGTGGTGGAAGGAAGTCTTCTTATATATGTTTGTTTGGTCACCGGCAACGGCGCCAGAAAAGTCCTTGATGCGCTTTTTTGGGAACCCCAAGAGGAGGGTGTGATGATCACAGTGGTAGGAATTTTCCCCTTAGTTAAGAACCAGGGTTATCAATCCAGTAGGAGAATAAGGACCTTCGGAAGGTTGATGCCACTGACGGTGGTGCTGGCGCTTCACCGGTGTCAGCAACAACGTGGAACCTCCACACAACACGACCACAATACTTTGCCCTAGCGGTACAGTGAGGTTGTCAATCTCACCGGTCTTGCTGAAAACAAAGATTAGACGTATAATGTGGAAAACAGTGTATGCTTGCAGTAAGTAAAGCGAGCAGGAAATTTTTGTGGTTTGTTTAACTGTGTGGAAAATGGACCGGGGTTCATAGGTTCACTAGTGGTGTCTCTCCATAAAAGATAGCATGCTGGGTGAACAAATTACAACTGGCAATTGACAAATAGAGGTGGCACCGTAGTGCACAATTTGACATGAAGATTACTATGATATTTAGTGCGGGCATTACAACAAGATACATAGACCGACATCCATATGCATCTATGACTAATAATCCACCCTTAGGTTATCATCCGAACCCCCTTAAGTATTAAGTTGCAAGCAATAGATAATTCCATTAAACAAAGTGTGTAGTGTAAGCAATAATTATGCACGCGGGCACTCTCACCGTTGTTTTCTCCCTAATGGCAACATGACATCCCCCCTTCACGTTTATGTCACTCGAGCAAGGTGGTGAGGAGGCATGAAGCCACTATCGAGCATAAATACCCCCTCTTGGAGTCACTAGCAACTACTTGGCCAGAGCAACTACTAGCAACGAAAAGCATGCAAGATCACAAATAACATATGCAAATAAAGACTATAATCAACTTGGCATAAGTTCAATATTCATCGGATCCCAGCAAACACAGCATATAGAATTACATAAGATCAATATCGATCATGATAGGCAGCTCACGAGATCTAAAAATGCAGCCATATGAGGAGAAGACAACCATCTAGCTACAGCTACGAACCCGTAGTCGAAGGATGAACTACTCACGCATCACTCCGGAGGCAGGCATGGTGATGTAGAGGCCTCCGGTGATGATCTCCACTCCGGTAGGGTGCCGGAAACAGCTTTAGAACCCCCTGATCTAGTATTGATGGTGACGACGGCTGCGGAACTTTTCGGGGATTTTCGATCACGTGTATAGGGTTTTCCATCCGAGGGGCTTAAATAGGCGAAAGGGTAAAGGCGGTGGAGCTCCAGGGGCCCCACACCTATAGGTGGCGCCGCCAAGGGAGAGCCGCGCCACCCTATGGTGTGCCTCCCCTGTTGCCCCTCTTTGACTCCTCTTCAGTGTTCTGGATGCTTCCGGGGAAAATAGAAACTTCGGGCTTTGTGGGGTCCAATTTCGAGAATGTTTGCAGAACAACTTTTCTGAAACCAAAAACAGCAGAAAATAGGGAACTGGCACTTGGCATCTTGTTAATAGGTTAGTCCCGGAAAACGTATAAAAATGCTATAAATAAGGGAGAAAACAAGTAGCAATTTGAAAAATATGACCATGGAGCATTAGAAATTATAGATACATTGGATATGTATCAATAAGTTTGCCAAAACCAAATAGATTAACTTTGTGCTCCCAAAGTGACACCAATACTAACAACAAGATTAATCATATAACAAAAATTGCAAACTAAAATAAGGTGTGCAAAAAGTAAATGATAAAACTTCTCATTAATATTCCATAACGGAAACTCACACCAAGGGATACATAGATAACCAACTAAAGGAGAGATACTTCCACACTCCAAACCATCCTATATGATAACTTCTCTACTCATGATATGACTCTATTGAAAAAGTAAAAATGTGAAAGATAATGGTGTGATACCGCAGCACTCCCCCAAGCTTGGAACAAGCCAAGGTGATGCCAATACCAATGAGGAATTACTCCTCGATAGTGGTGGTGAATCCTTAATAAGCCTCTCAATTAACTCCTTCGATTCATCAATCTTGTAGGTGAGAATACAAATCAGCTTTGTATTCTTCTCAATATGGTTCTTGAGATTGCCAGACTGTGGCTCCCAGCTCTTGAAATTACTCCCCCATACTTCTTCAAATTGAGAGCTTTCCTTCCCTGCATTGTTAGAACGATCCATATTCCAACTATAGGGCAACTTTGCTTGAGGTACCCTTTGAAATTTATGCTTATGGATTAAAGTATGGAAGGGTTTTTGATGCCTGAAAATGGTGTACTTGAGGCAAGGAAGTTACGTGGAGCCTTCCCTCTAGTGCTCATCCGCGCCCCTCTCTTGAGTTTGAAAGGGTTTGCCACCACCCCAACGCTTGCAATGGTGGCACGAAGGTACACATGCGAGTCTTCTTCTACTTCTTCTTCAGCTTCAATCTTGATCTCCTCCTCCACCTTAGGACCTGGGTGATCATCTCCTACGGGCTTATTACCCTTGTCGTAGGCCATGGTGCCTCTAAAACTGAGAACAATTCCTCACAGACACAGATCAAAACAAAAACAGGACCAGAAAACGATGTACGATCCTCGGGGGATCCGGGGGATTATATAGCGAGAAGTTTCATAACAAAAGGAAGGTACATGGCGAAAATGGGTCGGAGACGGGCTCCGAGGCGCCCATAACATATTGTGGCGCCGCGAGGGGTGGGCCCGCACCGTGGCATAGTGTGATGCCCTCGGGCACCGTTTCCTACCCCTTTTCGTCTCATAATATTTCATATTTACTGAAAACAACAAAAATATGTCTTGGAGAGTAAAGCGCGGACATTTTCTTACCAAAACTGTTACCTATTCAAAAACGGACTCTGCAATTTCCTGAATGTCCTTTTTAATAAAAACTTCTGGAGTCACCACTTGAATAATATCAACCTCTTCATTATAAGAATCTCCAGAAATATAATGTTTGAGTCTTTGCCCATTCACAACTTGTGTAGTGTTATCTTTAAGTGAAACAATTCTGATTGCACCCGAACGATACACCTCTTCAATAAAACAAGGTCATTCCCATCTCGAGAGTATTTTTCCTACAAAAAATCTGAGACGAGACCTATACAATAGAACTTTCTCACTAACATGGAACTCTCTCTTAAGAATTCTCCTATCATGCCATTTTTTTAAATTTCTCTTTAAAGAGTATAGAATTTTCATAAGCTTCACTTCTCCATTCATCCACAGAACTCAAGTCAGGCAACCTTTTCTTACCAGCAAATTTTAAATCTCTATTAAGTTCTTTCACTGCCAAATAAGCTTTGTGTTCTAATTCTAAAGGAAAGTGACAAGCTTTTCCATAAACCATTTTATAAGGAGACGTACCCATAGGATTTTTGTAAGAATTTATATAAGCCCATAAAGCATCATTTAGCTTACTAGCCCAATTTTTCGTAGATTTATTAGCAGTGTTTTGCAAGATAGATTTAATTTTCTATTTTATAATTCTACTTGCCCACTTGTTTGGGGATGATAAGCTGAGGCAATTCTATGATTAACATCATATTTAGCAAGGGTTTTTCTAAAACCACCATGAATAAAGTGAGACACTCCATCAGTCATAAGATATCTAGGCGCACCAAACCTAGGAAAAATATCATCTTTAAGAACTTTTAATGAGGTTTCACCATCATCACTCTTTGTAGGTATATCCTCTACCTTCTTAGTAACATAATCAACAACAACAAGTATATGAGTATAACCATTCGAAGGAGGAAACGGACCCATAAAGTCAAATCTCCAACATTCAAAAGGTTCAATAACAAGAGAATAATTCATAGGCATTTCATTGCGTCTAAAAATATTACCAACTCTTTTAGATTCATCACAAGATAAAATAAACTTTCGTGCATCTTTAAAAAGAGTAGGCCAATGGAAACCTGATTGTAGAGCCTTTTGGGCAGTCCTATCTCCAACGTGATGTCCTCCATAAGCACTACTATGAAATTTTCTTAATATCTCTCATTGTTCATACTCTGGAAGACATCTTTGCATAATACCATCTACTCCTTCTTTATATAAGTGTGCGTCATCCCAAAAATAATGCCTCAAATCATAAAAGAATTTCCTTGTTTGCTGAGCTGTAAAGGTTGGAGGCAAGGACTTGGAATAAACAATAATGTTAGCATAATCTGCATACCAAGGACTATCTCGTGATCTTACTTCTACTGATGCCAGCTGTTCATTTGGAAAACTATCATTAATAGGAATAGGGTCATAATAAATGTTTTCCAATCTAGACAAATTATCAGCAACATGATTTTCAGCACCCTTCCTATCTATAATATGCAAATCAAACTCTTGTAAAAGCAAAACCCATCTAATAAGCCTAAGCTTATCATCTTTCTTTTCCATAAGGTACTTAATAGAAGCATGATCACTATGAATAGTAACTTTTGAATCACCTATATAAGGTCTAAACTTATGAGAAGCAAAAACTACAACTAGGAATTCTTTTCCAGTGGTAGCATAATTCTTTTGAGCAGAATCAAGATTCTTACTATTATAATAAATAACATTCAACTTCTTATCTATTCGATGTCCAAGAACAACACCTACATCAAAATCACTAGCATCACACATAATTTCAAAGGGTAAATTCCAATCAGGTGGTTGAAAATTAGGAGCATAAATTAAAGCCTTCTTTAGAATTTCAAAAGCTTATTTACAATCATCGTAAAAAACAAAAGGTACATCTTTTTGGAGAAGATTAGTAAGAGACTTTGATATTTTAGAGAAATATTTAATAAACCTTCTATAGAAACCAACATGACCAAAGATACTACGAATACCTTTGACATCCCTGGAACAGGGCATTTTCTCAATTGCTTCATCTTTAGCTCTGTCAACTTCAATAGATCTTCCATAAATTTTATGTCCAAGAACAACTCCTTCATTAATCATAAAGTGGCATTTCTCCCAATTAAAAACAAGATTAGTTTCCTCACATCTCTGCAATACTTTATCAAGATTGTGCAAGCAGTTGTCAAAAGAAGTTCCATAGACTGAGAAATCGTCCATGAATACTTCCAAAATTTCCTCACAAAAACCATGAAAGATAGCAGACATGCATCTTTGAAACGTAGTAGGAGCATAACACAAACCAAAAGGCATACGTCTAGAAGCATAAGTTCCATAAGGACAAGTAAAAGTTGTTTTCTCTTGATCTTGCTTTTTAACAACAATTTGAGAAAACCCAGAATAACCATCAAGAAAGCAAAATGAGTTTTCTTAGACAACCTTTCTAACATTTGAACATTAAAAGTTACAAGATAATGATATTTCTTAGTAACTTTGTTGACTTTTCTTAAATCAATGCACATTCTATAACCAACTACTACTCTTTGAGGGTGAGACTGATGGCTCTCCTCTCCCACCCCCTCCCCACCCCAATCTCGGCCTCACCCTCCAATGGCGTCTAGATCTTCAAGATGGATGCACTCCTCCATTGGGACTTCTCTCCCGGCCTTGCCGTGGAGAAACAGGTGCGTAACAAGTTTGGATCATCTGTCCACTTCTCTTCCTCCCATGGTACCAAGGAATTTTTCTCGTGGTATCTTTCTCCTCGACCTCTTTTGCTCTCTCCGAGGATCTGTTGGATTGGCTCTTCAATCATGCATTGGAGGTGATCATTTGGGTTTCAAAGTTTTCCAATTGTCTGATAGAAGATTCCATTTTTTGGTGGCATCTAGTCATGTGAGTCACTTCATCTATGGGCTACATGACCATGTTTGGCCTGATTTTCTTTGCCATTTCAATCTCTTCCGTGGGCAACACCCTAGCATCACTGTGTTTTACAATGATTTTGAGACTTCATGGTATTCTTCCACTAAACAATTGGTTGTCTCTCAACGTGCCCCTTCATGTGTACGCCACAATCTGGAGTTGTTGCGGGTTGGTTCCAAGGATGATCACTCCTCGATGCTCGAACTCACCATATTTGGTTTTGTCAAGGATACAGATGTCCCCTTGGGAGCTGCAATGCCTAAGACAACTATTTCTCATGTTAACCATGGAACCTCACCGCCGGTGAGCTCATCTCCGGGGACAATTCATTTTAGTAACTTCAAGGTACCCATTGATTCTATCAATCAACATTTATGTCGGGATCCGATTTACTCACCTAATTTTCTACGGAAAATTTGTGAAAGTTTGTCTCCTTCCTTGCTTGAGGATTTGGAAGATTATAGACCTGTGGGATATTCGGAGCAGGAAATATGTAAAGTTTTATCTGTCCCTATTCTCCCTCCGAAGGATTTGGTTTTTGAATTTCTAGGCCGGTGCTCACGCTGTGGATTACACGATCATCTTAGGACTGCTTGTCCCGGTATTTGTCCTCATTGTCAAATTCTTGGCTTTAGATGTGTGGATTGTGATGTCACGTCCTCTCCCAAGGTGAAAGATTTATCGAGTGGACCCTTAAACCTTTTTTGGATCCCTCTCTGATAGGCCCACTACGCTGTTGTTTACGTTGCTTAGAACTGGAGCACTTCCGCAAATCATGCACCAATAATATTAAATGCATTTCTTGTTATGGTTGGGGTCATATTGCCAAGAATTGTCCGATCAAGATTTTCTACAATTACTGCCATTATGAGGGACATTCCTTTGATTCATGCCCTAAGATTCGGTTTCGTAAATGCAATCTGGTGGGGCATCAAACTAAACTCTGTAGGGTGTGACAATCATGGGTCATTAAGCGGAAAGAACGGAAGACATGGGTCATTAAACGGAAGGAGCTACCCGTTTTAGTAACAAATGATTGGTTGTTTCGGCTCTCGCAACGCTTTCCATGTCATCGATCCCCGCCGTTTTCCCTTCTTTACCCAGGGTTCCCTCGTACGTGTCGTTCCCTCCCCTCCTTGTTTCAGCTTCTCTCTCCCCTACTTCTCCTCTTGCCTCGGCGACTCCACCCATGGCGAATTTTCATGTTCGTCCCTTCCCCTTCGTCTCCGCCCATGCTGGGATTGATCAAGGACCTGATGATAGGATCCAGCGCAACCTGCTAGTGATTGGAGATCCACCGCTCTCGCATGAGGAGGATGCCATTGTCACGGTAAACCCCCCGATCTCGGATAATGAGCGCAGGGACACTCTCGAATCTATTGTGGATCTAGTTAACACTGAACATGGTCATATTATCATCACGGACGCTGAGATATCTGCTCTAGGTGTGGGGAATGTTTCCTTTGCATCACCTGAACTGAGAGATCTGTATGTTAGAGATAACCCGCATGCATTGGATGAGGATTGTACTTACTCTTTTGTTCGTCATGATGAGGGTATTAACATGCGTCTTCCTCTATTTGAGTATGAGGCTTGGATTCTCTTTCTTGCATTTCCCTCTGATTACCTCACAGAGCACTATAACAAAGCAGTTTCACTGTTTGGCAAGTGATACGTCAAAAACGTATCTACTTTTCCGAACACTATGCTGATATTTTCCCTCTAAACTTGTGTGTTTTGAATGCAACTAACACAGACTAATGCTGTTTTCAGCAGAATTACTTTGGTGTCTCGTTTTTGCGCAGAAAATCAACTTTTAGGAAAATACCCGGAAATGAAGGGAAAGTCCATATTTTACCCAAGACTCCCGAAGCCAGAAGATGAGTCGGAGAGGGGCAAGGGGGTGCCATCACCACCCCCAGGCGCGACCAAGGTGAGCCCGCGCCTGGGCATGGTGAGCCCACCTCGAACACCCCCTCGGACTCCCCTTTCGACTAAATATGCCCCGAAACCTAAAAACCCAACGGGGTTTGATCGTTTGCCAGAAAGAAGTCTGTAGCTCCGCCGTCATCGCGAATGCTTTTTCTGGGTTCAGAATCTCCGTTCTGGCACCCTGCCGGGACGGGGAATTGGAGGAGATCATCGCCATCGTTATCACCAACGCCTCTCCATCGACCATCCATGTTTCCCCCATCCATGTGTGAGTAATTCCGCCGATGTAGGCTGAAGGGGATGTTAGGATTGGATGAGATTGTTCATGTAATAATGCCATGATTGTTAGGGCATAGTGCCTAGTATCCTCGATTAGTTCTATTGACATTGTTGCAACTTGATATGCTTAATGCTTGTCACTTTGGGCCCGAGTGCCATGATCTCAGATATGAACATTTTATTGAATCACGATGATAACTATTGTTATTGATCATACCTGCAAGTTGTTTACACATATCGTTGTCCGGAACCCGAGGCCCCGAAGTGACAGAAATTGGGACAAACGGAGGGGATGGCTGTGATGTGAGGATAACATGTGTTCACGGAGTGCTAATGCTTTGCTCCAGTGTTCTATTAAAAGGAACACCTTAATTACCAGTAGTTCCCTTGAGGCCCCGCTGAAAACGGGCTGGTAGGACAAAATATGTTGTGCAAGTTCTCATTGCGAGCACATACGACTATTTACGGGACACATGTCTGTGCTTACTTAGTGCCTGGATGTTTTATCTTATTTATCTGCAATGCCCATGTAATGATTATTATAACTATATTATCCATGCAACGCCCGTTGATCTATCCCTATGCCTACAATATTTAATATCGCTGTTTACTTCAAACACTACTTCTGCTGTTTTCATTTCACTGCTGCTATTATTTCACTACTGCTGCTACTATATAACTGTTACTACTGATAAACCACTGCGAGCAAGTCCACTTTCAGGTGCAGGTGAATTGACAATTCACTTGTTAAGGATCAAAAATATTCTTTGGCTCTCCTTGTGTCAAATCAATAAATTTGGGTTTTACTTCCCTCGAAGACTGTTGCGATCCCCTATACTTGTGGGTTATCAGGACTATTTTCTGGCGCCGTTGCCAGGGAGCATAGCTTTATTTGCGTGCTCACCGGAGAGTACTATTATCTACTGCCAATCATTCATCATGGGTAAGTCTCGTGATGGAAAGTTTCCTATATTACCATCCACTACAAGAAGAGGTACAACTCTGAACCCCTCTGTTGCTCTTGATTCACCGTCTATTATGAGTAAGCTGCTTACACCACCACATACACATGGTACACGTGCTACTTCTGCTGAATCTAAAAATACTTCTGATTCTTTTGATGATGCTTCTACCATGCTTGATGAGAGTGGTTCTCTTGGTGCTTTCTTAGATGCTACTATTGCTAAAGCTAAAAATATTGCAAACACTGAAACTCCTGATAAAAATCCAGTTACTCCTGCTGTTTCACCTGAGCTTAGAGAGAATCCTAGTGATGATTTTGATGATTCCTATATTGAACTTAATGATGATCTTATTGATGAACTACATGCTATGAAGGATAGAGATGCTGTTATAAGTCTTGTTGAAAGTCGTGTTTTAAAATGTAAATTATCTCCTGATGCTAAGTTTGCCACTTCTCCCATTAATATCAGGGATAAGGATTATGATTTCTCTCTTGATTTATCTTATATATCTATTGTTGAGAAAGAACCTTTTTGTAGTACTGAAAATAAAAGTGCTATGAAACATATGAATGAACTGTCCTCTTTGAGTAGTTTATTCTTTGATGATCTTAAGAAACATAGCTACTTTGTTGCTAAAATATTCCCTTTCTCATTAAAAGATGAAGCTAAAACTTGGTTTAATAATTTTTCTCCGGGATCTATTGATAGTCCTATTGGTTTGGTTAATGCTTTCTTTCAGAAATATTTTCCTGCTAGTGCTCAACATGCTGCTTTACAAAATATATTTAATTTCAAGCAATTGGAAGGAGAGAAATTGGCTGTATCTTGGGCAAGGTTATGTTCTTTAGTTAGGGCTACACCTGGGCATAAGCTAGAAAATAATGAACTTCTTGATATATTCTATAATGGACTAACTATTGAATCTAGCACATACCTGGATAGTTGTGTTGGTTGTGTTTTCAGGCAAAGAACTCCAGATGAAGCTGAGGAATTAATGGCTAAATAAGCCAAAATCATGCTGATTGGACTATGGTTGAGCCTGAGCCGACCCCTACTCCAGTATCAACACCAACACCAACACCCAAGAAGAGGGGAATGATTGAATTAAATGATGAAGTGATGAGAGAAGCCAAGAAATCTCTTAAAGAGAGGGGTATTAAATCTGAAGATGTGAATAATCTTCCACCTATAGAAGAATTATGTAAGCCAATCCCTCACTCATCCACCATGAGTACACTCTCTCCAACATTTTGATAGTAGAGATATTCCCTATAATAAACCTCCTGATCAATGTTTAGATGAATTTGATAATTATGTTATTAAGCAAGATAATTTTAATATGAGAGTGCAAAATCACCTAATGGAAAACTCTAGAGCTATTGATGATTTGCAGGGTATTATAGAAAGAACCTCTAATGATGTTAAAATGCTTGTTAAACACTTTGAAATGGTTCAAACTCAAATTGATTAACTTGCTAAAGTGCAAAAAGATTTGCTAGTTAATGCTTCTAAAGAAAAACATGCTTATGAAATAAGAACTAGAAGTGGTATTGCTACACAAGATCCTTTATATCCTAAGGGACATCCTAAAATAACTGAACAAGATTCTCAGCAAACTAATAATAATGTTATTCATACTAAAAAGAAAAAGAAGAAGAACATAAAAATGATGTAGAATCCTCTGACCTTCCTAAATATCCTAATAGTATATCTATCTATGATGCTGAAACTGAAAGTGGTATGAAAAGAATAATGTTGCTGATAAGGAAGAAATTCAAGAGGAACCTGAAAAGCAAACTAAAAATACAAAGTACACAAAGGAAGATTTTGTTTCTAATAAACATGGTAATGAGAGAGAACCTTGGGTACAAAAACCAATGCCTTATCCTAATAAGAAACAAAAATAAAAATAAGAAGAACATTACAACAAGTTTTGTGAATGGATGAAACCTTTGTTCTTGCAAATTCCTTTAACTGATGCTATTAAATTGCCTCCTTATGCAAAATATATGAAAGATATTGTCTCTAACAAAAGGAAGATTCCGAATGAGGAAATTTCCAAAATGCTTTCTAATTACTCTTTTAATGGCAAGGTTCCTAAGAAGCTTGGAGATCATGTCATACAACCTATTCCCTGTTCTATTGAAAATAATTATTTTAGAACTCCTTTGTGTGATTTGGGAGCTGGAGTTAGTGTCATGCCTTTTACTCTCTATAAAAGACTCCTCCTAGAAAAATTGATACCAACTGATATATCTTTGCAAATGGCTGATAAATCCACTACTATTCCTATGGGTATATGTGAGGATGTTCCTGTTCAAGTTGCTAATAATTGTCTGATATTAACTGACTTTGTTGTGTTGGAAATGACTAAAGGTGCTAATATGTCTATTATCCTTGGAAGACCTTTTCTTAATACTACAGGGGTGTTGCTTGTGATGGCGACCGTGGCAGGAGGAAGTCTTCTTATATATGTTTGTTCGATTCCCCGGCAACGGCGCCAGAAATTCTTGATGCAAACGTTGATGGTGCATTGACGGGGAGACTTCTTGATGATGATTAAGTCCCCAGCAACGGTGCCAGAAATTCTGGTTGCTATGGATGGTGTCTTGGGAACCCCAAGAGGAGGGTGTGATGAGTGCAACGGTAAGAATTTCCCTCAGTTAAGAACCAACATTATCAATCCAGTAGGAGAAAGCGGATCTTCGGAAGGTTGACGCCACTGACGGTGGTGATGGCGCCTCACCGGTGTCAGCAACAACGCAGAACCTGAACACAACACAACCAAAATACTTTGTCCCAATGGTACAGTGAGGTTGTAAATCTCACCGGTCTTGCTGAAAACAAATATTAGACGTATAGTACGGAAAAGAGTGTATGCTTGCAGTAAGTAAATAAAGCAGGAAATTGTAGTGGTTTGTTTAACAATGTAAGAAAATGGACCCGGGTTCATAGGTTCACTAGTGGTGTCTCTCCATAAAATATAGCATGCTGGGTGAACAAATTACAGCTAGGCAATTGACAAATAGAGGTTGCACCGTAGTGCACATTTATGACATGATGACTACTATGATATTTAGTGCGGGCATTACAACAATATACATAGACCGTAATCCAACTGCATCTATGACTAATAATCCAACCTCAGGTTATCATCCGAACCCCCTTAGGTATTATGTTGCAAGCAACAGATAATCACATTAAGCAATGTGTGTAATGTAAGCAATGATTGTGCACGCGGGCACTCACGCCGCTGTTTTCTCCCTAGTGGCAACGTCACATCATCCCCCATCACATTTCTATCACCCGAGCACAGGCAAAAAGGAGGCATGAACCCAACTATCGAGCATAAATACTCCAACTTGGAGTCACTAGCAACTACTTGGCCAGAGCAACCACTAGCAACGGAAAGCATGCAAGATCACAAATAACATATGAAATAAAGACTATAATCAACTTGGCATAAGTTCAATATTCATAGGATCCCAACAAACACAACACATAGAATTACATAAGAACAATCTCGATCATATTAGGCATCTCACGAGATCTAAACATTGAGGCATAAGAGGAGAAGATAACCATCTAGCTACTGCTATGGACCTGTAGTCCAAGGATGAACTACTCACGCATCACTCCGGAGGCAGGCATGGTGATGAAGAGGCCTCCGGTGAAGATCTCCTCTCCGACAGGGTGCCTAGAGACAGCTTCAGAACCCCCTTGATATAGGGTTCATGATGACGGCGGCTGCGGAACTTTTCGGGGATTTTTGATCAGGTGCCTAGGGTTTTCCTTCGGAGGGGAATAAATAGCCGAAAGGGCAACGTCGGTGGGCCACCAGGGTGGCCTCACCACCCCCAGGCGCGACCAAGGGGGGCCGCGCCTAGCTATGGTGAGGGCCCCCTGGTGCCCGTCTTTGACTCCTCTTCGGTCTTCTGGATGCTTCCTGGGAAAATAGGAACTTCGGGATTCGTGGGGTCCGATTCCGAGAATATTTCCAGAACAACTTTTCTGAAATAAAAAATAGCAGAAAACAGGGAACTGGCACTTGGCATCTAATTAATAGGTTAGTCCCGGAAAACGTGTAAAAATGCTATAAAGAAGGGAGAAAGCATGTATCAATTGGCATAATATCATCATGGAACATCAGAAAGTATAGATATGTTGGAGACGTATCAGACATCCCCAAGGTTAGTTCCTACACGTCCTCGAGTAGGTAAACGATAAAACAAAATAATTTCTGAGGTGACTGCTACCACACAATCTTTATTATGATATGTAAAAGCATATGTAAGCTGAGATCATAGAACTTTAACACAAACATGATAAATAGAACTTTAATAATAAAGCATAGCAATCACTTTGCATCATGAGAAGTAACTCAAATAAAAGATCATGAATAACAATGCAAAGAAAGATATACGTTTCTTTAAAGTATAGAGAAAGAGTATCAAAGTGGTATTTCGCTAGTCCTTAAGAGTGGGGCAAAACATAAATTCCAGGACACCTTCAAAGTTCATGAGGAAGACTAGAACAAATAATTTGAGAACAAGCAATAGCACATCATGAATCAATTAATACTATTTCTGGGACAAGCACATAAAACTCAGAATGGCGAAAATGCTCTCTCAACTGTGCATAAAGTTAGAAGATGGAGACTCAACAAAAAAGTAAAAGAAAGGCCCTTCGCAGAGGGAAGCAGGGATCACTCATGTGCTAGAGCTTTTATTTTATTAAACAGAGGTATTAAAAGTTTGACACTCCTCCCACCCATCTTACACAAACCATGGCTAACCGAATCCTCGGGTGCCTTCCAACAATCACATACCATGGAGAAGTGTCTATATTTTCGGAGATGTATGCTAATGTCAACGAATGGTAAACTGAAAATACAGTACGTCACAAGCCAACTAGATTTCACAAGAGCGGCTCCCATATGAAGGACGCAACTGGTATAGAAGGTCATCCCTCTTTCTCTTTTTTTTACACAATTATGCTTTGACTGATAAATCAGGGGCAAAAATAGTGAAGAGATTTTGTGTGTATTAATTTGGGGCTAGGCACCCCGCTGCCAGCTCTTCTATCATTTGGATAAGCGGATGAAGCCACTGGTCCAGGGTGTGAAATCTAATCAACAAGTGAGATAAAGATTCTCTATTTACGTCCTAATGAGCAAAAACAGGAACACAAAGTAGGAGTAATTTTGAAGGTTTTAAAGGTAACACATGAGCAATTTACATGGAGTGGCAGTTAAATACCACATGTAGGTAGGTACGGTGGAAACAATGGGAAAACTTGGTTTTAGGGAGTTGGATGCACGAGTAGAATTCCATACTCAATATAGGTGGAGGCTAGCAAAAGACTGGGAGCGACAAATCAAGAGAGAATAAGATACATAATGATGCATAACGACATAAAGATCATTAATCAAAGCATAAGTGGTACCACAAGTTCAAAAACCAAATGATCATAGAGGCTATTAGTGACTGGTTCATAGTCATAAACATGGTGTGAGCATGCGCCAAGTCAACCAAATAAAACATTCAAAAGAGAATACCACAAATTTATGCTTCAGTATGACAAGAACAAGTCATGATTCTTTCAATGGAACATTAAAAACTCTCAGCTATTTGAGGCTACTCATGCTACTCAATAACCACAAAGCTTTAAAACTAAAATAACATCTAGCATGATATGAAAAAAAGTTCTAGCCACAGTCTATACAAGCTTCTACTTGCACCAATTAAAATTCTACTTCAAGCAGCAGTTTCTTTTCCTAACAAGCACCATACAAGATATGTTTAAAAAAATACTCTACATGATACATCAAGCAAACATGAGAGTACTCACATAACACTACTAAAACTAATAGCTCTTAGATAAGAGATGCATGCAAAACAGGAGCTAAATAAATGCAGCAGCCAGACAAAGACTAAGAATACAAAGTATTCCCATGAAAAAGCGGAGAGTGTCACTCTCCAATAAAAGAATGCTGGGTCCAACCAAGGTTATTGAAAAATAAAAACAAACTAAAAGCAAAAATAAAAGACGCTCCAAGTAAAGCACATAACATGTGATAGAATAAAAATATGGTTTCACTAGAAGTGACCTGATAATTTGTCGATGAAGAAGGGCATGACTTGGGCATCCCCAAGCTTAGACGCTTGAGTTTTCTTGGAATTTTTGGGATGTACCACCGGGGAATCCCCAAGAGTAGGTTTTTCACTCTTCCTGGTCACATCATATCATCCTCTTCTCTTGACCCTTGAAAATTTCCTTCACACCATACTTCTCACAATCTTCATTAGCAACGTTAGTGCAATCGAAATAATAAATTCACATGGTTCAGTTTCAACACAAGACTAACACTAATAAACACATTAGCTACTGTCACAACTTCTTTTAAAACTCTTTTTCTCAAAAGAACACCAAAAGAACGAGATTAAGATGCTAATGCAATTATTGGCAGAAATCTGTCAAAACAGGACAACAGGTAAAGTTGATTTTGTTCGAAAATCTTCTGTTGCTCAAATCAAACAGTGTTCAACTAATAAAAGTTGCCTATATGGCCCAGGATTACGCACAAAAAAACTCAGATCATTTTGAATTTTCCATGATTTTTATACGAATTTAACAGTGGACAGTAGAAATCTGTTTCCTGCGCAGAAATCCGAAATATAGTCTCAAATTTCCACTAGAGGCTTTACTTGGCTCAACAAAGACACAAAATAAAAGATACAAAGGGGTTGCTAAGGAAATATAAAACACCCAGGTGCAAATAAAACAAAAATAAACGACGGTAAACAGGTTGAAAACGGAGAAATAAAAAGGGTTGTCTCCCGCTAGCGCTTTTCTTTAACGTCTTTCAGCTAGGCATAGAAAGCAACTCAAGTATTTTCAAGTGAAGAATAATCAACTATAACTTCCTCTAAATAATTATTTGCAGCAATATGCACTCTTGATGTTTCTGAAGATTCAACATGAAGGTCAGTATTAGTTTCATTAATCGTTTTAGCAATTTTCAGCACATATTGAGATTTGGGTTTAGTTATCTTGGGAACATACATGAATCTTTGCTCTTTTCCCACAAAGGCTTTCTCCTTTTTGAATTTAAGAGATGAAAAAGTTGATCTTAAAGTTCCCATAGCCTCCTCTAGTTTACTAATCCTAGAATTTTGATCATCATGAGTGTTGCCAGCTTCTAGAGCAGTGATTTTTTTATCAATAGTTATTATTGATTCATTAACTTTGCTAGCATTATCAAAGAAAATTGGTAAGTTCATTTCCAAAGAGTTTAGTTTATTAATAACCTCATCCAAAGTGGTCTTAGTTTTAGCTGTTATAGTGGGGGGCGTTCCTACCAAACTTTCAATAAAATTGCAGGCTTCCAAGGTAGGAGTTCCTAGAAAATTTCCACCCGTAAGAGTATCTAACACATACCTATACCTGACAGTAGTACCACCATAAAAATTCCTCAGGAGTATCAAGGTAGAATATATTTTTGTACACCTAATATAAGCATCGTTTATTCTATACCAAGCATCTTTTAAACTCTCTCCTCCCTGTTGCCTAAAAGAACGAACCTCAACTTCAGGAATACTCATTCTAGCAAAATAAAAGCAAGAAAATAAATAACATCTATGAAGTAAACTATTTTTTTTGTGTTTTTGATATAAATAAGCAAAACAAGACAAAAATAAAAACAACACAATAAACAAAATAAATAGGTTGAGAGTGAGAGACTCCCCATTCCAGAAGACTTCTTTCTCCCTGGCAACGATGCCAGAAATTATTGGTGCTTGTGATGGCGACCGTGGCGGGAGGAAGTCTTCTTATATATGTTTTCCCCGGCAACAGCGCGAGAAATTCTTGATGCAAACGTTGATGGTGCCTTGACGGGGAGACTTCTTGATGATGATTCAGTCCCCAGCAACGGCGCCACAAATTCCTGTTGCTATGGATGGTGTCTTGGGAACCCCAAGAGGAGGGTGTGATGAGCGCAGCGGTAAGAATTTCCCTCAGTTAAGAACCAAGGTTATCAATCCAGTAGGAGAAAGAGGATCTTCGGAAGGTTGATACCACTAACGGTGGCGATGGCGCCTCACCGGTGTCACCAACAACACGGAACCTGCACACAACACAACCAGAATACTTTGTCCCAACGGCACAGTGAGGTTGTCAATCTCACCGGTCTTGCTGAAAACAAAGATTAGACGTATAGTGTGGAAAATAGTGTATGCTTGCAGTAACTAAACAAAGCAGGGAATTGTAGTGGTTTGTTTAACAGTGTAGGAAAATGGACCGGGGTTCATAGGTTCACTAGTGGTATTTCTCCATAAAAGATAGCATGCTGGCTGAACAAATTACAGCTAGGAAATTGACAAATAGAGGTTGCACCGTAGTGCACATTCATGACATGATGACTACTATGATATTTTGTGCGGGCATTACAACAATATACATAGACCGTAATCCAACTGCATCTATGACTAATAATCCACCCTCAGGTTATCATCCGAACCCCCTTAGGTATCAAGCTGCAAGCAACAGATAATCGTATTAAGCAATGTGTGTAATGTAAGCAATGATTCTGCACACTGTTTTCTCCCTAGTGGCAACAACACATCCTCCCCCGTCACGTTTCTGTCACTCGAGCACACGCGAAAAGGAGGCATGAGCCCAACTATCAAGCATAAATACTCCCTCTTGGAGTCACTATAAACTACTTGGCCAGAGCAACCACTAGCAACGGAAAGCATGCAAGATCACAAATAACATATGCAATAAAGTCTATAATCAACTTGGCATAAGTTCAATATTCATCGGATCCCAGCAAACACGACACATAGAATTACATAAGAACAATCTTGATCATGTTAGGCAACTCACGTGATCTAAACTTTGAGGCATAGGAGGAGAAGACAACATCCTAGCTACTGCTATGGACCCGTAGTCCAAGGATGGACTACTCACGCATCACTCCGAAGGCAGGTATGGTGATGAAGAGGCCTCCGGTGATGATCTCCTCTCCGGAAGGGTGCTGGGAGACAGCTTCAGAACCCCTCTGATCTAGGGTTGACGACGACGGCTGCTGCGGAACTTTTCAGGGATTTTTGATCCGGTGCCTAGTGTTTTCCTTCGGAGGGGAATAAATAGGCGAACAGGCGACGTCGGTGGGCCACCAGGGTGGCCTCACCCCCCCCCCCCCCCCAGGCGCGGCCAAGGTGGGGTCGCGCCTTGCTATGGTGAGGGCCCCCTAGTGCCCGTCTTCGACTCCTCTTCGGTCTCTTGGATGCTTCCGGGGAAAATAGGAACTTCGGGATTCGTGGGGTCCAATTCCGAGAATATTTCCAGAACAACTTTTCTGAAATAAAAAACAGCAGAAAACAGGGAACTGGCAATTGGCATCTTGTTAATAGGTTAGTCCCGGAAAACTTGTAAAAATGCTATAAAGAAGGGAGAAAACATGTAGCAATTGGCATAATATCATCGTGGTACATCAGAAATTATAGATACGTTGGAGACTACACCACGCATTATCCAGGCGCATCGTGCTCGTACCAGGGAGGAGGCAGGCATGGTGATGAAGAGGCCTCCGGTGTTGATCTCCTCTCCGGCAGGGCGCCGGAAACAGATTCAGAACCCCCATGATCTGGGGTTGACGGTGACGGCGGCTGTGGAACTTTTTGGGGATTTTGATCAGGTACCTAGGGTTTTCCATCCGGGGGGCTTAAATAGGCAAAAGGGCAAAGGCGGTGGAGGCCGGGGGTCCCCACACCCACAGCTGGCGTGACCAGGGGGCGCGCCACCCTATGGTGTGGCCCCCCTGCTGCCCCTCTTCGGCTCCTCTTCGGTCTTCTGAATGCTTCTGGGGAAATATGACTTCCGAGCTTCGAATTTTCCAATTCCGAGAATATTTCCAGAACAAATTTTCTGAAACTAAAAACGCAGCAGAAAACAGGGAACTGGCTCCGTGGCATCTTGTTAATAGGTTAGTGTAACATCCCAAGTATGAAAAACCATCCCCTTAGAATGTTTGTTTCATGTTTATTAAAGTATTGCATCATGTCATCATTTTGTTTGCATTTGTTTCCTATTTGTTGCATCTGTTTTTCCCTGTTTTTTTTTTACAATTCAAATTTAACTTTATTCAAACAATTTGTTTTCATACTTGCTCTGTTACAACATTTGAAATAAAAATCACAAATAAAAACAACCAATTTGTTTCATTTTATTCCATAGTGATCACTTATTAAAATGATGGTTTTAATCAATCTTTTAAATTCCAAATCATAGTTAAAATTCAAATCAAGCATAAAACAGCAACCAATTTGAATTCATGCAAATTATAAAACAAATTTAATCAATGGGTTATAATTAACATAGGGGCTACCCTATTTAAAAGTTGGTTTTTATTAATGATCATGTAATATTAAAATTCACCCAAATTTGGTTTAAATTCAAACAGCAAGCAAGTTTCAAACTTTTTGAAAAATAAAACTTAGCATCTTTTTGCTTTTGACCTAAGGAACTTCCCCTAATTTTTCCAAATTTTTTACCAACCTAAAAACCATCAAATCCTTCCAATTACTATTTCAGCAAAAAAAAACGGAGAAAGAAAATTTAAAAATCAAATTTTGGCGCCAGAGGGAGTGGGCTGCGCCCAGCCCACCTCGTTTTCCTTCTCCTCGCGCGCGCAGCCCAGCCCGCTAGCCACGCAGAAAAACGATTCGTTTTTTTCTCTCTGTTCTATTCCGTCGTCTTCCTTCGGTACGGCGCCCATCCGGCCGCGCCACGGCAGCACCTCCTCGAGCAGACGGTGATCCATGCCCCCCTGGCCCTATAAAACAAGCCCTAGGCCGCGCCGCAACCCTAGGCTCCTGTTCCCCTCGCCCCGCCGCCGAAATCCATCTCCCTCGTCGTTTTCCCTCCTCTCTGCCACCACCTCGCCGGAGACGATCGTCTGAATTTCCGATGAACCTCGCCACTGCCGTGCACCACCACCCCACCTAACCACCAAAACCAGACCGCCGCTTCCTCCTCTCCCTCCACGACAGCTGCTTGGCCACGGTGTCCCTCTGGATCGACGATGACGAGCTCGACGCCGCCGCGGGTTTTCTGAACCTCCTCACCGCTCCATCGCCACCGTCTACTTCCCGGCCTCCTCTCGCCTCCGACAGACTCCCGGTGAGCTCCCGAAGCGATCCCGCCCCCTGTACGCGTTGTTCGCTTCCTGGTTGCGCGGTTCCTTTTCTGAATCGCCGGCGGTGTCCACCACCGTGCCGCCATGGCCACCCTTGAGCTCGCTACGGTACGGTCACGCGAAATCCACGGACACGAACATGATCCCCTAACTATTGCGCGCACATCCACCTGCTTAACGCCGCCAGATCGTGGCCTCGTCGCCGGTAGCCCGTCGATCCCCTCCGCCGCGGTCAGTCGCTGTCGCAATACTGAAACTTGTTTCAGTTTCGTCAGTTAGCGTTGGATCTGAACGTTATCCTCCCTGAGCAGCGTATACTGATAACAAACGCAGCGCAACGCACTGGTTGCAGGCAGTGCACGCGAGCGAGAGGTCCAGGGTTCGAGCCCCTGGCCTCGCACGGGAAATTTCCCACTTTTTGCACCGTAGCGCTGACAGGGAGGGCCCCCTGTCGGCCACACACTTGCCACGTAAGCGCGCAGTGACCAAGGGCCCCCCTGACAGCGACTGGGGTAGGGTTCTGTGCGTATAAAACGTTTTTAACAGTTTCTGTTTTCAAATCCAGGTCCAATAAAATTGCAGATTGGTCCCTGTAAGTAATTTGATAATAACTTTAATTTATAACTCCAAATGATGAAAATAAAATATGTGCACTGGTCTAAATTTAATTCCCTATCTATTGGTATCATTTGTTTCCAGTTTTGAATTTTCAAAATGCAATTCAAATTTGAATTCAAATAATTCAAATGCAATTTTCTAAATTCCATAACTAAATCATAATAAATCCAAATCATGCAAATAAAATATGTTTTCAATGCTATTTCAAATAACCTATTCAAATATAAATTTTGTTTCATGGTTTGAATAATTTAAATTGCTTAAATAATTTAAACCTTGTTTAAATCATTTAAAATTGCTAAAATCATAACTTGCTCAATTTAAATTATTTTTGAACATGCAAAATATGTTTTCAAACCACCAAAGTATAAACTTTTCAAATATGAGTTTGAATTTATGTTTTGAACAAATAAAATTCAAATAAAATGCAACTTGTTTTAAACTCATTTAAAACTTGTTTAATTTTGTTTAAGTCATAATAAATTCATCCAAAGTCCTTTTTCAATATTTGAAACATGTAATCCACCCAAAATTTCATGATCTTTTCAAATATGAATTTTGTTATTTATTTTGCACAAGTTAAATTGGTGAAAACAACAAATACTTGTGTGTCACCTTTAAGGAACCAAAAAAATTCCTTAACTTAATAAATAAAATTCTAAATTGCTAAACCTCATTTCCATTTGGTTCTATTGTTGTTATTTTGTTGTTTTCCTCTTGCATGCATCATACTAATCCACTTTCACCTGTTGGTTAACTAGAAAACAACTGTTTAAACCAAAATCCATGGGCTTTTCATCTGCAACTCAAAATTGCATATGTGTCCATTTAAATTGTGTTACCATGTCAATTAGTTTATTTTGATGCATCTATTAACTTGACATGCATCATCCCATGATTGTGCACTATGCCATGATATTGATTGTTTATTTTCCTGTATTGTTTGTTTGCTTCTTCTCGGATAAACGACGACGTTGAGACCGACGATCTTTACGACACCCCTTCTGAGGGTCTAGCCCAGTACCCGGCTACTGAGTTTGCAGGAAAGTTATCACTCACATGAACCATTGTGTTCCTTTCAACATTGGTTACCGATACTTTCCGTTGTCTATTTCTGCTAGCCATATGTATCGTTGCTTCTGTTACGAACCTATCACATGATACCCTGAACCCTGATATTGCCTCACCTCCACTCCCATCACCCCTTGGTTGAGCATGTGTCTTACTAGCATGCTTAGGGTTGTTTTGCTCGAGTCTGTTATCAGTTACTTTCTGTTATCATATCTGTTTATATTCTGGGGCTCGATGTTAAACAACAACCTGTTAATTTGAGGTATTAATAATTTGCTGATAAGGCACCGGCAGGAGGCCCGGCGTGGTTTTGAGGCCTGCTAGTGTCGACCCTAATAGGAAAAGGGTCTTGTCTACTGATCCATGATGAGCGCACTATCCGCATGTGGGAAGCGTGTATGGGCGCCCCCCTCAATTTGATTCGATTCGCATCTCGTCCAAATCACCACACTTAGTTCGGGCTTTCCATTTGATGCACGCATATGCAGGTACGAACCCGAGGCCAGGGTGGAACTTTTGTAGTCGGCATTTAGGGCGGCGTGGTCTTCCAGTGCTATGAGGGTCCCCTTTTCTTCGTGGGGCTCGATTAGCCGCGCACGCACAGCACATGGTGCTTTGGGCTTGATGCGAAGAAGAGTTGAGTTGTGTAGAGTGCCTCGCTTGGTGGAAGTGCATTTCCATCCTGGCGGGATATTCTTACGTGTACGGCCAAATTGGTGCACCCCTGCAGGGATAAATCTTCTCGAGAAGCCGTGTTTTCCGCAGTTATGGTTGACTTGGTGAAAGTACTGGCTAACAAGTACTCAGAACAACTTACACCTAACTAATGATAACTTGACTAGTAATAGGCTTATTGACACAACAATTTGATCCATCATTAATCCAACTGTGTGGGTTATCCTCGGATTGCTTCTTTGGATAAGGGGCGAGATCCAGGATGGGTTTGTTTGGTGGTTAGCTGTAGTTGGTTACGATACGCTATCTTATCTCTTTCTGTTAGACCGGAAGTTGTAGTATATTCTGTAGTTGGTTAGTGCAGCCAGTTGCAGCATCTTTTATACCCCTTTCTTCCGTTGAACCCAAGGCATCTGTGCTTGGTGTTGACGGGCTACACTTTGGTGAACTGTGATTCTTGCTTGCCAGTACGTTTATGTACTGACCCCTTTGGGGCTATGGTTTCCGCAGACTATGCTTACGAGGATCCCCGCGACGGCTACTACGTGGAGTTTGACGAGGCTGCTGACGAGTAGGTAGCGGACCCGGGCAGGATCCGAGACATCGTGGATGGGCTCCGTTTTCTTTTCATTCCCGGCTTCTTAAGCCTATTTGGATTTGTCTGTACTCAGACCCTTTGAATGCTTCCGCTGAGTTGTAATGATGTTATGTTGGGACATGTGTCCTCTGGATGATTGTATTTGCTATTCTCTGCCCTAGTGAGGGCCAGTTGCAACTTATTTCAATCTTTTGTGTCTTAGAGATATGTTATGTTATCATCTTGTTCAAAGCCGTTGACGTACCATGTGTGTATGGTATGAAGTACGTCAATGGTAGTGTTCTCATTTCTACGGGATAGTTTACATCGACGGTGAATAGTAAAGATTGGTTGTCACACATAAGTGTTGGCCTACTCGTAAGAGATGCGGGTGCCGGTAAGCCCCGTAATCCAATCAAAATACTGTTCAGTTCGTACGGTGAGTATCCTCTAGAAGTCCGGGTGCGACAAATGGTATCAGAGCCTGTCTGCCTGTAGGATCCCTTTTACTGGTCGCAGTTGAGTCTAGAAACTATTTTGTAGCTATATAGGAAAAAAAATGAAACGTGAGAGTAGGAATTCTGCCATTTTATTTCTTTACCCACCCACCCTCCCTTTTCTGGTAAGGAAGTGCAACGTTGTTTTCTGTTCTCACCTAAACTTTCAAGTTAGGATTTCACGAATCCTGGTTTCTCTAGGATAGTTATATCTACTAGACCATAGGAATGGAGGTGGTTGTGACATGATTTATCATGTTGCCTACTCATGATTGAGAACGGAGGCGTGTAAGCCCCGGAAGCAAATCCTCTATCCCTTAAGCAGTAGATATTGATCCTTTAGAAGCCCGGATAGGTTTTTCCGTAGTACCTCAGGAGTTTTGGTCCAGTGTTTCCCGTTGTTGCTTCGATATCCTGTTCTCTCAACATCCTTTTCGTCCGTTGAAACCTTGTTGTTGCTTTCCACTTCAGTTCTCTACCGGCGTCTAATCAAAACTTCCCCGATCATCTGCAGATGGATCTCAGGTTCTTCCCGCAGGTGGTTCGGATGACTCGTTGTGAGAGCACCGCCGGTTATCCGGAGATGCTGAGAGACATGGTCACTTATCTGGGGTTCCGTTGGGCACCAGAGTACCAGGTCTACGAGCAGCAGCGAGAGTTTGACCAGACCTACTACCAGGATATCGTCTACATTCTGTCAGATGATGGCATGAGCGTTGTCCACCGCTACGAGGCAGTAGGTTCCACAGTGGATATGGCCGTGCAGCAGGCAGCTTACGTGAGTCTCACCGTCCTCCGTGCTGACTACTGGGGGTTTGACGATTCTATCTATCGCCACATTCCCCGTGGTTACATCACTTCAGCGGGAGCTCATTTCACCCTCTACGACAACCTGGATGTCTACGAGCATGATAACACCAGGCTGCACACCACCGCTCAGTTTGTGAGGCATAGTGACGCTGTTGCCACCACACTTTCTCAGGAGTTGGCCTCAGTCAGGGAGCAGCTCTACCTTGCTTTGACTCGTCTGGCTACGTACACCACAGACTTTGTTGGAGATGAGCGCTTTGCCCGTTTCCATCAGACAGTTGGACGTAGTTTGCCAGATGCTGGAGGTTACGAGCCGATCAGAGGTCCACTCCTCAACCTCGGAGCTGGTTACACTGGGATTCCACGCTTTGGAGCACAGGGAGACGACGCTTTCTACTTCACCACACCGAGAGTCGCTCTCAGAGCAGTCCCGATCTACGTGGATCATCGTTCTACCTACTTCCGTGGGATTCCTCCTCACCGTACCTCTCGTCGTACTACTCACCGCCGTCCTGCGTGATGAGCATGGGAGTACCGATGTATCCATTCATAGCTATGTTTAGTTATCCTTGGCTTTCGAACCATGTAATGGTGTGTTGGATATTCTGATGTATTTGAACATGTGATGATGTACCTGTTGGTTATCTATTCATGCGTCAGAATAATCTCTCTTTCGGTTACCAAGTCTATCCTTTTCTATTGTTGTGCTAAAATGCATGTCTATTTAGGATGCCGCCAACAAGGAAGAACCCGCCTGAACCACCTCCGCTCACGGAGCTGTTGACTCAGATGACTCAGGTCGTGGCTTAGATGGCCCAGATCCAGGCTAACCAGCACAACAACCAGAATGCTCCACGGGTCAGCATCAAGGAGTTCCTCAGTATGGGTCCGAGAGCTTTCGTGGCAACACGTGAGCCTCTGGATGCTGATGACTGGATCAGGGAGATGGCCAGGGCTCTGGACATTGCTCACGTTGTTGAGGAGGACAAAGTCAAGTATGCCACCTACCTACTGAAGGGTCAGGCAGCTACCTGGTGGGAGAACTACCAGACCATGAGAGCTGGATACCCAAGCACCTCGGGTTGTTTCAAGGATGCCTTCCTGAAGCACCACATCCCAGATGGTCTCATGGAGAGGATGCGTGAAGAGTTCTGCTCTCTTAAGCAGGGCAAGCTGGACGTCATTGGCTACCAGAATGAGTTCAATCGCCTCGCTCGTTATGCTGGTGATGAGGTGTCCACTGAGGCCAAAAAGATGGCAAGGTTCCGCCGAGGTTTTAACCCAGAACTGAAGTACGCTCTCACCAACATCAAGTGCAGGGACTTCGAGGAGCTCGTGAACACCGCGCTCAATGAGGAGAATGGGCGCAAGGCGTTCGAAGAGTCCCGCAAGCACTCGCGCGAGGGTGGTTCCTCCTCCAACATGACCACCCCTCCGCAGAAGCGCCGCATCTGGGTGCCAAATGGTGCTGTCACTAGGGCTCCATATGCCCAAGCTTCTCAAGGCTTCGCTTCCCGCCCACCCAACCCAGCTCAGATGCAGGCTCAGAGGTTCTCAATGGGGCAGCCAAGGCCAGATGCACCTCGTGTCGTCACTTGCTACAAATGCAAGCAGACTGGACACTATGCTGATAAGTGCACTCAGAGGCAGCTACCTCCACCACCTCCTCAACCCAACACCAACCAGGCAATGGTTCGTGCTCCCCGGGCTAAAGCCTTCAACTCCAACAACAGGCCTGTCGGGAGGACCGCGAGGGTGAATCATATCAAGGCCGACAAAGCTGAGGAAGCTGCTGACGTCGTTCTCGGTACATTCCCCGTAAACTCTAACCCAGCTAAAGTGTTGTTTGATACCGGAGCATCGCATTCTTTCGTGTCAAAGATCTTTGCGACAGCAGTTAAACTACCTTTTGTTGGTTTGGGTTCCCCGCTAGTAGTAAACTCCCCTGGAGCAACTATGCAAACTTCCAAGATCAGTCATGAGAATCAGATTCTAATTGGAGGTCATATATTCCTTGCTTCCCTCATTCTGCTTGGCAATTCTGACATTGATGTCATTCTGGGCATGGATTGGTTGAAGGCCAATAAAGCTACGATTGATTGTGCTCGGAAGTCAATAACTTTGTTCCACCCTTCCGGCCAGATAGTCTATTCTCCAAATGATTCAAGTTCTGTTCAGCTGTACACCCTCGATGCTAAACCTCTACCTCTACTGGAAAATGTTCCGGTGGTTTGTGAATTCCCTGACGTCTTTCCAGAAGAGTTGCCAGGGATGCCCCCGGACAGAGCAGTTGAGTTCGTGATCGAGCTTGAACCAGGTACTGCTCCAATCTCTAAGCATCCATACAAGATAGCTCCTCCTAAGTTGAAATTGTTGAAGGAGCAAATCGATATGTACATGGAGAAAGGTTACATTCAGCCTAGTTCCTCCGCTTGGGGTTGCCCAACTCTGTTCGTTGCCAAGAAGGATCAAACAAAGAGACTCGTGGTTGACTATCGTCCTCTCAACGAGAAAACCATCAAAAACAAGTATCCAATTCCTCGTATCGATGATCTTTTTGATCAACTTGCTGGAGCCTCAATATTCTCAAAGTTGGACTTGAGGATGGGTTACCATCAAATAAAGATCAGAAAGGAAGATATTCCAAAAACAGCTTTCACCACTCGGTACGGTCTATATGAATACACCGTCATGTCCTTTGGTCTCACCAATGCACCGGCCACATTCTCAAGACTCATGAATTCTGTCTTCCATGAATACCTCGACAAGTTCGTTGTGGTATATCTCGATGACATTCTAGTCTACTCCAAATCCGAGGAAGAGCATGGAGAACATCTTCGTATCACTCTCATGAAACTTCGCGACCATCGTCTGTATGCCAAGTTCTCCAAATGTGAGTTCTGGATTCCAGAAGTTGCTTATCTTGGTCATGTCATCTCTGCCAAGGGCATAGCCATTGACCCAGAAAAGGTTAAGGCAATTGTTGATTGGAAACCTCCTAGAACGGTGAAGCAAGTCACAAGTTTTCTTGGCTTGGCCAGCTATTGCCGTCGTTTCGTCCAAAACTTCTCCAAGATTGCCAAACCTCTCACTGATCTCACAAAGAAGGACAAGAAGTTCGTTTGGTCTCCACAGTGTGATGAGAGTTTCAATCTCCTGAAGACAAAACTCACTTCCACCCCAGTTCTGGTTGGCCCAGATACTACCAAACCTTTCCAGATATTCTGTGATGCATCTCTCCAAGGTCTAGGTGCGGTTCTTATGCAAGAACGTCAAGTTGTGGCTTATGCTTCACGTCAGTTGAACCCACATGAGCAAAACTATCCCACACATGACCTAGAACTTGCAGCAGTTGTGTTTGCCCTCAAGAAATGGAGGCAATACTTGTTGGGTAACCGCACTGAAATCTTTTCCGGTCATAAGAGTCTGAAATACATCTTCACTCAACCAGATCTAAACCTCAGGCAAAGGAGATGGATTGAAAAGATTAAAGACTTTGATCTCACCATTTCTTACACTCTAGGCAAGGCTAATGTTATGGCCGATGCTCTCAGTCGCAAGTCATATTGCAATAATCTCATGATCATGGAAAGCCAACCTCCACTTCATGAAGAATTCCAGAAGCTGAACCTTGGTCTTGTTCCTCAAGGCTATCTTGCTAGCTTGACAGCCAGTCCAACTCTCGAGAACAAGATTCGTTCTGAACAACGTCGTGATACTGAAATCAAGAAGATGGTTGAGCACATCAAGGAAGGCAAGGAGAAATTCAAGTCCTTCTCAATTGATGACAAAGGAACTGTGTTCTTTGAAGGACGCATTGCTGTTCCTCAAGTTCAAAGCCTCAAAGATGTTATTCTCAAGGAGGCTCATGAAACTCCTCTCTCCATCCACCCTGGAAGTACAAAGATGTACCAGGATCTTAAGACACTGTATTGGTGGCCTGGCATGAAACGTGAAATTGCTCAATACGTTTCTGAATGCGACGTTTGTCAACGTGTTAAAGCAGTCCATCAGAAAACAGCTGGTCTACTCCAACCTCTGAAAATTCCCGAGTGGAAGTGGGACATGATTGAAATGGACTTCGTCACTGGTTTTCCAAAGTCCAAGAAGGGCAACGATGCAATCTTCGTTGTTATTGATCGTCTCACTAAAGTAGCTCACTTCTTTGATGTCAAAGAAACGATCTCAGCTAGCCAGTTAGCAGAACTCTACACAGCAAAGATCGTTCCTCTACATGGTGTTCCATTGGAAATAAGCTCAGACCGTGGAAGCATATTCACTTCTCATTTCTGGAAAAGCTTTCAAGAAGCATTGGGCACCAAACTTCTGTTTAGCACAGCTTATCACCCTCAGTCTCAGGGGCAAGTCGAAAGAGTCAATCAGATTCTCGAGGATATGCTCAGAGCATGCGGTATCTCCTTTGGCATGAAATGGGAGGATTGCCTTCCATATGCTGAATTCTCCTACAACAACAGCTACCAGGCAAGCCTAGGCATGGCACCATTTGAAGCACTCTATGGCCGCAGATGCAGGAGTCCAATCAATTGGTCTGGAGCTGGTGAACGTTCACTCTTAGGCCCTGACATTGTTAAGGAAGCCGAGGATAAAGTTCGTATCATTCGTGACAATCTCAAGATTGCTCAGTCTCGTTAGAAAAGCTACTATGACAGCAAGCACAGGGATATGATCTATGCACCTGGTGACAAGGCATATCTCCGTGTAACTCCCCTCAGAGGCACTCATCGTTTCGGTGTGAAAGGAAAGCTTGCACCAAGATACATTGGTCCTTTCAACATTCTCTCAAGGCGGGCAGAAAATGCTTATCGTCTTGAACTTCCAGAAAAGCTATCCAAGGTGCACGATGTGTTCCACGTGTCACAGCTCAAGAGGTGTTTCAAAGATCCAGATCGTGTAGTTGATCATGATTCCATTGAACTGCAAGATGATCTATCTTATGAGGAGCACCCTGTTCGTATTCTCGATGAGACCGAGCGTAAGACTCGCAACAAGAGCACCAAGTTCTTGAAAGTGCAGTGGTCGCATCATTCCGATAAAGAGGCAACGTGGGAGACCGAAGAGGATCTTCGCAAGAAGTATCCGGACCTTTTCCTTTCTCAGTAGGAATCTCGGGGCGCGATTCCTTCAAGGGGGGGCGTTTTGTAACATCCCAAGTATGAAAAACCATCCCCTTAGAATGTTTGTTTCATGTTTATTAAAGTATTGCATCATGTCATCATTTTGTTTGCATTTGTTTCCTATTTGTTGCATCTGTTTTTCCCTGTTTTTTTTTTACAATTCAAATTTAACTTTATTCAAACAATTTGTTTCATACTTGCTCTGTTACAACATTTGAAATAAAAATCACAAATAAAAACAACCAATTTGTTTCATTTTATTCCATAGTGATCACTTATTAAAATGATGGTTTTAATCAATCTTTTAAATTCCAAATCATAGTTAAAATTCAAATCAAGCATCAAACAGCAACCAATTTGAATTCATGCAAATTATAAAACAAATTTAATCAATGGGTTATAATTAACATAGGGGCTACCCTATTTAAAAGTTTGTTTTTATTAATGATCATGTAATATTAAAATTCACCCAAATTTGGTTTAAATTCAAACAGCAAGCAAGTTTCAAACTTTTTGAAAAATAAAACTTAGCATCTGTTTGCTTTTGACCTAAGGAACTTCCCCTAATTTTTCCAAATTTTTTACCAACCTAAAAACCATCAAATCCTTCCAATTACTATTTCAGCAAAGAAAGGGAGAAATAAAATTTAAAAATCAAATTTTGGCGCCAGAGGGAGTGGGCTGCGCCCAGCCCACCTCGTTTTCCTTCTCCTCGCGCGCGCAGCCCAGCCCGCTAGCCACGCAGAAAAACGATTCGTTTTTTCTCTCTGTTCTATTCCGTCGTCTTCCTTCGGTACGGCGCCCATGCGGCCGCGCCACGGCAGCACCTCCTCGAGCAGACGGTGATCCATGCCCCCCTGGCCCTATAAAACAAGCCCTAGGCCGCGCCGCAACCCTAGGCTCCTGTTCCCCTCGCCCCGCCGCCGAAATCCATCTCCCTCGTCGTTTTCCCTCCTCTCTGCCACCACCTCGCCGGAGACGATCGTCTGAATTTCCGATGAACCTCGCCACTGCCGTGCACCACCACCCCACCTAACCACCAAAACCAGACCGTCGCTTCCTCCTCTCCCTCCACGACAGCTGCTTGGCCACGGTGTCCCTCTGGATCGACGACGACGAGCTCGACGCCGCCGCGGGTTTTCTGAACCACCTCACCGCGCCATCGCCACCGTCTACTTCCCGGCCTCCTCTCGCCTCCGACAGACTCCCGGTGAGATCCCGAAGCGATCCCGCCCCCTGTACGCGTTGTTCGCTTCCTGGTTGCGCGGTTCCTTTTCTGAATCGCCGGCGGCGTCCACCACCGTGCCGCCATGGTCACCCTTGAGCTCGCTACGGTACGGTCACGCGAAATCCACGGACACGAACATGATCCCCTAACTGTTGCGCGCACATCCACCTGCTTAACGCCGCCAGATCGTGGCCTCGTCGCCGGTAGCCCGTCGATCCCCTCCGCCGCGGTCAGTCGCTGTCGCAATACTGAAACTTGTTTCAGTTTCGTCAGTTAGCGTTGGATCTGAACGTTATCCTCCCTGAGCAGCGTATACTGATGACAAACGCAGCGCAGCGCACTGGTTGCAGGCAGTGCACGCGAGCGAGAGGTCCAGGGTTCGAGCCCCTGGCCTCGCACGGGAAATTTCCCACTTTTTGCACCGTAGCGCTGACAGGGAGGGCCCCCTGTCAGCCACTCACTTGCCACGTAAGCGCGCAGTGACCAAGGGCCCCCCGGCAGCGACTGGGGTAGGGTTTTGTGCGTATAAAACGTTTTTAACAGTTTCTGTTTTCAAATCCAGGTCCAATAAAATTGCAGATTGGTCCCTGTAAGTAATTTGATAATAACTTTAGTTTTATAACTCCAAATGATGAAAATAAAATATGTGCACTGGTCTAAATTTAATTCCCTATCTATTGGTATCATTTGTTTCCTGTTTAGAATTTTCAAAATGCAATTCAAATTTGAATTCAAATAATTCAAATGCAATTTTCTAAATTCCATAACTAAATCATAATAAATCCAAATCATGCAAATAAAATATGTTTTCAATGCTATTTCAAATAACCTATTCAAATATAAATTTTGTTTCATGGTTTGAATAATTTAAATTGCTTAAATAATTTAAACCTTATTTAAATCATTTAAAATTGCTAAAATCATAACTTGCTCAATTTAAATTATTTTTGAACATGCAAAATATGTTTTCAAACCACCAAAGTATAAACTTTTCAAATATGAGAATTTATGTTTTGAACAAATAAAATTCAAATAAAATGCAACTTGTTTTAAACTCATTTAAAACTTGTTTAATTTTGTTTAAGTCATAATAAATTCATCCAAAGTCCTTTTTCAATATTTGAAACATGTAATCCACCCAAAATTTCATGATCTTTTCAAATATGAATTTTGTTATTTATTTTGCACAAGTTAAATTGGTGAAAACAACAAATACTTGTGTGTCACCTTTAAGGAACCAAAAAAATTCCTTAACTTAATAAGTAAAATTCTCATTTCCATTTGGTTCTATTGTTGTTATTTTGTTGTTTTCCTCTTGCATGCATCATACTAATCCACTTTCACCTGTTGGTTAACTAGAAAACAACTGTTTAAACCAAAATCCATGGGTTTTTCATCTGCAACTCAAAATTGCATATGTGTCCATTTAAATTGTGTTACCATGTCAATTAGTTTATTTTGATGCATCTATTAACTTGACATGCATCATCCCATGATTGTGCACTATGCCATGATATTGATTGTTTATTTTCCTGTATTGTTTGTTAGCTTCTTCTCGGATAGACGACGACGTTGAGACCGACGATCTTTACGACACCCCTTCTGAGGATCTAGCCCAGTACCCGGCTACTGAGTTTGCAGGCAAGTTATCACTCACATGAACCATTGTGTTCCTTTCAACATTGGTTACCGATACTTTCCGTTGTCTATTGCTGCTAGCCATATGTATCGTTGCTTCTGTTACGAACCTATCACATGATACCCTGAACCCTGATATTGCCTCACCTCCACTCCCATCACCCCTTGGTTGAGCCTGTGTCTTACTAGCATGCTTAGGGTTGTTTTGCTCGAGTCTGTTATCAGTTACTTTCTGTTATCATATCTGTTTATATTCTGGGGCTCGATGTTAAACAACAACCTGTTAATTTGAGGTATTAATAATTTGCTGATAAGGCACCGCAGGAGGCCCGGCGTGGTTTTGAGGCCTGCTAGTGTCGACCTAATAGGAAAAGGGTCTTGTCTACTGATCCATGATGAGCGCACTATCCGCATGTGGGAAGCGTGTATGGGCGCCCCCCCTCAATTTGATTCGATTCGCATCTCGTCCAAATCACCACACTTAGTTCGGGCTTTCTATTTGATGCACGCATATGCAGGTACGAACCCGAGGCCAGGGAACTTTTGTAGTTGGCATTTAGGGCGGCGTGGTCTTCCAGTGCTATGAGGGTCCCCTTTTCTTCGTGGGGCTCGATTAGCCGCGCACACAGCACGTGGTGCTTTGGGCTTGATGCGAAGAAGAGTTGAGTTGTGTAGAGTGCCTCGCTTGGTGGAAGTGCATTTCCATCCTGGCGGGATATTCTTACGTGTACGGCCAAATTGGTGCACCCCTGCAGGGATAAATCTTCTCGAGAAGCCGTGTTTTCCGCGGTTATAGTTGACTTGGTGAAAGTACTGGCTAACAAGTACTCAGAACAACTTACACCTAACTAATGATAACTTGACTAGTAATAGGCTTATTGACACAACAATTTGATCCATCATTAATCCAACTGTGTGGGTTATCCTCGGATTGCTTTTTTGGATAAGGGGCGAGATCCAGGATGGGTTTGTTTGGTGGTTAGCTGTAGTTGGTTACGATACGCTATCTTATCTCTTTCTGTTAGACCGGAAGTTGTAGTATATTCTGTAGTTGGTTAGTGCAGCCAGTTGCAGCATCTTTTATACCCCTTTCTTCCGTTGAACCCAAGGCATCTGTGCTTGGTGTTGACGGGCTACACTTTGGTGAACTGTGAGTCTTGCTTGCCAGTACGTTTACGTACTGACCCCTTTGGGGCTGTGGTTTCCGCAGACTACGCTTACGAGGATCTCGCGACGGCTACTACGTGGAGTTTGACGAGGCTGCTGACGAGTAGGTAGCGGACCCGGGCAGAATCCGAGACATCGTGGATGGGCTCTGTTTTCTTTTCATTCCCGGCTTCTTAAGCCTATTTGGATTTGTCTGTACTCAGACCCTTTGAATGCTTCCGCTGAGTTGTAATGATGTTATGTTGGGACATGTGTCCTCTGGATGATTGTATTTGATATTCTCTGCCCTAGTGAGGGCCAGTTGCAACTTATTTCAATCTTTTGTGTCTTAGAGATATGTTATGTTATCATCTTGTTCAAAGCCGTTGACGTACCATGTGTGTATGGTATGAAGTACGTCAATGGTAGTGTTCTGATTTCTACGGGATAGTTTACATCGACGGTGAATAGTAAAGATTGGTTGTCACACATAAGTGTTGGCCTACTCGTAAGAGATGCGGGTGCCGGTAAGCCCCGTAATCCAATCAAAATACTGTTCAGTTCGTACGGTGAGTATCCTCTAGAAGTCCGGGTGCGACAGTTAGTCCGGAAAATCGATTAAAATGACATAAAGAAGGGAGAAAACATGTAGCAATTGGCATAATATCATCATGGAGCATTAGAAATTAGGGATACGTTTATGACATATTAGTCGTGCGTGACTCCATTGGAGCTTGGTTTTCATTATATATTATTCGAGCCACAAGTGAAGAGCAATATGACAATCTATGACAATTCAAGTTGTGGTGAGAGGCTGGTAGGAACTCTATTTGTTTTCATTTTCTACATATACCCATCCATGTGAGCATGCTTAGTTTGTTCATATAAGATATATGTGATTTAATGGCTGCTTAATAGTTCATGCTCTCTCATGTTTTGTTCCAATATATTAATAGTAAATGATCTGTCGTATAAATATTTGTTCGCGTTGCTCTATTCGTAGAAGGGTGTGACATTGTGGTAGCCTCCTCTGACTGTTTCATTTGAATCGACTTGGGACATGCTGACCCATGCTAAGACTGAAAACAAAAGGTCAATAAGCCTCGATGATTTATTTTGCCTCAGAGTTCTAGTATCAATTTTATGCCTCAGTTAATTTTACTTTGTCGCAAACATGATTATGGTAATTATTGCTCTCTTGATTCTCGCTTCCCAGTCTATTGCTAGCCTTCACTTGCACTGAGTATGAGCTCTAATCGTGCCTCCAAATCCCTGAAAACCAAGTTATTCTACAGAGTCCACTATAAATTCCTATGCATGGTATTTCCTGCCATTCCAAGTAAATTTGCATGTGCTACCTTTAAAACCTTCAAAATACTTCTCGTTTTGTGACACTGTTTTAGATCATGAGGAAGTAGTATTGTGTTTGTTATGTTTCATGCTAAATTAAGTACCCACCTGACTTGCATGCTTCATCTTCTCATCATTAATGTTGCAAAGAGCTGCTTAGACCACTATAACAGAATAATAATGAAAAATAGGCACTCCCCCAAGGTATGCGAAAGTTGGCAGGCACCCGAGGATTCGGTTAGCCATGGTTTGTGAAAGAAAAGGTTTGGGGGAGTGTCAAGCTATATATATGTGCATGATATAATTGCCTAATTCGGAATAGCTCTCACTTGTTTAGTATGGAAGATAATAAGCACTCTATTGCCATTTGTTCACATGAACAACCACCTCTCAAAATTGTTTTACTTCTGTTTCATGAAAAATGAAAAGCTCTAGCGCATGTGAATCCCTGCTTCCCTCTACGAAGGGCTAATCCTTTACTTATAGGAAGAGTCTCCACCATAATTTTTGAGCACCTTCTTGAGAGCATAGTTGTCATTCTTAGTGTGACGTGTTTGTCCCAAAGCACGGTTGATTGTGAAATAATCTTGATACTTGAATCTTTTGATATCTTTACTTCTAGTCTTCCCTTGAACTTCAGAGGTGCCCTGGCATTTATGTTTTTCCCCGCACATAAGGGCAAGAGAGATACCACTTTATCAGATCCTATTATGAATATTACAGTCTTGCAAATAGTTATGCTTCATGTTGTTTATTATTAATATGTTGTTATCTCTTCATGGTTTGCATAGCTATTTAGTGACAGTATCTTGCATGTATCTTATCATGAGCATAATTAAGCATTTGATCATATAGTGAGTATATTTACATCATATGAAGCAAATGTGTTCGTAAAAAATCTTTTATCGCACTCAGTTGTTAACTAAATTGCTTGAGGACAAGCAATAAGCTAAGCTTGGGGGAGTTGATACGTCAAAAACGTATCTACTTTTCCGAACACTTTGCTGATGTTTTCCCTCTAAACTTGTGTGTTTTGAATGCAACTAAAACGGACTAACGCTGTTTTCAGCAGAATTACTTTGGTGTCTCGTTTTTGCGCTGAAAATCAACATTTAGGAAAATACCCGGAAACGAAGGGAAAGTCCGTATTTTACACTAGTGGAAACAGGGCCTTTTGTCCCGGGTCGTAAGGGCCATTTGTCCCGGTTGCGCAACCGGGATGGGCTAGCCGGGACAAATGGCCCTCCCCATTGGTCCCGGTTGTGCCAGCACCCGGGATGGTAAGGGCCCACGTGGCGACTCTGGGCCAGGGACCGCGAGGGAGTTCGTCCCGGTTCGTTTTAGGGACCGGGATGGATGCCTTCTTAAAAAAAGAATAAAGTCCGCCCATTTTCCCTGCCGCGGCAGGTTTTTTTTGTTCGTTTTTTTTTCTCCTGCCTCGCAATCGCCAACCGGCCTCCCCTTCCCCAACCGCTCCAGGCCCACGTCTTTAATTAAGCCCACTGGCACATTTTTTAGTCAAAAAGGCCCACTGGCCCGCGTCTTTTATTTATGGACAGTCAACGGTTCGAAGGGCCCACTGGCCCGCGTCTGTTATTATGGCCAGTCAACAGGGGCCACTGGCCAGCGGCCTGGTGGCTGGTTCGCCTGGTCCATTAAACTAAGACCGAAGGACGGTCAAAGGGCCGCTGTCCGCCTCGTCTTCCCGCCCCGCCTCGTCTTCCCGCCCCGCCGGCTTCCCACGCCCCACTCCCCACGCGCCACGCCTCGGCTCCCCGCATTCATGGCCGCCTGCAACCGCCGCCACGTCCAGGCCGCCGGTTGGCATGCCAGCCCACCCCGGGTCCTTTTTAAAGGACCCCCCCGCCCGTACAACCCACCCACCCCGGACGCTTCCCTGGCAAAGCAACCCTAGCCGCCACCATGTCCCGCTGGTTCTCGAACTCCGGCAAGCGCCCAAGGAACGACGACGGAGGCTCGTCGAGCGGCGCCGGCCGCATCCCGCCCCCACCGGCGGAGGCCTTCGGCTACGGCCCTGGAGGTGTCCGCCTCGGCGGGGTGCCGCGCGTCCCCGCGCCACCACCGGCTGCACGCCCGCCGCCCCGCGCCGCGCCCCGGGCAAGCGGTTCCGCAGGTACGTCCGGGTGGACGAGGCGGAGTGGCACTGGAACAATGCCACTCCGGTCTTCTACAACGACGTGCACCTCCCGGACGGTTGGCACCTGAATCCCCAGCGGATCCCAGTGCCGCCGGCCCCGACCGGCGCGGCGCTGCTCGAGGAGATCGAGCGCCGCCGCGAGCTCCTGCCGGCCCCCGTCCGCAGGGAGCGGATCTACGCGCGCAGCTCCCCCTACTGGGCCGCCTGGCTCGAGCAGGAGCACGAGCAGCGCCGCCGCTCCTTCATCCCCGCCCCCCTCGAGGCCAACGTGGACGACTACCCCCCGCCAGCGCCCGGCCGGGAGAGGGAGCTATGGCTCCTCGTCGACGAGCCGGAGGACTTCTCCGGGGAGCCGGACCCCGAGCTCCGGGCCCAACTGGAGGAGGCCTGCGAGCGCTCCCGCCGCTCCCTCGTCGACGACGAGATCAAGAGGTGGCATCGTGTCGTGGCCGCCGCCGCCGCCGACGCCGCTGCCATGCCACCGCCGCCGCCACCCCCTAACGAGCCTGCCATCCCCTGGTGGCAGGCCATGAACGCCGAGCTGGAGGCGTCCGAGGACATGCCGGAGCCGCAGCCGCTCCCACCAGGCCTGGAGTATGGCATGACCTGGGCCTGGACCGGCGGCGTTTGGGCGCCGGGGTCGCCGGAGCAGGAGGAGGAGCTGCCCCCGCCGCCGCCGCTGCCACAGGAGGTACTGCCCCCGCCGCCGCCGTACGCGCCCCCGATGGCCCCCCCGGCGAGCCCGGCCCAGCCGCCTGCCCACCTGTGGAAGGCACCCGAGTATGTGCACCTCTCCGACGACGAGGACGACTAGGTCGCCGCCGCCCCCCTATTATCTATAGACAACGCCCCTAGCTAGCTACCCCCCAAGAAACGGCCGGCCCGCCTGTGGCCGCGCCGCCGCCCCTAATGCAAGTACGGCCGGCCGCCTGTGGCCGCGCCGCCCCTATGTAAGCAAGGCCCCTGGCCCTATTTTAATATAAGTTGTGTTCCCCTAACCTACTGTGCCCCTAGTCCATCCCCGCCGGCGTTCCGCCGGCGAAATGTCCACTCGTTCCCGCCGCCGGCAGGGCTTCGCCCAGCCATATCCACTCGTGCCCGCCCCTGGGTGGTGTCCGCTCGGCCTGGAGAGAGGGCCGCGCTTTTTATACACTTGGGCCTTTAGTCCCGGCCCGTGCCACCAACCGGGACTAGAGCCCTTTGGTCCCGGTTGGTACCACGGCCCGGGACCAAAAACAAATTTCGAATTTCGGTGGCACCTCTGCGCGCCCAAAATTTTTTAGCGCCAAAATTTGAAAAGTGTTAAGTTTGCACATTAACAACTTTTATATACTTCCAAATTTGACAAAAATTCCAACATGAAAAATGCTAGAATTTGCAAACTAATTTAAATCCATTTTTCGTTTAACTAAATAATTATTCTAACTATTGAAACTATTAATTATTTTTTCATTTGTATATAATTTGAATATAAATTATGGAAATTTATTCAAATTATAAAGCGGCTCTGTGTCATACAAATTTCTGGAAATTTCCACCCATACACTTTTTTGAGCTAGGGCCCATTTTCATAGTAGAAGTAGGGTGGCTTGTTCATCCTCTAGAGTCGATGTCAGTCCTGGCTGCTTGTCCATCCTCTACAGTCTGCTCTGCTCTGCTCTACTGCTCCTTGCGGCTCAGGTTGGTAACGGTCCATGCTTGCGTATGCTTTGTGAACTTATGGTTTGATTTGAGAATTTCAAAACTTTGATTTGATAATCTTTTGGCCGGAAGCACCTAGCAATATCTTTTAAACCTTGTTTCTCTCCCTATGCTATTTGTACTTCTCATCGGCCCTAATGTTTCTCTACCTGATTCTACTTCTCCTCTGCCTAGTTTACAGATGTTTGCTCTTTTCTGTAGATGTTTCTACACTGTAAAATGGGCATGTCCCAGTAGTGGTGATCAGCGCCTTGTCTGCATGTTTCGCAGGACATGTCCATTTTACAGTGTAGAAACATCTACAGAAAAGAGCAAACATCTGTAAACTAGGCAGAGGAGAAGTAGAATCAGGTAGAGAAAACATTACAGCCGATGAGAAGTACAAATAGCATATGGAGAGAAACAAGGTTTAAAAGATATTGCTAGGTGCTTCCGGCCAAAAGATTATCAAATCAAAGTTTTGAAATTCTCAAATCAAACCATAAGTTCACAAAGCATACGCAAACATGGACCGTTACCAACCTGAGCCGCAACGAGCAGTAGAGCAGAGCAGAGCAGACTCTAGAGGATGAACAAGCAGCCAGGACTGACGTTGACAGATATATCCGAGCGGTGGACAGTCCCTGGCCAAGCAGAAGCAACTGCATCCCCTATCGATGTAAAGCAGTCAGTCAAAACTTTTTTGGGTTGTTTATGGTGATTAACTCCAATGAATAACAATAGAGGCCTGCCAGAATCACTTGTTCTATACCGTGTGTCAACACATACTACATCTCGAAAGTAGTTATAATCCTGCAATATCTGTCTCGGCAATCTCAATTAAAGTGCCAGTTTGTGTCTGATCCCACCAACCCCTCAAAATCCTCCTATTAACTTCACATCTCAACTGAAATCACTGTCTTCATGTGGATGCCAAGCCTGTGCAAAGCTATCTCTCCTCCTCCAATACCGGAGAATAAGGACACCACATTAACACCATTGGGAAACATGTTCTTCAACACCGACAAGTGGCAACCCACAGTATCAATTTGGAATGAATTGCATTCCGTGTACGCTATCATTAGTGAGAGACTTCACGTCGGCAATCTCAATTAAAGTGCCAGTTTGTGTCTGATCCCACCAACTCCTCAAAATCCTCCTATTAACTTCACCTATCTCAACTGAAATCACTGTCTTCATGTGGATGCCAAGCCTGTGCAAAGCTATCTCTCCTCCTCCAATACCGGAGAATAAGGACACCACATTAACACCATTGGGAAACATGTATTCCACGTTATAAGAACTATGATCATGTATTCCACGTTTATTATTACACATCACCAACAACATCCCTATCTAGTCTTCTGAATTTTCTTCGTGTCCCTTGCTTATGATCGCTTCGGCCGTAACCATGGAGCATCTTCATTATTTAACGGGATGGTAGGGTCAGATTTCACTGTGAAGGGTGGAATTTCAACAAACTTATTATAATCTTCTGACATGTCTGTCGTGTCCTCGATTCCCACAATGTTTCTTTTCCCTGAGAGAACTATGTGACGCTTCGGCTCATCGTATGATGAAATTGTTCCCTTATTTTTTCTTTTCTTCGGTCTGGAAGACATGTCCTTCACATAGAAGACCTGAGCCACATCATTGGCTAGAACGAATGGTTCGTCATTGTAACCAATACAGTTGAGATCCACTGTTGTCATTCCATAAAGCGGGTCTACCTTTACCCCTTCTCCATTCAGGTTGACCCATTTGCACTTGAACAAAGGGACCTTAAAAGAAGGTCCATAGTCAAGTTCCCATATCTCCTCTATGTAACCATAGTATGTGTCAGTTTTTCCATTCTCGTTTGTTGTATCAAAGCGGACACCACTGTTTTGGTTGGTGCTCTTCTTATCTTGGGAGCTCGTGTAAATGTATTTCCATTTATCTCGTACCCTTGAAAACTCCCAATAGTCGAAGATGGTGACCCTGCCAACATGTATAGCTGATCTTCAACAGTGGTGTCATTTATAAGACGTGTTTGCAACCAACTTCCGAAAGTCTCCATGTGTTCGCGTTTAATCCATGAGTCATCCTTCCCCGGGTTTGCAGACCGTACAATATTCTTGTGTTCCTCGACATACGTAGCCATGAACATAGAATTTTGTAGAACTGTGTAGTGTGCTTTGGTCAAAGAATGCCTGTCCCTAGGTATCATTGTTTTCTTTCCCAGCGTTCCTTTTCCCCTCAGTCTCCCTCTCATGCCGCGATTCAGGAACACCAATTGTCTTAAGGTCAGGAATAAAGTCAACACAAAACCCAATGACCTCCTCTGTTCCATAGCCCTTCGAGATGCTTCCTTCTGGCCTAGCACGGTTATGAACATATTTCTTCAAGACTCCCATGAACCTCTCAAAGGGGAACATATTGTGTAGAAATACCGGACCAAGAATATGAATCTCTTCACATAGGTGAACCAGGAGATGAGTCATAATGTTGAAGAAGGATGGTGGGAACACCAACTCAAAACTAACAAGACACTGGACCACATCCCTCTGTAATCTTGTCAGACTTTCTGGATCGATTACCTTCTGAGATATTGCGTTCATGAATGCACATAGCTTCACAATGGGTACTCGAACATTTTCCGGTAGAAGCCCCCTCAATGCAATCGGAAGCAATTGCGTCATAATCACGTGGCAGTCATGAGACTTCAGGTTTTGGAATTTTTTCTCTGCCATGTTTATTATCCCCTTTATATTCGACGAGAAGCCAGACGGAACCTTGATACTGTAAAGGACTTCAAAGAATATTTCCTTCTCTGCTTTAGTAAGAGCGTAGCTGCTTAAGGAATGGCGCCCTGTATCTGTGTGCTTGTTGCTTGGGTCTTTCATACGTTGCTGGTCCTCCCGTGCTTCAGGCGTATCTTTTGACTTCCCATACACGCCCAGGAAGCATAGCAGATTGACACATAGATTCTTTGTCACGTGCATCACGTCGATCGAAGACCGGACATCTAAAACTTTCCAATAGGGTAGCTCCCAAAATATAGATTTCTTCTTCCACATGGGTGCCCTCTTATCAGGGCCGTACGGAACTGGTTGGCTGCCAGCAGCCTTACCAAAGATTACTTCTAGGTCCTTGACCATATCGAATATATCATTACCACTACGGAGCTCAGGCTTCTTTCGGTTATCTGCCTCACCTCTGAAATGCTTTCCTCCTTTTTTCCTTAAGGGATGCTTGATCGGAAGAAATCTACGATGCCCCAGGTATACAACCTTTTTACATTTATCCAAAAAAACACTGTCAGTCTTATCTAAACAGTGTGTGCATGCATTGTATCCCTTGTTTGTATGACCGGAAATGTTACTAAGAGCTGGCCAATCATTGATGGTCACGAAAAGCAACGCCCGTAGGTCAAATGGCTTTTGTTCGTTCTCATCCCACACACGTACACCTGGTTTGCCCCACAGTTCTAAGAGTTCTTCCACTAATGGCCTTAGATACACATCAATGTCGTTGCCAGGTTGCCTCGGGCCTTGGATGAGAACTGGCATCATAATGAACTTCGCTTCATGCACAACCAAGGAGGAAGGTTGTACATACATAGAGTTACAGGCCAAGTGCTATGACTGGAGCTCTGCTCCCCAAAAGGATTAAAGCCATCTGTACTTAGACCAACCATAAGTTTCTCGCCTCTCCTGCAAAGTCTGGAAAGTCTCTCTCGATCTTTCTCCACTGCGATCCATCGGCGGGGTGCCTCAACTTTCCATCTTTCTTACGGTCTTCTTTGTGCCATCGCAACAACCTAGCATGCTCTTTGTTTCTAAACAGACGTTTCAGCCGTGGTATTATAGGAGCATACCACATCACCTTAGCAGGAACCCTCTACGGGGAGGCTCGCCGTCAACATCACCAGGATCATCTGCTCTGATCTTATACCGCAGTGCAGTGCATATCGGACATTCATCCAAATTCTCGTACTTCTCACCGCGGAAGAGATGCAGTCATTAATGCATGCATGTATCTTCTGCACATCTAATCCTAGAGGGCAGAGAGCTTTCTTTGCTTCGTACGTACTCTCAGGCAATTCGTTATCCTTTGGAAGTTTTGGCTTCATTAGTTGAAGTAAAGTCTCAAATGCCTTGTCAGTCACACCGTTTTGTGCCTTCCATTTCAGCAACTCCAGTGTGGTACCGAGCTTTGTGCTACATCTTCGCAATTTGGGTATAACAATTTTTTGTGATCCTGTAACATGTTGTCCAGTTTCAACCTCTCCAATCTATTTTCACAGTCTTCCCTTGCATCAGCAATAACTCGGCCAAGATCATCATCGGGCTCTTCTGATGCCTGTTCTTGATCACCTCCTTCTTCTGCATTCTCTTCCATTGCAGTATCGTCGTATTCAGGGAACAAAGGATCTTCTTCTTCTTCTTCATCGTCTTCCATCACAACCCCTCTTTCTCCATGCTTGGTCCAGCAATTATAGCTGGGCATGAAACCTCTCCGAAGTAGATGGCCGTGAAGGATTCTTTCGGAAGAATGTTCTCTGACGTTCCGACAATCAACACATGGGCAACACATGAAGCCATTATCTTTGTTCGCCTGAGCTACAGCAAGAAATGCATTCAGGCCTGCCATATACTCGGAGGTGCGTCGGTCACCGTACATCCATCGCTGCCGTGCATCCATCTGCATCATATAATTAAGTTTATCAAAATACATATTAATACAGAGATAACCACAGTACATCGACAAATAATACTTTTTTATGTATCAGTTACAGATGAAAAAGATAATTTGTTAACCTCGGTCGAAGAAACCATTTTCAGTGAGCTTGTGTGCGTCTCGGGAATTTCGTCGAACACCTCGTGTGCATAGTAAAAAAAAACAGCAACACCACACTCTCTCACACCTCCAAGCAAAAAAAAAGATGGAAGGAGGGGGGGGGCTGGGGCAGTATATATAGGGGAAGGGGGCATTGGTCCCGGTTCGTGGACTGAACCGGGACAACAGGTCATGCGCGTGCCACGTGGCCTGTGGCTAGGCATTGGTCCCGGTCCGTGGCACGAGCCGGGACGGATATGCCCCCACGAACCGGGACCAATGCGCCCAGGCGATTCCTGTTGCCCCGGGCGCACGAACCGGGACCAATGCAGGGCATTTGTCCCGGATTTGGTTGCAACCGGGACAGCTGCCCCCCGGCCCCCTGGACGAGAGGGGTTGTTTCCACTAGTGTTACCCGAAGACTCCTGGAGCCAGAAGATGAGTCGGAGAGGGGCAAGGGGGTGCCCTCACCACCCCCAGGCGCGGCCAAGGTGGGCCCGCGCCTGGGCATGGTGAACCCACCTCGGGCACCCCCTCGGACTCCCCTTTTGACTACATATGCCCCAAAACCTAAATACCCGAGGGGGTTCGATCGTTTTCTAGAAAGAAGTCCGTAGCTCCACCACCATCGTGAATCCTTTTTCGGGGTTCAGAAACTCCGTTCTGGCACCCTGCCGAGACGGGGAATTGGAAGAGATCATCGCCATCGTCATCACCAACGCCTCTCCATCGACCATACATGTTTCCCAATCCATGTGTGAGTAATTCCCCCGCTGTAGGCTAAAGGAGATGGTAGGGATTGGATGAGATTGTTCATGTAATAATGTCGTGATTGTTAGGGCATAGTGCCTAGTATCCTCTATTAGTGCTATTGAAATTGTTGCAACTTGTTATGCTTAATGCTTGTCACTTTGGGCCCGAGTGCCATGATCTCAAATCTGAACATGTTATTGAATCATGATGATAATTATTGTTTCTTGATCATACCTGCAAGTTGTTTACACATATCGTTTTCCGGAACCCAAGGCCCCGAAGTGACAGAAATTGGGACAAACGGAGGGGATGGCTGTGATGTGAGGATCACATGTGTTCATGGAGTGCTAATGCTTTGCTCCAATGTTCTATTAAAAGGAACACCTTAATTACCAGTAGTTCCCTTGAGGCCCCGCTGAAAACGGGCTGGTAGGACAAAAGATGTTGTGCAAGTTCTCATTGTGAGCACGTACGACTATTTACGGAACACATGCCTATGGTTACTTAGTGCTTGGATGTTTTATCTTCTTTATCTACAATGCCCATGTCTTGATTATTATATGAAATATCTTATTCATGCAACACCCGTTCATCTATCCCTATGCCTATAGTATTTAATCCCGCTGTTTACTTCAAACACTACTGTTGTTGTTTTCATTTCACTGCTGCTATTATTTTACTACTGCTGCTACTATAAAACTGTTACTACTCATAAACCACTGCGAGCAAGTCCACTTTCATGTGCAGGTGAATTGACAGTTCACTGATGTCTACGCACGCTTCTATTCTTGTAGACAGTGTTGGGCCTCCAAGTGCAGAGGTTTGTAGAACAGCAGCAAGTTTCCCTTAAGTGGATCACCCAAGGTTTATCGAACTCAGGGAGGTAGAGGTTAAAGATATCCCTCTCAAACAACTCTGCAATTAAGATACAAGAATTCCCTTGTGTCCCCAACACACCCAATATACTTGTCAGGCATATAGGTGCACTAGTTCGGCGAAGAGATAGTGAAATGCGAGTATGGATGGTTATAAGTAATAATAGCAATATGAAATAAAATATGGCAGCAAGCAAACATGTAGCAGAACAGGCGGAAAACGGTGTTACATTGCTTGGAAACAAGGCCTAGGGATCCTACTTTCACTAGTGGACACTGTCAACAATGATCACATAATTGAATAACTAAATATCTTCTCTTCACCATGCTACTCTTAATCCTCTCCGATTGGATAACGAACACTAATCATTGCGTAGGGCTGCAAAAAGCATTCCTCTAATCTAAAACTACTTATAAAAGAGCAAACATGTCGGGATACATTAAATCACACGCGTTCAATAGCCTCAAATCAATGGTCCGGATCCTCTCAACGTTGAGTAGAAAAACGTTTCGTTTTAACATCGTTGGATATAGATAGATTACACGTGCACGTCTAAGTGCTGGACACCAACTCTCATAAGGAAATAAAATTACATGCAATCCCCAAACTCTTTCTATTACTTTCTTTCTTTTTGGGTTTGCATGACCGGATCATACACGTTTACCTGCCGGACGCCAACTCTGGTATGAAAAGTTTACACGTACATGTACATGCTGGACACCAACTCTGGTAAGGAAAAAAAATCTACTGCAATCACACGTGGAATACAAGACGCTTACGAGAATCCTTTCCAACTGCGGGAAGGCAGATTTCTCCGTCCAAAATTAATTGTCTTAAAAGTGCATGTATCTAGCACTAAACCATGTCTAGATACACTCATTTTTGTCCAACTTTGAGACAATTAATTTGAGACGGAAGGAGTAAGTCTTAGCAACACCTACGTCCTAGGATGCAGCGAACAAACCGGAGTCAATACATAGCGATCAGTAAAAAAACAGACTAGATGGCCTGGCATGTTGTAGAAGTAGTTCTCTGTTTCCTAGGTAGACTAAGACGTCAGCCGTGTTGTTTCCCTCTCGAGCTCCTCTAATCTAACGGTTTTGCTATTTCTCACTCAGGTGAGAATTAGACAAGTGCTCACTCACATCAGTTGCCCTTGGATCTTTGGCGCTAAGATTAACGCAATAATAAGATCGGTTAGTTTTGGTTGCCGGCAGGTGTCTTGTGGGTTGTTTTGTTAGGGCAAGGACTGGTGCTTCGTCGGCCATGTTTTTCTTAGTATTTTTTTTTAATCTTCGCTAGTGCTTTTGCCTAGCTTTTGAATTGCATCTTGAAACTAGCTAGTGTTTTTTCCCTCCTAGTTTTCATTTTGCTGTCCAATTGAATTGCAGATGTTACTGAGTTTCAAGTTGCATCCATTTAGACTGAGTTGCACATGTAACTTGGGTTTTAGGCAGTGATTTTTGGCTATTTTTGAGTTGCAGTTTTTTCTAAATTGAGTTGCATGTGCAACTGGATTCAATACATGTAGTTTGCAGTTATTTTTTTTAACCTGAATTGCACATGCAACTTTGAACTGAGTTGCAAATGCAACTTTTGTGTTTCTTTTTTAACAGAGTTGCATGTCCAGTTCAGTTGTGCATAGTTTTGCAGTTCCACTTTGAGCTAGGTTGCACATGCGACTTTGTTTTTCGGTTCCATTCAGAAACGAGTTGCACAAGTAACTCTGTTAGTTGCACATGAAAAAGCTCCAGCAGCCAAAAGACTATATGAGGACCGGTTGAGTGAGAACTAAGTTAGTTCTCACTCAGGTGAGCACTAATCGGTCCCCTAATCTAAACATCGTGGCGGGAGGCCATAGCAGCGGCATCTGGCGCCACCCGGCCGAGGTGGGCCGCCCCTGTCCGCCACCCCTATGTTGTCGCCGGCTGAATCCACCGCGCTAGATGTTGCTGCAGCGGGCGTGGCCAAGGCGATTTCCGCACACTCAAGAGCTCCGATGCGTTAGTTACAACGGAATTTTCCATGGGGTTGCTGGCTTCTTGTGCTCTCAGTTACCCGCAACCTGCTTGTGGGGGTTAACGGAAGCTATTTACCTATTTAATCTTTTGAAAGGGAGGAGTAGGGCCTCAAGTATGACCAGGCAGCACCTCCGAGCAAAGCAGGTACATACCTGTTTGTTTGGTGTGCAGGAGCGTCAAGACAACCAGGACAGTAGGATTCACGGCAACAAATTGGTTCGTGATTTTCTCCCCTAATCTGAAATTATTCGGCGGGTCATGCTAACAGAGCAACATCAAAGTTCAGTGACGTGACCAGGATCTTCATGCGGCATTGTATGTGAGAAAGTTTGGTGGTTGGGCGTCGCATCAACGGCCAAGTTTAAATTCAAAACAATTAATTCGAGAGACGGGGAGAGTATAAGAAACTGTATTTGAGCTAGACAACCCTGCGTTACTCCTACCAAGCCCGAGAGTTGGTAAAAAATAATTAATGATTAAGATGAGGTGAGTTGAGGTTAGGGTTATACTGATCGACCGACTTGGGGAGGAGAAATATATATATGGATGGTGCCCATGTTTTCTCAACGAAAATTTGTTTTTTCTTCTTCCCTATGGAAACACAAGATTAATGTTTTAAATGACAGGGTGAATTGTTTGGTAGTGTTATACGGGTCGATCGAGCAGGGCAAAATATACATGGATCATCCCCATTTTTTTAACAAAATTCTACACATTGGATCATCCCCATTTTTTTAAACAAAATATTATTAAATCTTTTTTCACCCTCATTGCCACGCATGATTACTTATCAAGACAACAGGACAAACCGGTCAACCAAATTTTGCTTTTTTTTTGTCATCCCTATGGCAACGCAACATTAATGATTAAAATGACCGGGCAAAATGTTTGGTAGGGTTATACGGGCCGATCGAGTAGGGAAAATATACATGGATCATCCCGATTTTTTGTAACAAAATTTGATTAATTCTTTTCACCCTCCTGCCAAAAGTAGATTTTTATTCACACCCGTTGCAACGCACGGGCACTCTGCTAGTTAAAGTAAGCATTCCAATGTCTAGTTAACCCCACGCTGTCACTATGAGCGCCCTAGAAGGTACTTAGACAAACACCACAATTCATAGATGAGACACACACGATGTGCACACTGTCACCTTGACACCGCGGGACAAGGTGACTCCAAAGTTCACATTAATAAAACACTTGAGTAGCAAAAGATGAAGAGTAACATCTACTTATTCAACTAGATTACAAAGATCACGATCACATATAGATCACACCATGGGAGAGAGCGATGAACCACATAGCTACCGGTAGAGCCCTCAGCCTCGGGGGAGAACTACTCCCTCCTCATCATAGGAGACAGCAACGGCGATGGAGATGGCGGTGGAGTCGATGGAGATGGCTTCCGGGGGAATTTCTCCGTCCCGGTAGGGTGCCAGAACAGAGATCTGTCCCCCGAAACTTGGGTTGACGATGACGGCGACTGCGGAAGGTTTCGTGGAATTTCGCCGATTCTCTTAGGGTTTTCCCTCGGGGGAGTATAAATAGGCGAAAGGGCGACGTTAGGGGGGCACTGGGGGCTCCTCACAACCCCCAGGCATGGCCAGGGGTGGGCCCGCGCGTGGGCATGGTGAGGGCCCTCCGGGCCCGTCTTCTACTCCTTTTCAGACTTCTAGAAGCCTCCGGGGAAAATAAGAACTTCGGGATTCGTGGGGTCCAATTCCGAGAATATTTCCAGAACAACTTTTCTGAAATAAAAAACAACATAAATCAGGGAACTGGCACTTGGCATCTTGTCAATAGGTTAGTCCCAGAAAACGTAAGAAAACCTAGGAAAACATACGGAAAACATGTAGAAATTGGCATAATATCAACATGGAACATCAGAAATTATAGATACATTGGAGACGTATCAAGCATCGCCAAGCTTAGTTCCAACTCATCCTCGAGTAGTTAAATGATAAAACAAAATAATTTCTGAGGTGACATGCTACCACACAATCTTGATCATAATATGTAAAGTAGAGCATGTAAACAAGGATCAAAGGAACTAAATATGTGATCTATATTTGGTATCAACAAGTAATGCATAAACAAATAAGAAGAAAGAAGCAAAACTTTTAATGAATCAATACTAAAATACTATCAACCGTGCAAAGTTTATTAGAGATGATTTAAGCTTTCAAGAACAACAATATCATGCATGTCAAACGATCTTCACAACCCCTGTTAGGATCAAGTCAAGCTTTCCACACGATTCAATGCTTGAATCTTAAACTATTTGCGCACTAAAAACAAGGAAGTGTTCTGCGTTGGTCCCTGACACCAGGATGTTATGGCTAAGAGAACATTATGGGGGGTTTGGAAGGTCAATGGAAGAAAGGCTAACAAAGCTGAAAGTGGTCATTAGACAAGAGAAAGTCTTACAACCGAAGCTACACAAGGAGTAGGGATTGCCACACAACGGATTCACATAGAGCTATAAGTGTATGAAAGCTCTCCAATGGAACTAGTGGGTGTGCATCCAACTTGCTTGCTCACGAAGACCTAGAGCTCATTTGAGGAGGCTCATCACTGGAATATACAAGCCAAGTTCTATAATGTAAAGTTCCCCACATAGTTATGAATGAATGGTAATATGAAAACTTTCTCAAAACTAAAGTATTGGTGCTAAACATGAAGTACAAGTGTGGTATATAAAGAATAGTGATGCGCCCCCTCTCTCTTTATTCTCTCTTTGGCCCTTTTTTCCTTTTGGGCTTTTTCATTTTTTTTAATTTTTTTTTATATATCCTCACCGGTAGGGGCAACATCACATATTACAATGAATGATCACACTTTTAGTACTCATAACTCATAATAGAATATCTCTAATGTATCCAACTGCATGCTCCTTCCAGTGTAGCAGTATGCATAAATAACCATGAATCTCATCATCAAGTAACATAATGGAGGTGGATGTGTTGTGTAGCAATATATCTCGGAATGGCTATGGAAATGCCATGATATGTTAGTATGGTGGCTTTTTTGAGGAAGAATATATGGGCTTATGTGTAGGAGAACAAAGTCCTCCAACGGGATTTAGATGCACTGGCGGAGTTTGCACCAACTCTCAATGTGAGAAAGGGCAATGCACAGTATCGAAGAGGCTAGCAAATATGGATGGTTGAACTGCCAGGAACCTCAACATATACTCACGAATTCAAAGTTTACAACAAGAAAATCATCTTATAAGGCACAAAGCAAATCACTCCAAGAGGGTCCGTGGCAGTGACGACTCACTGTTAGCTACCCCGACCGTAGCGCGTAACAAAAGGCCGATCGAAAATGTATCACTCGTAGCAATCATATACCATTGTTTCTATCAGCTGGTAATTTAAATGTGGCACAGCTTCAAGTTTCTTAGACCAACCATTAAAAGTTTCTACTTAATAGTCCTTCCCTTTTATCCATTAAGCAAATTAATATCTCGAAACAACAGCAAGGATACAAGTGAAGCAGTTTAGTAATCTACAAGACCATGCGAATTTTTCCACTATACCAACTACCACATAAGCATTTCTATACTCAACCAAGAACATATATATGACAACAAAAAAACTCTCTAAGAATATAGCAATGAAAACTACAGAGTACTAATAGCTCTGAATAAGAGATGCATGAAAACAAAGGCTAAACGCAGTACTAGCAAAAAGTGAACATTCACAGAACAATAAGAATGGAAACTAGAGTGTTCTAAGCAATGAAAACGGAGCGTGTCTCTCTCCCACACAAGTATGATAAGATCCAACCATAAACTACAGCAGAAAAAACTAAACAAACTGAAAGAAAAAAATAAAAGACGCTCCAAGTAAAGCACATAAGATGTGACCGAATAAAAATATAGTTTCACTAGAAGTGACCTGATAATTTATCGATGAAGAAGGGGATGCCTTGGGCATCCCCAAGCTTAGACGCTTGAGTCTTCTTGGAATTTGCTGCGATGTACCTCCGGGGCATCCCCAAGCTTAGGCTCTTCACTCTTCTTGATCACGTCATATCATCCTCTTCTCTTGACCCTTGAAAACTTCCTTCACACCAAACTTCTCACAATCTTCATTAGCAACGTTAGTGCAGTCGAAATAATAAATTCACATGGTTAAGTTTCAACACAAGACTAACACTCAGAAACACATTAGCTACTGTCACAACTTCTTTTAAACTCTTTTTCTCAAAAGAACACCAAAAGAAAAAGAGATTAAGGGGCAAATGCAATTATTAGCAGAAATCTGTCAAAACAGAACAACAGGTAAAGATGATTTCTTTTCGAAAATCCTCTGTTTCTCAAATCAAAATGTGGTCAACTAAGAAAAGTTGCATATATATCTCAGGATTAAGCACAAAAAAACTCAGGTCATCTTGAATTTTCTGTGATTTTATACGAATTTAACAGTGGACAGCAGAAATCTGTTTCCTGCGCAGAAATCCGAAATATAGTCTCAACTTTCCACTAGAGGCTTTACTTGGCTCAACTAATACATGAAAACAAAGATACAAATGAGTTGCTACAGAATTGTACAACCCCTTGACTCAAATAAAATAGAGAAACACAATGCAAAAATAAAAACATGGATTATCTCCCAAGAAGTGCTTTTCTTTAAAGCCTTTTAGCTAGGGATGATAATTTGAGAAGATTATCACATGAGAAATAAGTGTTGAAGCACAATAAGAGAGCATCAAAAAGCAATATAAAACACATTTAAGTCTAACCCACTTCCTATGAAAAATAATCTTGTATAAAAACAAGTCAACGAAGCACAAAGTGACTAGCATAGGAAGACAAAATAAGTGCAATTTCAAAAAATTCAACATAAAGAGGGGAAACTTAATATTGTTGAGATGCATAAAACCATGTTTCCCTCTCTCATTATAACTTTCAGTAGCATCATGAATAAAATTAACAATATAGCAATCACATAAAACATTCTTATCACGAGCCACATGCATAAAAGAATTAATACTCTCCACATAAGCATAGTCATTCTCATTAATAGTAGTGGGAGAAAATTCAACAAAATAGATATCATTATTATTCTCATCACCATAATCATCAAATATAGGAGGCATAGTATCATCAAAATAAATTTTCTCCTCAATAGTAGGAGGACTGAAAATATCATATTCATCATTGTAATCATCATATATAGGAAGAATAATATCATCATAAGCAATATAATAGTTATCCTCCAAAATGTGTTCATTTGTAAACATATCATAATTTTTACTAGGACGAGATGTATCAATCATATAATCATCAGTAGCAAAAGAATTTTCAAACACATCATCCACAAGTTTAGAGCTTTCTATATCATCATTTTCAATATCAAAAGTACTGTGCTTTTCCCAATCATGATCACTACTATATGTAACATGCATAGGCTCATCATCAAATAAAATTTTCTCCTCCGTGCTTGGGGAAGTAAAAAAGATCATTTTCATATAAACTAGCTTCCCCAAGCTTAGACTTTCCCATCACATTAGCAATCGAAAAGTGCTCAAAGAATTCATACTAATAACATTGCTATGAGCATGAAAATAAAGCTCCATAGGTTTTTTAATTTTATCTTCAAACACTTCATGTCCTAACTCAAGATAAATATTATAAAGCTCTCTCATATTTTTGTTTTTTCCATTAAGACTACTAGTAAAGAATAAAGACAAGAAGCGAGTAAAACTAAGCCTAAATAGTGAAAACAAGAAACAAAAAGACAAAATTGCAGAATCTAAAGGAAATAACTCCGAGCACTCACACCCGAGGATGTGAGTACCTTTTACCTTACCTCCCCGGCAACGGCGCCAGAAAAAAGCTTGATGTCTACGCACGCTTCTATTCTTGTAGACAGTGTTGGGCCTCCAAGTGTAGAGGTTTGTAGAATAACAGCAAGTTTCCCTTAAGTGGATCACCCAAGGTTTATCGAACTCAGGGAGGTAGAGTTCAAAGATATCCCTCTCAAGCAACCCTGCAATTAAGATACAAGAAGTCTCTTGTGTCCCCAACACACCCAATATACTTGTCAGGTATATAGGTGCACTAGTTCGGCAAAGACATAGTGAAATGAGCGTAATATGGATGGTTATAAGTAATAATAGCAATCTGAAATAAATATGGCAGCAAGCAAACATGTAGCAGAACATGCGGAAAACGGTGTTTCAATTCTTGGAACCAAGGCCAAGGGATCCAACTTTCACTAGTGGACACTCTCAACAATGATCACATAATTGAATAACTAAATATCTTCTCTTCACTATGCTACTCTTAACCCTCTCCGGTTGGATAACGAACACTAATCATTGAGTAGGGCTGCAAAAAGCATTCCTTAAAGTAAGCATTCTCATGTCTAGTTAACCCCACGCTGTCACTATGAGCGCCCTAGAAGGTACTAGACAAACACCACAATTCATAGAGGAGACACACACGATGTGCACAGTGTCACCTTCACACCGCGGGACAAGGTGACTCCAAAGTTCATATTAATAAAACACTTGAGTAGCACAAGATGAAGAGTAACATCTACTTATTCAATTAGATTAGAAAGCTCACGATCAAATTTAGATCACACCATGGGAGAGAGAGATGAACCACATAGCTACCGGTAAAGCCCTCAGCCTCGCGGGAGAACTACTCCCTCCTCATCGTAGGAGATAGCAACGGCGATGGAGATGGCGGTGGAGTCGATGGAGATGGCTTCCAGGGGCACTACCCCGTCCCGGCAGGATGCCAGAACAGAGATCTGCCCCCGAAACTTGCGTTGATGATGAAGGCGGCTACGGAAGGTTTCATGGAATTTCGCCGATTCTCTTAGGGTTTTCCCTCGGGGGAGTATAAATACGCGAAAGGGCTACGTTAGGGGGGGCACCGGGGGCTCCTCACAACCCCCAGGCATGGCCAGGGGTGGGCCCGCGCCTGGGCATGGTGAGGGCCCTCCGGGGCCCGTCTTCTACTCCTTTTCAAACGTCTAGAAGCCTCCGGGGAAAATAGGAACTTCGGGATTCGTGGGGTCCAATTCCGAGAATATTTCCAGAACAACTTTTCTGAAATAAAAAACAGCAGAAAACAGGGAACTGGCACTTGGCATCTTGTCAATAGGCTAGTCCCGGAAAACGTAAGAAAACTTAGGAAAACATACAAGAAACATGTAGCAATTGGCATAATATCAAAATGGAACATCAGAAATTATAGATACGTTGGAGATGTATCACTCACTTGTTAAGGCTCACAAATATTCTTTGGCTCCACTTGTGTGGAATCAAATTTGGGTTTTACTTCCCTCGAAGACTGTTGCAATCCCCTATACTTGTGGGTTATCAGCAAGTTGCTGCTATGGCATAGGCCTGAGGACAGTAAATCTAGAGTGCTTGCCCGTGCTTTGATCAAGGAAACATGTTTTGTTCCTTCCATCTTGGTAGTCACTCTTGTTTCCACTTTGCCTTGGCATGGAATTTCATGGTCAGTCCCTCTGTATATCCTGAACGGTAGACACACTCGCATGGGTCTCATTAGTACTGAAGATCCTGCTCCACCTATGAATGCATCGCCTCATCCATATGAACTGCCATACCTTACTATGATGCAAGAGTATCATCTTAATCTGCATGAGTTCAATCAGCAACAAACTGAAGCCAGGTGGAGGGGCGGCTATGAGCAGCAGCAGAACCATGTTAATGGATGGTGTGTTTGGCCTGAGATTCCTCAAGTTTATCGAGGTGTCAACATGCGTCAGTTATTCGGTTATGATGGCCCATCCATGATGGAAGGAGTTGAGGACCCTGAGAACATCTCTGATGATGGCATTGCGGCATGGAACGAACACATTGCAGAGATCGAAGCAGCTGCTATGGATTTACTCACTGGGGGGTCCAATTCAAATTTGATATTTTTGCGTGCAAGTGGTGCTAGTCTGAACATTGCCATACCAGAATTCCCTAGTTTCTTTGCCTATCTGGGCTGGACGATGCGCCAAGTGTACACTAGAGCCATTCTTGCTGACAATGGCCCACAGTTGGATATATCTCAGGTGATTTCATAGGTGTTCACTCTATTGCAGGATTGGTTTCTTGGACAGGTGCTTCAATCTCAGTGGCCACTCTATCAGTTTTCTCTCAGCTCTCTGGTGTTGGTTGGCTGTGACCACAGCTCCTCCCTTTTTCAGTCTGCCCATGATTCCACCTCAGGACTTGCTCTGGTGGACCTTCTTATTGTTGCTCCAATGCCCTCTCCATCCTCACCTGTGGTGTCTAACATATTGGTTTGTTCTAATACTCGATCTCGCCCACGTGTTTCCATACATGACTCTCCTGCGGTTGTTACTCATGTTCGTCTTTCACCTAGACTCACTAATGATGGGTTCATGCATATTGCTTTGTCATATCGTCAGCCACGCCGACGTGCCTCATCTGTCCCTAGAGCAGCCACACCGGCAGTGATGCAGATCCAGCAGATGCAATCAATTGGAGTTGAGACATGTGGCATTCCATTGGAGAAGCTGTGTGTAGATCTTCTTCTCAAACGGCGCCAGTAGTCATGTCGTTTCAATGAGATCATTAGCTACCTCAGTTTAATTTAGCTCCCTATTAAGGGCCGAGCCTACACGTGGAGCAACATGCAATCTGATCCTCTCTTAGCTCAACTCGACTGGTTCTTTACATCTCCTAGTTGGACACTACAATTCCCTAACACTATGGTTCACCCACTCGCGCGGCCCACATAGGATCATGTGCCATGTGTCATCTCCATTGGCACTCACATTCCGAAAGCTGAAATCTTTTGCTTTGAAAATCATTGGATTTCTATGCCTGGTTTTTTTATGTGGTTAGTAACACATGGAATATTTATCGCCCAGGGGATAGTGCATGTTGTTTATCTACTAAATTCAAACTTATTCGCAAAGGACTCAAAAATTGGAGCTCTAGCATTTCGATTATTAATAAACTGTTATCTAACTGCAATCAAGTTATTCTTAGGCTTGATGAGATTGAAGAACAAAGGGTATTACATATTACAGAGTGGAATTTTCGTGATATCTTTAAAAGTCATCTTTCTCAATTACTTGGTTTCCATGGGACATATTGGAGGAAATGTTGTACGGCGAAATGGGCCAAGCTTGGTAGTGAGAATACCTCATATTTCCATGCTATGGCCACAGTTAGATACTGTCGCAATGCTATAGCAACCCTTCTTCGTGATGATGGATCATTGGCTTCTGATCATCATGAAAAGGCTGGCCTTCTTAGGCAATTTTATAAGGAGAGATTGGGCACCTCCAACCCTATCGATCAGGAGATAGACCTTGGTTAGTTCTTGCATTCTATACCTGGCTTAGAATCACTCTCAGTTTCTTTTACTCACTAAGTAATTGATGACATTATCAGTGAACTGCCTACTGACAAAGCCCTGGGACCCGATGGTTTTAATGGATTATTTATCAAGGTTTGCTGACCAATTATTAAATGGGATTTTTATCGCCTTTGTGATGAGTTTTGGCACGGTAAGGTTAACCTCCAGAGTATCAATGATGCGTTCATTACACTGATCCCTAAGTCTAGCTCTCCGGAAGGTCCTAATGACTACATGCCAATCTCGTTGCTAAACTCTAGCTTCAAATTATTGACCAGGTTCCTTGCCAATCGTCTGCAACGACGTATACTTGAGGTGGTTCATGTTAATCAATATGGCTTTCTAAAATCTCGCACTATTTAGGATTGTATTGGATGGGCTTACGAATACATCCATCAAGTTAAGCAGACGGTTGATGGAGCAGTTATCATCAAGATTGATTCTACGGAAGCATTTGATCTTATTGAGCATGAGCCTCTTCTAAAAAAAATTACGAGTCGAAGACTTTGATGACCATTGGATTGGATGGATCAAATCTATATTTGATACTGGTACCTCTTCGGTTCTTTTAAATGGTGTCTGGGGAGAAAATTTGCATGCAAGTGAGGTGTACGTCAAGGGGACCCCCTTTCTCTGATTCTGTTTGTTGATGGTGCAGATTTACTTCAAGCTATGGTTAATAAATCTATGGAGATCGGTGACATCACTGCTCCATTAGCTATCACTGGTACTGACTTTCCTATAGTCCAATACGCAGATGATACATTTCTTGTTGCGCAAGCTTGCCCTCGCCAGCTGGAAGCTCTTAAATGCATCCTCGCTAGTTTTTCCGCAGCCACTGGTCTTCGGATTAACTATGCTAAGTCCAATATGATGCCTATTAATATTGATCAGTCCCAATTGATCAGTCTGTCGGAATCTTTTGGTTGCTCTCCTGGAAGTTTACCTTTTCCATATTTGGGCCTCCCTCTTTGAACGACTAGCCATATGTTAGAGACCTATCGCCCCTTGCTGATCTGGTTGAACATCGTCTCAATGCATGTGCTCGTTTCCTTGACTATTCTGGTCGCCTGACACTAGTCCAATCGGTCCTTTCGTCACTACCCTCTCATTACATGAGCTCACTAAAGTTACCGAAGACTTTAATCAAAACCATTGATCGTGCGAGCCGATATTGCTTGTGGGCTAAAGAGGATACTATTGGTTGTCCTCAATCCCTTGCTGCATGGACAATGGTGTGTCGACCTAAGAGACATGGGGGTCTTGGAGCCATTAACTTGGAGCTGCAAAATAAGGCGTTGTTGCTTAAGCATATTCACAAGTTTTTCCTTTAGGATGACACGCCTTGGATTAAGCTTATGAAAGCTAACCTTGCTACTGGCCCGACTCACTTACAAACAGTGTCTAGATCTTTTTGGTGGAGGGACATATGCAAGCTCCTCGACCTCTACCGTGGAATTACCACTGTCTCCATTGGGAATAGACGTGATACTTTGTTTTGGAAGGATCCATGGAGTGGACAGGGTTTGATTATGGACAAATTCCCACACCTTTATTCATTTTCCCTTAATGAGGATGTCACTGTTGCAGATATGGTCAACGTTTCACCATCATCGGAATATTTTGCTCTTCCTCTATCTGTTGTGGCCTACGAGCAGCTCCAACTGGCTTCCTCTCTATTACATGAGAATGTACTGGAGCAGGAGATTATTGATCAACGCATCTACCCGTGAAACAATTCGTGTTACACCTCGGCCAAACTTTACTCCTTCCTTTTTGCTCAAGTGCCCTGCCACAATCTGCTCCGTCTGATTTGGAAATCCAAATGCTTCCCTGAGCTCAGGGTTTTTCTCTGGTTACTGTTTGCGGACAGACTGAACAAAATGGATATTATGGATAGAAAAAACAGTGGCGTGACAACTTCGACATGATCAGTGTCCTTTGCTCTGCTGGTTCACGAGAAAGAAGGGATCACGTCTTCTTTGAATGTCCTTTTGCTGCCCGATGTTGGTGCCTCGTAGGGTTTAACTGGGATCCATGCAAGCAATGTTTGGATCGTGTCCAACATGCCAAGGTGTCCTTCACTGAGCCTTTTTTCCTTGAGATCTTTGCATGTGCCACGTGGAATATTTGGAAGACTAGGAATGATTTCATCTTCCAAAACATAGAGCCATCTTGGGGCCGTTGGAGGACCAGATTTAGAACTGATTTGGAGCTTCACCAATATAGGCTCAAAACATGTATTGCTGCTAGATGGCTATGATGGAACTCTAGCCTTTTTTCCTAGATGTTTCATCTTTTTTCTTTCAAAAACCCCTGATTTGTACTCTTCACATGTAAATCTTGGGTCACCCATTGGTTGACTCTCCTATTATTTATAAAACACCGTACGGTTTCAAAATTAAAAAAAAACTACTACTGTTTGAGGAATAAGCTCATCATTTTCATTTTTCACAACAATAATTCATTCTTTCTGAGGAACATAATGCATAGGACTTAACCATCTACTATCAGCAATGGGATAAATAATACCAGCATCTTAGGAACCAATACGTCATTTCTTACCACTTCCTTCATCTTAGGAATTAAACGGTGTTGATGTTCAACAACTGGCTTTGCATCAGGTTCTATATTAATAGCATGCTGACATATAGCAGGGGAGATCCCTTTCAAATCATCAAGAGTATATCCAATATCTCCTCGGTGTTTCTTCAATACTTCCAATAACCTTTTTCCTCTTCCTTACCTGAAAGTTTAGAACTAATAATATCAGGATATGTTTTCTTATCATCAATATGAGCATACTTAAGATTATCATGTAAAGGTTTTAATTCAAAAATGGGATCCTCCTTGGGTGGTAGTTTGGTACCCAAGTCTTCCACTGGTAAATTATGTTTCGGCATCTCTAGTTGACAAAGAAGAATCAAGTCAATCTGATTTCTCTCTTCCATAAAGACCTTGATACGTCTCCAACGTATCTATAATTTCTGATGTTCCGTGATAATATTTTGCCAATTGCTACTTGTTTTCTCCCTTATTTATAGAATTTTTATACGTTTTACGGGACTAACCTATTAACAAGATGCGAAGTGCCATTTCCTTGTTTTCTGTTGTTTTTGGTTTCAGAAAAGTTGTTCTGCAAACATTCTCGGAATTGGACCCCACAAAGCCCGAAGTTCCTATTTTCCCCGGAAGCATTCAGAACACAGAAGAGGAGTAGAAGACGGGCAATAGGGGGGCCACACCATAGGGTGCCGCGGGTCCCCCTAGCAACGCCACCTATAGGTGTGGGTCCCTGGAGCTCCGCCGCCTTTGCCCTTTCGCCTATTTAAGCCCCCCGGATGGAAAACCCTAAACACCTGATAAAAAATCCCAAGAAAAGTTCCGCAGCCGCCGTCATCGTCAACCCTAGATCGAGGGGTTCTGAAGCTGTTTCGGGCACCCTACTGGAGAGGATATCATCACCGGAGGTTCTACATCGCCATGCATGCCTCCGGAGTGATGCATGAGTAGTTCATCCTTGGACTACGGGTTCATAGCTATAGCTAGATGGTTGTCTTCTCCTCATATGCCTCCATGTTTAGATCTCATGAGCTGCCTATCATGATCGAGATTGATCTTATGTAATTCTATATGCTGTGTTTGCTGGGATCCGATGAATATTGAACTTATGCCAAGTTGGTTATAGTCTTTATTTTCATATGCTATTTGTGATCTTTCATGCTTTCCGTTGCTAGTGGTTACTCTGTCCAAGTAGTTGCTAGTGACTCCAAGAGGGAGTATTTATGCTCGATAGTGGGTTCATGCCTCCTTTTCTCCTTGCTCGAGTGACAAAAACGTGAAGGGGGAGGATGTGCTATTGCCATTAGGGAGAAAACAGCGGTGAGACTGCCCGCGTGGATAACCATTGCTTACATTACACACTTTGTTTAATGCAATTATCTGTTGCTTGCAACTTAATACCTAAGGAGGTTCGGATGATAACCTTAGGGTGGATTATTAGTCATAGATGCAGATGGATGTCGGTCTCTGTATCTTGTTGTAATGCCCGCACTAAATATCATAGTAATCTTCATGTCATATTGTGCACCACGGTGCAACCTCTATTTGTCAATTGCCCAGCTATAATTTGTTCACCCATCATGCTATCTTTTATGGAGAGACACTGTAGCGTTCCTACATTTAAACAATGCAAGAACTCTGTGTTATTGTGCTAGTCCCTGGATCAATTGCTAGCACCACAATTCCAAATGAAATATCATGCAAATGTGTAAAAAACTATTCCATCGCATGATCCTACAGCGGAAAACATAGTACAACATTGAGCCTCATATTATTCACGCGCCACAGGCAAAACATGTTGGTTGTAGACTCGAGATCCTGAACGAAACCTCACTCGTCTTCAAAATCATCAACAGGATGGAATATGCAGCCACAAGGGGGTCAATAAAATTTAATGTATTGGCAAGTAACACTGTGGTGGATATAAATGGCAAGAATAATACTACATGCATATTTGGCTGAGTGGAGTTTTGGTTAATTTTGCATAAAGCCAGCTTTGTCCTATGTTGGTAAATCATTTCAAAAAAAAAAATTGAAGACATTTGTACAATCATTCATGGCTAAACCACCAAGAAGTTGGAAAAATCATCATGGCTAAACCACCATGAAGTTTGTTTGTGGCATCATGGCTAAACCACCATGTGCCCTATAAAGGGTTTCTACCATATTTTATTTCATTCACACATGATGAGGAGATCCTTCTATCCATACTTGTCGAGATCCTCGAAGTCGTCCATTACCGGGGACACGGCTATGATCATAGTTTCTATCTCTGAAGAAGTTGTGCACTTTCACCCTTTGTCTTAAATTATCCCAAACCTCCTATACACACGGGGTGCATCATAGAAAGGAGAGAATTGAGACGAGATCTTTCAGAAGCAAGAATTCAACCCAACCAGCAAGAACCGTTCCATCTACAATTATGCTACACCTTCATCTCAAGCATGGGCTGAACTCTCGCAACTTAGTTGATCCAGACAGAGCCCATATGTCAAAGGGCTGCACGGGAAGCTACTAAACTTAGAGGGACTTAGGAATCACTTTGTTTCGTAGCTAGGTGGCATTCCTCAAATGAACTCCCCTCAGGGAGACACTCAACTCTCATCAACCAAACAACCAAATCAACCTAGGAGATTCATTGGATTTTATACTTAGAATTTTTCCACAACATTGAGTAAAACAAATTTGTATCAAGGCTAAGTATCTACTAAGTACTACGTCTTCAAAATAACAAGTCTAAAGGATTGCTACACACTACATGGGATTTTGCATAGCATAATAATAACTTAGTAAAAAAATTCCTATCATACATACTACTCAAAAATACTAGTAAAGCATAGTGAAAATATGGGAGATTTGATGGTGTGTCATTTGTCTTTGAATTTGGTGGATAACAATCACCTCCCTTCACAAAAGAACGTTGCTCTCCGAACAATCCAAACATTGAAAACACAAACAGAATAAACAAGCATGCTAACAAACATACAAACAAATGAAGAAACATACAAAACAATAAACAAAGCAAAGGAAAACAAGTGAAAACATTTAGTTTCGATACACAAAAGAAACTAAGTCATTGTAGTTATTATTTTCGTTTGTGACTAAGGGTTAGTCTTTGAAAAAAAAAGGTCACACAAGGTCTAATCTATTTCTATCATGTTTCCTTCAAGTCTTCTTTCTGCTCCTTGAGTTTCTTTTGATGACTAAGTCTTTTTGCCTTCAATGGCATTCCTTCTAGTCCTCCTTATTAATTCTAGGGACTTTGTCATATAGAATAATAGAGGTAGTAGAGATTGTTAGAGTTCCCCTAAAAGGACTTGTAAAAATCTTCATCTTGTTCATGTTCTGGGAGAGTATTATTCTTGAGTTGAAGTTGTTCTTCTCGAGGAAAGTCTTCTTGTTGAAGTCTTGGTCAAAAACTCCCATCTTACTTGGAAAATAAATTCTAAGTCTTGGGCAAACCACTAATCATTTTGAAAACAAATTCTAAGTATTGGAAAACAATTTCTAAGTCTTCACATCACTGGTCTTGAAAATCTTTAGGATCCTTTGTATCTTACTCCTTATGTCTGTTGCCTCCATAGCTTCTTGTAGGACTTGATGATTTTAGCAAAAACTAGGGGATCGTATTTATTTAACTTAGCCACCACAAAGTCTAAGAGAAAAGAAAGGAAAAAGGGAAGAAAATACTTAGAGAAAAAATGTGGTTTGGTCCTCTTGAAGCTCCTCTTGATATTTTATTCTAAGTGATTCTACTTCTTGGAGATGGTTCTGAAGTTGCTAATTCCTTCATTGGTCTTCTTGCTTAATGTTGAAAATCTTCAAGTTGACAATTGCAGTATCCTCTCCATGGCTTTTCACTATTCCAGACTTAGTGGTTTTCAACTAGGAGGGTCAACTAAAAAAATAACTTAGAAATATTATAAGGACTTTGGTTTTGGTCTCTCTGGTCTAAGGTAAGTCCTTAGCACAATTTTCCTAGAGATAACGTATTGAAAATAATTACAGAAAATAAACCAAGTTAGAAATATTCATATGAGAATATAACAACCAAAACCATTTTAACTAAGCAAAAAATTATTTTGGGCGCAAGGTACTGTTAGTACACATCCTAAGGTCTCCAAAAATATTTTATTTACAATTTTCTGATTTGTAGAATTTAAACTATGCCAAAAATAAACAAACAAGAATATTTTAATTTGAACAAATTTTATATAGTCAATTTTAATTTTGGCCAGTAGTAACAGAGTCTACATGATCAGGGATTTTCAAAAAGTCCAATTTTGTTAAATTTGGAATTACAGATCTAAAATTATCCATAAAACAATATTTACAAAGTCCTACAAATAACAAGTGTGTGAACGTATCAAAAGTAAAATTTCTTGATTACAATGTGTTCTACTCAAAGTGCTGATTTTAAAAAGTAAAAAATCATTCAATTTGGCCAAGGGGTTCAAAAGTTATTGAAGTTCTAATCTGGGGGGCTTTTCTGCAAAATTATAGGGGCTTTTTTGTTTTAAAAGAAAACAGGCGATCCGCGGGATAAGGAACGGAGGCCTCTGATTAATCGGTAGCTTTTCGGTATGGATCGTCGCTGAAAGCTGTTGGATCTGAAGAGGTGGGACGGCTCAGATCTAAAGCAGCTACAAAGTTAAGTGATCTATCGTAGCCCTTAGATCTAGATCGGAGGGCAGGGGACAGAAGGGCTCACTGATCGGCGCATTTCACCGGAGTATGGTGATGCGGTGGCGCCAAGCGCCGGAAATTCGACGGCGGTTGTCCTGCGATGACCTTCTGGCTCGGGGAAGTGACCCAGAGACGCGGATCGACAAGACAAGGGCGATGGTGGCGGCGGGGATGCTCCTTGCTTCCTGGATCGACGATGCGGTGCGGATAGGGAGCTCGGGACTCCGGCGATCCTCGGTTGCAGGCGGCGCCATGGTTTTGCTGAGAAGAGAAACAAGAGAAGGGGTCAGGGAGACGTGTGCGTGCAAGGGGAGTAGAGGGGCACGGAATTGAGCGCCAAGACCTGTTCTGTCGCCGAAAAAATATCGGGAGGTCGTAGCTAGGGTTTGGATTCCGACGAGGAATCTCGCCGGCCTTGAGGTGCAGTCCGGTAGGGAAACAGAGGGGAAAGATAGGCCGTGTCGTGGGCTTTTATAGGAGGGTCTCAAGGCGAAGATCCTTGCCTTGGATTGCACGCAACCAGAGATGGACTCGTCTCTGTTTCGGGAGTTCGTCCCATGTACGAGAGGTAAGGGATGAGTGACATCGCCATCGCGTCATGCTGGCATCACGGGTGGGTTCCACCTGACATGTAGAGAAACAGAGATGGGGGCGCGGGCTGCTGGCGGTTTTTCTTCCTGGGCTTCTGCCCGCTGCACACGCGGCGGTTAAGTGGTGGGCTTCGGCCTTAGTTAGGCTGGCTGCACGGCCGCACGCACGAAAGATTGGGAGGGGTGAGAGAGAAAATAAAATCAAATGGGCTGGGCCCATGTGGCTGGCTGCACTCGTTTTATTTTTGTTCTGTCTTTTTTTTCCTGTTTTATTCAACTAATCATAACTTTTGATTTAATAACCCAAATGACCTCAAACAAAATTCTTTAGTTTTTTTAAAATCATTCTCTTTCAAATTAAAAGATTTGTGTTCTGTTCCAACACACTTAAAATAATAATATTTGCAAATTCGTATATAATCATTAATAACATCTAAATGTTATTTTTAAAATAGAAAATAATTGATGATTTGAATGGTGGTTTAATAAAATTCAGAGGGGTGTCACAGATGCATATATTTTTTTATGTATTTTCTTGTTTGCATAAACAAAATAATTTATACAAACACTTTATATTTTTTTGAGTTTGAATTTTATTTGTTTTGGTGACTTGTATTAGCAGAAAACAAAAGTTTTAACTTTTTGTGATTTTTGAATGTCTCCAAAAATCAGGGATGTTACAGACTACCACCCTTAAAAGAAATATCATCCCGAGATGTGGGAAGGCTAGAAATAAAATTAGGTTTGGGTTACTTGGGTTCCATGTAACTGGGTGGCTACCACCCTTAATAGAAATTCTTTGTGGTTTCACTAATCTCATGACTTGATTGTGTAGCTTGTCTCCAGATGGCTTGAGTAGAACTTTACTTTGCAGTAGGGCTGAAGACTAGCTGGTAGGGGTCACTCTTCGGGCCAATCAAAAGTCTTTGGGTCCCTCTCAGCTTGGACTTTTGAATTCCTTGGAAATCTTCCATCTTGTTGTTGTCTTCTCATAGTTGTTAGTATTCTAGCTAGGTATCTGGTTGGGTTTAGCATAGATGAGTAGAGATTTAGAGAGATACTAAAGAAGTTTTCCTACCCAGCACAACAGAGTAAGACAATAAATCTTACAATCAACATCTAATCAAGCATTTTCACACCAAACAACAAGGTTTTAGGGAAACAAACTAATATTGTCATACCGCACTCATTGGTATGATCAATGCACTAACATGTTGACGTTGTTCTAACAAAGTAACTAGATTGGTGGTCTCATCTATGTCTTCTAGAGTCTCTTCAATATCTTGAGGTGTTGATGATTTGTTGAGGAGTCTGAGTTCTTCTCTAATTTCTTCAATTATCTTCTATGTAGTATTTCAGGTTGTGTGAAGGACACCTCTTGAACTTAAGGGCATGATATTAACCAAACTTGTCTTGATGGAAAACAAGAAATAGGTCATCTATGATGAGAGAAGAATATTTTGAAATTGAATAAGGGATGAGAGAATATGAGAAGGATTAAGATGAGATGTTTTGTTTTCGAAGTTGAATGAAGTAGATTTTTAATCCTATGGCCTTTTCCAAACTTAGGGTCTCGAATTCTACAGGCAACAATATGCTCAGATACTATTTTGTAGCGTTCCCACATTTAAACAATGCAAGAACTATGTGTTATTGTGCTAGTCCCTGGATCAATTGCTAGCACCACTGTTCAAAATGAAATATCATGCAAATGCGTAAAAAACTATTCCATCGCATGATCCAATCTTTACAAAATATTTATTACAACTTGAATAGTCTCAGAAGACTAGCAGGAAACAGAAATACAGCGGAAAACATAGTACAACATTGAGCCTCATATTATTCATGCGCCACAGGCAAAACATGCTGGTTGTAGACTTGAGATCCTGAACGAAACCTCACTCGTCTTCAAAATCATCTGCAGGATGGAATATGCAGCCATAAGGGGGTCAATAAAATTTAATGTATTGGCAAGTAACACTATGGTGGATATAAATGGAAAGACTAATACTACATGCATATTTGGCTGAGTGGAGTGTTGGCTAATTTTGCATAAAGCCAGTTTTGTCCAATGTTGGTAAATCATTTCAAAAAAAAGTGAAGACATTTGTACAATCATTCATGGCTAAACCACCAAGAAGTTAGACAAATCTTCATGGCTAAACCACCATGAAGTTTGGTTGTGGCATCATGGCTAAACCACCATGTGAGGGTTTCTACCATATTCTATTTCATTCAGAAAAGATGAGGAGATCCTTCTATCCATCCTTGTCCAGCTGCTCGAAGTCGTCCATTACCGGCAACACGGCTATGATCATAGTTTCTAACTCTGCAGAGGTTGTGCACTTTCACCCTTTGTCTTCAATTAGCCCAAACATCCTATACACGCGGAGTGCATCATGGAAAGGAGAGAATTGAGAAGAGATATTTCAGAAGCAAGAATTCAACCCAACCAGCAAGACCTGTTCCACCTACAATTATGCTACATCTTCATGTCAAGCATGGGCTTAACTCTCACAACTTAGTTGATCCAGACAGAGCCCATATGTCAAAGGGATGCACGGGAAGACTAAACTTAGAGGGACTTAGGAATATCTTTGTTTCCTAGCTAGGTGGCATTCCTCAAGTGAACTCCCCTCAGGGAGACACTCAACTCTCATAAACCGAACAACCAAATCCACCCAGGAGATTCATTGGAGTTTATACTTAGAATTTTTCCACAACATTGAGTAAAACATATTTGTAGCAAGGATAAGCATCTACTAAGTACTACGTCTTCAAAATAACAAGTCTTAAGGATTGCTACACACTACTTGGGATTTTTCATAGCATAATAATAACTTAGTAAAAAAATCCCTATCATGCATACTACTCAAAAATACTAGTAATGCATAGTGAAAATATGGGAGATTTGATGGTGTGTCACTTGCCTTTCAATTTGGTGAATAACAATCACCTCCCTTCACAAAAGAACGTTGCTCTCCGTACAATCTAAACATTGAAAACACAAACATAATAAACAAGCATGATAACAAACATACAAACAAATGAAGAAACATACAAAACAGTAAACAAAGCAAAGGAAAACATGTGAAAACATTTAGTTTCGATACACAAAAGAAACTAAGTCATTGTAGTTAGTGTTTGCATTTGTGACTATGGGTTAGTCTTTGGAAAAAAAAAGGATCACACAAGGTCTTATCTATTTCTATCATGTTTCCTTCAAGTCTTCTTTCTCCTCCTTGAGTTTCTTTTGATGACTAAGTCTTTTTTGCCTTCAATGGCCTTCCTTGTAGTCCTCCTTATTAATTCCGGGGACTTAGTCATATAGAATAACAGAGGTAGTAGAGATTGTTAGAGTTCCCCTAAAAGGACTTGTAAAAATCTCCATCTTGTTCATGTTCTGGGAGACTATTCTTCTTGAGTTGAAGTTGTTCTTCTTGAGGAAAGTCTTCTTGTTGAAGTCTTGGTAAAAAACTCCCATCTTACTTGGAAAATAAATTCTAAGTCTTGGGCAAACCACTAATCATTTTGAAAACAAATTCTAAGTATTGGAAAACAAATTCTAAGTCTTCACACCACTGGTCTTGGAAATCTTTAGGCACCTTTGTAGCTTCCTCCTTCTGTGTGATGACTCCATTGCTTCCTGTAGGACTTGATGATTTTAGCAAAAACTAGGGGATGGTATTTATTTAACTTAGCTACCACAAAGTCTAAGAGAAAAGAAAGGAAAAAGGGAAGAAAATACTTAGAGAAAAAAAATGTGGTTTGGTCCTCTTAAAGTTCATCTTGATATTTTATTCTAAGTGATTCTACTTCTTGGAGATGCTTCTGAAGTTGCTAATTCCTTCATTGGTATTCTTACTTCATGCTGAAAATCTTCAAGTTGACAATTGTAGTATCCTCTCCATGGCTTTTCACTATTCCAGACTTAGTGGTTTTCAACTAGGAGGGTCAACTAGAAAATTTAACTTAGGAATATTCTAAGGGCTTTGGTTTTGGTCTCTCTGGTCTAAGGTTAGTCCTTAGCACAATTTTGCTAGAGAAAACATATTGAAAATAATTACAGAAAATAAAGTAAATTAGAAATATTCATATGAGCATATAACAACCAAAACCATTTTAACTTAGCCAAAAATTATTTTGGGCACAAGGGACTGTTATCACACATCCAAAGGTCTCCAAAAATATTTTATTTGCAATTTTCCGATTTGTAGAATTTAAGCTCCCTACCAAATTCCATGCGATCCGAAACGTTTTGATAACGTCGTGCATTTCCGTCGCGAATGGTTGAAAACTGGAGTTTGCTCTCGACGTATTGGTTTGGTCCGTCGCAGGCTGGTTTGGCTCGACTTTTTGCTAGTTTTACTTCACGGATTTTTGTCTCCGGCCCAGTAGCCCACTAAGAGCCCAGTTGCCTTCGACGAAACTTGCCTGGTCACGTAGAACGTCGCGGATTTATCTTGGGGCCACACATCCTGTCCTGTTTGATTGCTTTGACTGGCTACGACCGACCAGTTGATGTCTGGACTCCACTTGTCTGCAAGGTAAATAAGCATGCACATAATCTTCGAAATTAAGCATGCACATAATCTTCGAAATCATCACAGTTAACATTACAGTGAACAAGCCGTTTCTGAAACAAATCAAAACAAGAAAAGGATAGACACCGGACCTAGCGTCCTAGCAAAGGGTGCGCCGCCGCGCCTCCGCTTGCGCCGCCACATCTTCATTCTGCATTGAATGGCAGATCGCTTCTGCGGTGTCGACCTCTAGCTTGAGGGTGAAAAGCCGGGCGAGCCTCGCTTGCCGGAGCTCTTCTGCCGCGAAACTCTCTAAGGACGCTAAAATCCCCGGAGATATACTCCTCCTGTTCTCCCTCCTCGACGTCCGAAGGTGCGATGGGTGGAGCCGGAGGTGGTGGTACGCGGGACGAGTTGTCCTGATACACCTCGCGCCGGTACGCCTCGCGGGCACGCGCACGCTCCGCGCCTTGCACGCTGCGCCGGGGAAAGTACCTGTGGATCTGCTGCTGGCGGCCCTCCTCGCGACGGCCAGACATGGTACCGGTGGTTCTGCGCACAGCGAAGGGGGTAGAGAGGTGTGGCAGAGACGGGCAGTTTGGGAGTAGAGAGGAGAGCGTTCTGCGCCCGTCTGGGGAGCCGCTACATTATCCACAGTTTGGGAGTGGAGAGGAGAGCTGACCGGGTATCCCACGTGGCGAGTGTCAACCAAATTACCGAATATATAGGAGATCTAAATTATAAAATGCACTCCGAAATTGAAACGAATTGACATGGTTTTACATTTGCAACAATGGATACCCTACTACTAATACTAATAGACTGCCTCCTCGCGGTCTTTGATGTATGTTCTGCGCCATCATCCCGGTTACATGCACTCCGAAACATAGGAGATTTATAGTAACTGAAATTAGCATCACAAAAGGTTCAACAATAGGTCCATAATTAACGAGAACTTTTTTTATGCCAACATCCACTCCGAAGCCACATCCACAGTTTCACATCATCCAACGGATATTTTCCTATGCCAGCATGCATTCCGAAGCCACATCCAGAGGTTCATATCATCTACTGGAACTTTCCGAAACCGCGTCCACAGAAACACTAGTAAAAAAACATCATACATGTTTAGCACATCTACAAAAAAGAAGCAGATATACTTCCAAACATACAAAGATGAATGACAAAACTGCCTCACGTCTACAAATGACACAAGTACAAAGGTGATAAACCGCTAGACCCGGTGGAATAAACAAGCTACTAGGTCCTTGTAAACTCTACTAGGTCTAGAGGAGTCTCCTTCTGTATTTTAACATTGCATAGTTTAATCATCGGCACTCTGATCAAACACAAATATGGCACTCTTTTTTCTATGGTACGCCAACTGTTGGAGACATTGCTGCATATGAATCATCGGTAGAGAACCAAGCCTAGATAGGGGCCTCCTAGTAAAGAAGCACACACAAATCAATGAAATTATCGAACACTTGCCAAGGAATATGCAGATCCAATATGGCTCATGCATTACAAACAAAATCATAACTGGGGCCTCATAGTAAAGAAGTACACATAAATCAATGAGATCGTCGAACACTTACCAAGGAAGATGCAGAACAAATGTAGTTGTACACAACACTAGGTAAGTGCCAATATCTCACCGAGAGAAGGTGCAGAGTTTAATCATCGGCACACATCGCAGAGAATGAACATAAAATAAGCAAGCCTCATACATACATTGCAAAAAATTCCAAAGGGTCAAGCTCCACAGGACCAGGGAGCATGAACAAACAATGTCCGTGTAAACGCTAAACTTAGAATGTATCGCAACTTCACATTGGTGTCCTTCACACTCTCCAACATGGTGTCTTTTCCCCTCTGGAGCATGTCGCACTTCTCTTCGGCTACTTTCAAAGTTTTCTTCGCACTCTTCAGCTCAGAATCAAGCTTAGTAACCAAGCCGTGCATGATCATATAGGTTCTCTTTTGCTCCCGCAGTTCCAACTCGAGTGCTAGCATTTTTGAAGCTTTCATCGCCCTGTCCAGCCTGTCCTCGCAGCAGACAAAACAGATTAGCTTCTCAGCGCTGGTATCATCAGCCAGCTTGCAAACTTCAGATAGACGATGAGATTCAATTGTCTCAACTGACTGCTGCATCAATTTCTGAATTGTCTCAACTGACTACTTCACCAATTTCTGAATTCCAATACGCGACATGCTGCAGAAGTCACAGCCTACACTGTGGTCCTATAGACAAATACGAAAAGAATAAAAATCAAAGAAGTGTCGACGAAGGCGAAAGGAGATAGATGAATCTTAAGAGAATATTTGGCTACATGACTAATTTATATGCTATTTACCTTGGCTATCTGAATAATAGGGGGCTTTGCGAGCTCCGAGGCCTTGTTCAGCTCGATCTCCATCTACGTGGGGGAAACGATCTCCGAGGGCCCTGTAACGGTAGCGTGAGCTAGATCCATGGCCGGTGGTAACTTAAAACAACTACGGTGACCTACATCCGCCGGCATTTAACCTACATTTGCCGGTATCAAACCTAGATCTGCCGGCATCTAACCTACATCGCATCGTTTGGTTGAGGATGGGGAAGGGAGAGAACCATGGCTTACCAGTCATTGTTTGAGAATGACGCCGAGGACGGGGGAGGGCGAAGCCGTGGCAGCCGCCCTTGGGGCGGGAGGGCGAAGTGGAGGCTTTCTGTGGAGGTCGCTTTCAGTGGAGGAGTAGCCGAGTGGGCGAGGAGCACGGTGTGGTGGAGATTTGGCGCGTAGACGCTGGCGAGTGGTACCCTGCATGAGGCTGATTCCGTGGAGATTTGGCGCGTGGCTGTTAGTCATAGTTTATTCTTGTTTTCGGATTTAAAATAAAAAATAAAAAAGAACCAAAAGGAAAAGAGTCTTAGGATCTAATCGCATTTTTATTCTACTTCTTCGGATTCTTCTTTATTTTAGTTAGCAAATAATTGCAAAATACGACAGTGCCTAGTGGTGGGGGAAGGGGCTGACTCATTTGCACACACCAAAGATCGAGTCTTGTTACTCACATTTGTGATGTTGCACCAACTATTGGCTTATTAGGCATGATCCAGTAGTAAAGGGATGTGACAATTCATTGATCGACCGGATCAATGAGTTGTCACATCCAGTTATTACTAAATCATGCCTAATAAGTTTTTTGACATCCTTAAAACATGATCGGGTTAATAAATATATACTAATATAATATGCATATTAGGTTCTTACATACCAACATGATAGAGGTTCTTTAAAAGTTCTTACTACGCACATACCAGACGACACTACCAGAAGTAAGAGATAACACAAATACAGCGTGCAAGCTACAACAACGAGCACACCACCAGCAGCTACATCATGTTCTGATGCTTCCTAGCCTTCATGGCCCTTCTGGCCTCGTTGGAGTAAGACATGGCCCTAACATGGGACGCACGATACTCAGAGCCATTTCCCACACCGACGGAATGTCGGATCAAGCTGTGGCGATCGTTGGCGGTCTTTCTGACACAGAAAGGGCAGAACAAGTTGCCGTAATGATGGTACCGAATGATGCCCGCCTGCAGCTTCCTAAGAACATGTCTGCTCTTCGCAGCCATATCGTCCTCATCCGAGCCGACTTCCAGATCTTCTTCCTGCAAATTTGCAATAAAAAAAAGTTAGCAACACAATCTTATTGGCAGAAGAGTAGTATACCTAACCAGATCACAAAGAACATAAAGAAATAGATCTTCATTTATTTGCATACACTTCATCAAGTAACTTATTTAGCAGAAGCGCCCTAAAGAGGACATCAATGTTGAGAAAAATGTGTCGAATTTTATACAACATCACAGTTTCCACTATATTTATTTGGTGAACTAATGCACAAAAACAGATAATAACACATCAGAAATTCATTGATGATCTAAGATAATATTCAACAGATTAGTATTCTAATCAGGACATGTTATTATACATTACCAGTTCAAAAATATCATATAAGAATCGTTCTTTAATTATATGCATAAACTGGATCAAGTAATTATCATGCACGGGGGTACAATATGTGATTTTGCAACAAATTTATAATGTGTCAAGAGTGTCTGTGAGGCAAAATAACTACACAAATTGAAAATGTTTCCAAAAAACGTAGAATCTCTAACTCACATGCATGCTAACATGCACACAAAAAACTAGAAGCCATAAGAACAGATGCAACTACAACCTCTGAATGCCTAAAACACAAAAAACTTGTGAACCCCTAAGTACAGATGCAACTACAACCTCTGAATCAACTCCAGCAGCTCATCTATATTTGATCATCCATAACTCTATATAGAAGATCATTTAACAAGATTCATGCATAGATTTTATTAGTTTCACTGCAGGACATTTATATTCAGGACATCTATATTGTCAATTTAGTGTCTAGTACATGTCTATTTTTCTACAATGTTTTTCCCTTTGGTTTCTAAGTACAGATGCAAACAGACCTCTGAATCTTGAACTTGCGTGTACAAAAAACCCTCGAACCCCTAGGTACAGATCCAACTACAAATCTTTTAATCCCAAATACAAAAAACCTCGAACCCCTAAGTACAGATGCAACCGCAAACACCAGAAGCCCAAACTTTACAAAAAAGAAACCCAAAGTATACACGCAACTACAAACACTAGAAGCCCGAACTTGCGTGTAGTTATGCACAAACCCTGGATCTTTGACAATAAACTAAGCCGGCCTGGATATAGATACCTTGGGATCCTAGTCTTCGACGTCCTCGTCGAACGCCTGGCGATCCCCGTAGGGATCACCCAGATCTGCAAGGAGAGGGAAAGCAGCAGGCGCCTCCACCGCGGCAAGAGCAGGCGGTGCACTCGAAGCAGCTTGGCCAGCCGACAAGCCTGTGGCGGCGACGACATCCCGCGGCTGCGACGAACTTGAACCGCCATGGGCGGCTCCTGCGGCGACGACAATAGAAGTGTGGACGCCGTCGTTCTCCTGCTGCGAACCTTCCATTCTGTGGAACGGCCTCGCGGTTGTGCGCTCGGCAGTTGGGAGAGAAGGAGGACTGGGAGACGATGCGGAGTGGGGTTTTTTGTGCTAGAAATGGGGGGAGAATGGATGGGGGGGAGAGGCGATGCGGCAGGAGCATTATATACAGAGTGTCGTTTCGAGGCCGCCCCGTTTCGACTGGTCACCATGTGTGTGCGCATGCATGGTGGGAACGAGCCGGCTGACTTAGTCAACATAGAATGATGTGACATTTAGTCACTGTCAAGTGGGGCCCAGGACGCCGCGGGGCCACCAATTAGTGACCCAAATTCACCATAAAGCTCACCCCACCAAGTCAACGAATATCAAAGTCTCTATCATACGTGTAGAAAAGATGATATCGTTTTATACGTGTACGCGTACAAAACGATATGGCACGTGTTTCCTTGCGAAACGTGGTACCAATCTTTGCCAAGTTCACTACAAATAATGGTACGTGCCAACACAACTACCATGTATATGCACCCAAAGTGACGAGCATGTGGTTACGTGTCAACACGCCTCTGCATTCACACGCCTTGGACATGCACACAGTGTCGTGCAGGTGGTGGTTAGCCTGCCGCGCGTAATGGCGCCTCTGCCGCACGCCTAGCATTAACGCGGTATGCAGCATTCCCGGCTCCCCAAATGGCGCCAGGGTCATTGCGGTTTGCATATCGCCGCCCTTTACTCCGACAGAACGCGTGCTCCGACGCGTGCACCGACTACATAGCTTTTCTCAATGGTACAGAGCATAGATCATGCAACAAAATGTTTAAAAAGGTGTATTTGACTACACAATTTCGCATTGACTACACAGAGTTTGAGTCCTGGCTCCGCCACTACGGACGCGTCCTCGCCATAATCTCACCCATCTCCGCGCGGCTTCCCCTCTATCGATGATACCATGCCACGCCGCCTCCATACTTCTTGGGTGACGTTCACCCAGCAGGCGGCGCACCGTGGGCTAGACCCACCGTCAGACGACGATGGGAGTGGTGACGACCCCTTCGATTGTGGGTACAACGAGGAGGCGGATGGGGAGGAGGAGCCGGAGCTGCCGCAGCAGGAGGCAGCGCAGGAACCGGAGCAGCGCCCTCCGTTGTGGCCTGACAAGGTGGTGGCGCACAACTCGTTCGCCACATGGCGCAACGAGGAGGCGTTCCACCGGGTCCGATCGGGGTTCGAGGAGGCGGGGGCAGCCGCCGAGGCTACCGCCATTCAGGCTTCCATTGAGACCGCCCGGAGGGATGAGTATACCCGCGCCCTCAGGGACGCCGAGCGGCAGGCTTACGAGCAGCTCAACGCCAATGCGGCGTCCTGCGAGCAGAGGGCCCTCATCGCGCAGAGGGAGGACGAGCCAGCCTCGTTCATGGCCACCCAGAGTGCGCCACACGAGGAGTTCAACGCCGCACGGGCACGAAGAGAGGCGCTTCAGGCACACCGCGCCCGGGTACAGGACGCGGAGGCGCTGCAGCGGCTGTTTACCCGCTCGCGTGCACGCAACGATAGGCGCGGGCGCGCCGCTCGCAGGCAGCGGAGTTGCACCGGATGGGGGTGCACACTACTAGGAGAATAGCTACTGCCGGCGCAGGTGCACGCGCCGGCAATAGTCACGCCGGTGTATGCACATAGCGTCGGCGCACACTTGTGCACCGGGGATATTCTCCTTAGCTCCGGCGCACGTGCCCCCCAACACGCAGGCGGTAGTTTGGTTAGCCATGGAGTACTGATATCCAACGCGCCGGGGATAAATATTACAGGTTAAAAAAAACAAAATAATTATACAGTACAGTTGTACATATTTACACAGGGCAGTTATATAGTGTAATTATGCAATGCAGGTGTACACAATCTCTACTATATAATACGGCTTGAGGTGGCCGTCGTACGTCCTGGTAGTTTTACAATTTACTCCCTCACAAAATAGAAAAACAATCTATAGTCCCAACTAAGAAGAAGCGAGTCCACGTACAGGGGTTGAAGTGCAAAGCTATCAATGTGATACGAATCCCCAATTTCTTCCCTGTTGTCGGCCTGGGACTCTGGGAGGCTCGGGCGCAGAGTGCGCGCCGAAGCCAAATCTCCCCGCGTGCTGATCCTGCCGGCCAGATCCTTCCCCCTTGTGCCGACCAGAGCGGCCACCCTCGTTTGACGAGATCCCTTCCCCGTCCACGGCGACCACCAGCAAAGCGGCCCTCCATTACCGCAGCAGCCATATTCGAGTGGAGAACGAAGTGCGACCTTGGGTACTCGAGTGCCACGGTAGGTAGATACCTCCCATGGCTCAGATCTGCAGGTAGCGTGCTCAGAGCATGAATCCTGCCATCTGAACAATCGCCATGGACCTGCCGTGCTCCGCTCCATTACCTGTTGCTGTGTGCCACCCTTTGAACCAACGTCCTGATCCCGTCAAGTTCTCCAACACTCAGATGCATCCCGAGGTTAGGGGTATTCCTTAACTTCTTAATGATTATTACGACTCCAGTTTGCATCGAGTTTTTCTTTATTTCATCAACTGCAATTGTGAGTGATCTGGTGTAGTGGTGTACGTGGATTTATACATTTAGTTGCAATACCTCATGTTCCATCTCTTGGTTAATCATTTTGATAACATCGCAAAAAAAGGTTTGGCTAGGTGGTTAATCAGGCTCTGATTTGTCCGATGGTATTATGAAATACCAAGTTGCAAATTTGTATTTCAAGTAGAAAGAAGAGGACTGGAAAACATGGACAACGGTGGGGGTACTTTGCCAAGAATTTGTTATAGTTTGATCAAGTGGGTAGATGCAAGTAATGTTTGGGAATCAAATGTTACAAGTTATTTTATCTTAACCTCTGAATTAGCTAAAAATCAGTAGAAAATCAAGTCTTGTAGGTGCAAGTAATGTCAGGTAATTTTTTAATTATAATACTTTCTGAATATTTTCTGCTCGTTTGTGAGTGCCATGGAGTTGCATCCAAAATAGTTTTCATCAATTCAATGGAAGAAAATTCCGAATCCAAATTGTGCATCAGTTCATTGGTAACCTGCTTGTCTCATTAGGGTTTGTTCTTTTGTAAAAACATACAAGCTCTGTTCATATTACTGATATAACTGATAACACTAATGATGGAGGCGTCAAGTGTCAAGTGCACATATTAGTATATTCTGGCATTGTCCAACTAACCTTCGTATGTTTCTCTTTTTTTCATCTGTCATGGTTTGTGGTTGTCATTACCATGCAGATAGATATGTGTATTTCATATTTTTCAGCCGGCACATGAAAGCTGACTTGAAATCCTGTGGAAAATCATTTTCATCTGGAAATGACAGCCACTTGGTTCATGTTGCTTTGTATCCTTCAGGTCAGGTCAGGGCCCAGGAAACACAAAAGAAACATGGATGAGCTTCACATGTTGGAATGCATTAATGAAATCTCCAAATGGGCACATCATGACCATGAAGGTGATAATCCAGAAATGGACATTGCAAACATGGAAGTTAGCACTGAGCCCAATCAAGTGTCTTCACATTCAGCTACAAGTAAGGGTATTAATACAAGTTTTGCATGAAGAATCAGAATAATGTGTCTCGAGAAGCCTAACAAGCACAAACCTGAAACTTGATCAATAGGGACCAGATCCTAAATTTTCACATGTTCAGGATACAAGAGAAGAACCTGTTAATGGACAGAACACGGTACAGCTTCACACAAACAGTTCCGAGGCAATTAAACTTTGCTCACCGAGAAAATCGTCTATCAGCTCAGAAAAATGTGTACAACCATCATGTAAAAATTCATTAATGTTTCTTTTGCTTCAAACTGTAACATATGGTGCAGCTTAAGGAATGTAAAGGGATAAAGTATACTTAATTAGAAAGTTGGGGATACGTTGACGAGAAGCATGACCGGAGCCTCGACGTCTGCCTCCGCTACTGCATTGTCAGCGGCAAGAAGGTGCTTGAGTCTGCCTGCCTCGTGCTCAGCTCACATACCATGGAGAAGCTGCCGCGACGACCAGGTGGACGAACTCGTGCTAGGTGGAGACGGGCACGCGGAGGGTTAAGCGTCGGGTCACAGGCATGACGTGCTCCACGTGCATGGCCGTGCCCTCGAGGCCTCCATCTCTCTGCTGCAGAATACCTACACAAGTTCTGTAGATATGTGTTTATCAAGTTGATATGTGTTTGATTTCCCTATTTGCACATCTTTAGATGATCTAAGCTCACAAATCTTGTAGGCATGTAGAACAATTTTTCTCACTTGTGTACTGATTCTGCATATACTAGATTGGTCCAAAATAAACGCAGATTCTGCAGTAGCCTGATCTCTTACATGAGACTGCCGAAGACAGCATGTTCTGATTGTACATGTGCCTTTTTTGTGCATTATCCTCTCAAAATGAAGTTTCTAAAACTGTCCCTGGTGTTGCATCCAAATAGGGTTTCTTTGAGCAAGAAGCAATCTTCAAACCTGTTTCAGAAGGTGAAATTTTTGGGTCCAATTTGCACTTATGAACGTTGTGATCACAATTCCAGTCCCTTTTCTACCCTCTGTCATTGTGGATAGTTAAATTTGGCAAATGGCTGGCTAGATGGTATGATTTAACTAAGCTCCACCTTACCAAGGGTGGAATATTTGTGCCCTTGAAATCAATTTACGGATGTTAGCATTTATCTCTATATATTTAACTAAAATTGTATTGTCCCTATGCCATGTACATGAGTACAAAATGTGTTATTTGATGATAGAAATCTCCATACATAATTAAGTGGGTGAATGATCTATTAATTTTGAAAAAGGCAAGATCTGCAATTATCAAAAATGGGTGTAGCCAATATATTTTTAAGTGTCAATTTTGGTATGGTATTGTCGATTTCTAAACTTAGACCCGTTGCAACGCACGGGCACTTTGCTAGTAATGATTAAGAACATCACCAAACACATCATATTGTATCGACCAAGTTTTACATAACCGAAGTACATAGGTAGATCAAGTCATCATCACCACACGCAACAACCACTTTTCAACATACATCAAGGATAACCACTTCACTATTTCAAAACTGGAGCACTATTATTCATATCCCTGTACAAAATACAAAAACACCACCGAGTACCAATCAGACAGATCGTCATCCGCTCAATGCGTTGAACAATCAATAACGGTTATTGGCTGCCGGAGACTCACCTAAACTCATCAAGTGAAGAGGAAGGCCACCACTGGCCATGCCTACCTCTTGGCCAGCTCTAATTCTCCCCTGAAATACAAATAAAGAAGTTTATTTTTCAGCTCATGTTACAGGAATCAGGAACTGGTCTGAATCAATGGTTCTACTCACCAAGTGAACCAGCAACAATAATATACATGGAAGAAAATTAACTTCAGTCAATGCACAAGTTCACTGAACATGACAAGTACCAATTAGAATTATTGGAGAGCACACGTAGAAATGCAGGGGCAACATTCATTCATTCATTGGTAGCTAGCAGTTTTCAAACCGCTAAATTTTTTTGAAATTATAATACTCCTGTGTGCGAGTGCGGAATCTGAAGAGAATCGATATAGCACACAGCATTGGGGGCGGATCAGTAGCAAAACAGCAACGAGTAATGCCGGAGATACAGGATCCGTGAGCCAGGAAAACAAAATATAGCCACAAAGCATCAATTCGCCGACCAGTTGTATTATGAGATCGAAACACAAAGTAAATCAAGCAGGAGTTCCAGACAGGGTAGAGGGGAAATAGCTTACAGTATTGGACGGTGACCTGCTTGTTGTTGGGGTGCTTCTCCTTCTAGTCCTTCCTGAACCCCTACCTGCATAAGCGAAACAAAACACAAAACCTCCGTCAGAGACACCACAGCACAACAGAAACAAATCGGAAACCGAATCGCGAACGGTGGGGAGCAGATCTGGGAGGAGGAGGAGGCAGCTTACATGAAGACGAAGAAATCGCTCGGGGGACGCTTGGGCTTGTTGGGGTCCTTCTCGGCCATGGTCTTCTTCACCGTGAGCCTGCTCACCTGGCCTCACCGGCGCGGGAGATCACCTTGGCCTTCATCTCGCAACCTGCAGCACGGAGCAGATCGGAACGCGTCAGAAAGAGCAGGGCACGGAGAACGACGGCGGCAGCGGCTAGCGACGGAACGGATCTGGGTTTGGAAGGGGCAGACGGGCCGTACCTCGGGATCGGAACGGAGCTCGCGCGTCGTGGGGAGCGGTAGTGGGAGGTGGGCGGCGCTCTGCTGCGGTTTCGATTTGGTGAGAGGGAGGAGGAGGGGACGCGATGTAGGTGAGGCGCTCCACGCCCACCGCACGGATCCCACGCACAGCACACATACCAGCCCGTAGGACATCGACGGCAGAGCTCTGCTGCGAGGAGGTAGGGCGATTAGGGCGGCCGGAGCCCTTCTGCGAGGAGGACAAGGAGGCACCTGCTGCTACCGGGGCATGGCCGGCTCGGGATGCAATAGAGGGAGGTGGGACGACCGGGAGGAGATCCGAGAGATAGCGATGGCTCGTGCGCGTGGTGTGACCGGCGACTGCGCGGGTTGGGGGCGAGATGCGGGGATGCGGGGGAAGGGAGCACCAGGTAGCAGCATGGAGGGGCCGGCGGCCGGGGCGAGCACGGAGCGGCGGCCGTCGTGCGTGGGCGAGGGTGGAGGTCGGGCTGGGTCGTGGGGATTTTTCAGAGTTGAAGGAAGCGGGGAGAACTAGAAGAGGGAGAGAGGGATCTCACCGACGGAGGAGAAGGGGATCGAGATATGATTGGGAGGAAATTGCACATAACACCAACTATTGGGGCTTTCGTTGCACCAAACCACAACTCTAACATTTTTTTGCACAAAACCTCAATGTTTGGGGTAATTACTTGCACAGAACACAAAATACGATTTTAAGAGGTAATTAACTGTCTGGTTATTTTCATGATTATTTTTGAGACATAATTAACTAACCGGCACCAAACAGGTTAGACTCCCGAATAGAGAGCAGCATGATTATTTTCATGTACATAACTTTTGACAGCTTTTTTATTTACCAAATGGGACGCCACTGTGGTCTCTTGGCCTTTAGACAGATAATTGTTTTTGCTAAAAATTTGCAAAACGCATCATAAAACATATACAAAGATAGAGCATTTAGAAGCTGCTTATCTTTGTATATATTTTGGTGTCTTGCGTAGACCCAGATAATTAAATACCTCTCAAAACGTATTTGTGTTCTGTGCAAGTAATTACCCCAAACATTGGTGTTTTGTGCAAAAAAATGATAGGGTTGTGGTTTGGTGCAACAAAAGCCCCAATAGTTGGTGTTATGTGCAATTTCCTCTATGATTGGGTGGCTGTTGCGGTGCGGACTGCGGTCGATTTATTAGCGCCAGCGCGCGAGGCAGGGGTGCGACGGGGTTACACGCGTTAGTCCCGGCGCATGTGAGGTGTGCACGCCGGGGGTGAGGCACGGGGCTTGTCACGGGCTGGTCGCGGAGTTAGAGCCAGCGCATACGAGGGGCGGGGCGCCGGGATAGTTCGGTTGCGCCAGCGCGTGACTATTTTGGGGTGTCGGTGGTACATAGCACCAGCGCACACGAATTTTGACGCGCCGACGGTACATTTTCTGGTATAAGATTTTCCCTAGTAGTGGCAAGTCAGGGCTAGGCGGCGCTGTCTCGCACATGTAGCCCACCCCGATCCGGCAGCGAACGATGATGAGGCTGGCCCGTCCATGGCGCCGAATGATGACCAGGCCAGCATGGCAGCGAGCGACGACGAGGAGGACGGCCGGACCGGTGTCTAGGATAGTTTAGGCCAAAACTCCCGGATCTGACCGAACAGTGGGAATCTTTCCAAGAGGTGGGCCCTACCATTTTATTTGGTGTTAATTGGGAATAAAATAACACAACCAAGCAATTAGTTTCATTTTTCTACCCCTTTCCGGCTCACGTAGAGGGGCCAGACCGGCAGTTTCTTCTTTTTCCCCCAGCAGACCTATGGTTTCTCCGGGGAGGGGCTCCGGAGCGTCTGAATTTCCACCCAATCCTAGGCTATGCCAAACCATTTGTGTTAGATTTTGGCATGGGTCTTGGATTCCCAAGATTCCCTCACTCTTTGTGTATGGCTTCACCGGCGCCGCATTCTGTTTCGCGGGTTCCAAGACTACTAAGAGCCCGAAACTCCTAGATCTCACGGAATAGGGGGATCTTGCTGAAAGAGCATGGTTCCCCCATGTGTGGTTTTGGTAATTGATGACAATCACTATGAACTTATGGTTGCATTGATCTATACTTGTAGAGTTTCTCCATAGGCAATACTTGATGTCCATGTGTTGGATTCAAGATAATCAAGTGGTGACCAAGGTGCTATTCATGTGAATATCCCAAGTTTGGTCATGAGAGAGTTGAGCATATTGCAAGTATGTCTTGAAGAAGAATATTGTGTGAACATTCATCTTTACCTTCAAGACATCATAATTATGAAGAGAGAAGAAAAGATAAAAGGTTGATCAAGGCAAAGTGCTAAGCGATGGTTAATAGTGATCAACTCACAAAGCAAGAAGATGTACCATGTGGTATCATGGTATCGTAAGTAATTGTTCATATTGCTTTGTGCTCTAACCCATTATATGTGTGTGTGGTATATCTATATGGGGTTAGGCATCTTTCCATGGGCTTGCATCAAAAGGAAGATTTCATATAGTCCATGGTGGATGACGTCAAGTTGTGATCGTCATCAAGTTCGAGAAGTGCAAGTTCAAGGGAAGCATATCGAAGAGATCACATTCTTGAAGCTTGCCACTCTTTTGGAGATAATGTTAAAGTAAAGATATATATACTTAAAAGATCCTCTCCCATAGTTGCATATGGGGGGAGCATCTTTGTGTCTTCACCAAGCAAAAAGAAATCAAGAAAGGTGTTCCATCTTGAGGAGGTCGAGATCGTCATATTATAGCTCAAGTGGAATGCTCAAGGCAAAGGTATGATCTTGATAGGTTTTCTATTTTACCGGTCTCATAGCATTAGGAGGGAGACCGGATTATAGGATAGATAACCGTACTATCAAGAGGGGCTCTCATATTAGCAACTTGATCGCATCACTCGGAGAGAGCTCAAACCTTTGCATACTTGGCATAACATTTCTTGGTTCTTATTTGTGTTTTCTCCATGTGTGGTTTTTGATCTTGTCATGTGCTTCAATACAAGCTCAAGTTCATCAAAAACGGGTTTCGCATGAAAAACTTATTGCGTTTTTGATATTGGAGGTTTTACCGATTGTTCCTTTATAGAGAGGTAATAACTTTCATCATTTGGTTTTATCATCCAATTAGTACTATGATGTTTCTTTGCATATCGTGTAGTGCTCGTTCTTACGATTTCAACGAGCCCAAGATCATCGAAACGGAGTCCGGATGCAAAAGATATCGCGTTTTTAGTGAAGGAGATTTTCTGAAAACTGGTAGGCCGGCCCCAGGCCGGGGTGGGCTCCCGTAGGCCGGACCCCTACCCGAACTGTCCGGCCTGGAGGCCGGCCTGGCCGGCCCGGGAGGCCGGGGTGGGGCAGAATGACCCCAACGGGCTGATTTTGGGGGCCTATAAAGGGGCCTTCTTCCCCATTGGTTCCCCAACCTTTTTGCAAGTTTTCCCCCACCATTGTTGACATTTTGGAGCTTGCTCTCTCTATTCCTCCATGATTCTTGCCTCCAATTAGTGGGAAAAAGAGAGAGGAGATCTAGATCTTATTATTCCACCAATCCATCTCTCCTCTTAGTGAGGGGAAAGTCTTTGGATCTAGATCTTGTGGATTCATTTGTTGAGTTCTTCATTGTTCTTCCTCTCTTCTCCCCCCATAGCATTTGTTGCTTTGGTGGGATTTGAGAGTGAAGGATTTGAGCACTTATTGTGTTCTTGCCATTGCATAGGTTGCATCGGTTTGAGTTCTCTACGAGGATTCGTTCGAGTGAAAGGTTGAGAAGCTTGTTACTCTTGGGTTCTTGGAGTGCCCTTGAGCTTGTCCTCTTGGGTACTTGGAGTGCCCTAGACGGTTGTTGTTGTCTCGGAGTTTTGGTAGCTCCGGACCTTGTTGCTATCTCGGAGTTTTGGTGGCTCGCGGGATATTGTTGGGAGCCTCCAATTGAGTTGTGGAGATTGCCCCAACCTTGTACGGGATCGGTGACCGCCCTCAAAGGTCCCATAGTGGATCGTGGCACTCCGCATTGGTGGAGGCACGAGGAGAATAAGGTGAGCCATTGGGCGCTTGGAGTCATTGTGACACCTCTCCAACGGAGATTAGCTTCCATTGGGAAGTGAACTTCGGGATAAATCCTCGTCTCCTCGTCTCTCGGTTATTCTATACCCGAACTCTTTACTTATGCAATTTACTTTGTGATAGCCATCGAGCTTGAAGTAACATATCTTGCTATCACATAGTTGTTTGAATTGTTTAGCATAAGTTGTTGGTGCACATATGTGAACCTAGTTTGTTTAGGTTTTGGCTTGATAAATTAAACGCTAGTTTCATTCCGCATTTATTCAAGCCTTAACCGTAATTATTTTTAAACGCCTATTCACCCCCCCTCTAGGCGACATCCGTTGTCCTTACAATTGGTATCAGAGCCGGGTCTCTCTTCATAGGGTTTCACAACTAGAGAGTAAAGATGTCGGCTAGGGGATTAGTGCATAATGACACTTTTATATTCGATGGCACAAATTATAATACTTGGAAAATTAGTTGCTTAATATTTTTAAGGACATGGGTCCAAATATAGAGAAAATTGTAGATATGGGTTTTTCTACTCCAAGGGTATTGATTGCTCTTTAGAGGATGAGAAAAACTTATATCTCAATACTCAAGCTACTAATGTGTTTTTCAAATATTTGAGTATTGTAGTTCTTGAGTCAATTAGGCCATCTTGGAAAGCTCATGATATTTGGACCAAGCTTCAAGATAAATATGATGTGTGCAAAAGTTTGTGTGATGATTATACTCCCTCCACCTCCGGGCGTGATGAGTTCTCAACTTCTTCTACCTCACCAACATGTGTCAAGGCACAACATAATGATATGGTGAGTAGTGACAAAATTGCAATCTTGATAGTATGCTTATTGTTGACGATTCTTCATCTCTATCTTATTGCAATACTTTGTCTATGGACTTAAACACACCTAGAACCCAAAATGATTTACATGCTTGCGTTGATAGTTCATGCATATCATGTAAAATTCCTTGACTAAATCTTATAATGATATGCTTTATACATCTTGTTTCCATAGTAAAAATGGTTGTATTTCCTCTAGTACTTGTGTTACTAACCATGTAGAAGAAACTCAACATTCCATGGAACAAGATGTGGATTTAAGTGGTGCTTCAAGTAATGGTTCATCATCATCTACCATATCTCACTTTTGCCTTATGGCTAAAGGTTCAAAGGTAGCTCCTACTTTGAACACCAATGTATCTAGTGATGATGATGATTATTATGATGGTGATGAGGATGATGATGATGACGATGATAATGACAATGATTCGTTAATGGAGAAAGTAAAATGATTCACAATATCCTTTATGAGGATAAAGATGCTTGTGCCAATTTCTTAGAAATCATTAGAGCATTTGATAGGCGCAATATCACCATTAAGGATTTGGAAGCATGCATTGATGCGTGTTATAGCCGCGAGCGTGATTATTCCAATGAAATTGCAAAACTAGAGGAAGCTCTTGTAGAAGAACAAACTATCAATGAATCTCTTGAAGAGACTTTTACTTTAGAGTTAATCAAAATTAAAGGACTCTCATAATAGAAATCTTGAGGTGGTTAATTGTCTTAAAACTAAAAATGATGAGCTAAAAGTCGAACATACTCAACTTAAAGCTTCATATTCAAAAGGACTTGCCAATTTGCCTTCTCCTATTTCTATTAATTATGATGCTTGTGCTACTAACTCTATTTATCGTGAAGCATCTACATTGAAGGAGAATGTTGAGCTAAGGTCTCAACTTGAGTTGCTAACTAGCAATTATGGGAAATTGGAAGAAAGTCATGAAAAGCTCTTAGGCTCTCATGAGGATCTTTTAGTCTCACATGATAAGATAAAGTTAGCTCATGAGGCTATTACTACCAAGGTGGTATCTTGTGATCCTCATGTGTACATTAGCACAAACTCTACTCAAAATTCTATTTTGCCTCGTGCTAGTCCTATTAATTCATTCACTCATAATATCGCTACATCTTGTGATGAATTGCTTTCCATGCCTTGTTGCTCTAACATGAATCATCTACTTCCTCTATTACTTGTGTTGCTACTAACCATGTAGAAGAAATAAAAGAGCTCAAGGTCCAAGTCACTTCTTTGAAGAAAGACTTAGAAAAGCGTCATGGGAAGTCCGCACTTGACAACATGTTGAGTGTACAAAGATTACCCAATGACAAGAGTGGACTTGGATTCAACTCCAATAATAACAAGAAGTCCAATATAAAGAAGAATCATATAATCAACAAGAACAAGAGCCAAGAACAAGTCAACAATTCGTCCAAGATTGTTTGCTTCAAGTGCAATGTTGAAGGGCACCATGTTAGGTCTTGCCCATTAAAGAAGAAGCCTCTTAGTGAAGCAACAAGGGAAGTGGCCACAAGTTCAATCTCATGCTCAACCTACTAAGATGAAGAAAGGCTTCTTCCCAAGAACAATCAAGTTATAACTCCTCAAGTTGAGAAATCAACTAAGAAGAAGGAGGAAGCCGATGTTGCTACTTATGCCGTGAAAAGGGCCACCTTGCTTCCTCATGCACTAATGGTACCTTATCCAACCCTATCATTATTTATGATGTTTATTCCCTTCGGAAGGATAAGGTTGGCAATGTGTTTGCCAAATATGTTGGCACTCAAAGTGGTGTCAAGAAACGAACCATTTGGGGTTGCCAAGCCTATTGTGACTAACCTCTTAGGACCCAACTTGGTTGGGGACCAACAAGCTAAAACTTGATCAATAGGTGTTGTTGGAGGGCATTGGAGACTTGGCTATCTTATGAAGAATTAAGGGATCTTCATCAATTATATTTACTCAAGCCAAGTCATTTGTATCATATATCTATCTCCTATCCAATGTGTCTCCTTGCGTTAACTTGTATTTAAATTATATACATTAAAAGTTGCTTGCCCTTGCATGTGTTAGTTTTGTGTCTAGCATGTGTTTGTATATGGTGTGCTTACTAATTACCTATCTTGAGTAATCTAGTATGTGTTTGTTGGTTTGCACTCCATGTACTTGTTTGTTTTGTGTTGAGCCTTTATTGCAATTTATGATTAATTTAAGTTGCCTCTTTTGAGAGATTAATGAACTATCTCATTTTGGGGGAGTGGTGTGCTTGCCACCTCACAATCCTAAAATATGTGTACATGAGGTATATCACTTATTATTAACGTGACAAGATTATATAGTCTCCATGTGGTATTTCATTCTCATGAGAAATTCGAATTTCACAATGTTCATTAATTATCTCTTATTTGATTTCACTTGCCTCTTGTTGAAAAGAAATGGATTATCACATTATGGGGGAGTAATAAGCTATGTGCATATTACAATCCTAGAAAATGTGAACATGTGAGGTAATGCCACTTAGAATTGATATTCTAAATTATCTTGTTACTACGTGGCATGATTAGCTCAAACAAGTTCCATACTTGCTTAAATGAGTTTTTTGTATCTCATATTTTGGTTTGTTGAATTTGAGAGAGTTTCTTCGTGCGGTGTTCCTCAAAAGTGCACTAGTATTTATTGTTTGGGAAACCGGTTGCTTCAATATATATTAAGAATTTATTTGCATGATAATTTTACTAGTTGAAGCATGGTAATTAACTCATATCATTTTCCATAAACTTTTGTGTTTCAACATGATCACGAATATTTTTGCAACATACCACCTAAAATTAACACCATACCCTCCTTGCCCTTGGACAAGTGACAACCATATTTGTGGTAGAAGTTATTGATCATATTTACATTATGCTTTGCTTCCATTTGTATTATCGACGAGAAATTGTTTTGTATGAACTCACATTGTCTTCCTTGACTCTTGAATATCTATGTGTTATAATCAAACAAAATTCTAGTGTAATGGTTGTAAGAAAAGCGAGGATCCCCTTATAGTGCTTTTGTATTAAAATGCAAACATCTATATAATGCATAAGTCATGGGAGAGCTATATTACTTCCTTTAGAACACTATATTTTCAATTGGATCTCTTGCCACTTAATGAAAGTTTCTATTGTATGCATGCGAAGAGTGATGATCCCATTTGAGTGCAAAATTCAAAAATCATGCATAGATCATGGGGGAGCTATCATAGATTCTTTTTGAACACTAGTTATCATCAATTGATATTAGATCCTTTTAAATTGGTAATTTAATCAATTTCCTGTGAGTTTGTGGAAGGCACAACTTTTATTTTTTTATTACTTTGTGCCATCATAAAAAGTGTAGAGGGCTTGGTTATCTCATTCCTTGTTTTGCATTCTATTGTTTTGAATGAGATAAGTCTTTGATCATATTTTACATAGACATCCTCTATGCTCATTTGTTTTGCTTTGATGCCCTTAATTGCTATTTATTTGGAGTTTGATATCTCACTCATAGATATTTGCTTCAATTGACATCTCTTGGAATTTGACATGGTTCATTTGATGTCTATTGGATCTCAATATTTTACTCCTTGATGCATTTTTATTTAGTATCCCCCAAGTGATAAGTTTCCTTTGGTATTTTATTTTTACACTGATATATTTCTAATTGGTATCTTATCAATCATGAGTTGATTGACATGTTCCTAAATCCTATTTTGAGTGTTTGATCACAACATATGGAAGGACTAACGTGTTCCCTAAGTTTACTCAGAAAATATCATGGATAAAGTGCAACCATATCTACCCGTAAACCACATGCAAGTTGTAGCAATAAGAGAGAAAAATCTACGGAAAAAGATGTGAAAGAAAGAAGAAGAAACGGAGAAGAAAGGAGAAAGAGAGAAGGTGAAAGGGGGTGGCTGGCCTGCCTGGCCGGCCTGGCCGGGCTCTAGGCCGGGCTAGTGGCTGCCTGGCCACGCCCCACGCCGGCCCCAGGCCGGGTGCCAGGCCGGGCTGTTCGGGTGGGGGTCCGGCCACACTCGCTGCCCCCGCCGGCCCCAGGCCGGGTGCCAGGACGGGCTGCCCGGGTGGGTGGCCGGCCCCGCTCTGCCCCCACGCCGGCCCCAGGCCGGGCTGCTGGCTGGGTGGACGCCCCCACGCCGGCCTCCCTCTCCTTCCACGCCGGCCTCAGGCTGGGAGCCAGGCCGGGGTGGGATTGTGCCCGGCCCTGGCTGCCCCAGGCCGGTCTGGCCGGCCCCCTAGGCCAGGTTGGGCGCTGCAGAGTGGGGGAACCCCCCCCCCCCAACGACCGTTTTCTCTCTCCCGAGTATAAAATGAAATGTTTCTTCTACCTTTAGATTGCATGCATAATTATTAGTGTATATGTTATGGCATGTTTATTTTCCTTGATCCAATATTTATATAGAATAATATCCATAAATCCTAAATTGGCTAAGATGTTCATGATATTCAATTTCTTATCTATATGCCTATATTCATGTGGATTGAATCCTATATATTGTCGTTTGTGTAACTACTTTGGACCCAATGAGTTTGGGGACCATTTTTGTACTTAAATGTGTTTTAGGTACATTTCATATGCGTTGGATGCTTGCCTCATTCACAAAGAAGGTGTTATCAATACATGCTTATTAGAGTCAAGCTATGATGATGGATGAATTCTTATATAGTACAACAACAAATGCTACCTCGGTAACAAGTATCTATCTCATGCATATACTCTAACATTTTCAACCTTTTGTAGGTTGTATCATGGCATGAAACATATTTACTCCTTGTGATATTTGTTGCTTTTATCAAAACGTCCCAACTATCTCTTTTTCCCTTATTGATGTTTGTGACGTCTTTGATGTGTTTTTGTTGGAAGGACATTCATATCCTCTAAAAAAAATGCTTTCAAGCAAAGATCTTATTATCATATTTATGTCTTCGAATTGGATATCTCGCTCTTTCTCTTTGTAACTATATTGTATGTACATGTTTCTTTATGGATGTACATCATCATGATTGTGGTCTATTTAAGAAACTTATACACATGATAAGAATTACATGTCTTAATTTATCCTAATGGTTCGGTGTCCATCCTTTTATTGGTAACTTCTCTTATGGCTTAACCATCTCATACTCCAAGTGATATGCCTTATTTTCTTTTATGATCACTTGCACTTGCTTTGAGTTTTGAACAACAGTGGGGGAGTTATGATTCCATTTTTGTGCCCTTTGCGTTCAAAATGCAATATTTCTAAATCATGCACAAATATTGGGGAGCTCCTCTATTTTCTTTAAAAACACTCATTTTCTCAAACCATAATATACCTTGTTCGTTTGGTTTGTTGGATCTCTTGATTGCTGGCTTCTCTTTAGGAATATTAGATTTTTATACCATCTTATTTGCAATCTTTGTATCCTTGGTATAGTTCCTCCCATTATTCATCATTGGATAAGTGTATTTGATTTCACTCATATATGAGAAGTGCATAGCCTACGGAGGAACCCTTACTATATTGGGCATCTAAAATTTCTATGATCCCATTTTGGAAATGGATGCCAATGGGGGAAAGTTTCGAGGGTTTAAGAAATTTTGGTTTTGTTCTTAAACATTTTCCTTTCATGCTCATGCAACCTTGCTTGTCTATTTGCATGGTAGGTAAAATTCATTATATAAACCCTCGTAAAAGAGTTTGTCATCAATTACCAAAATGGGGGAGATTGAAAGAGCATGGTTCCCCCATGTGTGGTTTTGGTAATTGATGACAATCACTATGGACTTATGGTTGCATTGATCTATACTTGTAGAGTTTCTCCATAGGCAATACTTGATGTCCATGTGTTGGATTCAAGATAATCAAGTGGTGACCAAGGTGCTATTCATGTGAATATCCCAAGTTTGGTCATGAGAGAGTTGAGCATATTGCAAGTATGTCTTGAAGAAGAATATTGTGTGAACATTCATCTTTACCTTCAAGACATCATAATTATGAAGAGAGAAGAAAAGATAAAAGGTTGATCAAGGCAAAGTGCTAAGCGATGGTTAATAGTGATCAACTCACAAAGCAAGAAGATGTACCATGTGGTATCATGGTATCGTAAGTAATTGTTCATATAGCTTTGTGCTCTAACCCATTATATGTGTGTGTGGTATATCTATATGGGGTTAGGCATCTTTCCATGGGCTTGCATCAAAAGGAAGATTTCATATAGTCCATGGTGGATGACGTCAAGTTGTGATCGTCATCAAGTTCGAGAAGTGCAAGTTCAAGGGAAGCATATCGAAGAGATCACATTCTTGAAGCTTGCCACTCTTTTGGAGATAATGTTAAAGTAAAGATATATATACTTAAAAGATCCTCTCCCATAGTTGCATATGGGGGGAGCATCTTTGTGTCTTCACCAAGCAAAAATAAATCAAGAAAGGTGTTCCATCTTGAGGAGGTCGAGATCGTCATATTATAGCTCAAGTGGAATGCTCAAGGCAAAGGTATGATCTTGATAGGTTTTCTATTTTACCGTCTCATAGCATTAGGAGGGAGACCGGATTATAGGATAGATAACCGTACTATCAAGAGGGCTCTCATATTAGCAACTTGATCGCATCACTCGGAGAGAGCTCAAACCTTTGCATACTTGGCATAACATTTCTTGGTTCTTATTTGTGTTTTCTCCATGTGTGGTTTTTGATCTTGTCATGTGCTTCAATACAAGCTCAAGTTCATCAAAAACGGGTTTCGCATGAAAAACTTATTGCGTTTTTGATATTGGAGGTTTTACCGATTGTTCCTTTATAGAGAGGTAATAACTTTCATCATTTGGTTTATCATCCAATTATGGACTATGATGTTTCTTTGCATAATCTTGTAGTCGTTCTTACGATTTCAACGAGCCCAAGATCATCGAAAACGGAGTCCGGATGCAAAAGATATCGCGTTTTTAGTGAAGGAGATTTTCTGAAAACTGGTAGGCCGGCCCCAGGCCGGGGTGGGCTCCCGTAGGCCGGACCCTACCCGAACTGTCCGGCCTGGAGGCCGGCCTGGCCGGCCCGGGAGGCCGGGGTGGGGCAGAATGACCCCAACGGCTGATTTTGGGGGCCTATAAAAGGGGCCTTCCTCCCCATTGGTTCCCCAACCTTTTTGCAAGTTTTCCCCCACCATTGTTGACATTTTGGAGCTTGCTCTCTCTCTATTCCTCCATGATTCTTGCCTCCAATTAGTGGGAAAAGAGAGAGGAGATCTAGATCTATTATTCCACCAATCCATCTCTCCTCTTAGTGAGGGGAAAGTCTTTGGATCTAGATCTTGTGGATTCATTTGTTGAGTTCTTCATTGTTCTTCCTCTCTTCTCCCCCCATAGCATTTGTTGCTTTGGTGGGATTTGAGAGTGAAGGATTTGAGCACTTCTTGTGTTCTTGCCATTGCATAGGTTGCATCGGTTTGAGTTCTCTACGAGGATTCGTTCGAGAAAGGTTGAGAAGCTTGTTACTCTTGGGTTCTTGGAGTGCCCTTGAGCTTGTCCTCTTGGGTACTTGGAGTGCCCTAGACGGTTGTTGTTGTCTCGGAGTTTTGGTAGCTCCGGACCTTGTTGCTATCTCGGAGTTTTGGTGGCTCGCGGGATATTGTTGGGAGCCTCCAATTGAGTTGTGGAGATTGCCCCAACCTTGTACGGGATCGGTGACCGCCCTCAAAGGTCCCATAGTGGATCGTGGCACTCCGCATTGGTGGAGGCACGAGGAGAATAAGGTGAGCCATTGGGCGCTTGGAGTCATTGTGACTCCACACCTCTCCAATGGATATTAGCTTCCATTGGGAAGTGAACTTCGGGATAAATCATCGTCTCCTCGTCTCTCGGTTATTTCTATACCCGAACTCTTTACTTATGCAATTTACTTTGTGATAGCCATCGAGCTTGAAGTAACATATCTTGCTATCACATAGTTGTTTGAATTGTTTAGCATAAGTTGTTGGTGCACATAGGTGAACCTAGTTTGTTTAGGTTTTGGCTTGATAAATTAAATGCTAGTTTCATTCCGCATTTATTCAAGCCTTAACTGTAATTATTTTTAAACGCCTATTCACCCCCCCCTCTAGGCGACATCCGTGTCCTTTCACTTGCCAAGAGGTGGGACCTACCATTGTCTTGGGTGTTACTTGGGCCTAAAATAACACAATCAAGAAATTGGTTCGGCTTTGCTACCCTATTCCGGCTCACGTAGAGGGGCCAGAACGACAGTTCCGTCTTTTTTCACAGCGGGGCTATGGTTTCTCTGGAGAGGGACCTCCAGATCGTTTGAATGCCACCAAATCCCACGGTATGCCATACCTTGTGTGTTAGAGTATGGCATGGGTATTGGATGCCCAAGATTCCCTTACTCCCTTTGTTATGGCTTCACCAGCGTCAGATTCTCTTTCGCGGGTTCTACTTAGCACGAAACTCCCGGATCTCACGGAACGGGGGGAATCTTGCCGAGAGGTGTGACCTACCATTTTATTGGGTGTTACTTCGGCCTAACCAACACAACCAAGTAATTGGTTCTACTTTTCTACCCCTTTCCGGCTCACGTAGAGGGGCCAAAACGACAGTTCCGTCTTGATCCCAGCGGGGCTATGGTTTCTCTGGAGAGGGGCCTCCAGACCGTCTGAATGCCACCGAATACACCATGGTATGCCATACCATGTGTGTGTAGTGTGTCATGGTTCTTGGATGCCCAAGATTCCCTCTCTCTTTGTTATGGCTTCACCGGCGCGTCAGATTCTCTCTGGCGGGTTCCAGGACTACTTAGAGCCTGAAACTCCCTAAACTGATGGAAATCGGGGAATATTGCCAACAGGTGGGCCCAACCATTGTATTGGGTGTTCCTTGGTTCTAACCTAACAAAAACAAGCAAATGGTTCCACTTTGCTACCCCCTTCCAGCTCACGTAGAGGGGCCAGAACGACAATTCCGTCTTTTTCCCCATCGTGGCTATGGTTTCTCCGGAGAGGGGGCTCCGGATCATCCGAATGCCACCAAATCCCAGCGTATGCAATACCACGTGTGTTATAGTGAGCATGTGTCTTGGATGTTAAAGATTTCCTCGCTCCCAGTGTTAGGGATTCACCGGCGTCGGATTCTCTCTCACGAGTTCGAGGGCTACTTAGAGCCCGAAACTCCCGGATCTGACGGAACTGGGGAATCTTGCCAAGAGGTAGGACCTATATGAAAGTGCATTTCGTTTTCCCAGTGTTTTGTGTGTTAGTTAACAATACTAAGTACATTATTTATCGAGGTGTTTAGTGTGCAGGTGTTATACTTAACATCAGCATCGATCACCGAAAAGTCGGTGAAGTTTGGCCTGAGGTTTTTGGGACAGAACTCAACCGGATTATTCGGACCGGATTATTCATCCTGGACCGGATACTTCGGTTGCTGAGAAAGGAGCACACAATGGCTAAGGACTGAAAGTTTCGCATACTGGAGTCAACCGGATTATTTGGTCCGGATTATTCATCCTGGACCGGATATTCCGGTTGCTGCGAAAAATGGCTAAGGACCGGAAGCTTGGAGCTACTTGAGTCAACCGGATTATTCGGACCGGATTATTCATCCTGGACCGGATATTCCGGTTGCTGCGAAAAATGGCTAAGGACTGGAAGCTTGGAGCTACTGGAGTCAACCGGATTATTTGTACCGGATATTTCATATCAATACCGGATATTCCGGTTGCATTTGAAGAAGTGGAAAAATGGCTAAGGACTAGAAGATTTGCGTACTGGCATCTACCGGATTATTTGTACCGGATTATTTCAGATCAACCGGATAATCCGGTCCAGCACTGCAGATCTGCGTGGAGCAAACTGACCGGATATTCCGGTCCAAACTTGGACCGGATATTCCGGTACCTTTTTTCCTGCACAACGACTAGTTGTGCGGAGGGACTATAAATACCCCTCCTCTTCTTCCTCAAGATCTAGTTCTTCCCCTTAGCATTGATGAGCATTTAAGAACTCACCAAATCCCTCATAACTCCCAATCCCTCCACCCAATCTTGAAGATCTTTGGAGGATTGAAGGAGAAGGCCCCGATCTACATCTTCACCGACCCGTTCTTCATTTCCCCCTCTAGCTAGAGGGATCTTGCCTAGGGTTTCCTCTTGTGGAGAACCTAGGCATCTTGTTTCTTGTTGGTGATTCAAGAAGTGTTGGGAGCCCCCAATTAAGTTGTGGGTGTGTGCCCCAAGGTGTTTGTAAAGGATTTGATCCCCGCCTCAAAGGGGTTCTATAGTGGAAGGTGAACTAGGCCTTTGTGGCGAAGTTCATCGGAGAATAGGGTGAAGCCTTAGTGGCGTTGAGTAGGCCTTTGTGGCGAGCTCACACCCCTCCAACGAGACGTACTCCCTAAAAAGGAGGAACTTGGAAATACATCGTGTCTCCGTGTGCTTCCATCGGTTACCTCGTTCCTCCCTCTCTTTACTTACTTGTACTTGTTGCTTTGATTGCTTGTCTTGTCATATAGGTAAATTCATCACTAGTTGCACTATCTAGAGAATTTACCTTTCTTGTCAAGCCTAAATTTGAGAAAATTTAAAATTTGCCGTAGCACCTATTCACCCCCCCCCTCTAGGTGCCTATACTTTACTTTCAATTGGTATCAGAGCCTCGGCTCTTCTATCGGGCTTAACCGCCTAAGAGTTTAAGTATGGGTGATGAGGTAGATGACGCTCCGTCCGAAGGAAATGTGTCCATGAATGATCTCAATGCTTTGAGAGAATCATTGACCTCATCCATAGACACTAAATTTGAGGAGTTGCGTCTACTCGTGACAACACTCCTCAAAGCCAAGGAACCGGAGGTGGTCGACTCATCCCCTCTGGAAACGGAGGGTGCCAAGAAAGGGGTTGATGGTGAACCACTTAAAACTGCTTCCGCCGATCAATCCGCTAAGAAGGGTGCGAGTGGAAAGGAAGGATATCATGCCGTTGAAGGGCAATATTCTCCCGATCCTCCCATCCCTTTTCCTCATATAATTCCTAGGGGAGATCCACCTAAAATTGATGCATATTCTTTTCGTGAATGGCAATACTACATGGAGACTCACTTGAACTCTTCTTGTATAGATCTTTGGAGAATCACTCGTGATGGATACAAGCCATATGATCCCAAGAATCTCACAAGAAGAGAGGTTGTAGATTGCCAACTCAATTACACCGCTTTGTCCATCCTTCATCAAGCCGTGGGCCCCAATCACATGCCGCATCTTCAACACTTCTCCACCGCCAAAGAGACATGGGATGCACTTGTCCTCATGTTTGTTGGGAATGAAAGCATGCAAAGAAATCGCTATGACACCTTGACCAATGAGGCCGAAGGATTTTTCATGCGTGATGGAGAAGATCACGTTGACATGTATCGGAGGCTCAAATCTCTTGCCACCGCTTTCTCTAATGCGGGTGCAACACATATTGATGATGCTTGGATCAAGAGGAAGTTCATAATTGCCGTGATGCCTTTTGAGGGCACGGATATGAAGAGCATTCAAGGGAGACATGATTTCTCCACCATGACCTCTACCAAGTCATGCAAGAATTGAGCTCCTACAAAGTGCAAACCAAGAATGCTCTTGACAACCGTGCTAGGGCCATCGGGATGCATCAAGGAGCTTCCGTTGCTTTGAAGGCCAAGGTGTTGGCAAGAGAAGTTGAGAATGATGAAGATGGTGAAGAAGCATTGCCTCCATTGAAGGAACAAGAATATGATCCCGTCCTAAAGGATCTAATAGCTCTCACCGTGCAAAAGTTTTGGAACAATCCCCCAAAAGGCAAGAAGTTTGTTGAGGAGAAGACCAAGTCTCGTTATGGTAATGATGGGGCTCAAAAAGTGAGATCTTGCTTCAATTGCCAAGACAAGTACCACTTCATTGCGGAGTGCCCCTATGAGAATAGAGAGAACCATAGCGGCAAGCTCATCCGCAAGGACAAGTCCAAGGTTGAATACAAGAAACCTCATTTCAAGAAGAAACCTTTCAACAAGAAGACCCCTACCAAGTTTGTGCTCTTGACTCAAGAGGAGTATGATTCCGGGAGTGATGAAGAAGAAGAAACCACAACTGAAGTGGCCGCTCTAGCTATTGCTTCCACTCCATCTTCGTCATCTCTCTTTGAATCCCCCAATGAAAATCTTCCTCAACGCGATGCCAAGTGCTTCATGGCTAGGCCACGGAGGTATCATCTTCTCTTAACTCTAAGACCCCTAGTGAACTAAACATATTGCTTGTCTTAGAGAAGAAGAGGAAAGAGCCTCCTTGGACCGTTTTATGTCTAACATGCAAGGGGAGACCAAGAAGTACTTTGAGCATCTCATGAGGCAATTGGGAGAGGCCCAAGAGGCCCTTGAGAAGAAAGGTGAGATTGAGAGAAGGGATGCGGATGAAATTGCATCTCTCTCAATGACTCTTGAAGAAGAGCATGATGGTAGAGTTTCTCTAGAGGATGAACTTGAAACTATTGAAACTACTCATAATGAACTTGTCTCTAAAATCATTAAGGAACGTGATCTTGCTATTGCTAAATATAAAAAGGCTAAAAAGGATAAAGTAGAGTTTGGGGTTGGTCATGGTAAACTAACCGAGGAGTTTGAAAAGCTAACCATTGCTCACAAAGCTTTGGAAAGCCAACACTCATCCCTCAAAGAGTTGCATGAACAACTTCAAACTCAACTTACTCAATCTAACCATCCTAGCACTTCTACTTCTTCTTGTGATCATGCAAATATTATTGAAGAAAATGCTAGGTTGAAGGATGAGCTAGCAAGGCTCAAGGGCAAAAGCACTCAAGTTGAAAAGGTGGTGCTTGCCACCCCACAAGTGGTTGCCCAAGAACTAATGCGGTCATTTCTAGACCACAAGTGAGTGCTCCAAGGCAACAAGTGGGCAAACAAGGTCTTGGCTATGTAGCCAAGAAAAGGAACAAGAAGAAGAAGAACAAGAAGAAGAACAAACATGGTGCTTCGGGTGGTATTGTCATGAGGGACAACACTACTCGTAGCTCCTCCGCGGGAACTAACAACCCACACCATTTATTATATGTTGATTATTATGGTGTTGTGCAAGCTAAATATGTTGGTCCTATTGAGGGTTTTATTGACTACACTATATGGGTTCCAAAGACCCTTGTTGCTAACATGAAGGGACCCAACTCGGGTCCTAACTCTAGTCAATGATATCTTGCAGGACTATGCTTTCGGTGGACTAAATGGATTCTTGATAGTGGATGCACTAATCATATGACCGGAAGCAAAGAACTTGTGACGGAGTTGCGACCAAATGACATCCAAGCAACCGTCACTTATGGGGACTCGTCCAAGTCTAAGGTATCCGGGTTTGGCAAGGTTGTGGTGGCTCCCGATATCACTATCGTGAACGTCATGCTTGTCGAATCCCTTGGTTACAATTTACTTTCCGTCCGCTCACTTAGTAAGATGGGGTTCTCCGTCTTCTTTGATGGTGATATTGTGGTCCTTTTGAGGAGCAAGACTCTTGACGTCGCTCACGTGGGACATGTTGAAAATGAGTTGTATGTGGTAGACTTTTCTAAGTCAACCAACACTCAAGCAATGTGTCTTTTCGGGAAGGCGGACTTGGGATGGTTATGGCATCGCCGGCTATCCCATGTCAACATGAGAACTTTGCAAAGTCTTCACAAAAGTGGCCTTATTGTTGGACTAAAAAAAATGTTTCCTTTGCAAAGGATCGCGTTTGTAGGTCGTGTGTTGAAGGGAAGATGCATGACATTGTGCACAAGGCCAAGACTATTATCTCATCAAAGAGGATCTTGGAGCTTCTTCATGTTGATCTCTTTGGTGCCGTACCCGAGGCAACTCTTGGCGGCAAGAAGTATTGCTTGGTGATTGTCGATGATTATTCAAGATACACTTGGGTTTATTTCTTCAAGTGCAAGAGTGAGACCCAACAAACCATCATCGACTTCTCCAACGAAGTGCAACGTCAACACAATGTGCAAATCATGGCTATTAGGAGTGATAATGAGTCGGAGTTCAAGAACTATACATTGAATGAATTTCTTAGTGAAGAAGGCATTCGTCACCAATACTCCGCCACTTACACTCCTCAACAAAATGGTGTTGCCGAAAGGAAGAATCGCACCCTCTTGGATATGGCAAGGACCATGTTGGCGGAGTACTCTTCTCCCCAATATTTATGGGCCAAGGCCGTATCCACCGCATGCCACTCCTCCAACCGCCTCTACATCCGCAAAGGCTTGAGCAAGACCCCATATGAGATCCTCACCGGCAACAAGCCCAACGTATCCTACTTCCGTGTATTCGGTTGTAAGTGCTTTTATTTGATCAAGGGTATTAGGTTGTCGAAATTTCAATCCAAAACTATTGAGGGTATTTTTGTTGGTTACGGTGCCGAATCCCACACTTATAGAGTCTATGACAAAGCCTCACGGATTGTCATAGAATCTTGTAGTGTGGTGTTCGAGGAAAATGACGGCTCCCAAGTGGCGCAATTTCATGTTTCAAATGTAGATGTTGAAATGCCTCAAGAAGCCATAGGAAGGATGGGTGTGGGATTCTTCCGCCCCATCGAGGGACACCTTATGGCGACTCGAGAAGGACTATGCTCTACCCAAGTGGAGCCCTCCTCTACTTTTGAAGATCAAGCCAAGGAGCCAACTACTACACCTAACCGAGAACATTTTCAAGACCCTCCTCTCATTGATCAAGTGACTCCGCAAGTCGTACCCACTCCTCTCACTAATGCGAGTCAAGATCAAGGCCAAGATCAATCATCCTCTTCATCCTCTTCTCAAGTTGAAGCTAGTATTGAAGATATTGTTGATGACGATGTTGATGATCAAGGCCATATTGGTCAAGATGGGGACCCAAATGATCAAGATGATCAAGTGATTCCTCCTCGCAATAATGAGGAGATCGAAGCCCGTCGCATCAAAAGGATAATAAGAGCTTTGAAGCAAATTGATGCCCAAGATAACAAGGTCTTGGAGGATGTTCAAACTAGAAGATCCACTAGAAGGCAATTGGCTCATTTTTGTGAACATCAAGCTCATATCTCTATGGTGGAGCCTAAGAAAGTGTATGAAGCTCTTGAGGACTCCGATTGGGTTGAAGCTATGCATGATGAGCTCAATAACTTTGAGCGCAACAAAGTTTGGAGATTGGTTGAGAAACCCAAGGATTGTCACAATGTTATTGGCACCAAGTGGATTTTCAAGAACAAGCAAGATGAGAATGGCATTGTCATTAGGAACAAGGCAAGATTGGTCGCTCAAGGTTACACCCAAGTTGAAGGCATTGACTTTGATGAAACCTATGCGCCCGTGGCTCGCCTTGAGTCCATTCGTATCCTCCTTGCTTATGCATCCTCACATAATTTCAAATTGCAACAAATGGATGTGAAAAGTGCTTTCTTGAATGGTCCACTAAAAGAGGAGGTATATGTTAAGTAACCTCCGGGGTTCGAGAATCTCAACTTTCCCAACCACGTTTACAAACTTGACAAGGCTCTCTATGGTCTCAAACAAGCACCTCGTGCTTGGTATGAGCACCTTAGGGAGTTGTTAGATGATCGTGGTTTCGAAGTTCGGAAGATTGACCCCACTCTCTTCACCAAGAGAGTAAAGGGAGAGCTTTTCATATGCCAACTCTATGTGGACGATATCATCTTTGGCTCAACTAACCAAGCTTTCAATAATGAGTTCTCTAAGCTTATGACTGACAGGTTCGAGATGTCTATGATGGGTGAGCTTAAATTCTTCCTTGGCTTTGAGATCAAGCAATTGGCTCGTGGGACTTTCATTTCTCAAGCCAAGTATACCCAAGATATGATCAAGAGGTTTAACTTCCAAGATGCTAAGATCAAGACATCTCCTATGCAAGTCAAGTGTCATCTCTCTCGTAATCCAAAAGGGAGTAAGGATGTGGACCAAAAGCTTTATCGTTCTATGATTGGTTCTTTGCTCTATCTTTGTGCATCTAGGCCCGATATCGTTTTGAGTGTAGGTGTGTGTGCAAGGTATCAAGCGGCTCCTAAGGATCGCCATTTAATGGCGGTTCATAGGATCTTTCGTTATTTGGTTCATACCTCAAGATTTGGTTTGTGGTACCCAAAGGGGGCACAATTTTCTCTCAATGGATATACGGATTCCGATAGGGCGGGTGATCAAGATGATAGGAAGTCAACTTCCGGGGCTTGCCAATTTCTTGGTAGGTCCCTTGTAAGTTGGTCCTCGAAGAAACAAAATTGCATCTCTCTCTCCACCGCCGAAGCCGAATATGTTGCCGCCGCAAGTGCTTGCACCCAATTGCTATGGATGAGGCAAACTCTCAAGGAATATGGAGTTCATTTGGACAAAGTACCTCTTCTATGTGACAATGAAAGTGCTATCAAGATTGCATACAATCCGGTGCAACACACAAGGACGAAGCACATTGAGATTCGCCACCACTTCATCCGTGATCACGTGGCGAGAGGAGACATTGCACTCGGTTATGTGCCCACCAAGGACAATCTTGCGGATATTTTCACGAAGCCACTTGATGATGCAAGGTTCTTGTTCTTGAGGAATGAGCTAAATGTGATTGATTCAAGGAGCTTGACTTATCTTGCGCACACCCCATGATGAAACGTGTTCGAGTTTAGATGTAGGCATGGACATAGGGGGAGTGTTATCCTAACACATTGGGTTCTCCCTCCCCCATTATGCCCATAGCAAAAATTCATTGTGATCTCTTTTTTCTAATGTTGAATTGTGAGCTTCAATGTTGAGTTTTGGCAATGCCCCCAAGATATATCTTCGCGGTTGCATACCAAGAACTCTTACATGGTGGCTTCGGCCACCAACCTCTTCATTTCGAAGAGTTGGATCTTAGTTGGGTTTTTCTACTTGTCATTTCATTGCCTTTCGTGTGTTTTTCCCGTCTAAGTGGTTCTTCCTAGGAAAATCCCACTCAATTGGTATTTTAGTTGGTTGTTTCTTGCTCTTGAGAGGGATAAGTACTAGTCTCAGTTTGTTAAATCTATCCTAAGCCTTTCTCTCAAAAAGCCTTTCTTTTCTAAGCACTAGTGTCGTCCGTTGAAAACGAGGAAATTTCGAATCAGGAGGCAGTCGGAATTTCCGGTTCAGTTTTGAACCGGAATATCCGGCTGTATCGGAATATCCGGTTCAAACTTGAACCGGAATATCCGGTTCGGCGCACTTAATAAAGCCTGGGGCCCGACGGGGAGGGGCAGTTCTTGCCCTTTTCCCGTCCGCTCCTCTCCACCAAATCGCCGCCGCCGTGATTCTTGGCCTCCCGGGCCGTTTCCTCCGCGAGATCTTGGAGCTTTGGCCCGGATCTTGTTCTCCTCGCGTTTTGGAATTTCTACCCAAGCATTTTTCTCCATGGATCTCGGTAATGTTCAAATCTCTTGAATCTTGGTGCTATAACCTTACCTTCCATGGATTTGCGTTTTGTTGGCTATGCTTGGTAGATTTCATTCCGAAGAGGACCCCCTACATGCTAGAAACCATAGACTAGATTCCTTGTTTGCAATCCCTGTGGAAATCTGAGATGTAGATTGATTTTGTGCTGATCCGCAACCTACCGGAATATCCGGTCCACGACTGAACCGGAATATCCGGGTCACCGGAATATCCGGTTCAGTTTTGAACCGGAATATCCGGCTATGTCCAGTACTGTTTTAGGACAGCCCCAAATTGATCTTTCCCAGATTTCTACCTCGATTGTTTTCCTGGAATCTCCTCTATCGTTTCTATGCATGATTGTATCCGTTGTGTGACACTAGTGTACTCATCTTGTGCTATCCCCTACTATCTTGTTTCACAGGTGGTGACCACGAACGGAGCGTTCCGAAGCACAAGAAGCAAGTTTCTACCCGTAACAAGAGGAAACCTCGGCTCAACTATAAGACCGACATTCCTACTCAGGATTTCAATGAGCTCAGAAAGCAGGATGCCTATCTTTCTCCGAGGGTTGCAAATATTGATTCTCGATTCTGGAATCTGGAGCAGTCCTATATTTATGCTGACATCTATTGTGACTACCGCTATCCGTGCCGCCCTATGCATCCATTTGACCATGCCGCTCTCAAGGCCAAGGAGGAATTTGCTGATGCAGCCAGTGTTGTTGAGCGTTTCGGTCTGGTGAAGCTTATGGAGACTCAGTGCAACTACAACACACAGCTTGTGATGCAGTTTTATGTCCACCCTCGTGTTCTCCACTGGAGTATTGTGACCCATCTCAAGTGGATGTCTGAGGACACACCTTGTGAAGCATCTTTTGAGAGGTTTGCTCGGCGTCTTGGATACTCTTACAGCGAGCACCCTCCTCTTGGTCGCCGCGTCCATGAGGTTGATAGGCCGAGGAGGGAGGTGTCCATGGCTGAGCTATATGCCTCTGGTTTCACTGTTGGGGGATTGAGGGACTTCTTCCACTTTATGATCAGCTGGTTCGTATCTTCAGAGCTTTCCTTGTGCCGAGTGGAGGTAACAACGATGCCCTCACCACTCCTCTGTGCAACCTTCTGATTCTGGCTAAGGAGTGTATGGAGGAAGAGGACCCGTCTGTCTCCTATACTGTGGATGTGATGGACATCATCTTTCACGAGCTTTATGCTGCTATGATTGGTGGCTACACCATTCCCTATGCTTCCTATATCATGATGCTTATCAAGTATGAGATGAGGAAGGAGTACACCGAGTTACCCATGGTTGAGCACAAGGTCAGGAAGCTGTATGTCAAGAGGAAGCTGAAGACTGCGGCTGCTTCTCAGAGTGCTCCATTTGAGGGTGGTTCCTCTATGGGTGGTCCTTCTGGCTCTCAGTCTGCTCCCAGGGCGCCCGTGTCTGATATTACCACCTTGCGCCACGTCAGGAAGCTCTCCTGGTTTCAGCGCAACGTGCTCTGCATGAAGGTGGACATTCACAAGGAACAGTACAGGGCGTATCGCAGGGACACTGACTTGGCTAGCTCTCAGCGGCAGATTATCCATCACATGAGTGGTGGCACTGGTGATGTACCTGCTCCTATTGCTGCTCAGTCCTACTCTGCTTGGTCTGCTGGGGATTCCACTCCTTGGGAGAGCATTGAGGCGGCTCTCAGGTCTACTCAGGAGACTGCTACTCGAGCTCATGATGCGGCTGCTGATGAGGAGTCTGATGATGAGCAGGAGTCTGGAGGCGAGTCGGATGCTTAGACCGTGTCTGGGACGTTAGATTAGCTATTTCCCTCCTTTTTGGTGTCTCGATGCCAAAGGGGGAGAAGTAGCTATTATAGACTACGGGATTTGCATGGGTTCGGGCACAAGCATTTGCTTTTATCCTTCCTTTGAGAGCTTGTGTCCATTTTATCTTCATTTCGTGTGCTTGTGAACTTATGTCGTTTATTGTGTCGTTTAAAACTATGTGTGCTATTATGTGTGTGACTATGTTGGTTATCTGGATTATTATCATGGTTTATCTATTTATGGTGTGATGGTTATCTATCGTATATGTTGAGGAGATTATCTATGGTTGTGCTTGGTTATTCTTGGATATATCATTCTCGCACAAGGTATATACTTCTTTACACTCAACATATTGGTGATGTTGTCTCATTGTCATGTTTGCTACTTGTTGAAAATTTCTCCCTATACATCATTGCATCCATTTGCGTTTGAGGCAAACAAAAGATATGCATAGAGATAGGGGGAGAGATTTCCATCTTGTTTCAAGCATGATTACTGTCAAGGTTTATTGCAAATCTTAGTATTGTCATCTAACACCAAAAAGGGGGAGATTGAAAGTGCATTTCGTTTTCCCAGTGTTTTGTGTGTTAGTTAACAATACTAAGTACATTATTTATCGAGGTGTTTAGTGTGCAGGTGTTATACTTAACATCGGCATCGATCACCGAAAAGTCGGTGAAGTTTGGCCTGAGGTTTTTGGGACAGAACTCAACCGGATTATTCGGACCGGATTATTCATCCTGGACCGGATAGTCCGGTTGCTGAGAAAGGAGCACACAATGGCTAAGGACTGAAAGTTTCGCATACTGGATTCAACCGGATTATTTGGTCCGGATTATTCATCCTGGACCGGATATTCCAGTTGCTGCGAAAAATGGCTAAGGACCGGAAGCTTGGAGCTACTGGAGTCAACCGGATTATTCGGACCGGATTATTCATCCTGGACCGGATATTCCGGTTGCTGCGAAAAATGGCTAAGGACTAGAAGCTTGGAGCTACTGGAGTCAACCGGATTATTTGTACCGGATATTTCATATCAATACCGGATATTCCGGTTGCAGTTGAAGAAGTGGAAAAATGGCTAAGGACTAGAAGATTTGCGTACTGGCATCTACCGGATTATTTGTACCGGATTATTTCAGATCAACCGGATAATCCGGTCCAGCACTGCAGATCTGCGTGGAGCAAACTGACCGGATATTCCGGTCCAAACTTGGACCGGATATTCCGGTACCTTTTTTCCTGCACAACGACTAGTTGTGCGGAGGGACTATAAATACCCCTCCTCTTCTTCCTCAAGATCTAGTTCTTCCCCTTAGCATTGATGAGCATTTAAGAACTCACCAAATCCCTCATAACTCCCAATCCCTCCACCCAATCTTGAAGATCTTTGGAGGATTGAAGGAGAAGGCCCCGATCTACATCTTCACCGACCCGTTCTTCATTTCCCCCTCTCTAGCTAGAGGGATCTTGCCTAGGGTTTCCTCTTGTGGAGAACCTAGGCATCTTGTTTCTTGTTGGTGATTCAAGAAGTGTTGGGAGCCCCCAATTAAGTTGTGGGTGTGTGCCCCAAGGTGTTTGTAAAGGATTTGATCCCCGCCTCAAAGGGGTTCTATAGTGGAAGGTGAACTAGGCCTTTGTGGCGAAGTTCATCGGAGAAGGGTGAAGCCTTAGTGGCGTTGAGTAGGCCTTTGTGGCGAGCTCACACCCCTCCAACGAGACATACTCCCCTAAAAAGGAGGAACTCGGAAATACATCGTGTCTCCGTGTGCTTCCATCGGTTACCTCGTTCCTCCCTCTCTTTACTTACTTGTACTTGTTGCTTTGATTGCTTGTCTTGTCATATAGGTAAATTCATCACTAGTTGCACTATCTAGAGAATTTACCTTTCTTGTCAAGCCTAAATTTGAGAAAAATTAAAATTTGCCGTAGCACCTATTCACCCCCCCTCTAGGTGCCTATACTTTACTTTCACTATAATTGTCTTGGGTGTTCATTTGGCCTAACCTAACACAACCAAGCAATTGGTTCCAGTTTGCTATCCCCTTTCCAGCTCACGTAGAGGGGCCACAACGGCAGTTTCGTCTTTTTTACCAGTGGTTTCTCCGGAGAGGGGGCTCCGGGTCATCCGAATGCCACCGAATCCCAGTGTATGCCATACCATGTGTGTTAGTGTGGCATGGGTCTTGGATTCCCAAGATTCCCTCGCTCTCTGTGTTAGGGCGCGCTTCGCTGGAGTTAGATTCTCTCCGGATGTTCGAGGACTACTTAGAGCCCGAAACTCCCGGATCTGACGGAACTGGGGAAATCTTGCCAAGAGGTGGGAGCTACCATTTACTTGGGTGTTCCTTGTGCCTAACCTAACAAAACCAAGAAATTGGTTCCAATTTTATACCCCCTTCCGACTTACGTAGAGGGGCCAGAACGACAGTTCCATCCTTCTGGAACTGACGGAACTGGGGGAATCTTGCCAAACGGTGGGCCCAACCATTGTCTTGGGTGTTCCTTGGGCCTAACCTAACACAACCAATAAATTGGTTCCACTTTTCTCCCCCCTTCCGGCTCACGTAGAGGGGCCAGAACGACAGTTTCGTCTTTTTCCTCATCGGGGTTGTGGTTTCTCCGGAGAGGGGGCTCAGGATCGTTTGAATGCCACCAAATCCCATGGTATGTCATACCACGTGTTTCATATTGTGGCATGGGTCTTGGATTCCTAAGATTCCCTCGCTCCCAGTGTTAGGGATTCACCGGCGTCGGATTCTCTCTCGCGAGTTCGAGGACTACTTAGAGCCCGAAACTCCCAGATCTGACGGAACTAGGGGAATCTTGCCAAGAGGCAGGACCTACAATTGTCTTGGGTGTTCATTGGGCCTAACCTAACACAACCAAGAAATTGGTTCCACTTTTCTATCCCCTTCCGGCTCACGTAGAGGGGCCAAAACGGCAATTTCGTCTTTTTTTCCAGCGGGGCTATGGTTTCTCCGGAGAGGGGGCTCCGGATCATCCAAATGCCACCAAATCCCAGCGTATGCCATACCATCTGTGTTAGAGTGTGTCGTGGGTCTTGGATGCACAAGATTCCCTCGCTCTCTGTGTTAGGGCGAACTTCACTAGCGTCGGATTCTCTCAGCATGTCCTAGGACTACTTAGAGCCCGAAAGTCCCGGATCTGACGGAATTGGGGAAATCTTGCCAAGAGATGGGCGCTACCATTGTCTTGGGTGTTCCTTGTGCCTAACCTAACAAAACCAAGAAATTGATTCCAATTTTCAACCCCCTTCCGGCTCACGTAGAGGGGCCAGAACGACAGTTCCGTCTTTCCCCCCATCATGGATATGGTTTCTTCAGGCGAACTGGAGGGAATCTTATTACAGGTAGATCTTGAGTTGGGTTATCCATGTAACTATGGCCTAACTTAATAGAACCAAGCAAAAAAGAACAGTGGTCTACCCCCTTCCGACACCGGTGATAGGTGTACACAAAAAAGTTGACTAGCATCCAACGGCTAGCAAAGTTCAAGCCACCAATCAACATGTAGTAGTATTCCACATAATTGACCCTTTCCAGGATTTTAGGTAAAATAATTTCGGGATTTTTTCACAATCTTTATTACTAAATAATTGCATAAATGCTCAATTTTTGTAAGCCACCCATCAGCATCGGACGGCTAGCAAAGTTTCCAGCTGTTCCGCCAAAAATTTGCGTCGCTCCGAAAAATTCGCGCCAGGACAGCCCACCAAATTTTTTTCATGCAAGGAATTTTACTTCTCAGCCCTCCCGCACACAACTGGCAACCTTTAGCCTGGAGGGCATTTCTGTAATTGTTCTGAAACCCTTCCTTATCCCCTCGATCGGCCCTCTCGCCGAAAGAGAAAGCCACTATTTCGAAATATCCACTCCCCCTTGTCCTCCCAAAACAGATCCTCTATTCCCCCGGTCTCACACCTCGCCGTATAGATCGCTTGCCAGAACTCCCTCGTTGCTGTCAAGATCACCCTCCAGATCTGCCACATCACCGGCCTTTTCGCCGTCCAGATCCGCTACCTCGTCATTGTGCTCGCCTGTCTGCCACACCGTCTCCAACCTCGTTGTATGTTATCTTCCACCTCGCGCCGTGCTCGCCGGTCAGCCACCTCGACGCCGAGTTCGCCGGTCAGCCACCTCGCCACCGACCTCGCCGTACATCCAGATCTGCCACCTCGTCTCCAACCTCGCCGCAACATCACCGTCAATGTCTGCAAGCACGCTGAAACGAGTGAAGATTGAAGGCGAGAAACGCAGCAAGACAAAAGACCCTAAAGACGCAGGCAACTATTCTCTCTAAATTTCTTTTTTCTATTTAATTGTATGTTTGATGCTTCCTTATCATCCTGCTTATGTTCGATGCAGTTAATCTTTCTAAATTGCTTGTCTGTTTAATCGTATGTTCGATGCTTCATTATTATCCTAATTATATTGCTAATGTTTGATGCAATAAATCTCTGTAAACGGTTTCTTGTAACGGAAATAGGAAGGGGGGCTGTCGGGGGTTACCCCCGAGTAGGGTAAAGGCAAGTGGTAAAGGCAACAGTCAGAAGAGAAGTTTGGTCGAGTAGCCGCCTACCCGGTACTTGCTACCCGGTCGACTGCTACTCGGTCTTACGAAAAGATGACCAGAAGGAGATATCAAGCGAGTTATGTCCGTTCGAGTAGAAGAGCTGGTCCGAGTAAGATTGGCGGGAATCTACTCGGGCCAGAAGTCAAAGGAGCCGTTCTGACACAGGATCCCGCGTATCCTGGGTACGTACTTGGCACTGTTCGAACCACTGTTCATCTGGGACCGGCCTGCCTGACAGTGACAGTGTGGAAGCAGGCGGTCGCAGGATAAGGGGGCCCTACTCTGTGTTTGGCACAGTGATACCAGACTGTCCCCTTGGTTTTGCCCAACGACTTTCCGGATGCAGCCAAGATTAGGAACCAAAGCTGTCAGCGAGAACTCGGAAGAAGGACGATGTGCACACTATGTCGACACTTGTCCGTATTTGGTCGTATCCGGCTGGGCACCGTGTATATAAGGTGCCCCGCCGCCTCCTGCGTGAGGGATCGCATGCTGGAACACAGGAAACCCTAGATTCTTGACCTAGTTCATCACATAGATAGAAGAGTGGCTACTCGGTAGTATGAACCATTGTACTGTGGCTACTCGGTGAGACATCAGAATACACAAAGAAAGGCAGGAGTAGGGGTTTTACCTCCTCACGAGGGCCTTGAACCTGGGTAGATCGTGTTGTTTGCAGTGTTTGGTTCTTACCTCACGCGGCTACTCGTCGCGTGATCCCTCCCCGAGCACCTCCAGCGTCCTTCGTCCCCACATCTTTAGCCATCCTATGGCATCTGCCGTGACACCACCGCAACAGTTGGCGCCCACCGTGGGATCCTGTGTCAGAACGGGCAGGTGTCGTCAAGGGCAGCTCCTGACGAAGTGCCGAACTCGAGCGCGGAGGTGTCGATCGACATCTCCACGTTCTCATCCTCCTCGTCGCTACCCGCGATGACCGCGGCCTTCCCCTTCCCGTCCTTGACAGCAGGAGAGTCAAAGTAGCTCAGGTCCGGCTCATCGGTGTCCGTCTCCTCGTCTTCATCCTCCTCCTCGCCCTCGTCCACCTCGGTGTCGGGCTCGGTGAGGCCGTCGATGAAGGTCGCAGTGTCAGCATACTGAGCGACCTCGTGAGCAACCAGCTGGCGAATAGCCACGCAGTCGGGGTCCTTCTCCCACTTGGAGTCTCGGCGCATCTCGCGGATGATCTGCATATTGAGGTTTTCAAACCAGGTGGTGACGAAGAGCAGCATCATGTCCGCGCCTGCCCGAGCTCCCGAGGCGCGCCATTTCTTCAGTTCGGCTTTCACGCGCTGCAACTTCAAGGCAAGTCCAGAGATTGTTGTCGGCGCAGAGTCATCAGGCCAGAAGAAGTTGTGGATCTGGAAGGCGACGCGCACCAGCTCGGTGCCCACGCCCGCTAGCCGCGGACACTGACCCTGCATAATCAGGATACTTTCCTCGATTTCTGCTCTGGTGTCCAAAGGTTCGCCCTTCTCAGCACGAGCTGCTCGGACCTTTTCCAGGGCGGGCACGCTAGAAGATTCAAGGTCGGGAAAGATTCCTGCAAGAGCTATCGAGAAGATCAGAAACAATAACAGAGTGGAAGCGTGAAACGAGAAGCAGAGAAGAAAGGCGCAGCCGAGTAGCAGAGAAGCAGAGAAAGGGGAGCACTTACTGTTCAAATCATGGCGCAGCCCTAGCAGCTGGGTCTTCCATGTTTCCTCGTTGGATAGATGCTTCTCTTCGATCAAGCGGAGCTCCTCTAGCTGAGTGAAGAGCCCAGCGTTGCTCTTCTTCAGCACCTCACACTCCTGTTTGAGGGTTCTCTCCCTGGCCTTGGCTGCTGCTTCGCTCTTTGCCTTCTCGGCGATTACTCTATCCCTTTCGGCACCAAGGTTGATAGCATCCTGGAGCGCAGTCTGCAGCTGGACTTGGAGCTTCTCCATCTCAGTAGTGTGCTCTTTCATCAGCTCGACAGCCTGGCTGGACAACTGCTGCTGCACCTCAGCAGGTTTGAGGCAGTCTCGATGCTCCTCAGCGAATTTCTTATGATCTTCTGCGGAAGGCAAAGCACGGTTAGCAGAGAAGCGAAAGAAAGAAACACAGGAAAAGCCGAGTAGACGACAACGCACCTTCCAATCTCTTGATGGTGGCATGGCCATTCTCGACGAAGGCACGACAGTTCTCGTGCTCGTCAGACAAGGCCTTCAGTTTCCCTGCAGGGTAAAATTAGTTAGCGCAAAAAGCAAAAGCGGGCGTAAACACCAAACGCAACAACCGCGCAGCTAGAAGCGTACCTTCAACTTCAGACAGCCTCAGAGTGCTGTTCATCACTTCCTTGTCGGCTTCCTCGGCGACTATCTTCTCTTTTTCCAAGGCGGCAATGCGTCTCTTGGCAATGGCGTGGTTCCAGAGTAGCCGACGATGCAAGTCGGTCCGCTTCAGTACGCTATTCTGAGAAGCAAAAGAAACAAGAATCAGGCAAAGTACTTGAGATTCAACCCGAGAAGGCGGCTACTCGGGAGAGTGTCCGCCTACTCGGCCAGAATCTCGGGGACTGGGTGATGGATAAGGAAAAGAAGAAGAGTAGAAGAGAAGTGAAAATGCAACTCGGAGAGGATGAGTAGGAACTTACCGCGTAGGATTGCTCGAGGTCTTCGGCGTTCTTGCGGTGGACAAACATCTTGGCAGCAAGCGTAGCAGAGGTGGTTGAGACAGTCATGGGTTTGTAACCCAAGTCCACCTTGTTCCAATCGACACGCATATGGTCGATGTCGCCCAGATCGGTGTCGTTCCAGTTGGTGTTGCCGAGAACTTTGTTGTCCCACTTGGCATCGATGAAGCCGATCAAGTCGAGTACTTGCTCGAGGCTCTGGGACGTTATCGCCTGGTCCTGAACTCCACGGGAAGCAATGGAGATGGACTTGTCTTGATTTGGGGCCGGGGGCCTGGAGTCCACTGCCACGGCTTTCCTCCCTTTCTGAAGAGCAAGATTCCGGTCCTTGGGGGAAAGGCCGACCTGGTGCTGCTGGCTAACCTTCACCATGTAGTCAGGGTAGCAGGGCTGATCAGCTGCAGCGGCGGCGGCAGCAACCGCGCTAGGATCGCGAATAACCAGCTGACTGGACTGGCCAGTTGATGTTGGCGGCGGCATGTCGGCAGCCCGCTTCTTCGTCTTCTCCTTCTGGGCAGTTGGCTTCGCGGCGACTGGCTTCTCGGTTTTCTGCTTCTCGGTCTTCTTCTTCTCAGCCTTCTCCTTCTCGGCGGCTTTCTTCTCGGCTGCCTCCTTCTCTGCAGCATCTTGGGCACTCTTCCTTGTAAGCGGCCTGGCCGGAGGGCTGGCTGCAGCCTCGGTTGTCTGCACCAAGGAGGAATCAGGCTGAGCGCTACCTTGATCTGTTGGTGGCGCCAGGGGCGCGCTATCCGGTGCGGCATCCAGCTGGGCGCTACCCTGCGTGGCGACTGGTTGCGCGTCGCTCAGAGGGTACTGCCCAGTCGCATCTTCTACCCGCTGCTCGGCAGCGGGATCCGGCTGTGAGGCATCCGTTTCTTCTACACGCGGCTGGGCCGCGGGGTCTCCTTGTCCAGCAGCCCCTGTTGCTGGCTGCTCTTCTCCTTCTTCCTGCCGCTCAAGGGCGGCGTCGTGGTGCATCTCGGTGTCTTGTTCTTGGTTCTCCTTGGCAGTATTGGCCGGAGGAGAAGGAGGTCTATCTCGGTGAGCAGCATCCTGCGCTTCTTGATCTGCGCGGGACTGCCGCTCCAGCTCGGCATTCTGGGCATCGGTGCCCTCTGATTGTGCGTTGGCGGCGTTGTTCTCGTTGTCATCAAGGTCAATAAGCTTGTCAACGTCGATGGCGGCTTTCTTCTGGGTCTCAATGGACGCAAGAGCGGCGTCCGCGTCCAAGGGGGCTCTGAAGAGAAAATTGTGTTCAAAAGTAAGAAGAGGGCAGAGGAAATTAAGAGGAAACAGCGAGGCAAAAGGATTGGGAATCAACCGAGAAGAACGAAGTGAACCAAAGCGTATAACCGGGAAGGAACTTACCCCTGGCGGGAAGGAATTGCTGGCTTCTTTCTCTTCACGACCTTCTTGGTCGTCTTCTCGGTCAGTTTCTTCTTCTTGGCGGGAGGTTCTTGGGCGCCACTGCATGTCCGCTTGCGGGTGACAGGAGCGGCAACTGAAAGAGGTGGAACGACCAGGGCTGCATCGTCCTCACCCTCATCTTCTCCCTCGTCCCCAGCATCTGCATCCTCTGTGAAGTTGACAAGGAAGAGGAACAACTCAGAAACAGAAGGTTTGTGCTTCTCGCGACCAGACAGAATAAAAGTCAGTTACCTTCAGCTTCGTCTTCAGACCAATCGTGGAGAGACGCATCTACGCGGTGTTTCTCCGTCGTGGGGGCATGAGGAAGGTTAAGCTTGTCCGCGGTCTCGAAGGAGGCCCCATCATCTTCTTCTCGGTCATCTGACCAATTGCCCTCGAAGCGCTCACAGCTCTCAACAAGCTGGCGGTCAAGGACCTGAAGAACAGAGAAACATCGCAAATTAGCCGAGTAGCATGAAGGCATTCTACCCGGATGGGCGTGCAAACACAAAGCACACTAGGCCTAGGGAAATTTGCTAAGGGTGCTACTCGGCAAGGCGTGCAAACAACAAGCACATTAAGCCTAAGTATTTCTCCTAAATGTGCTACCCGACAAGGCGTGCAAACACCAAGCACACTAAGCCTAAGCAGTACTGATAAGTGCTCTACTCGGCGCAGAATGCAGTTGCTAGTCGCGGCAAGGAGAGAAGGTTATCTACTCAGATTACATATATACTGGAAGCAGAGCAAGGAGAACGTACCCGTGGAATCGGCTTCGTGCGGCTGAAGGGGATGAACCCATACTGCCAGTTATCTCGGAGGCTTGTGGTCAGAATGGACCTTGCGTGCACGGCGACGTCCGCGTTGCTGAGCTCGAACGTGGTCATCCGAGTGCAATCGCGGGGGCCTCCCAAGTAGCACATTGGGTGGGAGCGCTGCTGCAGAGGCAGCACCCGGTTCCGGATCCAGCAGGCGACGGGATCATCGCTCTTGAGGCCCTCTCCGATTAGTTCAGCGAGCCGCTCCTCCATCTGCGCTGCGTTGCGGTCGTTGGAGGGCTTCGTCTTCCAATTCTGCCCGGATGGAGCTCGGTTGCTCCAAGCAGGCAGATTGATGCGGTCCGTTACCTTTCCCCCCTTCGTGGCGGGGATATTCTTCACATAGAGGAAGGATTTTTGCCACATACGGACGGAATCCAAGCCCTTGATACGAGGGTGATTGGTTCCCGTCCGCTGCACCATCATGGCGCTGCCGGTGTCGGTTACCCGGCTGCCAGCGGCCGCGCCGTCCTTCTTCCCAGTGCTCTGCTGGCGGAGGTGGAAGTACTTCAACCACGTCTGCACCGTGGGGCGGACGCCAAGAAAGGCCTCGCACACCACGGTGTGATAGGCGAGGAAGACGACTGCATTTGGTGGGAGATGATGCATCTGAACACCGAAGTGATCCAGGAAGGAACGGAGGAAATCGGAAGCTGGCAGGCCGAATCCTCGCGCGAAGTGCGCGAGGAAGACGACATGCTCGCCCTCCCGCGGGGCCGGAACGATTTCGCCGTCGGACGGCCGGCACCGAACACCAGGAGGAACCCTACGGGTGTTCACGAGCCAGGAGCAGTCGTCGACGGTGACATCAGAACCAGCCCAGCCGGCGCGAGCAGCCATGGCGAGAAGAAAGGTGGAAAGTTTGGAAGAATCTGGTGGAGAGAATGAATCCGCGGCGGCGCAAAGAGTTGCGCGGCGGCGGAGAGCTCGGCGGCGGAGAAGAAACAGAGAGGCGAAAGAGGAAATTACGGAGGAAGGAGAAGAGGAAGTTACCGATGGGGGTATTTATATCCTCTCCTCAGATTACCGTTACCATCGGGGTAGTGGGATCGATCGTGGCCATAACTCTCGTGTGGTGGGGTCTGTGGCCGGTTAGAAACGCACACAAGCGCGGAACGCGCGCGTAACGGCCACAACTGATCCCACGACCAGATCGTGGGCTATTACTGCGCTTGATGGGACATGACGAGCCGGTGGGCCCACTCCGTGAAAACTGGGCGCGTGGCACGTCGTGTCCTGGGCAGCGAGACGTCGGGGTTGCGGATGCTTGACACGTGTCCAGTTGCAGCACGGAAGGCTGGATTGTGCTCTCGACTTTGCTTGAGAAATTCTCTAAGTCCTTTTACTCGGACGCAGAGAAGGAGACTAGTCCTATTCGGAAGAAAAGAGACCCAAGGTACTTTCCAGAGTGCTACTCGGAGGTTTCACTCGGCATCTTGAGGTTCAAGGGCGGTGTTGCAAAGATTGGTTTTAAGCTGGCAGAGCCTAGTGAACGAGTTCGCAAGACTCTACCAGCTTCGGGGACTGCTGTCGGGGGGTTACCCCCGATTAGGGTAAAGGCAAGTGGTAAAGGCAACAGTCAGAAGAGAAGTTTGGTCGAGTAGCCGCCTACCCGGTACTTGCTACCCGGTCAACTGCTACTCGGTCTTACGAAAAGATGACCAGAAGGAGATATCAAGCGAGTTATGTCCGTTCGAGTAGAAGAGCTGGTCCGAGTAAGATTGGCGGGAATCTACTCAGGCCAGAAGTCAAAGGAGCCGTTCTGACACAGGATCCCGCGTATCCTGGGTCCGTACTTGGCACTGTCCGAACCACTGTTCATCTGGGACCGGCCTGCCTGACAGTGACAGTGTGGAAGCAGGCGGTCGCAGGATAAGAGGGGCCTACTCTGTGTTTGGCACAGTGATACCAGACTGTCCCCTTGGTTTTGCCCAACGACTTTCCGGATGCAGCCAAGATTAGGAACCAAAGCTGTCAGCGAGAAGTCGGAAGAAGGACGATGTGCACACTATGTCGACACTTGTCCGTATTTGGACGTATCCGGCTGGGCACCGTGTATATAAGGTGCCCCGCCGCCTCCTGCGTGAGGGATCGCATGCTGGAACACAGGAAACCCTAGATTCTTGACCTAGTTCATCACAGAGAGAGAAGAGTGGCTACTCGGTAGCAAGAACCATTGTACTGTGGCTACTCGGTGTGACATCAGAATACACAAAGAAAGGCAGGAGTAGGGGTTTTACCTCCTCACGAGGGCCCTGAACCTGGGTATATCGTGTTGTTTGCAGTGTTTGGTTCTTACCTCACGCGGCTACTCGTCGCGTGATCCCTCCCCGAGCACCTCCAGCGTCCTTCGTCCCCACATCCTTAGCCATCCTATGGCATCTGCCGTGACACCACCGCGACAGGGGCCTTCTTGCTTCGTAAAACTTTGCTCATTTGCAGCAATCTAGCTTGTATACTACGTATTAGGTTTAATGTCATTTTGCGTGTGATCCTATCAGTCTTAGTTAGGATAAGAATTTATATTACTTGCACTGGACTATTCTTACAAGATGAGTGTCTTAATTATTTATGATGTATTAGGTTCTTATGAAGTGTTATATTTGTAATTTACTTTTAGTTCTTTATTCATGTTAGGATCTCCACTACACCCCATTGAAGAAGAGCGTTCCAGAACTATCATGGCAAACAATGCGTAAAGCCAGCAAGTTTTCTTTCATGTCCTACTGTACTCCCCCCCAAAAGACCAAGAAGCAAGACTACGGATCTCAGTACATGCTTGTGTATGATGTTGACGAGGAATCAGATGCCACCGAAAGAGTCGTGTCATATCAATCACAATCCAGCGTGGACAATGAGCTGCAGGTTATTCCCTAATCTGGTAGCTCAACATTCTTTCATGATATCGCAACAACTAGGGTGCAGCTTTCTTATCTTGTGTTGAACTATTTGATCAATGTGGCGCCATATATTTTGTGCTACTTCCTCTATTCAATACTAGAATACGCTTTGGCAAGCTAATTAAGTCCGTGAAATCCACTTATAGTAATTAAGGCTGTCGTTGTCATTTCAACATGGTTTTCATCTATCTTCCTCACATGCTTGACACCTGCTGTTTCATCTATGCTTCTCATCTTCTAGTTCATGACACACACAGTTTGTTTGACTATAATCTGCTAGTTTTCATCAATTTTTTGTACATGCTTGTCATCTGCTAGTTTCATCTATGTTCTGTACATTCTTGTCATCTGTAATTTTCATCTATTTTCTTTGCATGCTTGATAGGCAAGCAAGAAAAGGGTGATGTCTCGATCTGCTTCAGAGGTTGAGGACGAGGATGATAGTGAAGTTGTCATGCCGAAGAGTGGAAAGCATACTTTCTCAAAGAAGACCCGTGTGGAATCATGTCTTTCACTGTCTGAGCCTGAACCACAGCTTGATGTGAATGTGCGTTGAACAATTGCAGATATGAGGAACGCAAAAGCAGAATCCGAGCAACTGGGGCTGAAGTTTGTAGTTGATATGGAAGACATTCGGAAACAACAAGCTGAGCTAAAGAAATCTCAACTACAAGGAGTTGCCCTACTTGAGATGTTGGCTGAGCATATGCGTGGTCCTTGAAATTGTGGTTTTGTATGTTGGTTTGATATTCTGTGAGAAAAACTAAGTATTTGATGCCTGTTATGTGGTTTCCTTTTTCTTACTGTGCGCAATTGGCAATTGTAACGACGATGTTACCACCCAAATAGCACCAAAACCGACATCATAGTAACATAACGTAAAAGACCGTCAAGGCAAATACCGACACGTGGCGATGTATGCCCAGCCCACATGGCCTACTATGAGTGGGCGATTAGACGGCGTAAAAATAACGTCCCCGGCACGGTGATGACATCACCCAAATCCGAGACGAAAAAAAAACGTCATGGAAAAGACGTTGCGTGGCACCATTTGGTTGGTGCACGTGCCACGAGTTTAGCAACGAAAAAAAAGACGCTGGGTAGCCTGCGACGAGCAGATTTCGTCCCAGAAGAAGGCGACGTGGCGCTATTTTGTTTCCATGTGGCGTATTTTGATTGGTCGACATGCTTTCGCCTGATTGGTCAATACTCGCGACAGAAAAAACGTCGCTGGGTAGCCCGGGACGAACAGATTTTGTCCCAGAAGAAGGTAACGTGGCACCATTTTGTTTCCATGTGGCGTATTTCGATTGGTCCACATGGTTTCGCCTTATTGGTCAAGACTGGTTACGTAAAAAAACGATCCCTTGTTTTGCCACGTCAGCTGATTACGATAACGGCCGTTAGAACCTCGTTTGCCACGTGTCGCCTCATAGCGATGAAATAAAAACGTTAATGCTTATTGGGCCTATTCCGGACGGCCCAACTGGTGGCGACGATTTGCTGTACGTTGCGGATAGCCATAACGGTTTAGTGTTCATATAAACGTCGCAGAATCGTCCCTGACAGTCGATCTGATACGTTTTCATTCCGTCGCGCAAAACGTACCGGATTGCCATTAGCGATGGTTTGGAGCCCATCCGCAACGGTATTGAAACATACCGGACCGCGCGGAATTTGGTAGTGACTATGCCAAAAATAAAAAAACAAGTATATTTGAATTTGAACAAATTTTAAATAGTCAATTTTAATTTTGGCCAGTCCTAGCAGAGTCTACATGATCAGGGCTTTTCAAAAAGTCTAATTTTGTCAAATTTGGAATTATAGACCTAAAGTTATCCACAAAACAATATTTACAAAGATCTAAAAATAACAAGTGTGTGCACGTATCAAAAGTAAAATTTCTTGATTCCCAGTGTGTTCTACTCAAAGTGCTGATTTCAAAATGTACAAAATCATTCAATTTGGCCAAGGGGTTCAAAACTTATTGAAGTTCTACTCTGGGGGGCTTTTCTGCAAAATTACAGGGGCTTTTTTGTTTTAAAAGAAAACATGCGATCCGCGGGATAAGGAACGGAGGCCTCTGATTAGTCGGTACCTTTTCGATGTGGATCGTCGCTGAAAGACGTTAGGTCCGAAGAGGTGGGACGGCTCAGATCTAAAGCAGCTACAGAGTTAAGTGATCTATCGTGGCCCTTAGATCTATATCGGAGGGCAGGGGACACAAGGGCTCACCGAGCGGCGCGTTTCGCCGGAGTATGGAGACGTGGTGGCGCCAAGCGCCGGAAATTCGACGGCGGTTGTCCTCCGATGACCTTTTAGCTCGGGGAAGTGACCTGGAGACGCGGATCGACAAGACGAGGGCGATGGTTGCGGCGGGGATGCTCCTTGCTTCCTGGATCGACGACGCGGTGCAGATGGGGAGCTCGGGACTCCGGAGATCCTCGGTTGCAGACAGCGCCGTGGTTTTGCTGAGAAGAGAAATGAGAGAAGGGGTCAGGGAGACGCGCGCGTGCATGGGGAGTAGAGGGGGCATGGATTTGGGCCTCGAGACATGTTCTGTTGCCGGAAAAATATCGGGAGGCGGCGACTAGGGTTTGGATTCCGACGAGGAATGTCGCCGTCCTGGAGGCGCAGTTCAGTAGGGAAACAGAGGGGAAAGATAGGTCGTGTCGTGTGCTTTTATAGGTGGGTCTCAGGGCGAAGATCATTGCCTTGGATTGCACGCAACCAGAGATGGACTCGTCTCCGTTTCGGGAGTTCGTCCTGTGTACAAGAGGTAAGGGATGGGTGACGTCGCCATTGCGTCACGCTGGCGTCACCGGTGGGTTCCACCTGACAGGGAGAGAAATAGCGAAGGGGGCGCGGGCTGCTGGCGGTTTTTCTTCCTGTACTTCTGTCCGCTGCACGCGCGGCGGTTAAGTGGTGGGCTTCGGCCCTAGTTGGGCTGGCTGCACGGCCGCGCGCGCGAAAGATAGGGAGGGGTGAGAGAGAAAAGAAAAACAAATGGGCTAGGCCCGTGTGGCTGGCTGCACTCTTTTTTTTTCTTCTGTCTTTTCTTTTTTTTCCTGTTTTATTCAACTAATCATTTAATAATCCAAATGACCTCAAACAAAATCTTTAGTTTTGTAAAATCATTCTCTTTCAAATTAAAAGATTTGTGTTATGTTCCAACACACTTAAAATAATAATATTTTCAAATGCTTATAAAATCATGAATAACATCTAAATGCTATTTTTAAAATAGAAGATTTGAATGGTGGTTTAATAAAATTCAGAGGGGTGTCACAAATGCATATATTGTTTTTAATGTATTTTCTTGTTTTCATAAGCAAAATAATTTATACAAACACTTTATATTTGTTTTGAGTTTGAATTTTATTTGTTTTGGTGACTTTTATTAGCAGAAAACAAAAGTTTTAAATTTTTTTGTGATTTTAATGTCTCCAAAAATCAGCAGTGTTACAGACACCGCTAGTGAAACTATGAACCCCGGTCCATTTTCCACATTGTTAAACAAACCACAAAAATTGCCTACTTTCTTTACTTACTTCAAGCATACACTATTTTCCACACTATACGTCTAATCTTTGTTTTCAGCAAGACCAGTGAGATTGACAACCTCACTATACCGTTGGGCAAAGTATTTTGGTTGTGTTGTGTGCAGGTTCCATGTTGTTGCTGACACCGGTGAAGCGCCAGCACCACCGTCTGTGGCATCAACCTTCCAAAGGTCCTCTTTCTCCTACGGGATTGATAACCCTGGTTCTTAACTAAGGGGAAAATTCCTACCGCTATGCTCGTCATACCCTCCTCTTGGGGTTCCCAACAAAGTGCATCAGACCTCACTTTCGTGGTCCTCCATGTAAACCATTGTTAGGAGCAAGAGAAATAGAGGCAATCTGTTCAACTTTGAAATCTTCATTAGGCAATTCAGTTTCATAAGGAGCTTTGGCAAATTTAGAAAAATTAAGCTCAAAAGATTTTCCATCAAACTTAGTTAATATTTTCTCCTTCTTACAATCTATAACAGCATCACAAGTGTCCAAGAAAGGTCTAAAAAAATGATAGGACAAATTTTACTAGCAGGTGCACCAAGTATTAAAAAATTAGCAGGATATTTAGTTTAACACATAAAACTTCCACATCTCTAACAATACCAATTGGACAGATAGTTTCTCTATTAGCAAGCTAAATAACCCTATCAATTTCTTCAAGTTCACAAGAACCAATTTCATGCATGATTTCTCTATAAAGCTCATAAGGAATAGCGCTTGAACTTGCACCAATATCACATAAACCATAATATAAATGATGAACTACCGGGACAGAAAGCACAGGAACACTAGTTTCCTAGATCTACTAGGATGTGAAACAATATTAGAAGCATCTTCACAGAAGATAATGTGTCAATCTTCTACACTTTCAGTGACAAGATCCTTTCCTATTGCTACTATAGGCTTAATGATTATTTGTTCATAAGGTTCTATAGATTTCTTTGTACTTTTGTTAACCACACTATCTATAATAGAATGTTCCTTTACCTTAGCAGGGAAAGGCATTTTCTCAATATAAGGTTCAGGCACAGCAGGATTAACAATATGAACTTCTATATTTCTAGCAGGAACACAATTAATAATATATTTATAAGGCGCATGGTACTTGTTCCACTCCTTTTTGGGGATATCAAGATAGGATGCAAAAGCCTTAAAACAGTTTGCAAAAATTTGAGAGTCAAGACCATAAACAACACTAACATTACAAAAATCATCGGTTCCAACAAAAGATTTAATGCATTCATAATTATAATTTATACCCGACTTTATACCTTTGACATTCTCCCATCCTTCAGTATTTTCCTGAATACGGTCAAGAAGATCCCATTTAGCTTCTCCTTCCATAGATGTCAATGATCCATAACAAGAAGCATCCAATAAATCCTTATCATGAAGAGAAAACCTTGCATAGAAATTATTAATAACAATATTAATGGGGAGCTCATGAATGTGACATTTGAGCATTAGTAACTTCAATATCCCCCACGCTTGGGCAATAATCTCTCTATCATGAGGCCAAAAATTGTATACTTGATTCCGATCCTTATGAATCTCACTGGGAGGATAGAATTTAGAATAAAAGAGAGGTACAATTTCCTCCCATCCAATAGATCGGCCATTCTTCAGCATCTTATATGATTCTACAACTCTTCCCTTCAGTGATAAAGAGAATAACTCCTCTTAACTTGGTCCATTGAAATACCTGCAAACTTGAACAACTCGCATAATTCATGTATAAAGAGTAAATGATCACCAGGATCGACTGTTCCATCTCCAAAATAGTAGTTATCCATGACATGTTCAAAACAATTCATAGGTATCTTAAAAGGATCCAATTGAGCAGAAGGCGGGTCATCTACTACCTTAGTAGCGGCAGCAGTACTCCCAAATAGGGAATCAAATGGAGATCTCTCCATAATGAAATAAAGCAGGAGACAGAAATAAAAACAACACTCATAGTAGAAGTTTTCCTTACCAATTTTACTTACCAATAGCGCTTCACTCCCTAGCAACGTTGCCAGATAACAATCTTGATGACCCACAAGTATAGGGGGTGTATCGTAGTACTTTCGATAAATAATAGTGTCGAACCCAGCAAGGATCAGAAGGTGTTGACAAGCAGGTTGGATAAAGGATTCACTGTAAATACTAACACACAAGTTTTATGGGTTTTTTTATATAGCAGATAAATAAAGTACGATTAAATAAAAGATATTAATAATAAGTGCAGCATGTGGCCCAATCCTTTCTAAGGCAAAGGACAAGACAGTTGGTTTACTTATGATGACCAAACGTTCTTGAGGACACACGGAAACTTTGTCTAGTGCTTTCACTTCCTATAGATGATTAATTTATATTGTTTTGATAGGTATTGTGTGGGTGATCCTATGCTAATGCACTGTCCTTACTTGGACTAATACATACTTGTGATTATACCCCTTGCAAGCATACGCAACTACAAGAAAGTAATTAACATAAATTGAACCACAACCTTAAACTCTGGGATCCTACACTCCCTCGTGCATCGGTTTCCCAACGGGGGTTTAGGTTTCTGTCACTCAGGCAACCCCACAATTAGTAGTCGAGTACATGATGCATTCCTCTAGGCCCATAAAGGTGAAGTATCATGTAGTAGATGTTCACATGACACCACTAGAAGAATAGCACCACAACATAAATATCATACCATTAAATATTACTCAACATAATTCAACTACTAACATCTTGACTTCTTGATACGTCCAAAACGTATCTCCTTTTCCGAACAATTTTCTTATTTTTTTCCTCTAAACATGTTAGTTTTGGATACCACTAACACAGATTAATGCTTTTTTTTCAGCAAAATTAATTTGGTGTCTTGTTTTTGTGCAGAAAAATCAAATTTCGGGAAATTGCCCAGAAAAGATCTAATTGAGCCTAAAACACCAGAAGACCCCGAGAGCCAGAAGGTCGCCGGAAGAGGGGCCAGGAGGGGGCCACACCACCCCCTGGCGTGCCCCTCCTTGGCCGCGCCGCCAGGTGGTGTGGGCCACCCCTACACCCCATCGGACTCCCCTTCGACTACATATGCCCTGTAACCTAAAAACCGAGGGGGGGTTCGTCATATTCCACAGAAACACCACAGAGTGCCGCCGCCACCTCGAAACTCGATTTGGGGATGAGAAGTTCCTGTTCTGGCGCCCTGTTGGGATGGGGATTCAAAGGAGAGCATCGCCATCGACACCGCCACCTATTCTCCACCAACCATCCATGATTCCCCCTTCATGTGTGAGTAAACACCGCTGTAGGCTAAGAGGGACGGAAGGTATTGTATGAGATTGATTATGTAATAATGCAAAATTGTTAGGGCATAGTGCCTAGTATCCATTGTTAGTGTTTTCTACCGTTGTTGCAACTTGTTATGCTTAATGCTTGTCACTAGGGCCCGAGTGCCATGATCTCAGATCTGAACATGTTATTTTTTCATGAGTATAATTATGTTTCTTGATCATATCTGCAAGTTTTTTACACATGTCATTGTCCGGAACCCGAGGCCCCAAAGTGACCGAAATTGGGACAACCGGAGGGGATGGTTGTGATGTGAGGATCACGTGTGTTCACAGAGTATTAATGCTTTGCTCCGGTGCGTTATCAAAAAGTTCCACCTTAATTACAAGTAGTTTCCCTAGAGGCCCCACTTCCACGGGCTTGTAGGAGAAAAGATGTTGTGCAATTTTCTCATTGCGAGCACGTATGACTATATTGGAACACATGCATATGGTTTGCCTAGATGTTTGATGCTTTATTATTATTATATCCAATGCCCATGTTAGCTTATTACATGACCTATGTTATCCATGCAACACCCGTTCATCCATTCCCTCTATGCCTACGGTACTTCCCATCCTGTTGTTTTCCTGGATTTCTACTACTATTATTATTTTACTACTGCTGTTATTTTATTTCTACTGCTGCTATAAAAAGGTTACCACTGATAAATTGTTGCAAGCAATTCTACTTTTAGGTGCATCTGAATTGACAACTCAGTTGTTAAGGCTAATAAATATTCTTTGGCTCCCCTTGTGTCGAATCAATAAATTTAGGGTTTACTTCCCTCGAAGACTGTTGCGATCCCCTATACTTGTGGGTCATCAAGACTATTTTCTGGCGCCGTTGTCGGGGAGCATAGCTTTATTTATTTGCTCACTTGATCGTGATATTGTTTGCTGCAAGCCATTTATCATGGGGAAGACTCATGATGGAAAAGTCTCTATATTACCATCCACTACAAGGAGAGGTACAACTCTGAACACCTCTCTTGCTCTTGATTCACCGTCTGTTATGAGTAACCTTCTTACTCCACCACATGCTACACGTACTGTTACTTCTGCTGAGTCTGAAAATGTTTTTGATACTTTTTATTTTGCTTCTACTGTGCTTGATGATACTGGTTCTCTAGGTCCTTTCCTAGATTCTACTATTTCTAAATCCAAACAAATTAAAAATGCTAAAATTTCTGTTGAAAATATTGGTACACTTGTTAATCCATCTTAGCCTATTGATGATCTTGATGAAACCTATATTGAACTTAATGACGATTTTATTGAAGAAGTGTGTGCTACTATTGGTGCAAGTGCTCTTAAGAGTCTTCTTGCAAGACATGATGTGAAATATAAATCTTCTCTTGATGCTAAGTTTGCCACATCTCCCATACACATTATAGACAAGGATTATGATTTATATTTAGATTTATCTTGCATATCTATTGTTGAGAAGGAACCTTTTTGTAGAACTGAAAGTAGAAGTGCTATGGAACACATGAATGAGCTTTCATATTTGAGTAGTTTATTTTCTGATGATACTAAGATGCGTACTTATTTTGTTACCAAGATCTTCCCTTTCTCATTGAAAGATGAAGCTAAAATTTGGTTTAACAATCTGTCACCTGGATCTATAACTAATCCTATGGATTTGGTTACTGCTTTCTTTCAAAAATATTTTCCTACTAGTGCTCAACATGCTGCTGTGCGGGACATCTTTAACTTTGATAAAATTGAAGGAGAAAAATTGCCTGAATCTTGGACAAGGTTTTGTTCTTTGATAAGAGGTAGCCCTGGATATCCATTACCTAAAAATGAACTCCTAGATATATTTTATAATGGACTAATTGTTGAATCTAGGACATACCTGGATAGTTGTGCTGGTTGTGTTTTCAGGAAAAGAACTCCAGAAGAAGCTGAGGAATTGATGGCTAAAATAGCCAAAAATAATGATGATTGGAATATACAGGAGCCTACACCTATACCAGAGCCAAAACCAATACCAACACCCAAGAAGAGAGGGATGATTGAATTAAATGATGAAGTGATGAAGGAAGCCAAGAAATCTCTTAAAGAGAGGGGTATTAAATCTGAAGATGTAAAGAATTTACCTCCTATAGAAGAATTATGTAAGTCAATTCCTCATCCATCAACTATTGAGGTACACTCTCTCCAATACTTTGATAATAGAGATATTCCTTATTCGAAACCACATGATCAATGCTTAGATGAATTTGACAATCATGTGGTTAAGATAGAAAACATTAATATGAGAGTGCAAAATCACCTTATGGAAAACTCTAAAGCTATTGATAATTTACATGTTATTATTGAGAGAACCTCTAATGATGTTAAAATGCTTGTTAAACATTTTTAAATGGTTCAAACTCAAATTGATCAACTTACTAAAGTGCAAAAAGACATGCTAGCTAATGCTTCTAGAGATAAACATGTTTGTGAAATAATTTCTAGAAGCGGTGTTTCTACTCAGGACCCCTTGTATCCTAAACGACATCCTACAAGAATTGAACAAGATTCTCAGCAACCTAAAAAACAATAATTCTCCTTCTAAGAAAAAGAAGATGAGACATAAAAAATGTTGCAGAATCTCCTGAACCTACTAAAGATCCTAATAGTATATATATTCCTGATGCTGAAACTGAAAGTGGTCATGATAAAAGTGATGCTTCTGATAAAAAAGAAACTGTAGCTGAACCTGAAAAGCAAACTAAAACCGCAGAGTATACTAAGGAGGATTTCATTGCTAATAAACATGGTAATGAAAGAGAGCCTTGGATACAAAAAGCAATGCCTTTTCCTAATAAGAAACACAAATCAAAGGAAGAAGAACATTATAACAAGTTTTGTGAGTGGATCCTCTGTTTTTGCAAATCCCTTTGACTCATGCTATTAAACTGCCTCCTTATTCTAAATATATGAAATATATTGTCTCTAACAAAAGGAAAATATGAAATTTCCACTATGCTTGCTAATTACTCTTTCAGTGGCAAGGTTCCAAAGAAGCTTGGATATCCTGGTATTCCTAGTATCCCTTGTTTTATTAAAAATAATTAAGTTAGAACTGCTTTATGTGACTTGGGAGCTGGAGTTAGTGTTATGCATTTCTCTCTTTATAAGAGACTCTCTCTTGAAAAATTGATACATACTAATATATATTTGCAAATGGCTGATAAATCTACTACTATTCCTGTTGGTATATGTGAGAATGTTCCTATTCAAACTGCTACTAATTGTTTGATATTAACTGACTTTGTTGTGTTGGAAATGCCTGAAGATGATAATATGTCTATTATTCTTGGGGAGACCTTTTCTTAATACCGCAGGGGCGGTTATTGATTGCAATCTAGGAAAATTAACTGTTAAGTTTAATGATAAAGAGCATATTGTTTATTTTTCCAAGAAGATTGATAGAAGATATGGCTTATATTCAATTGAAAATATTGAGACCATCAAGATTGGAGAATTTTATTGTCCCATTCTAGTACCACCAAAAGAATATGAAATTATTATGATTGGGACTATGTCTATCAAGGATGAGGTAACATAATTATTTAGTGATTGGCAAAGTTTTGCTTCATATGAAAATTGTTCTGGTAACAAGACTGGATCACCCTTCTTAATAGAATGATTTTGAATGAAGAGGGCAATGTTTTCACTATGTTTTCACCTTCCCCATTATGTTTTCACCATGTTTACTTCCGTTATCACCTTGCTACTTTAGTACAATCATGTTTTCCACCATCCATATTCATGTTTTCATCATGTTTTCGCCCTAATTACTGTGGTTATGCATGTTTTCACCACCCATAATTTTGTTTTCACCACTTCCACCTTTGTTTTACTTCGATATTTTCCATTGGAGTGTCATAGAACCTCTGTAGTTCTGGTTTTGGTTTTATTTTTCACCTTTTCACTTTCATTTTCCTGGTTTATTAATTATTAAAGTTCTGGAAATAGCTCAAAAATAAAGTTTCTCGAAAAATTCCAAAAAAAATATAATAAAGTTTTACGACAAAAAAGAGACAGAGAGTCACCTGGGAGGCCCCAGGGGGACCCACCAGTCAGGAACACCATGGGGTGGCGCGGCATGTCCTCTGGTGGTGCCAGGCCATGGTGTGGGGCCCTTGGCCCCCCACTAACTCTCTTCCCTACCAAAGTTGCTTCTCTCACCTCCCAAACTCAAACTTGTTGTTCTTCCTCGAGATTTTCCAATCTATTTGCTCAGCCCACCATTTGTGCTGAAATTTGGTGCATTTGCTCTCCGATATGTGACTCCTCCGATTATCCACGTAGAGTTTTGTTTGGTGAAATATTTCTTGAGTATTTTGGTACTATAGGTGACAACTAATGTGAGTTTGCATGCTTGATTTGAGTAGAAATAATATAGTTTTGATGCATGTTTAGCTCTCCTATAAGTCCCTATGGTAGTTTCCACCTTATAGTTGCTTGAAATCAATTTTTGTGATGTTTGTTGAAAAATTTCAAAGATGGACAGCCATAACTTTGAAGAGATATTTAGGAGTGATGCTCCTAGGAGAACAAGGCCCTCACGTTCATCCACATAATATAATGAAGACCTTATTGCACCTAATATCGATGATGCGTGAGGTGATGGAATTTCCAACCCTTCTAGCCTTCCTTGTGTTACATTTTTAAGAATTGCAGGTCTGTTAGATGACTTTTTGATGCTTATTGAAAGAGTTGGTTTAACCAGCTACATGGAGGATGAAAGTCTTCAGTATGCCGCTCTCACAATTTTTTTTGTTGAGATTTCTAAATTTCAGAACACACAATTTGGTCCCACTATTGCTTTCAAGTTATATAGTAGTTATTTTTCTTTTCCCTTGGAGACTTTTTGTAACATTGTAGGTATCAACGCTTACGAGACAGTGTGCAGGATTCAGGATAAACTCGCATATCTCATGGCGCTCTACCAAGAAATCACCAATGATGATGGCCGCTCACCCCAGCGTGGGAAGATAAGGAACATCCAACTTCCTGCCCTTAGATATTTTACTTACTATCTTGCTACTAGTATCCTTGGTAGGGAGAACACTAACAACATTTCTAGTTATCACCTTGCTTTCATTGATGTTTTGCTTAACCGTAGCAAGAAGTATAACCTTGGTTCATTGATCGCCGCCTCGCTGCTAAGGTGCCCATTTTTGGAGGCATTATTGCTACTCGTATAGCAACTTCTCTAGATTTTTCTATTGCTCCTGATGATGAATTGATTGCTCCCTATAGACTCAAGCTTGTTGCCATAAAGGCTCATCATTTTATCGCTGCTAACTCTACTGCTGATCATTTAGTATATAGAGTCTTATTTATGGATGGAGATGAGCGGAAAGTTATTTTGCCGCAGCCTGTTTTGTTCAAAGTTGACAGGTCACCATGATCGCGCTCCAAGGAGGAGATAGATGAGCATCTGAGCATGACGGAGTTTTACAGGCAGCAGGAGAGGCGATATGCGCCTCCCGAAGACCACAACACACAGTACACCGGCGCGTCCTCGAGCACATAACAGGAGGAGGGTTCCTCCTCAGCATACTACGGGGGCGCCACCTCATGGTCCCCTTGGGGATGATCTCCACTTAGGCCAAAAGCCTAAGGTTGGGGGAGGTATACCGACAGCACACTCATTTATATATCATGTTCGGTCGGTTCTTTTATATCCATGTTTTTGTTTCTCTCGTTTGTTTTCATTTTCTTTAGCTTCTTTTGTTTTTCTTTGTATTATTGTTTTGTTCTTGTTTTCCAAAACACAAAAATACCAAAAATATTTTTTTTGTTTCTTCTTTAGTTTCTTTTGTTGGTTTGATTTCTTTTCTCGTTTCGATTTAGTATTAAAAAATCCAAAAATATTTTGCTTTGTTTGCTTGTTCTTTCTATTCTTGTTTTAATTCGAAAAACCCAAAAATATTTGTTGTTCTTCTTTGGTTTTATAAAGTGTGTTGCAGATTTCATCGGACTTCCGTGTCTCCATTGGATCTTGATTATCATTCTATTTTATTCAATCCACACAAGTGAAGAGCAGTAATGAAGATTTACGACAATCCAAGTTGTGGTGAGAGGCTGGAATGAACTCTATTTGTTTTATTTTTGTACATATATTCATCTGTGTGAACATGCTTAGTTCGTTCATGTAAGGTGTATGTTATTTAATTGATGCTTAGTAGTTCGTGGTCTCACGTGTTAGTTCCAACTTATTAATATAAGATAGCATGTCGTATGAATGTTTGCTTGCATTGTTTTATTCATAGAAAGGTATGACATTGTGGTATCTCCCTCTGATTGTTTCGCTTGAATTGACTTGGCACATGCTCACGCATGCTATGACTGAAAACAAAAAGTCACTTAATCCTCGATGATTTATTTTGCCTCAGAGTATTTGTATCATTTTTATGCCCCTGTTAATTTTATTTTGGCGCAAGCATGATTACGACAGTTGTTGCTCTCTTGATTGTCACTCCCCGTCTATTCCTAGCCTTCACATGTACTGAATATGGGCTCTACTCGTGCATCCAACTCTCAAAAACCAAAGTTTGCCAAATATGTCCACCATACCTACCTATATTTGTGGTATTTAACCGTCACTCCAAGTAAATTTCTCGTGTGCTACCTTTAAAACCTTCGAAAAAATATTCATGTTTTGTGCCCCTGTTTTAACTCATGAGGACGTAAATAGAGAATATTTATATCACTTGTTGATTGGATTTCACACCTTGGACTAGTGGCTTCATTCGCTTATCCAAATTATAGAAGATCCAGCAGCGGGGTGCCCATACCCAAATTAATACAACAAATTCTCTTTACTCTTTTTGCCCCTGATTTATCAGTCAATGCATAATTGTATAAACAAAAGAGAAATAGGGATGACCTTCTACCCAGATGCGTCCTTATATGGGAGCCGCTATTGTGAAGTATAGTTGGCTTGTGAAGTACTATATTGTCTTTTTACCATTCGTCGACATAAGCATACACCTCTCTTAAAAATGTTTTCAATACCTCTGTTTAATAAAATAAAAAGCTGTAGCACATGAGTTAATCCCTGTTTCCCTCTGCGAAGGGCCTTTCTTTTATTTTTATGTTGAGTGTTCACCTTATCGCTTTATGCACCTTCTTGAGAGCATGGTTGTCATTCTTAGTGTAATGTGCTTGTCCCAAAACACGGTTGATTATGATATAACTTTGATGCTTGTATCTTTGATATCTTTATTTGTAGTCTTGATTTGAACTTCAGAGGTTCCCTAGCATTTTTGTTTTGCTCCATTAATAAGGGCAAGCGAGTACATTTTATCATACCCTATTATGAGCATTGCAATCCTGCAGATTGATATACTTCATGTTGTCTATTATTAGTTTGTTGGCTGATACGTCGAAAACGTATCTCCTTTTCTGAACACTTTTCTTATTGTTTTCCTCTAAACTTGTATGTTTTGAATGCAACTAACACGGACTATTGCTGTTTTTAGCAAAATTACCTTGGTGTCTCGTTTTTGTGTAGAAAAATCAACTTTCGGGAAATTTCCTAGAAAAGACCACATTGGTCTTAAAACACCGGAAGACCCCGGGGGCCAGAAGGGTGTTTTGCTGATGATGTCTGGAATTCTGAGGAGAGACTCTCTGAGGCTGATAATTGCATTCTTGATGCTGCCTTTACCATGGAGGAGATTAAGCTTGCCATTGACTCCATCGTTAAGAATAGAGCCCCTGGTCCGGATGGAATTCCTATTGAGTTCTTTCAGGCTACCTGGGAGTTAGTGAAAGATGATATTATGAATTTGTTTAACGACTGGTATGTGGGAAAACTAGGTCTCTACAGACTCAACTTTGGCATGATTATCCTTCTTCAGAAAACTCCTGATGCAGATTGCTTACAGAAATACAGACCTATCTGTCTGTTACAAGTGCTTTACAAAATCATCACTAAGGTTGCAACAATGAGGGTGGAGCCCTTCATGGACAAGTTAATCTCTAAATGTCAGACATCCTTTATTAAAGGGAGAAATATCATGGATGGCGTAATGTCTTTGCACGAGATCCTTCATGAGGCAAAAAGGAAAAAACATCAGGGAGTTGTTTTTAAGATTGACTTTGAGAACGCCTATGATAAGGTTGACTGGTCCTATTTACTTCACTATGTGACCTTAAAAGGTTTCAGCCCACTGTGGAGGAGGTTGATTGAAGATATTGTTAAGGATGGTACTCTTTGTGTGAAAATCAATAACACAAGAGGGAGAGATTTTGGTAGTCACAGGGGTGTTAGGCAGGGAGATCCTTTCTCTCCTTTCCTGTTTAACCTTGCTGCAGAAGGCCTTGCTAAACTCATCCAGCAGGCCCAGGAGATTGGCCTCATTGTGGGTCTAGTACCTCATCTAGTTGATAAGGGTGTGGCTATTTTTCAGTATGCTGATGATACTCTGCTAATGATCCAGGATGATGTGAATCAAGTCACACAGCTTAAGATGATTCTGTACTTGTTTGAGGCTATGTCAGGACTGAAGATCAATTTTATGAAGAGTGAACTTTTCATGATTCTGGAGGATTCAGATAAAAGTGTCCACTACTCTGATATGCTGAATTGCCAAATTGGTCACTGGCCCATGAAATATTTGGGGTGCCTGTTTGTGGGTCTAGGATCCGAGTTGCTGATTTGAATCCTTTGGTGGAAAAGCTGGGTAAAAGGTTAGATGGTTGGGCTGGCAACAATTCATCTATTGGTGGGAGATTAATTCTTATTCAATCCTCCTTGAGCAGCATTCCAATCTATCATATGTCTATGTACTTACTTCCTTCCTCATGTTTGGAAGAAATGACTAAAGTAATTAGGAGATTTTTTTGGCAAGGAACAGATTCCAAGAAAAAGTATCACCTGGTGAGATGGAATTTGATTAACAAGCCTAAGAATAAAGGGGGGTAGGCATCAAAGACCTTAAGATTTTCAATTACAGTCTGTTATGCAAATGGTGGTGGAGGTTAGAAATGGAAGAAGGAGTTTGGCAAAATTTGGTCAAGGAAAAATATGGAATAAAGCATGGGATTTCCAGGATTACAGTTAAGCAACAAGACTCTCCTGTGTGGAAAGATCTCTTGAAGGTCAAGCATTGGTATCTTCAGTGTAGATACATGATGGTGTGTGGTGGGAAAGAAACTGATTTTTGGCATGACCAATGGTGGTCCTTTACCTTTTTGTGAAAGGTTTCCAGAATTATTTGAAGTTTGCAATAATCAGGTTTGCACAGTGAGGGAGATGGCAGATAGGAATTGGCAGTTGGATACTAGGAGATGGTTGAGTGTGCCTATGCAACAACAAGCTTCAGTAATGCGTAGTCTACTTATGACTGTTGCATTGGGACAGGGTCCTGATAGACCCAAGTGGAAACTAACTAAATCAGGAAAGTTCACTGTTAAATCAATGTATACTAGACTGTCCTCCTCTAACGTGGACAGATCCTTTTTACATCTTTGGAAGGCTAAAATTCCATTGAAAATCAAAGTGTGGCTTTGGTTAATTTGGCATAATTCGATTGCCACCAAGGATAACATGAAGAAAAGAAAATGGATTGGAGACTTTTCTTGCAGCTTTTGTGATGCTTTTGAAACCATCAATCACTTGTTCTTTATGTGTCCTGCTGCTGCTTACATGTGGTCTGTCATTTCTTCAGTAATTGGTGCTTTCAACAGACCCACCAATTTTACTCAGTATTTTTGGTGGATTTCTGCTTTTTTTTCCGAATCAATTGAATCTTCATGTCGTTGGAATTGCTGCCTTTTGCTGGGCAATTTGGAAAACTAGAAACAGAGCTTGTTTTGATAAGAAGTTGATTTCATCTCCTGTCGAGTTGATTTGTTATTTTTGTGCGTTCTTGCGCTACTGGGCAGGTCTTCAAGCTCCTGGAGATAGGACTGCAATGGAGGAGGGTGCAAGGTTGATCCAAGATGCTGCTCTTCAACAACACGCAAGGAACCAGGCTACAATCAACAGGGCAGCTACTTCAGAAGCTTCAACTGATGAGGATGTTGATGTGGTTGGTTGATTCTCGTTGGTGTCGGAATAGTTTTAGTTTCCTGCCTGCGTGCAGTATGGATGTAAGCTACTTATCCCCGTTGCACTTTGCTAGCGCCGTTAAACTACTGCCTGTTTGTGAGGTTTGTGTGGAAGTTGGTTTCCTGTCCCTTCCTTAGAGGGGACTGGTTACTCTTCTATCCATACCTCAGCTTTTGTTTTTCTTCTTTTGGCTTTCGTTGTAATTAAGACCTCTGTTCTGTTGTCTTTTCGATAATGGAACCCGGCTTTGTCGTTTGGAAAAAAAAAGGAGAGGGGCCAAAGGGGGCCACACCACCCCCTGGCACCCCCCTAGGCCGCGCCACCAGGTGGTGTGGGACACCCAGAGACCCCCTCGGACTCCCCTTTCGACTATATATTTCCTTCAATCCTAAAAACCGAGGGGGTTCGTCATATTCCACAAAAACACAACTAAGCGCCGTCGCCACCCCGAACCTTGATTCGGGGATCAGAAGTTCCTGTTCTGGCACCCTGCCGGGACAAGGAATTGGAGGAGATCATCGCCATCGTCATCACTAACGCCTCTCCATCAACCATCCATGTTTCCCCAGTCCATGTGTGAGTTATTCCCCCGCTGTAGGCTGAAGGGGATGGTATGGGTTGGATGAGATTGTTCATGTAATAATGTCGTGATTGTTAGGGCATAGTGCCTAGTATCCTCTATTAGTGATATTGACATTGTTGCAACTTGTTATGCTTAATGCTTGTCAATTTGGGCCCTAGTGCCATGATCTCAGATCTGAACATCTATCGAATCACGATGATAATTATTGTTTCTTGATCATACCTGCAAGTTGTTTACACATATCATTGTCCGGAACCCGAGGCCCCGAAGTGACAGAAATTGGGACAACCGGAGGGGATGGTTGTGATGTGAGGATCACATGTGTTCATGGAGTGTTAATGCTTTGCTTTGGTGTTATATTAAAAGGAACACCTTAATTACCAGTAGTTCCCTTGAGGCCTCGCTGAAAACGGGCTGGTAGGACAAAAGATGTTGTGCAAGTTCTCATTGCGAGCACGTACGACGATTTACGGAACACATGCCTATGGTTACTTAGTGCTTGGATGCTTTATCTTATTTATCTGCAATGCCCATGTCTTGATTATTATATGAACTATCTTATCCATGCAACGCCCGTTCATCTATCCCTATGCCTACAATATTTAATCCCGCTGTTTACTTCAAACACTACTGCTGTTGTTTTCATTTCACTACTGCCGCTACTATAAAACTGTTACTACTGATAAACCACTGCGAACAAGTCCACTTTTAGGTGCAGGTGAATTGACAACTCACTTGTTAAGGCTCACAAATATTCTTTGGCTCCCCTTGTGTCGAATCAATAAATTTGGGTTTTACTTCCCTCGAAGACTGTTGCGATCCCCTATACTTGTGGGTTATCATTGGCATCTCTTCATGGTTTGCATAACTGCTAGGTGACTTTTATCTTCCATACATCTTATTATTAATTGCCTCAGCACTTGATCATATAGTGAGTATATTTACATCATATGAAACAAATGTGTTTGTAAAAGTCTTTTATCGCACTCAGTTGTCACTGAATTGCTTGAGGACAAGCAATAAGCTAAGCTTGGGGGAGTTGATACGTCCAAAACGTATCTCCTTTTCCAAACACTTTTCTTATTGTTTTCCTCTAAACATGTGAGTTTTGGATACCACTAACACGGACTAACTCTGTTTTCAGTAGAATTACCTTGGTGTCTCGTTTTTGTGAAGTAAAATCAACTTTACGGAAATTTCCCAGATAAGATCCCATTGAGCCTAAAACACCAGAAGACCCCGGGAGCCAGAAGGGCGCGAGGAGAGGGGCCAGGAGGGGGCCACACCACCCCTGGAGTGCCCCCCTTGGCCATGCTGCCAGGTGGTGTGGGCCACCCCTGCACCCCTTGGACTCCCCTTTTGACTACATCTGCCCCGTAACCTAAAAACCGAGAGGGTTCGTCATATTACACAGAAACACAACAGAGCGCCGCCGCCACCTCAAAACTCGATTCGGGGATAAGAAGTTCTTGTTCGAGCTCCCTGCCGGGACGGGGATTTGAAGGAGATCATCGCCATCGACACCGCCACCTATTCTCCATCAACCATCCATGATTCCCCCGTCTATGTGTGATTAAACACTACTGTAGGCTGAGAGGGATGGAAGGGATTGGATGAGATCGATCATGTAATAATGCCAGATTGTTAGGGCATAGTGCCTAGTATCCATTGTTAGTGTTTTCTACCGTTGTTGCAACTTTTTATGCTTAATGCTTGTCACTAGGGTCCGTGTGCCATGATCTTAGATCTGAACATTTTATTTTTCATGAGTATAATTATGTTTCTTGATCATATCTGCAAGTTGTGTACACATATCATTGTCCCGAACCCGAGGCCCCAAAGTGACAGAAATTGGGAAAACCGGAGGGGATGGTTGTGATGTGAGGATCATGTGTGTTCACAGAGTGTTAATGATTTTCCCCGGTGCTTTATTAAAAGAAGCACCTTAATTACCAGTAGTTTCCCTAGAGGCCCCGCTGCCAAGGGCTGGTAGGACAAAAGATGCTGTGCAAGTTTCTCATTGCGAGCACGTATGACTATATTGGAACACATGCATATGGTTTGCATAGATGTTTGATGCTTTATTATTATTATTATATGCAATGCCCACGTTAGATTATTATATGACCTATGTTATCCATGCAATGCCCATTCATCCATTCCCTCTATGCCTACGGTACTTCCCATCCCGCTGGTTTTCGCGATTGCTACTGCTGTTATTATTTTACTACTGCTGTTATTTTATTTCTACTGCTGCTATAAAACTGTTACCACTGATAAATTGTTGCGAGCAAGTATACTTTCAGGTGCAGCTGAATTTGTAACTCAGTTGTTAAGGCTAATAAATATTCTTTGGCTCCTCTTGTGTCGAATCAATAAATTTGGGTTTACTTCCCTCGGAGACTGTTCGATCCCCTATACTTGTGGGTAATCACTTCTCCCATGTCGTCAAGAACCAAACGAACTACTCAAAAGACATCATATGGATCATGATCATCGGTGATATAATGATGAATAATAATCTGTTCATAAAGTGCAAACACTGATAAATCTCATAAGCATCAACTACAAACAAGTAATTCACATCGAGAGAGTGATCTAGTGGGAAACAACGATATAGACCCATCATTGTTATAGAGGAACGGAGGTGAATGGTGAGGATGATGGTGGTGGTGGTGGTGATGATGATGATAATCTTGATGATGCCCGGTGTGATGACGGTGACGATGGCGATGATTTTCCCCCTCCGGGAAGGAATTTCCCGGTAGATTTCTCCCTGCTGGAGAGCTTTTCTCTCTCTGTTGTTTTTCCGCCTCGTGGAGTGATGACTAATGTTGGTAGGCCCCAAGTGCATGGTGTGAAGAGTGCAGTAGCAGCAGTATGAAAGCAGTGTGAAAACAGTAGGAAAAACAGTATGAAAGCAGCAGCAGCAGTATGAAAGCAGTGTGAAAACAGTGTGTGCATTATCAGTATGAGAAAATGGACCAGGGTTCATAGTTCACTAGTGGTGTCTCTCCGTGAAAGATAAATAACATGCGTGGTGAACAAATTACAGCTGGGCAATTGAAAGAAATGAAGGTTGCACCGTAGTGCATATGCAAGACATAAAGATTACTATGTGATTCATGCGGGCATTACAACAAAATACATAGACCGTCATCCAACTGCATCTATGTCTAATAATCCACCCTCCGAATATCATCCGAACAAACCTTGGGTATTATTTTTCTAGCAACAGATTATCGTAGTAAGCAAAGTGTGTAATATAAACAATGTAAACTAGGTAAACACCGTTGTTTTCTCCCTAGTGGCAATAGCACATCCTCCATCCGTCACGTTTCTGTCACTCGAGCACATATGCAAAGGAGGCATGAACCCACTATCGAGCATAAATACTCCCTCTTGGAGTTACTAGCAACTACTTGGCCAGAGCATCTACTATTAACGGACAACATGCAAGATCATAAATAACATAAGCATGAAGATAACATGATAGATTGATAATCAGAAGACATAGCATTCAACATTCATCAGATCCCAGCAAACATGACATGTAGCATTACATAAAGATGATCTCGATCATGTGAGGTAGCTCACGAGATCTAAACATGAGGTACAAAGTGGAGAGAACAACCATCTAGCTACTGCTATGGACCCGTAGTCCAGGGATGAACTACTCACGCATCACTTCGGACGAGGGCATGGTGATGTAGACCCCTCCGGTGATGAATTCCCCTCCCGACAGGGTGCTGGGGAGAGCTCTAGAACCTTCCCGATCTTGGGATGACGATGAAGGCGGCCTTGGGTGTTTCTCGGGACGAAGTGGTATATATTTAGGGTTAATATGCCGGGAGGTATAAATAGGCGAAAGGGAAAAGGTGGTGGAGGCCTAGGGACCCTACACCACCCCATGGCACGGCCAGGGGGCGCCGCCCTATGGTGTGGGACCCCTGTGGCCCCCTCCAGGTCTCTTCGGGACTTCAAATTTTCCAATTCCAAGAATATTTCCAGAACAACTTTTCTAAAACTAAAAACAGCAGAAAACAGGGAACTCGCTCTATGGCATTTTGTCAATAAGTTAGTCCAAAAAATTGATAAAAATGACATAAAGTGTATAGCAAACATGTAGGAAACAACATGCAAACAACATGGAACATCAGAAAATAAGGATACGTCTATGACGTATCAACATCCCCAAGCTTAGTTCCTACTTGCCCTCGAGTAGGTAAACGATAAAAACACAAAATTTCTGAGGTGACATGTTACCAACATAAACTTGATCATCAATAATGTAAAAGCATAAGTAAGCTGAGATCATAGAACTTCAACACAATCATGATAAATAGAATTTTAATAATAAATCATAGCACTCACCTTGCATCATGAGAAGTAACACAAATAAAAGATCATGAATAACAATGCAACGAAAGATATACATTTGTTTCAAGTATAGAGAAAACATCGCAAAGTGATATTTCGCTAGTCCTTAAGAGTGGGGAAAAACATAAATGTCAGGACACCTTCAAAGTTCATGAGTAAGACCAGATCAAATAATTAGAGAACAAGAAATAACACATCATGAATCAATTAATAATGTTTCTAGGACAAATGCACATAAAACTTAGAATGGCAATTGTGCTCTCTCAACTGTGCATAACCTTAGAAGATGGAGACTCAACATAAAAGTAAAAGAAAGGCCCTTTGCAGAGGGAAGCATGGATCACTCATGTGCTAGAGCTTTATTTTATTAAACAGAGGTATAAAAAGCTCGACACTCCTCCCATCCATCTTACACAAACCATGGCTCAGCGAACAATCACATACCGTGGAGGAGTGTCTATTTTTGAGAGAGGTGTATGCTTATGTCAACGAATGGTAAACAAAAAATAAAATACATCACAAGACAACTAGACTTCACAAGAGCGTCTCCCATAGAATGATGCATCTGGGTAGAAGGTCATCCCTCTTTCTCTTTTGTTTACACAATTATGCTTTGACTGATAAATCAGGGGCAAAAATAGTGAAGAGAATTTTTTGTTATTAATTTGGGGCTGGGCACCCCACTGCCAGCTCTTCTATCAATTGATAAGCAGATGAAGCCACTAGTCCAGGGTGTGAAAGTCCAATCAACAAGTGAGTTAAAGATTCTCTATTTACGTCCTCATGAGCGAAAACAGGAGGCACAAAACAGGAGTAATTTTGAAAGTTTTAAAGGTAACACATGAGAAATTTACTTTGGAGTGGCGGTTAAATACCACATGTAGGTAGGTATGGTGGACACAATGGGAATTTTTTTATTTTTGGGAGTTGGATGCATGAATAGAGCTCATACTCAGTACAGGTGGAGGCTAGCAAAAGACAGGGAGCGACAAATCAGGAGAGCATAAGAGCCATAATCATGCATAGCGACATAAACATCATTAATCAAAGCATAAGTGGTACCACAAGTTGAAAAACTAAATGATCATGGAGGCTATAAGTTACGGGTTCATAATCATAAACATCGTGTGAGCATGCGCCAACTCAACCAAATAAAACATTCAAAGGAGAACACCACAAATTTATGCTTCAATATGACAAGAACAACTCATGATTCTTTCATTGGCACATTAAACACTCAGCAATTTCAGGCTAATCATGGTACTAAATAACCACAAGGATTTAGAATTAAAATAACATCTAGCATGATATGAAAATTCTAGCCACAGTCTATACAAGCTTCTACTTGCACCGTTATAAATTCTACTGCAAGCAGGAGTTTCTTTTCCCAACAAGCACCATACCACACAAGGTTTACCAAAAACTCTCTAAATGCTGCAGCAAGCAAACATGAGAGTACTCACATAACACTACTAAAACTAACGGCTCTGAACAAGAGATGTAATGAAAACAAGAGCTAAACAGGAATTTTTCCAGCAACTAGAAGAAAAACTAAGAATACTAGCATAACAAGTATTCAATTGAAAAAGCGGAGCGTGTATCTCTCCCAAACAAATAATGCTAGGGTCCAACTATATTATTACAGCAAGGAAAACAAAATAAAACAAAAGAAAAACAAACAGACGCTCCAAGTAAAGTTCATATGATGTGACCGAATAAAAATATAGTTTCACTAGAAGTGGCCTGATAGATTATTGATGAATAAGGGGATGCCTTGGGCATCCCCAAGCTTAGATGCTTGAGTCTTCTAAAAATATGCTTGTATCAAGCACGGGGGCCTCCCCAAGCTTTGACCTTGCACTCTTCTTGATCACATATATCACCCTCTTCTCTTGACCCTTGAAAACTTCCTTCACACCACACTCAAAGAGTAATTCGCATTAGAGGGTTAGTGCAACAATAAAAAAAATTCCACGGGTTCTGTAAGGTAACAAGTTCTATGGATACTTTTAAATATTAGCTACACACACTAATGTTTCATGAAGCAAAGAAATCCACGTGACATCGTAAAAGAGCAAATGCAAGAAAAATGGCAGAATCTGTCAAAACCAGAACAGTCTGTAAAGACGAATTTTTTCGGGGCACTTACGTTTCTCAGATCGAAAAAACTTAAAGAAAAAAGGTTGCGGAATTATCTGGAGGAATAAGCACAAGAAATTTCAGGTCATTCTGATATTTATGTGGTTTATACGATTTTTTATGGTGGACAGCAGAAATTTGTTTCCTACGCAGAAATCCAAAAACCAACTCCAACTCTCGTCAGAAACCTTATTTGGCACTATTGAAACATGAAAATAAAGATACAAAGGAGTTGCTATAGAAGTATACAACCCCTTTAATCAAACAAAACAGAGAAAAATAAAGCAAAAATAAAACCATGGATTATCTCCCAAGAAGTGCTTTTCTTTAACGCCTTTTAGCTAGGCCCAGAAAAGTAGAATCAAGTAGATTCTCACATACGAAATATGAATTAAAAAAAGAGCATCAAGAAACAAATTAAAAAATTTAATTCGAACCCACTTTCTATGCATAGGAACTCGTAAAGAAATAAATTAAAGAAGCTCAAACTAGAAGTCATGGGAAGGTAGAACAAGAGCAATTTCAGAACTTTCAACAAATAGAGGGGTGTTTTAGTAACATGAAGATTCCTACAACCATATTTTCCTCTCTCATAATAATTTTCAGTAGCATCATGAACAAACTCAACAACATAATTATCAGATAAATCATGTTTTTCATGGTATAAAAGCACAAAATTCATATCAAGCTCCAAAACAGTGGGATCATAATTTAAAATCAGCTCCTTTTTTCACTTTTAGCAATAGCAAAGCAAGATGATTGATCACTCATAAAAGGTATAGGACACATTATAGCAAATCTATTTTCAGCAGCATTATAATTCATAACATCAAATAACATAGGACCATCGTCAAGAGCATTATCATATAAATTTTCTAAGCAAACTTCCTCATTATCATGCATATCAATAGTTGGAATAAATAGAGGATTATCATAGATTTATCCAAGTTGCATGGATTATCATAAATACCAGTAGCAATATCATTCTCACAAGTTTCATTCATAGTAGTATCAAGTTCACAAGTATAGCAAGTATCAGTTTCATCAAAAAGGGATATTTCAAAAGAATCAATAAAAGCATCACTTTCATCCAATAATGTATGAGTTAAAGAGTTACTCTTATTGGGAGGTAAACATGGGTAGCTCCATTCTTCCTCCTCTTGATCATCAGTCTCCTCCTCTTTTTCATCCAATGAGCTTCCAGATTCAGCAGTTTCTTCTTCCGTAGGTTCCTTCAAGGAATTTGTCTCTTCCTTAGGGTGAGAGCATTTATTAGGATATTCCATTATGTAGTAATTACAATCCTTGTAATTATCAAAGCAATATTCAAGTATAGCATAAATCTCGTATTTATAAGGTGCATCATCAATACTTTCAAGTAAATAAGAAATTTCGAATGCACCCTTCCAAGCAATAAATTCTTCAATTTGTTCGACATCATATAATTCATAATTTACCTTAACATAAGAAGATATGGTAACATCATCATTATACTCACATTGAAAAGGGAGGTGTTTATACCTCCTACAATAGCAAGATTTATCAAAGCAATAAGTTACATTTTAAGTACAGCACACGTTTTTAGCGTAGTCATGCAATTTATTATTTTTCTCCCATAAGTGTATTCATTTTTGTGACTAGTGGTGTTCCTTATAATATTTTTGTTGTTCATCTGTGAACCCACCTTGCCTATAAGATCTAGTTTCAAAGACATCAAACATTGATACCAAGCATGATAAAGCAAAAATAACAACTAGAATAAGAACTATTTTTTTGTGTTTTTGATAAAGAGAAGAAAACAAGACAAAATAAAATAAAATAAGCAAAACAAAAACAAAGTAAAGAGATTGGAAGTGAGAGACTCCCCTTGTAGAAATTCTCTTCCGCCCCGGCAACGGCGCTAGAAAACTTTGTTGATGACTAACGTTGGTAGACCCCAAGTGCAAGGTGTGAAGAGTGCAGTGATGGTGCCGATCTTGCACTCGCTCGGATACCCCAAGAGGAGGGTGTGATGAGTACAACGGTAGGAGTTTTCCCCTTAGTTAAGAACAAAGGTTATCAATCCAGTAGGAGAAAGAGGACCTTCGGAAGGTTGATGCCACTGACAGTGGTGATGGCTCACCGGTGTCAGCAACAACGTGGAACCTACACACAACACAACCAAAATACTTTGTCCCAACGGTACAGTGAGGTTGTCAATCTCACCGGTCTTGCTGAAAACAAAGATTAAACGTATAGTGTGGAAAATGGTGTATGCTTGCAGTAAGTAAAGAAAGCAGGAAATTGTGGTGGTTTGTTTAACAGTGTAGGAAAATGGACCGAGGTTCATAGGTTCACTAGTGGTGTCTCTACATAAAAGATAGCATGCTGGGTGAACAAATTATAGCTGGGCAATTGACAAATAAAGGTTGCACCGTAGTGCACATTCATGACATGATGACTACTATGATATTTAGTGTGGGCATTACAACAATATACATAGACCGTAATCCAACTGCATCTATGACTAATAATCCACCCTTAGGTTATCATCCGAACCCCCTTAGGTATTAAGTTGCAAGCAACAGATAACTGCATTAAACAATGTGTGTAATGTAAGCAATGATTGTACATGCGGGCACTCTCACCGCTGTCTTCTCCCTAGTGGCAACAGCACATCCTCCCTCATCACGTTTCTGTCACTCGAGCACAGGCGAAAAGGAGGCATGAACCCACTATCGAGCATAAATACTCCCTCTTGGAGTCACTAGCAACTACTTGGCGAGAGCAACCACTAGCAACGGAGAGCAGGGAAGATCACAAATAACATATGCAATAAAGACTATAATCAACTTGGCATAAGTTCAATATTCATCGGATCCCAGCAAACACAGCACATAGAATTACATAAGAACATTCTCGATCATGTTAGGCAGCTCACGAGATCTAAACATGGAGGCATATGAGGAGAACACAACCATCTATCTACTGCTATGGACCTGTCGTCCAAGGATGAACTACTCACGCATCACTCCAGAGGCAAGCATGGTGATGTAGAGGCCTCCGATGATTATTTCCTCTCCGGCAGGGTGCCGGAGACAGCTTCAGAACCCCCTGATCTAGGGTTGACGACGATGGCGGCTGCGGAACTTCTCGGGGATTTTTCATCAGGTATCTAGCGTTTTCCATCCGGGGGGATAAATAGGCGAAAGGGCAGAGGCGGTGGATCCCTAGGGGGCCCACACCACCCCTGGCGCGGCCAAGGGGTGCGCCACCCCATGGTGTGGGCCCCCTGGTGCCCCTCTTCGTCTCCTCTTTGGTCTTCTGGATGTTTCCGGGGAAAATAGGCACTTCGGGCTTTGTGGGGTCCAATTCCGAGAATATTTCCAGAACAACTTTTCTGAAATAAAAAACAGCAGAAAACAGGGAACTGGCACTTGGCATCTTGTTAATAGGCTAGTCCCGAAAAACCTGTAAAAATGCTATAAAGAAGGGAGAAAACATGTAGCAATTGGCATAATATTATCATGGAGCATGAGAAATTATAGATGCGTTGGAGACATATCAAGCAAGCTTAGTTCCTACTCGTCCTCGAGTAGGTAAACGATAAAATAATAATTTCTGAGGTGACATGCTACTAACATAATCTTGATCATAAAAATGTAAAGGCATATGCAAGCTGAGGTCATAGAACTTCAAATACAAACATGATAAACAGAACTTTAATAATAAAGCATAGCAATCACTTTTCATCATGAAGAGTATCTCAAATAAAGAATCATGAGTAATAATGCAAAGAAAGATAAACATTTGTTTTAGGTATAGAGAAATCATGGCAAAGTGATATTTCGCTAGTCCTTAAGAGTGGGGCAAATCATAAATGCCAGGACACCTTCAAAGTTTATGAGGAAGACTAGAGCAAATAATTTAAGAACAAATAATATCACATCATGAAGTAATTATTGATGTTTATGGGACAATGCACATAGAACTAAGAATGGCAAAAATGCTCTCTCAATTGTGCATAAAGTTCGAAGATGGAGAATCAACATAAAAGTAAAAGAAAGGCCCTTCGTGGAGGGAAGCAGGGATCACTCATGTGCTAGAGCTTTTTATTTTATTAAACTGAGGTATTAAAAGTTTGACACTCCTCCCATCCATCTTTCACAAACCATGGCTAACCGAATCCTCAGGGTGCCTACCAACAATCACATATCGTGGAGGAGTGTCTATATTTTGGGATATGTATGCTAATGTCAAAGAATGGTAAACAGACAATACAGTACGTCACAAGCCAACTGGATTCAGAAGAGCGGCTTCCATGTGAAGGACGCATCTGGGTAGAAGGTCATCCCTCTTTCTCTTTTGTTTGCACAATTATGCTTTGACTGATAACTCGGGGGCAAAAATAGTGAAGATATTTTGTGTTTATTAATTTGGGGCTGGGCACCCCGCTGCAAGCTCTTCTATCATTTGGATAAGCGGATGAAACCACTAGTACATGGTGTGAAATCCAATCAACAAGTGAGATAAAGATTCTCTATTGACGTCCACATGAGCAAAAATAGGAACATAAAGCAGGAGTAACTTTAAAGGTTTTAAAGGTAAGACATGAGCAATTTACTTGGAGTGGTAGTTAAATACCACATGTAGGTAGGTATGGTGGACGCAATGGGAAAAACTTTGGTTTAGGGGAGTTGGATGCACGAGTAGAGCTCATACTCAGTACAGGTGGAGGCTAGCAAAAGACTGGGAGCGACAAATGAAGAGAGCATAAGAGCCATAATCATGCATAGCGACATAAGCATCATTAATTAAAGCATAAGCGATATCATAGTTCAAAAACTAAGTGTTCATGGAGGCTATTCGTGACTGGTTCATAGTCATAAAAATGGTGTGAGCATGCACCAAGTCAAGCAAATAAAACATTCGAAAGAGAATACCATAAATTTATGCTTCCTTATGACAAGAACAACAGCTATTTGAGGCTATTCATGCTACTCAACATCACAAGGCTTTAGAACTAAAGTAACATTTAGCATGGCATGAAAAAGTTCTAGCAACAGTCTATACGAGCTTTTACTTGCACTGTTATAAATTCTACTTTAAGCAACAGTTTTCTTTCTCCCAACAAGCACCATACAAGATAAGTTTTTTAAAAAAATACTCTTTATGATACAACAATCAAACATGAGAGTACTCACATAACACTACTAAAACTAACAGCTCTAATAAGAGATGCATGCAAAACAGGAGCTAAATAAATGCAGCAGTCAAAAAGAGATTAAGAATACAAAGTATTCCCATGAAAAAGCGGAGCATGTCACTCTCCAATAAAAGAATGCTGGGGTCCAACCAAGCTTATTTAAAAAAATAAAAACAAGCTGAAAGCAAAAAATAAAATACGCTCCAAGTAAAGCACATAAGATATGATCGAATAAAAATATAGTTTCACTAGAAGTGACCTGATAATTTGTCAATGAACAAGGGGATGCCTTGGGCATCCCCAAGCTTAGACGCTTGAGTCTTCTTGGAATTTGCTGGTATGTACCACCGGGGCATCCCCAAGCTTAGTGTTTCACTCTTCTCGATCACTTCATATCATCCTCTTCTCTTGACCCTGAAAACTTCCTTCACACCAAACTTCTCACAATCTTCATTAGCAACGTTAGTGCAATCAAAATAATAAATTCACATGGTTCAGTTTCAACACATGTATATCACTCAAAAACATATTAGCTACTGTCACAACTGCTTTTAAAACTCTTTTTCTCAAAATAACACCAAAAGAAAGCGATTAAGATGCAAATGCAATTGTTGGCAGAAATCTGTCAAAACAGGACAGCAGGTAAAGATGATTTTTTTGAGAATCTTCTGTTAATCAAATCAAAAAGTGGTCAACTAAGAAAGGTTGCGTATACATCCCAGGAGTACGCACAAAAAAACTCAGGCCATTTTGAATTTTCTGTGATTTTATGCGGAATAAACAGTGGACAGCAGAAATCTGTTTCCTGCGCAGAAATCCGAAATATAGCCTCAACTTTCCACTAGAGGCTTTACTTGGCTCAACAAATACTCAAAAGAAAAGATGCAGCGGGGTTGCTAAGGAAATATACAACACCCAGGTGTAAAGCACACAAAAGAAAAAAAATGAAAACGGGTTGAAAACAGACAAATAAAACGGGTTGTCTCCGGTAGCGCTTTTCTTTAACTCAAGTATTTTCAAGTGAGGCATTCAAATCAAGATTTGGCAATTCTTTAATAATGCATTGTATTTTATCTAATTGAGTTTAAGAGGCTCCTCTCTTAGTACTTTTATCCTTACTATCTTCATCAAATAAATTCTCAGGAACAATCCAATCAAAATTCTTTTCTTGGGCTTCGTGGAGTGCCACCAATATAAAGGGGATTGGTATTTTATCCTCATTTCATTATTAGATTCAGTCTTTTCTAGAGCAACAACAATGTCTACACATGATCCAATAATACTTAATCGATCAAATATTTTTCTAGCTTCCATAGCAACATATCCAGATTATTTAAGCTTAGTTTCTAAGATGAAGTTTCTTTTCTCAACATCTTCAATGCTAAGGAACATATGTTGTAATATGGGATGGAGGTTAACAAACCTAGCTTCTAGCATGTGAACTAAAGAAGTTCCAGCAATCTCGTAATTGGGAGCAAGTTCTACTATGGATTTTTCCTCAAAGTTATCATGCTTACTAACATGATCAAAGAATTCTTTGATAGTGTCCTTTCCAAGTATAGAACCACTTCCTACCGGCAAATATTTCAAGGTAAACTTAGGGAACAACATGATGAAAAATAATAGCGTAGTGAAAAAAATAACAACTAGAATAAGAACTAATTTTTTGTGTTTTTGATAAAGAGAAGCAAAACAAGACAAAAATAAAAACAAGACAATAAAAAAATAAAGAGGTTGAGAGTGAAAGACTCCCCTTGTCAGAAGACTTCCTTCTCTCCGGCAATGGTGCCAGAAAAAGTCCTTGGTGGTGCAGATCTTGCACTCGTTGGGATACCCCAAGAGGAGGGTGTGATGAGCACAGCAGTAGGAGTTTTTATTAAGGTTATCAATCCAGTAGGAGAAAGAGGACCTTCGGAAGGTTGATGCCACTGACGATGGTGATGGCTCACCGGTGTCAGCAACAACGTGGAACCTGCACACAACACAACCAAAATACTTTGTCTCAACGGTAAAGTGAGGTTGTCAATCTCACCAGTTTTGCTGAAAACAAAGATTAGACCTATAGTGTGGAAAATGGTGTATCCTTGCAGTAAGTAAAGAAAGTAGGAAATTGTGGTGGTTTGTTTAACAGTGTAGGAAAATGGACCGGGGTTCATAGCTAGGTTCACTAGTGCTGTCTCTCCATAAAAGATAGCATGCTGGGTGAACAAATTACAGCTGGGCAATTGACAAATAAAGGTTGCACCGTAGTGCACATTCATGACATGATGACTACTATGATATTTGGTGCGGGCATTACAACAATATACATAGACAGTAATCCAACTGCATCTATGACTAATAATCCACCCTCAGGTTCTCATCCGATCCCCCTTAGGTATTAAGTTGCAAGCAACAGATAATTGCATTAAACAATGTGTGTACTGTAAGCAATGATTGTACACGCGGGCACTCTCACCACTGTTTTCTCCCTAGTGGCAACAACACATCCTCCCCTGTCATGTTTCTGTCACTCGAGCACAGGCGAAAAGGAGGATGAACCCACTATCAAGCATAAATACTCCCTCTTGGAGTCACTAGCAACCACTAGCAATGGAAAGCATGCAAGATCACAAATAACATATGCAATAAATACTATAATCAACTTGGCATGAGTTCAATATTCATCGGATCCCAGCAAACACATCACATAGAATTACAGAAGAACAATCTCGATCATGTTAGGCAGCTCACGAGATCTAAACATGGAGGCATATGAGGAGAAGACAACTATCTAGCTACTGCTATGGACCCGTAGTCCAAGGATGAACTACTCATGCATTACTCCGGAGGCAGGCATGGTGATGTAGAGGCCTCCAGTGATGATTTCCTCTCCGGCAGGGTGCCGGAGACAACTTCAGAACTCCCCTGATCTAGGGTTGACGACGATGGCGGTTGCGGAACTTTGCAGGGATTTTTTATCAGGTATCTAGGGTTTTCCATCCGGGGGAATAAATAGGCGAAGGGGCAGAGGCGGTGGAGATCTAGGGGCCCCACACCACCCCTGGCGCGGCTAAGGGGGGCGCCACCCCATGGTGTGGGCCCCTGGTGCCCCTCTTCGTCTCCTCTTCGGTCTTCTGGAAGCTTCCAGAGAAAATAGGCACTTCGGGCTTTGTGGGGTCCAATTCCGAGAATATTTGCAGAACAACTTTTCTAAAATAAAAAACAGCAGAAAACAGGGAGCTGGCACTTGGCATCTTGTTAATGGGTTAGTCTCGGAAAACGTGTAAAAATGCTATAAAGAAGGGAGAAAACATGTAGCAATTGGCATAATATTATCATGAAGCATAAGAAATTATAAATACGTTGGAGACGTATCATGCAGCAGCAAGTTTTCCCTCAGAAATGAAACCAAGTTTGAATCGACCAGTAGGAGGACAAGCAATCTCTGAAGGTTGATGTAGCTGAGGTGGCAGGGCGCACTACCGGTTTAGCAGCAACGTGCAACCTACACAACACAATCAAATCACTTTGTCCCAACATACCAGTGAGGTTGTCAATCTCACCGGTTTTCCTGAACACATCCATCATTTTTCTGTCAATCGAGCAAAGATGCAAAGGAGGCATGAACCACTATCGAGCATAAATACGCCCTCTTGGAGTTACTAGCATCTACTTGGCCAGAGCATCTACTAATAACGGAGAGTATGCAAGATCATAAATAACATAAGCATGAAGATAACATGATAGATTGATAATCAGAAGACACAGAATTCAACATTCATCAGATCCCAGCAAACACGACATGTAGCATTACATAAAGATGATCTTGATCATGTGAGGCAGCTCACGAGATCTAAACATGAGGTACAAAGTGGAGAGAACAACCATCTAGCTACTGCTATGGACCCGTAGTCCAGGGATCAACTACTCACGCATCACTTCGGAGGAGGGCATGGTGATGTAGACCCCTCCGGTGATAAATTCCCCTCCCGGCAGGTTGCGGGGGAGAGCTCCAAAACCCTTCCGATATCGGGATGCCGATGACGGCGGCCTGGGGTGTTTCTCGGGAAGAAGTGGTATATATTTAGGGTTTATATGTTGGGGGTATAAATAGGCGAAAGGGCAAAGGCGATGGAGGCCTGGGGGCCCCACACCACCCCATTAAGCGGCCGGGGGGCACCCTATGGCGTGGGCCCGGACTCCGTGGAACCTTCGTGAATTCTAGGACCTCCAGGCTTCGAATTTTCCAATTCCGAGAATATTTCCAGAACAAATTTTCTGAAACTAAAAACATCAGAAAACTAGGAACTGGCTCTATGGCATCTTGTGAATAGGTTAGTCCAAAAAATCGATAAAATGACATAAGTGTATAGCAAACATGTAGGAAACAACATGGAACATTATAAATTAAGGATACATTTATGACGTATCATGGAGGCGGCAGAATATTTCCTCGATGGTTCTCACAGTCTTAGGGTTTTGGGAGAATGAAGCACGCGAAGGGGGACTGCCAGAGGTGGGCCAGGGCCTCGACACCACCTGGCAGTGCGGCAAAGGGGGGGCTCCACCACATGGTGTGGTCCCCTGGAGGCCCCCTTTGGATCCCCTCCTGGATAGCTTCGTCATCTGGCAAAATAGGAACTCTCCGATGTTTCTTCTAACTTTCTCATCTTCAGAAATATGGTATCTTGACGGTCCTTTTTCCAGCAGAACTCTGGTTCTGGCTGTTAATTCTCCAATAATCATCAAACATGCAAAATAGATGAAATTACATAAGTATCAACTCTAAATATGAAATATATCAATGAATAGCAGTAAATTATGATATAAAATAGTGATGCAAAATGGACGTATCAGTAGTCGTATAATGAAAGTTCTGTTTTGGTGGCTCATTTATGGCGCCACTCTTTTGGATCGTTGAGATGTATTTTATTTACTATTTGGAACCGAATATTTGCTTAATTAAATATAAAAAGCTGTATGCATCAATCTGATGCAGAGGCTGGGGATTATTCAAATTTAAAAAAATGGAGAAAAATATTAGCTGCCATACCACTTGTGTACACAAAGGTTCCTGGTGGCACCCAGTTGGTCGATTTGTCACTCGCGTGGAAAAATAAAGTGAGGTGCTTTAGGAAGCTTTCTAGAGGGTGGAGTGCAAATGTAGATGTTGAGATTTCGAAAAACAAGAAAGTGTTCATAGAGGAGTATGATATTCTAGATATCAAATCTGGAATGGTAGAACTGGAAGAGCGGGATAGGATTGGATTAAGTGATATTGTTAAAGAGATAAACCATTATTGGCTAGTGAAGGAGGTCAAAACTCAACAGAGATCTAGGGATAGATATATTTGAGAATGGAATAGGAATACTGCTTATTTTCATGTGGTAGCCAATCAAGGGAGGAGGACAAAGTTGATTAATGTCTTTGAGGATCTCGATTGACCTGCTACTAGTACAACTGAGATGCCTAAAGTTGCTACTAACTTCTGTGTGGATTTATTTAGATATGAAAGTAAACCTGATATTATGTTGAGAGAGGACTTTTTATGAAAGGAGGAAAAGGTTATCCAACATGAAAATGATATTGTAGATAATGTTTTCTCGCTAGAAGAAATTAGGGAAGTTGTATTTGGGTCCTATGCTGATAGAGCTCCTGGTCCTCCTAACGGTCTTCCTTTTTTTATATAAAAAACATTGTGATGTGGCGTAAAATGATTTGTTGGATTTGTTTGTAGATTGGTTTGACAATAGGCTAGATCTCTTTAGGAATACCTTTGATATGATTACTAGCTCTAATCCCCAAGGAGGAGGATGCTAGGGATATGAAACAATTAGGCCTATTAGTTTACTTAACTGTAGCTTTAAGATTTTCTCTAAAGTACTTGTTACATACTCAATTTTAAGTAGCTTATTGTTAGGAGAGAAAACACAAATTTTAGGACAAACAAAAACTTTTCTGTTGATCTTGTAATCGTCTGAATAATTGGTCCCTGTGTAATATCTGATGAAAATCCAATGTGAAACTTGGCAAGGTTGTTAGCTCTGTTAATTCTTGATCTAAATATCAATCTTGCAATTCCTCATCACATAATCTTAGTCATGATTTAATTCTAAGGAAAATTCCCAAGGAAAAATGACAAAGTCTTTCTCTACATCCATGTTATTTCTTTCACTATTGATCCTTTCCAATTATGATGTTATCTAATTCCTATTCTTGTTATTTTTCGATGCCATCCAACCTTAAGTTATGGACTATTCATCCATTCCCTAGAGATAATTTTTGTGATGGCCTAAGCCTTGTTTTCACCCCTATTTTCTTGCCATGTTGATAAAACAGAAAATAGGAAAACATAGAAAAAAGAAAACATGACATTTTCTCTCTTGTTATCCCTTCCTTAGGCATTTTCTAAAAATTATTAAAAATGGGTTTCTGAAGTAGATGGCATGATCTACAATCTCCAATTTGAATTTTCAAATTTGGAGTTCATTTCATATTCTTTCATGTCCAAACTTATTGCTGATTCTAACAAAAGCTCGGACTAGGGATTATTCCCAACTCATTTATAACTGAACTTTCTGAATCTTTTTTGGGGCATATTTGAAACTCATTCAAACCAATGCCTCTGGTTAAAATTTAAGATGTTGGCCATGTCATTTGGGATTACTAGACTACCCTATTCTAAACCCTGCCTTTTGATCATCGTAAGATGAACTAGAGAAAGAGATGGAGTGCTGCCAAGTGAGATGGCAGTGGCGCCGTGTTGTCAGCTGCCCGAGCCACAAACTCGCCGGACCATCCTTGCCTTCTTCCTCTCCTCGCCGTGTCTGCTTGTTCACGCACTCACCGAGCCCCGACATTCCTCTACACATGCACTTTGTCGCCCGATGTTGCCTCCAGGTCGCCCTGTGCCACCCGATGCACCAGAGACAGAGAGGAAGACTCGGCGCCAGGTATTTAACCCCTGCCTCGGTCTCTCCTCGCACCAATTTCTCACTCCCACTCCACTCCCTCACCAAAAGAGCGTCCAACGCTCTCTCTATAAGCAAGCCATGGCGAGAAATCATCGCCGGAGCCCGACAGAGAAAAGGGAAAGGTTGACCTCATCGTCGTTGTTCCCTTGCTGCCATTGCCTTCCATCTCTCCTCTCTATACCCTGGCAACCTCCCTCACACGACGACATGGTCATTTGATCACATAAGCTTCACCGCCATCTACGAGACTGTCTCGGGACGCCACTGCATCGGCACCATGCTTCGGTGTTGCAGCTGCTCCCGCATCCACTCCTACACTGCCTCGACCCTACGCCGTCACCACCAAGCCTCGCCATCGTCCATCCACCCTACTAGGTGAGCCACTCTGGCCTCCCAAGATCTCTTCTCTCGCCTGCATTTTGAGCGCGTCGGGACGAGGAAGATGGTTCCTGACCATCAATCCTTAGATCGATGGCTCCGGTTGAACGCGGCCAATCCCGCGCAGATCCAACCCATGTGGCGTTTGTTTCACTGTTTTATTTCTTTTTTTTGTGAAACAGAGAACTACCCCTTTGGTTTTAATCCAAAATAAATGGATAGATCTAAAATTTAACCACACCAAAAATCCATGTGGTACATGCATGTTTTCTTAACCACATGCAAGTGGCAGATCTGCACTTCCTCGTTTGACGAACCCTAGGGAAAAACATGTGCAATATATCTGAAAACTCCTTTAATCATAACTTATATTTTAAGGATCTAAATTAAATGAGTTTAATATCTCTAAATATATCTATATGATACCTAGCTATATCACTTGGTCTTGGATGCACTTGAGCTTCCTATTTTAAATGGAATGTAAATTGGTAGATGACTAGAGAGCCATTATTTGATTTTTATGAATTTTTCTGTAATGCTTTTTGAGAAGAATCTAATTGTGTGAAATTTTGTATTCTTAGGACTACCTAATCCTAGATTGGAATGATTTTATGGGTCTTAGATTATTTTTGGCGTGCATTGCAAGTTTAGGGTCTTTTCTTGCAGCCGTATAATTCTTTCGTAAAGCATTGCCATGGTTATGCTTGTTTTCATATGTATATGATTGTTCTCTAGTCTAGTCTTTTATAGTTATTATTCATTTTTGTTGTTATCATGGCTTGTGGTATGTCATTGTATGATTAGAATATCTTTCTACTGTTATTTTTCCATGTTACCTCTAGTTGTATAAATCTCTTGTTATTAGAGATGCATGTTCTAACGACTTGTTGCGATGCTTATTATTGCTTTACTAGATCATTTAGGTGTTTTGGTGTTGCTACCTTGCCTTAATAAAAAAGCTCATGAGTGACCAGAGAGTCATTTAGCTTTTTTATGTCATGATATGAGAGTGGTACATCCACTGAATTCATGACATTCTAGTTGGTGATTACTAGTTTGCTTTCTATTAATATTATAGTGCTTTGAGTCATGCACGTTTGATTTATTTTGTGTATCTCTAGTAATAAAAACCGGAGTGTTGTTATTTATAAAATTATTTTTGTACCTTGATTGTTATTTCAAGTGCTTGTCTTTTCTTAGTTCTGATTGGGTTTTTTCTTTTTCTTTTTACGATGTTAGAAAACAAAGAAGGAGAAATTGCTAAGGAAGTCTATTGTCACTGTTGTTTATTTCAAGACTAGGGAACATATCAGTACCAAGGAAATCCATTCTAAATGATTGATGTTGTTTTACTTATGATTATCTATCATGCATTGTTTCCTTTTGAAGTTTTACAAAAACTTGTTCCAAAACTATTTTTTCCAATGTGTGTTACTACTAGTAATATTATTGTTTATTAATATTATTTCCACTAGTTAAATCTTGGTGCTACCGAGCCCTTAGACACCATATTATATTATCCACCACCCATACTGAAAATCCTAAGTCCCCTAGTGGACAATTTAAATTATGGTTTTTCGAAAAACAAATGTTTTATGAAAACCTAGTGGAAATGTGGGACCTCATACGTCTCTAATGTATCTATAATTTTTGATGTTCCGTGTTGATATTATACCAATTGCTACATGTTTTCTATACACTTCATAGAATTTTTCTGCATTTTCTGGGACTAACCTATTGACAAGATGCCAATGTGCAACTTCCTGTTTTCCGTTGTTTTTGTATTTCAGAAAAATTATTCTGGAAATATTCTCGGAATTGGACGAAACAAAAGACAAAGTCCCTATGTTTATGTCACGTACACAGACTACGAAGGAGACCCGAAGGGGGCCAGTGAGGTGACCACACCATAGGGCGACGCATCCCCTGGCCACGCCACCACATGGTGTGGCCCCCCTGGGCGCCCACCGACATCGCCCTTCCGCCTATATATTTCCTTCCTCGGGAAAACCCTAAGTACACAAGCCTCCGTCCATGAAAAGTTCCGTAGCCGCCGTTGTCGTCAACCCTAGTTCAGGAGGATTCTGAAGCTCTTCCCAGCACTCTGTCGGAGAGGGGAATCATCACCGGAGGGCTCTTCATAACAATGCCTGCTTCTGGAGTGATGCGTGAGTAGTTCATCCTTAGAATACGGGTCCATAGCATTAGCTAGATGGTTGTCTTCTTCTATTTGTGCCATCATGTTTAGATCTTGCGAGTTGTCTAACATGGTCAAGAACATCTTATTGTAATGCTACATGTTGTGTTTTCTGGGATCCGATGAATATTGAATACTATGTCAAGTTGATTAGAGATCTATCATATATTTTGTTTGTGATTTTGTATGCTCTCTGTTGCTAGTAGATACTCTGGCCAAGTAGATGTTTGTGACTCCAAGAGGGAGTATTTATGCTAGATAGTGGGTTCATGCCTCCAGTAATCTGGGAGAGTGACAGTAACTTCTAAGATTGTGGATGTGTTGTTGCCACTAGGGTTAAAACAACAATGCTTTGTCTAAGGACAATTGTGTTGTTTACATTACGCACTTTAGTTAATGCAATAATCTGTTGCTTGCAACTTAATACCCAAAGTTTGCTCGGATGACGTCCTGAGGGTGGATTATTAGTAATAGATGCAGTTGGATAACGGTCTATGTATCATGTTGTAATCCCCAAATGAATATCATAATAGTCATCATGTCATGTATATGCATTACGGTGCATTCTCTGTTTGTCAATTGCATGGATGCATTACTCGTATTATTCATTTATTGTCTAGATGTTGTCGTTCTTTTAGCTCTTGTTTTTCATGCAACTATTATTCAGAGTTGTTAGTTCTTGTAGAGTAGTGCTCTCTTGTTTCATTGATAAATTATTTGGAGATTTTGTGTTGAAATAAATTGATTGGTATTGGAGAAAAATAAAATATCTTATGCTTATAATGGTGCAATAGGAAGCTTGTTTATACTATGGCTTTGACTTTAACATGCCATGTTAGATATTATTTTAACTATATGCTTAGTAGTTATTGATGTAGCATGACTTGTCTCAAATATCTGAGAGTGCTTAATGTGCCATTGAAAGAAATCATGAGTTGCTTTTACCATATCGAAGCATAATATTGGTGTATTCTCCTTTGATTCTTTATTTGGGCTGACTAGGTGCATGCTCACAACATGTTATGACTACAAACCAGTCACCTCTAGCCTCTATGATCATTTAGTTTTTGACTTGTAATATCATTTATGCTTTGATTACTAATGTTTTGTCGCTATGCATGATTATGGCCATTATTGCTCTCTTAGTTAGTCGCTCCCAGTCTCTTGCTAGCCTTCACCTGTACTGAGTATGAGCTCTATTCGTGCATCCAACTCCCAAAACCCAAATTTCGCCAAATGTGTCCACCATATCTACCTATATGTGGTATTTCACCGCCACTCCAAGTAAATTGCTTGTGTCCTACCTTTCAAACCTTCAAAAGCTATTACCTGTTTTGTGCTCCTGTTTTAGCTCATGAAGTAGTAGTTTAAAGTTTATTATGTCTTATGTCAAGCAAAGTTCTTCCCCCTCTTTCACCCGATGAGTATGGAATCTGTGCTCATCTTAATATTGCCGAGAGCTGATGCCAAATTTTATGAACTTAAATAATGAATAAGAGGCACTTCCTCGTTGATTGATGATTGATTGGTCGGCACCCGAGGATTCGGTTAGCCATGGTTTGTGTAAGAAAAGGTGGGAGGAAGTTCCAACAGTAAGGAAAAGAGGAAAGTGCCAATGGAAACCGCTCTCAAAAGTCTGAAAACCTTGCTTGACATGAGTTTTGATAAGTTTTTCATTACCATCCGTTGACATAGACATACACCTCTCTCAAAATTATATTTTCAATACCTCTATCTATACTTCTTATAAAGCAAAACCCCACTAACATGCATTTATTATTTTTCTATCTCAACATGCAAGCTATCCACATCATCCACTCTCTTAACCAATCAATTGTCCATGTCATCTCCACTCATATTTATTAATGATTGCATGTATCATTTCTTAAATCATCCAATTATTCATATTAACAATTTAAAATATATCTATGATCAATTGAATTTTTCATATTCACTTAGAAAACATAATTTATTACAACTCTCATAACCTATTGTTTATACTAAACTGTAGTTTCTAAAGCGATCCCCGCAGCAACGCGCGGGGTATACTTCTAGTTTTATTTAAATAAAAATCTCTAGCACATGAGTAATCCCTGCTTCCCTCTGCGAAGGGTCTTTCTTTTACTTTTATGTTGAGTCTTCATCTTCTAACTTTATGCACCAATTAACAGAGCATAGTTTTCATTCTGAGTATAATGTGCATAGTCCCAAAATTTATTATTGATTGATTCATGATTATGTTATTACTTGTTCTCAAATTATTTGTATCTAGTCACCATTTGAACTTTGAAGGTGCCCTGGCATTTATGTTTTGCTATTCCATGAAGGACAATCTGAATACCACTTTGCTATGTTTTCTCTATGATCGAAACAAACGTGTCAATTTCAATACATTATTATTCATGATCTTTTTTTTAATGTTATTTTTCATGTTGCAACATAGTTTCTAAGTTACATTATTGGAATTATATCTATCATGCCTATGTTTAGATTACTTTGATCTCACCTTGCAATGGTTTTACAATAATGTTGATCAAGATTGTGTTGGTAGCATGTCACCTCAAAAATTATTTTGTTGTTATCATTTTACCTACTCGAGGACGAGTAGAACTAAGCTTGGGGACGCTTGATACTTCTCCAACGTGTCTATAATTTATGATGTTCCATGTTGATATTACGCCAATTGCTACATGTTTTCTATACACTTCATAGCATTTTTATGCAATTTCTGGGACTAACCTATTGACAAGATGCCAAAGTGTCAGTTCCTGTTTTCTGTTGTTTTTGTATTTCAGAAAAGTTGTTCTAGAAATATTCTCGGAACTGGACAAACAAAAGCCGAAGTCCCTATTTTTCTGTCATGTACACGGAGTCTGAAGGAGACCCGAAGGGGGCTAGGGAGGCAGCCACACCATAGGGGTGTGCCCCCCTAGGCTCCCACCGACATCGCCCTTCCGCCTACATATTGCCTTCCTCGGAAAAACCCTAAGTACCCGAAAAGTTTCGTAGCCGCCGCCGTCGCCGACCCTAGTTTGGGAGGGTTCTGAAGCTCTTCCCGTACCCTGCCGGAGAGGGGTATCATCACCGGAGGGATCTTCATCACCATGCCTGCCTCCGGAGTGACGCGTGAGTAGTTCATCCTTGGACTACGTGTCCATAGCAGTAGCTAGATGGTTGTCTTCTCCTATTTCCGCCATCATGTTTAGATCTTGTGAGCTGCCTGACATGATCAAGATCATCTTATTATAATGCTACATGTTGTGTTTGCTGGGATCCGATAAATATTGAATCCTATGTCAAGTTGATTATAGATCTGTATATGTTATTTGTGATCTTGCATGCTCTCCGTTGCTAGTAGATGCTCTGGACAAGTAGATGCTTGTGACTCCAAGATGGAGTATTTATGCTAGATAGTGGGTTCATGACTCCAGTAATCTGAGAGAGTGACAGTAACTTCTAAGATTTGGATGTGTTGTTGCCACTAGGGGTAAAACAACAATGCTTTATCTAAGGATAATTGTGTTGTTTACATTACGCACTTTACTTAATGCAATAATATGTTGCTTGCAACTTAATACCCAAAGTTTGCTCGGATAACGTCCTGAGGGTGGATTATTAGTCATAGATGCAGTTGGATAACGGTGTATGTATCATGTTGTAATGCCCAAATGAATATCATAGTTGGCATCATGTTATGTATATGTATTACGGTGCATTCTCTATTTGTCAATTGCCGAGCTGTAATTTGTTCATCCAACATGTTATCTATCCTTTATATAGAGACAAGACTAGTGAACTGTGGACCCCGGTCCATTCTTTTACACTGATAATACAACCTACTGCAAATACTGTTCTTTTCCACTGCAAACATTGTTCTCATTTCATTCACTGCAAACAAACATCATTGTCCACACTATACGTCTAATCCTTTGTTTTCAGCAAGACTGGTGAGATTGACAACCTCACAGTTTCGTTGGGGCAAAGTATCTTGGTTGTGTTGTGTGCAGATTCCACGTTGCTGTTGAGCCTGGTAGTGTGCCCTGCCAACATCAGTTGTCAACAACCTTCAGAAGGGATTTCTTTCTCCTACTGGTCCGATCAAACCTTGGTTTCTTACTGAGGGAAAATCTTGCTGCTGTACTTATCATATCTTCCTCTTGAGGTCTCCCAACAAACGTGTGTTCACACGCCATCAAGACCTTGTCCACAGAAGGACAAGAGACACTTTTTCGAAAGTGTTTTTAAAAATCACACATACCCAATTCTTCGCCGGACAGCCAAAGTCGTACAGCCACATTACCTCAAAATGGGTACGAGTTCTATCTTGACACTTGTGTATGTTAGATTGTGATCTACCTCAATGTACTATAGGGGTTCGAGTCCCCCGAATAGAATTGTCGGCAGGAGAGTGAAATGGGACATGCAAAGTGTGGGATTAATCCCCCCCCCCGTTGCACTAGTTGGGTCTCATGCCATGGCGGAGTGTTTTTAGGGGAAAATGTATCGATGCAGCTGACTCACTCGGTGCAGGGGAGAACAAACCCAGTTGAGGAGGTAGTCATTTACTAGCATAGACATAGCTTATGGTTATGACCAGTTATCTGATTTTCGCATACTATCGTGGACAGTCCATGGTTGTTCACGGCGGATATAGTGGATCTTCTGGAATGTGTACACCTATGCAGAGTAAATCTATTCAGAATAGCCGCGTTCTAGGATATGGACAGTTGAATGGCCATGTAGCTAGTATTGTGTCGATGTTTTTATAAAAGAGAAGTGAAAGTCATGAAGTACCTGGCAGGTACTTCGAAATGGAGTTTTATACCTAAGAGGTACCGTAGGTTCATGAACTTGAAAGATACTTGTTTTCCAAGAAGTTTTGCAAAGACAAACTCCCTTTTCTACAAATTTTCCTTGCTAAAACCTTGTAGATATGCGATATCTACAAGATAAACTTTATCTATCTTTTGAAGTATCCTGTTCAACAAAGTTTAATAAAACTTGCGAAACCATGATGGGTCCTCTATTCATCTTGGCTAGATAAACCCTAAATATAGCCCTCCTACATACACTTATGCATACTTGCATTCTTTAGCTTTCATTTGGGGTGACTTGCGAGTACATTCAAATGTACTCATATTGGTTTCGTCCCTGGCTATTTACCTGGATAGACTTCGAGGAGCAGCCTCCAGAAGATCACTTCGAGGACGATTACTACGACGACTCTGCGAATTAGGCACGTCTCCCGGTCAGCAGCCTGTGGTGTTAAGTCTTGACTTGGGTTCTACCACGTTATGTTTTTGTTCCGTTACCGTGTGTGTGTTGCCTGCCCAGCATGGCAGCTATCTAAGGCTTGGTCATGTGAACGGTTGTGTAAGACTTTGTGTATTCGTGTAAGGTATGTTGTACTCTCAACCACCATATCTAAATATGTTTCTCATGACTGTTTGATCCGGGATCGTGAGTGTATGCATAATGGAGGTCTTGGACTGCTAGTCCGGGGTCCTCACAGAGTTGTTATCAGAGCCATCTTGACCATAGGAGAACTTAGATAGTATGAACGTTAGCAAGTACTCCGAAAGCTATTTTATAAGAGCAAAATATCCGGAGATGACTAAGTAATAAAATATTCCTTATACCCTGTCTCCTCTGTGTTTTAAATTTTTCACTTACATTAAGTTGTATCTTGCATACCTTAACATTTTGCACACTGATTACTAACTTAAACTACACTTACAATTTGTGTAGACGGACGCCGTCTTCACTCAGTCATAGTAGTTGGGGGTTACTCCCGGCTTCACTTTTTGCTTCGAGACAGAGTTGGTAGAGATGACGCGGATCCTCGGGCGTCCACTACCAGAGTTGAGGGGAGGGAGGTCGACGTTGCTAGAAGCGAGCTTTCTTGGCTGGTGGAGTGTACTATGCTCCCGCCGCTGACAACACCTTCTGCACCGGTCTACATCTTTCATGCGATTGACTGCTCCTGGAATAACGGAGTTGTTCGAGTTCTCCAGCAGGCGATTGCACGCCTAGCCTACATGTGCTACTACCGCTTCGTCGGCACCCGCTTTGAGCTGTACGGGAGGCACAATAAGGATGGGTTGTCTATTCCTTACTGGCACCCTCCAAGCAGCATGGGTACTCACTTGGACGATGTGGAGTATTTCCTGCACCGTACTCAGCACAGGCTCGACACTCTGCGTGTGAAGTTCGACACTCAGACCAAGGACTCGCACCGTTTAGGTATCCAATCTAAAAATTTGTAAAGACATCTATAGTTAAAAGGATTAAAAGTTGGACTCTACTTGTCTCTAGAGCCATAGCTTTTACATGACATAAGGGAGTATATACAATGCTCATATTAGCGGGCCCACACTATAATAGTGTACTCTATGTTAGCAACTCAACACATCGTAAGGCCCCTCACGGTAGAAATTGTCGTGAAGTATCATGCACTATGATACTGTCTCTACAAAGCATAGTATCATATATTGTAAGGAGATGGTCCGACGCCCGTGGTTGGGGTGACCAGACCGGTATGACATGGTGATCGCGATGTGTATGATGATGATCTTGATGGGCTTATCATCGATTATACGATGTTGATTAGTACATGAGGAGAAACGTCCGTTAAGCAAGGACAAGGATGTAGACGTTGATCGTCGAATCTTTCCGAAATGATCTAATCATGTGTAATGCTAACCATAAATGATTGATGGCAATGCCTGCAAAGAAATGTCCCCTTTGCATGATCAATAGGTATGTCTTTGTTTTTTTGACAACAAGGTCTCTTTCAATTATATTGTCTGATACAGAGGGAATGCAGATATAACTCCCGGGAAAAAAAGTTCGGCTACAAATGAGGCAGTACAGCCAGTGGCGGACCCACGGCTAACTAGCCGGGTGCACAGGACACCCCCAAGAAACCAGTTTCTTTGTAAAATTGTATTTTTCCACCATACATGCACCCCCTAAAAAAGATTTTTATGTGTTATGACACCCTCTAGGACCCCTTGTTAAGGATGTTGTAGCTCCGCCACTGAGTACAGCAGACATACCAACCGCTTGCTCTGGAATGTCGACGCGAGAAACAAAAAGTAGAGGCAACTTTCCGGCCTTCACCTTAAGTTGTCTTAGGATATTTCCTACGGGGATTCTTGGTTCACCCGGATCGGCCCGATTTGAGCAGACTGATCGAAAAGTAGGCCCCTACGACGCTGGCTAGACGGACCGCGGTCCTTTTTTTGTCCGGGGCCGCTCATATCCTGCCCAAATTTGATACAGATTTGAGCACCGTCCGGACAGGTCGAAACAGCGCTCTTGTCCTGATTTCTCCCCTCCTGGACGCGTCGGGCCCGTCCACAGCACACCCGTCCTCCGCGTTTCCCCCGTCCTCGTCCCACCTACGCGCCCTCGTCCACCGTCCGCCCATCCCAATGGCTCAAAATACAGCCCGCCCTGCCCCCGCCGCCAGCCACCCCTGTCCTGCACGCGCTTGGACGTCGTCGCCGCTTGACGGACTGCGCCGCTGAGTGCACCCGACCGGCTGCACGCAAGGTGCTCGCCCATTTGCCTGGACCGAGGACAACACCGTTCCGCCGGAAAAATGGCCGACAATGGGGACGAGTTCTTCTTCAACAACGTCCTCATGTACTCGTCCTCCTCCTCCGACGAGTCCGAGGACGAGAGCGACATCCTCGTCACCACCCTTGTGGTCAATGACCACATTGCGAGGATGCAGCCAGTTTTCAGAGGGTCCATCTCCAGGCATGCACCTGCCTTGGACGGGGACAGAGAAGCTAGCCATATCCAGATGTACAATGACTACTTCCATCTCACCAATCCAGTATATAGTGCCAAGTTATTCCGGCACCGTTTCCGGATGAGAAGGGACCTATTCAACCGTATTCGAGTTGGAGTCATGGACTACGATGATTTCTTCAGGTGCAAACCAGATGCATGTGGTAAGCTTGGCTTCTCCTCTTATCAAAAATGCACTGCAGCAATTAGGATGCTTGCGTATGGAGTTGCTGGAGACTTGGTTGATGAGTACACGCGCATGAGTGAATCCGTATGCCTGGATTCAATGTACAAATTTTGTGAAGCTGTTGTTCAGGTGTTTGGCCCGGAGTATTTGAGGGAACCAACTGTTGAAGACACTCAACGACTGTTGTCGATCAACGAGTCCAGAGGTCTCCCCGTGATGCTTGGAAGTATAGACTGTATGCACTGGGAGTCGAAGAACTGCCCATTTGGTTGGCAGGGGCAGTACACGGGACATGTAGGGGAGTGCATTGTCATTCTTGAAACTGTTGCATCACATGACGTCTGGATTTGGCACTCTTTCTTTGGCATGGCAGGTTCTCACAATGATATCAACGTGCTGCAGCACTATCCGGTGTTTGGTCGACTCGCGGCGGGCAACGCCCCCGAGGTGAGCTATCAGATCAATGGTCATGAATACACTAGGGATACTACCTAACTGATGGTATTTATCCCCAATGGGCTACTTTTGTGAAGACTATCTACAATCCTGAGGGAGAGATGAGAAAAAGGTTCGCGAAAGAGCAGGAGAGTGCTCGGAAATATGTGGAGCGTGCTTTTGGTGAACTTCAATCTCGATGGGCTATTGTTCGGTACCCTGCTAGGACATAGAAAAGGTAGAGATTATATGGACTGTGATGACAGTGTGGATGATCATGCACAACATGATCATAGAAGATGAGCGCGACGACAATCTTTACGATGAGAACTGGGAGTTCCAGGGTCAGAATGTTGAGCCTCAGTCTGACGTGTCACATTTCAGGAGTTTCTCCAGTTTCACGTTGAGTTGTGTGATCGCGAAGTGCACACCCAATGTCTGAAGCTTCGTCGGAGGCCAATACCACTAATGTGAAACTATATGCGTGGCCACCGAGAAACATGCGGAGCGTGCGCTGTGTGCCACTCTCGGACGTAATGCGTGGCCACCGAGAAACATGTGGAATTGCCGTAGCAACCGGGAGTCGGGTGATGATGTGACGCATGCTGCCGTGGCCCGTGTCCGGCAACTGGTGATACGTACGGGCCAACGGATAGATCATGCATGGATGTCGTCGTCAAGCGCACCGACGCCGCCGGCCTTCACGCCCATTTCCGGCCGATAGCGCTCGCTTTCTTTATCTCCTCTCCGCAACGGTACACTGACGATGACGACACCTCCAGCTCGTCGGTGTGATCAGTTCAACCTGACAGAACATCACCTTTTCGCCACCTTTTTTTTACCTCTGATTTTGTGTGGCAGATCAGAGAGCACACACCAACAGTCGTTCGGTTTGCTTCTGTCGATCGAAAAAAAATACGAGGAGAAAAGTCCATCTATGCGTGTGGCTGCTCCGTCGCTGCCCATCGCCAATCGGAGTAAAATATTCGTAATAGTCCAATAATTACGTATTGACTGTAAATCTATATACTGATAAGTACTAGTACGTACTAGGGCGTATATATACAGATAAGTATTACTCTCTCCGTCCTAAATTAGCTGTCATACATTTATCAAAACATGGTTGTATCTAGATATATTTTAGTGTATAGATACATTCATATTTACACAAATACATAACATCTAATTTGGGATGGAGGGAGTACTATGTATATGCAAACTGTCCGGGCGAGAAAAAGATTACAATAGAAGAAGTCCATTTTAGTGTCTCGGTAGTTCCACGAGAATAGATTTTGTCTCTCAGATGTTCCACTTGTGCATCTTATCTCAATATTGGACGTAAATGATCCCTAACATACTTAGAGCAGGTACAATAAAGGTACGTAAGCGAGATATAAGCATTTAAATAATATATTTATGCTTAGTTGAATGAGAGATAAGAGAAATGGGTTACAAGTTAGTAACCAGCTGCAGCACGTGCTCCTAAACACTTTATGAGAGTATAATGCGCGTCATAGTTGATAAAATAATACATGTATATAGCCAACTACTCCCTTCGTTTCTTTTTAGTCTGCGTATTAGATTTGTCAAAAGTCAAACTTCCTAAAGTTACCAAATTTATAGGAAAAACTATCAACATTAACAATACAAAGTCAATATCATATGATTCATCGTGGAATATATTTTCATGTTATACCCATTTGATGTTTCAAATATTTCTATTGTGTTCTATAAATTTGGTCAAACTTTAGAATGTTTGACTTAAGACAATCCTAATACGCGGAATAAAAAGAAACGGAAGGAGTATTATATATGTTGGCTACAAACTGACTATATGTGACACGGCAGCAACCGGCTCTATTATTAACCTCGCTCAATTTAAAAATAATAATTTTTTGCTTGTTTCAAGGCGTGTTTGAGGCACATATTGCTGCCACAGATCCCACGAGGACGATTAAAGGCCGGCCTGCTCAAGCAACTCTTTCGTATTTCCAAAAAAAGATGGAAAAAGGCGATTCTGTAGTGGATACATACGTGATAACCCGAACTGTAAAATGTGTGGGGAATGGGAATCCATCTCGCATCTCATGTTTCACTGTCCAGTTTCGCATTTCGTTTGGTGGGCGATCAAGCAAGCGCTTGGTTTTGCCTACCCACCCACTTCTTGCGAGGACCTCGCTAGGCTTTCCATGAACAAGTACCCATCCAAGAAAAAATGTTTCTTGGGCTGGGCAGTGGCGGGGGCGACGCTTTGGGCAATATGGCTGGCTCGCAATGATCTTGTTTTTAACAATAGAGTTGTTTCCTCTCCCTTGTCTATCCTGTATAAACTAACCTCTTTGATTAACCAGTAGACGTGCCTGGTACCACTGAAGCGTGAAGAAGATTGGGTGAACTTGAAGGAGTCGCTGAGAGGCATGGTGCACTACACTGGTAGAAAAAAGGCCTTCCATACGCCCCCATCAGTCTCCAAACGTTGCGCACCGTGACTAATGAGTCTTTAGTCCCGGGTCGGGAGGAGACCCGCGACAGAAGGTCATACGTCGCGGGTTGGGAAGCGCGTTGAGGCGCGTGGAGGGCATTAATTCCGGTTGACCTGGCCGCCCGGGACTATTGGTCCTTTAGTCCTGGTTGGCGTGGCCAACCGGGACTAAAGATCAAACTGCTCGCCTCCCGCGCGGCGGTTTTTATTTCGCGAGCGAGGCAGAAGGGCGCCATTCCACAGTGCGCGTCGGAGTCTCTCTGTTTCTTCCTCTCTTCTCAGTGTCTTCCATCTCTTCGATCTTCACCAAGCACACCACCATGGCTGAAGTTTGGGAGACATACCGTGGTCCCACACCATGCGGCAAGCTTCTCGACGTGTGCTACACCAACAGTTGCGATCGGCTGGCCGGTGCTCTTGGTCATTTGACCAATCTCTATTTCTCCTCTCCCGATGAACACCGGTTCTTCGGGCTTGATCTGGAGTATACGGCGGATCAACGGGATGTTGCCGTCATCCAGATTGCATTCAAGGAGTCCGTTTTGATGTTCCAATGGTCAAGGTAACGCACACGTACAATCTTGCATCTTCGATTTGTTTGTTGCATGTGAAGAATACATGTGTTGCAACATATCTAACACGTATCAAATTTTTGTTGTTGCAGTAGTTCAAAGCATTCTCCGGCCCTTGATGATTTTCTTGTCAACAAGGGATATGACTTTTGCAGCGTTGACATCACGCAAGACCGTCCGAAGTTGATGCGCTTGGGTATTGTGATACCTGAAGATCACTACATTGATCTTCAGGATCTTATCCAATTGAACGGGCCAAAGACCGGGATGGCTCGCATGGCAACTGCCCTCATCCACGAGGGCTACGAATCCATGAAGTCAGGTTTCCCCCGAAGGAATCACTTTTATTGGGAGAAGACCCCACTGGACTTGACGAACGTCAAGTATGCAGCCATAGATGCATATGTCTCCTACGAGTTGTTCCGCATCTACTCGACGGAGCCATAGATGTATCCGTTCGATATATATGCATGTAATGGGTATCTTAGTATATATATGTAATGGATATCTTAGTATTGTGAGACTTATGTTTGTGTTATGTAATGGATATCTTAGCAAAGTGTAATGGATATTATTTCTATATTAATTCCTAGATATACTATTTCTATATTATGTCAAACACACGTTTCAAAACAAGCAAAAACAAAAACACATCAAGAAAACAAACAAAAACACATCAAGAAAACAAAACAGAAAAACTACAGTTTCTATATATCTGTTCACCAAAAATTAATCTAAGCCAGGAAAACATATATCTAGTCAAATACCAAACTCATCCAATATTAAAATGAATTAGTATTATTTTTCTTAATTTTTTGATATATTATTTGTATTTATAAGATTTTAAAATGAATTAGTATTATTGTTCTTAATTTTTTGATATATTATTTGTATTTTTAAGATTTTAATGAATTAGTATTAGTATTATTTTTCTTAATTTTTTGATATATTATTTGTATTTTTTAAGATTTAAAAATGAATTAGTTTTATTTTTCTTAATTTTTTGATATATTATTTGTATTTTTAAGATTTTAAAATGAATTAGTATTATTGTTCTTAATTTTTTGATATTATTTGTTTTTTAAGATTTCAAAATGAATTAGTATTTTTTTCTTAATTTTTTGATATATTATTTGTATTTTTAAGATTTTAAAATGAATTAGTTTTATTTTCTGAATATTTTGATATTTATTTGTATTTTTTAAGATTTAAAATGAATTAGTTTTATTTTCTGAATATTTTGATATATTATTTGTATTTTTTAAGATTTAAAAATGAATTAGTTTTATTTTCTGAATATTTTGATATATTAATAGTATTTTTAGAAATAATACAAATTAAAAAGTTAATGTTTATTTATTTATTCAAAATTATTAATTAAATCATTACTTTTGTTTATTAAAAGATTTATTTGAAATTCAAACAATAAAGAAATGTGGCATCGACCAACATGTTAATAAGATTGATATGATACTACTATCACATACATTCGTGCAAAACACTTGGATACGGGACGGTATGGAACTCGGAAGTTAAGCGTGCTAGTGCTAGAGTAGTGGGAGGATGGGTGACCGAGCGGAAAGTTTGACCATGAGTAAGTAATTTGACTAGAGATAATTGTAATTAGACGCTAAGAAAATAATACAAATTCTGAAAAAAAATGAGTGAAAAAAGGGAGTGAAAAAAAGGGAGAGAAAAATTGGTGTGAAAAATAATTAGAAAAATCCAAATGAATTAAGGAAATAACGAAATAAAGTCTAGTCCCGGTTCAGGTGGCCAACCGGGACTAAAGGTCCTCCGCCCCCCGGCTCCGCCACCCGCCCACGTGGCCGGGCCTTTAGTCCCGGTTCGTAATCGGCGCGACTATAGGGGGGTCTTTAGTCGCGCATAGCTAGTCCCGGTTGCTCAGTCGGGACTACTGGCCCTTACCAACCGGGACTATAGGCCTATTTTCTACCAGTGCTAGTACAGATTGCCTCATCTGTGGCGCACCAAATAGCTATTCTGTGGCGCATCACGGGGCCACAGGGTGCGCCACAGAATACACGCCATTAAAATATTTTCTGTGGCGCACCCCACCCGTGCGCCACAGAAATAATTGCTTCTATGGCGCACGTCCAACCTGCGCCACAGAAAGTGAATTTTGTGGCGCACCAGGAGGTGATGCGCCACAGAAAGTTTCGTTGGTGCGCCACAGAAAAGAATGCAATTTTTCGAAATTTAATTTGTTTCTAGTGTATACTGTTTGAATATACAGGAATTATACAGTTTGAATACACAGCAGTGATATTTGACAATATATAACATACTGCTGATATTTGACAAAGATATAAGTCACACATTACTTAATTACAATAGTGATACATAGATACATAGTGCAAAGTATCGAATTTGGCTCAAAGTGATAGTCAAACATCATCGAACAATTGTCACCACATAGTTACTCGAGTTGTCAAGTTACAAATGCCTAAGCTAACATGAAATAGACTACAAGCACGGCGACGATGGTGAGCAAGAACTGTAGCTTGATGGAGGTCTTCATCTTGTTCTTCTGTTTTGACTGGTGGTCCCTCCACTTCGCAACCGCCTCGTGTCTAGTCTCGTATCCTTTATAGCAGTTGCCGCTGAACTTGTCCACCTGTGCTTTACAGTCCTTCCACTCGTCATAGACTCCTGGAACCCGACCCTCGAACATCATGTAGTACGTCATCTATATAGATAGACACAAAGCATATTAGTAAGTAATGCAAAAAACAACTAAGGCATATATGTTCACCAAAAACAACTAAGGAAACAAAAATAAACATCAAAGATATACAACATCGATATCACACAAGTTCAAGCTAACTAAGCATAAAGCTAGGCCTAAGTTTAGAGCTAATTAAGCAAATTTTGTTAAACAAACTAATAGTAGCTAGGCACACCTCGATCAGTGAGACCTCTTCCGCAGCGGGAGCAAGGTGAGCGGCGCCTGAAACGGCTTATATAAGTCTTTTCGTCATCCACGACCTACGATCAGCATGTCGCTCTACGCGTTCCTGGATATCCCTCTGGCATAACCCTATGGGATTGTTTAAGGACCCCCTTTTTTGTTGACATCTTCAATGATTATCTCCGACAACTTGACTTTGATGCGATGAAAATCTTGCATAAGATCTTCCTGTGAGATTTCCCCCGCCATTTTGTTGGACCAGTCTCGGAGTTTAGAAGGATGATTCATATTATTTGCATCGCGGACAATCCCTTTGAGGTGATGGAGGGCATAGAAGACCTCCATCGTGCTCCATGCCGGCTGCTTGATGCAGGGGAACTCAGTCACGTGCTTGAACCCGTATTTGCTAGTAGCCGGCCTGATACGTTCTTGTTTCTTTTCGAATGTGCCTCCATTTTGGGCGTAGCCATTGATAGCCTCATCGAGAACACCCCTTATTCTGGTGTAGTTTTTCCTCTTCGCCGTATTCGACGAGTCAAAGTACTAGGCAAATGACCACTTTGGGCATAGCACGATGAGTGTGCAGTATGTGTCCCTGCTCAACACATGCAATTGAAACAAGGATAAGCAATGGATGAAATCTAGACAGAAAACATTAGCTTCGACGGTCGCGAGACTTACTCGGGAAAGACAGGCAAAAGAATGTCCCTCTTCTCACTATTTCTCAACATGAAGCTCTCGAGGTACTTCACTGCCTTGGTCCGTGTACTTGATCCTTCCTCCAGCTGGCTATCACGTATGTAGTAGGGATCCTCTACCACAACGTACGGGGGTAACTCTCGCTGGATCTGCAGCTGAGCATTGAGCGCGTAGGCGGACCAAGTTATAGTCCAGCCGTCTCGAGTGAAACAGATTGAAGATATCCTCGTACGCTATGAAGAACAGTCCCGCGGGGTCTTCATGGACGAAGTCCGGGCCCTCTGGCACCTTGACCACGAACACCGGGTAATTTGGACACTCGTCTTTAAGAAGGAGGCCCTCTAGCATCACGATAATGTTCTGCAAAGTGAGCATTGGTCCAGTTGCCCCGTGTATCTCGTCCGGACACAGTATCGGTTGGGCAGCTTCATGCAAGCGGGTCAAGCCATCCTTAGGGGGTCGTACCACGGCGTCGGCCAAGATCTTACTAGGCTGGCCCTTTACCTTAGCAGGTCTCTTCCTAATCTTCTTGCTGGCGGTGGCCTGATCTGCTGCGGGAGCTGGGGGTACTGGTGGGGGTGCTGCTGGGGGTGCTCGGAGCGACCCTACAACTGTCTTATGCAGTGTGCCAGGGATGAATACTGTACCCTGCTGGAAGGTCAAGCGCTGCGTGATTTCAGCACGCCTAGGTTGATCGTCGTGACTGCGGAAGGCTTCATCGTCACGATCCATAGCAGGCATGTACTTATCTTCGCCGAAGCCCGTGTTGAGGTAGGCATTGATGTCGACATTGTCATCGTAATGATAGTCATCGACACCGGCTCCAGCAAGCCCTATGTCCACGTCCTTGGGTGGTGACGGCGGCCGTGATGCCGGCGGTTGAGGCACAACTGCCTTTGATGATCTTTTGGCCGGTCGTTCCGGCATTTTTCCCAACAACACTTGGTGCCTTGTGGTGGTGGCAACGACCGCCGGTTCCTTCTGGGTGGTGGTGGCGACGACTACGGCCGTTTCATTCTGAGGGGCGAAGTCCTTGGGTACTGTCTGGAGGCCTCTTTGCTTCATGGGCCGGACGATCTTATTGGGCGGGGCCATAGGGGATGTGGCACCGATGTTGCGCTTGATCACAAGACCCCCCCCCCCAAGACGAATCTAGCTCTTCGGCCATTTCATCACCCAAGTCGTGCAGTCTCCAAGTACCAAGTTGTCCTCCTCTTCGCAGCCTGGAGATTGAAAGGGGGGGAGGACGTCGCGATACTCCGACACTACATTGGCCAACTTCACCTTCATCACGTTCTTGTCCATTTGAGATTGGTGCATAGTGCGTTCCCTGGGTTGTATAATAGTGCCGGTAGCAACATCCACCAATTATCTGCCGGGCACCACACGATGCAGGAGTACGCAAGGTTCGTCCTGTTGGGCAACATATCAGGCATCATGAGATGGAAGTCATCTTAAGAAGGCGTAGTTAGATCACGACTAACTAATTAGTTACCTTGGTGATGGCGTCGAGCTCGGCGGGTGTCGAGACAAGGGCGACGGTGCCGGCGGGCGGCCCATCATTCTTCGGCATTGCTGCGGAAGGGGGCGCCAATGCGACCAGAAGGAGCGGCGTATGGGGGGTCACCTGTTGCGGCGGCACTTGCTGGTTCATGCTTGAGTTGCTGCCGACGAAGGTGGGCAGATGGATCGGTCCAATTTGACCCCCCGCATTCCAAGCAGCTATCCCCTCCATCAGCCCAGCGGGGATGACTTCCTTGAGCCTCTCATCCACTAATTTATTGAGCGTGTCGGGGTCCACCTCTCCGCTCTCAAGTTTCTTCTCTAGAACCGCCATCTTCTTCTTCAGCTCCTCGACCTCCTCTTTATCCTTAGTCGATGTCGTCTTCCTCTTCTTTCTCGACGACTTGGCATCCGATGCGTAGTACTCTGCTACCTTCATGTTTAGCCCAAAGCCGGAGATACGGCCAGCTGATGTCGGCGGGGCATCCAACGGCCTTTTCTTGTATGCGTTCGTCGCCCTGTTGAAAGGCGTGTCCCACCGATCCGTCGACCCTTCGGACGAGTGGCCAGATTTCCGCAACTCCCTCTCCTTCGAACAAAAGGAAATAAAGGTGAGCCCATTTGGCTTCATTATCTAATTATTAGATCAATGCAATATACATGTACTTGAGATATATGTTTCCTTACCAAATGTTTCTCGAATTCCTTCACGTCTTGGTCTTTTGTCACGAATTCTCCCGTCTTTCAGTCTAAGAAGTACAGGGACTGGACAAAGTTCCTAACCTGTATATCCGTGATTTTGTGCCAGGGGTTATCTTTTCCGAGACGTTCCATCTCGCGGTCCTCCTTCTCGTAAACAGGTTGTTTTCCTCGGTAACTACCGCTTCCGCAATGTTGGACCCCTATGTTTTGCTCCCGCATATCCTGCCCCCATTTTGTCCATTTTTTACACTCCTCGGTGTTCATGTACGCCTTCATTATGTCGAAATCTTCTTTCACGAGCGTCGGGTCTTTGCCACTGATCTCCTCCTAGCTTTTAACTTTCGCAATCTTCTTCACCCGGGATTTCCAGCTGCTCAAGGCGGTGCTCATCTTCGTGATGGCTAAAGAGTCCACCTTTTTGTTGAACGGCTCCGGGAACGTGTATCGCCGGTGAAGCTTCTTCAGGAGGATTTCGACCAAAGCCGCGTTGTGGCTGCTTCTAAGGTCCGTCGTGTTGATCGACATGCTTTCCCGCACGATGCACCCTAGTTGCATGCCGTACCCTGAGGCAACCGCTCGAGGCGCCAATGGTAGGCCACTTGGCGAGACCTCGGTGATTGTATCAGTGACGTTGGCGAGCACTTGCGGCGTACGATCCTTCCTTGGCGCCCGAGGCTTCTTCTTCTTCTCATCGGTCGTCGGGGCGGCGTCGCCGCTACCACCAGCTGCCGTGCGGTCAGTGCCGCCACCATCGGTGCTGTCATCAACCTCTTCCTCCAAGTACCCCCAATCAACAGCAGCGTCATCCTCCCGGACCTCTTCCTCAATGCCGGTTGCAGCGTGGGCATCCCAGCCCTCTTCCTCGGCACCGGCTTCGGGCATGGACCCGTGCTTGGAAGTGTCCGACATGTTTCTGTAATAACATTCAAATGATCAGAGGAGCAGAATTCTCAAAGTGAGCTTTCTGTTGGGGGGAGGGGGATTGTTTTCACCTTTATTCTATTTGGTATTCAAAATTTAACCCTAGGGTGCTATAGGTTTACTTATTGATTTCCTATCTTATCTTAGCATCACTTGATTCAAATCTGAGTTTTTGAGTTGGATTTCAAATTATTCAATTTAAATTGAAATTCAATTTAAATTTCATTCTTCAGAAACTCTTATCACAATTAAAATTTAAGAAATAAAATTTGCAAGGGGACTGATTTGGATACAAATCACATTTTTTTTTCATTTATCATGATTCTGATACAAAAGAAATATTACATTTGAGATATTAAATGAAAAAAAATTACAATTTTTTTTTTAAGAAAATCTATTAAGTCTAAAACCTGATCAATACTTGGTACAATTACCTGATCAACACTTGGTACATTAGAGTTCACAAAGTACAATTACTAGTAACAGAAGCTAGATTGCAAATAAAAAGACAAGTATGCAAATAAAAAGTATTTGTTTCGTATATACACCTAGCTGAGCTGAGCTCTGGGGTTGTCTGCACACACAAGAGTTTACTCTGACGGATGATCGGTTTACCGATCCCCACACGCTACAAATCCCAAGTGCTTACTCCATGCTTATGTTACTTAATCATTTGCTCGGTCAAGTACAGACGGCCATGTATGCATGCATGGGAACTTGCTCAAGGAAATCAGACCAGTTCACGCCCAATCATCCTCCTGTAACCGCATATACTCCTCCTAGTACTACCATTCATGGTGATTACTACTCCATTTTCAAAGAAAATAAGTAAGTTTGAACATATCAGTAGTACTACCAGTACGGCATAACCCCTCTCCTAGTTGCGGGCTCTCGGTTTGAACATAAAGTTTCCTTATATGGTCCCGCTCAGATTTCTTTAACTAATCAGTATTCAGTACTACTTCTCATAATCAGCTTCAGTTTCCAAAATGGTGCTGGAATGCTGTGTCCACATAAAAAGAAGCTAGATTGCAAATAAAAAGACAAGTATGCAAGTACTGGATAAGCTACTGGATAATTATTTCTACCATATCACTAACACATACTCTGTGTTAGAAAAGCTACTGGAGTAGTACAAAAGGGACAGTGATAGGAAAGGTATCTTATTGCAAAGCTTCACAAGGAAGCATTCTTGCTCATATTTTGTGCTACTACTATACTAATTGAGCAACAGATCATTTAAATTCTCAAGCTTTGAAGGAAGTAGTGCAGATACAGGAGACATTTTATTCTTTCTTCCTTGTGTTATAAAATGGGAAAATGTGGGTAGGTGGTACTGTTTATATTGCTTCGTTTCAGATTATATCATGCCTGCTAAGTGGAAATATCTATTATGTAATGTTCCTTTATCCCTCTTCTTAGAATGAAGGGTTGGTTTAAAGCCTACTTTCGCTTTACTGAAACTACTAACTGTGGACTACAAAAGTCCAGTTTACCATGACGGCCTGCAATTTAAAATAAGTATTGGACAAGTTACAATATAAGCATATACATACAGATTTCTGTTCTTTGGACCTTTCTGAACTTTATTAGTTCAGACACCAATTGGCAGGTCATTTCCATGCATGGTTGTTGGACTTTCAAGCGCCTCTAGTTTATTGGCTCACGTGAACAGATTGTCCCGTCAATCTTATGATGGCAACTCACGTAGCTCTTGTCTATTCCAGGGGGAACCGAACCACCAAATTGGTGAAGAGTCTGCATTTTTTTCTGGTTTACTTAAGCTTATTAGTGTCTGATGTGTCAGGCAGTTATTACTGCTCCAATTCATTACTATCAGTACTGACACCTACGTATTCACTCTTACCACTGCTGCATTTCAAGTTCGAAATTTGAATTCCAAGGATGTGGTGTGAGTTAGCAACAAAAGAGAGATCAAGTTCTTTATTGGTACTAGACTACTGGATCATTTTGCTACAAACGGTAGCTTGAGTCCTTTAGGGAATTACATCTTTAGATCCAATACCGGTACGATTATACCTTAAGATTGCTATTAGGTAATACATGCACATCCCATATTGTGTAAATCAAAATAAGGTATTTTACATTGTTTAGAAGACTGCTCATCTTTTGGAAAACAGAGGATCATGGCAGTACCAACTAGTGCTCAGAGCTCAGATTCCTATAAATAATCCAGAATTCTAAAGTAACAACTTTGCTAGCTTAGTGTCAATAGCTAAACATTAAAGAAAGCTAAAAAGGAGAAACACAACAACAGTCAGAAATGAAAGCAAAAGGAAACACTGTAGCTAGTTCGACGAAAAATTTCGGCATGACCTTTGCTAAAAAAGGCCATGCCGGAGTGCCAGAAATTTGCCGGAACGGAAATGAATCGACGTTCCGGCGAAACATTGGCAACTCTCAATGTGCACCTGCACAAAAACCATCCCCAATCCCCTCAATCTACTGCCTTATTCAGAAATGGAAGATAGCATGAGCACAGTAGGCTGCCCTCTTAGCCTAGCCATGTTTGGACCAGGTTCACATTGCATTCCAGGGTTCACAGGTTACTTCACAGCTTTGGAACCAGACAAATTACTTCACAGCTGCACTATGGCAAACAATAATGAACCAGAAAAAGCATTTTTAGCTATTTACATTGGAAGCAAGTTTGCAGGTTTATAAGTATTGTTTTTTTTTGAACAAAGAGAGGGGTCAAAGACCCCTAGAGCTGCATGTCATAACACGTGGTGGGACAAATTACAACCAGGCCCTTTACATTTCTTGCCCTGTAGATCTGGAAATTCGAAAAAAGACCTGGCACTTTTACAAAGAAGACCCTGGAACTAAAGGTAAAAAGCAATCGAGTCCCGAGTCCACTCCACCACCTCACCGCCGGCGACCTCCAAGCGAGAAGAACCGAGGTCGGAGCCCATCTTGCTCGAATCTCTCCCAGACCGGCGCAGGAAGCAAGCCACCAGCAATCAGCCCTCAAGCGGGGACGAACCACTTGCCCAGGGGCCGACGTCGAGCTCTGGTTGCTTGTCCAGCAGGCCTCCGAAACGGAGGTTGAAGAAGGCCACCTTCTTGGCCCTGATACGCGGAAGCAATTCCAGCTTCGCGTTGTCCGCTCATCTTCGCAGCATCGCACCTGGTTCCTGTCCAAGAGATAGAAAGAAACAGCGAGATCCTCCCGCCCCTCGCCTCCATGGCCGGACAGCAGACGAAGATCCTCCATCACTTCAGACCTCGACGAACAGCACCAAAAGTGCCCCAGAACCAGGGCACCATCTTCGGCCTTATGCGAGGAAGAGAACCCCACCTCCCACCCCTCCAACTCCCACTCCCACCACGAGAGCCAGGACTCAGCGAGAGGAAGCAGAACAACCACACAGGATCTGGCCGGACTCACCTGCGCGGAGATTCTCGAAGGCATAGCGCCCAAACTCAAGCAACAAAGCAAACAAGCAACAGCAAACCCTAAACTACTTCTATACATAGGGGGCCGGCACCCTAGAACATCTCCACACCTGCTAGCTCGAGCGCTAGCGGCGGGGATGGCCGGAGAAAAGCGAGGAAGACGGGGGTCGACTCTCAACGCACTGTAGCAGCAAGGAGAGGATGGACGGTTACATGTGTCGCCTCTGGATATTCCCTTTATAAGTATTGTTGTTAGGGAATATTACAAATATCTGAGTTATGAAACAACTAGTACGTACGTGAAGTCGATCGCACGCTGGAACTTGTTTCCTGGAACTCTACTGTATGACTGACTGTACACACAATAGTCTCGAGAACTCCTTTTTCATGCAGCAGCAAACACTCGTTTTCTCAAGGATACAGCGAAATGTCCCTTGTCCTCCTCAATTTCTACTCTTTTCCAACTAATAGGAATGTGCAGACCTCAAACATCACGGCTACATTGCATCAGTTTTCAAAAACTGCAGCAAAAAAGTCTTTTCACCTGGCAGTAAAATCCTAACAGGGTGTGGAGTGCTTGACATGCGTGAGCATGGCACAGTGACGGGACGGGGCCGCGGGGGTGTGTGTGCGTGCATGGTTGGTGGAGTCAAATCAATTTGGCTAGCTCGGTTTTGAGACATGAACAGAACACACGCGCCTGTATGCGCGAGAGGGAGAAGAGGGGGCTTACTTGCCCTGTAGGTGGAAGGCGTCGAGGAAGACGGCGGTGTCGAGCGGCCGCGGTCGATGCAGACGGCGACGGCGCGGCTCCTCCTCCTAGCTAGGTCACGGCGCGTGCTCCTCCTCCTACCTAGCACCTCCACACGGTTCCTCCACGGTGGCGAGCGCGAGGGAGAAGAGAAGGGGATCCAGAGAAGTGTTTGTCGTCGCGCGCGCGAGAGAGATGGGGATGAACTGCAAAATGTGGCTAAGTGTGGAAAATGAGCGCGCGGGGCCACATGTCATTGGCTGGGAGGCATATTCTGTGGTGCACCACGAGCCCGTGCGCCACAGAATTTCTTGGGCCTATTCTGTGGCCACGTGTGCGGGGCCACATGTCATTGGGTCGAAGATATTTCTATGGCGCACCCGCCAGACGGTGCGCCACAGAATTGTTTGATTTCTATGGCGCATGCATTTAGTGGTGCGCCACAGAATTGGGTCGATAGATAAATAAAAAAACGAAACGATGTATGTGACAGTTATCTATTACTAGCCCAATTGGTTTAGCTGTGAAGTAAATAAGGCTAGTGGCATGTGTTCGAATCCTGTGTTGTCCCACATTTTTTTAATATTTTATTTAATTATAATTAAAGAAAGAAAACATTAAATTACAATTAATTAAAGAAGAAGTGATTGTCTCACATACATACATGCACGTATATATATATATAAAGAATCACATACATACATGCACATATATAAATAAGTGCTTGTCTCACATACACATGCACATATATATAGAAAGAAGTGCTTGTCTAACATACACATACACATGCACATATATACACACAAAAGTCTTCTTAATTTGTCTCGATCGGTTCCGATCTAGCTTAATTAGCATCTCTTACCCTTTTTGTTGGCGACTGAATACTTTATGCCAGCCACCTTGAGATTTCTTCGCGTGAACGGACAACCGTGGGTAGGTAGGGATGTCTTCCTTCTTACTTTACCAGTAGTAGGCATGTCGAAGTGTTTGTCGAACTCCTCCTCGATCTTCGGATCACCGTTCTTGTCCAAGTCTTCCTCGTTGGCGTCTCCTTCCATTCCGATGATGCTCCTCTTGCCCATCCTCACGACGACACGGCTAGGCCTTGACGGGTCGGTGATGAAGAAGCATTGGTCAACTTGGCTAGAGAGTACCCATGGCTCATTTTTCGCGGATGCGTTCTTCGATTTGGCATCGGGTATAACCATTGTGGTGAAATACCGTCCTTCTTTCTTGACATTCTTGACCCATCTCACACAGAACATTGGCACCACCGTCTCTCCGCATTAGTTGAGCTCCCATATCTTCTCGATCTTTCCGAAGTATCTTTCTTTGACATTAGTCTCGTCATCGCCATATGATAGCATAGTTACTCCTGAGTTTTGATTTTCGCTACTCATGTCCTTGTCCTCGGTGGAGAATCTGTAACCGGAGATGTCGTACCCCTGATAGGTCCTTACGTTCTGCCCGGGGCCCTGTGATAAGATGTATATGAGTTTTTCATCTTCCGTAGAAGGCATTTTTCTCCGTGCTTCAATCAGTTGACTTTGCTTGAACCAACGCGTGAAGCCGGAGTTGTGCTCTTTGGTTACATCTCCCATCTTCCTCGGCCCGCCCATTTCAATATAATTCTGATTGATTAAGCTTTTGTGCTCTTCCACGAAAGACTAGATCAATTTTAAGTGTTGTAGCGCGACCCGGTGAACCCTTTCAAAGTCGTCGCGTCGTTTTTGAATGCCGACATGGATGTCACGGCAGCCCTCGTGGTGACCGACTCCGTTGAGCCTGCCGAGGTGCGTCCTGGTGGACAAACCGACATCCTGGTCGTCTTCGGTGCTTAGGTAATTGTCGCAGAAAGAGATGCACTCGTTGGTTAGAAATCCTTTGGCCATGCTTGCGTCTGGACGGTCCCTATTGCGAACGTATCCTTTCAGGACACCATTCTGCCTTTCCATCGGCATCATGTAGTGCAGGAACGTCGGTCCGAGATGCCTGATGCCATCAACGACATGGAGAAGGAGATGGACACATATATCACAGAATGCCGGCGGGAAGTAAATCCCGAGCTCGCATAGTATCACCACGATCTCATCCTGTAGCATCTTGAGCTGCCTCACGCCGATCGATTTCCGGGTGATACCGTCGAAAAAGTTGCAAAGGCCAAACAACGTATCACGGACATGCTTGTCCATTATCCCTCGGATCGCAATGGGAAGTATCTACGTCATGAGCACGTGACAATCGTGAGACTTCACCCCGGTAAACCTCTTCTTCGCTAAGTCCAAATATCTTCTTATACTCCCTGAGTATCCGTGAGAAACTTTGACTTCGAGGAGGCACCTGAAAAACTGCTCAAGCACCGGCGGACTCAATGTGAAGCAGGCAGCGGGAAGCACCACGATGTTCTTCTTAGCCTTTTTGCGGGGGCGTTGAGTCCCTTCCATCTTATCCTCATCGTCATCTTCATCTTCATCATCATCATCATCATCATCATCATCATCATCACTATCGGCGGGGACCTGTAGATTTTTCCTAATGCCAAAATGTTTCAGATCGTACCTTGCTTTCTGCCCATCCTTGGACTTTTCCGAATTGCAAATAGTGCCAAGCAGACTCTCCGTAACGTTCTTCGTAATGTGGATCACATCAAGGCTATGAGGCGTGTGGAGGATCGGCCAGTACTCCAAGTCGTGGAAAACAGACCTCGCTTTCCATACACCCAGCAGCGGCTCTGGCTTGGGTCGCTTTTTTCCCGGCGAAGGGCACTCGTCCCAATTTTTCAGATGCTCGTCGATTTCTGCGCCGCTCCTCGTGCGCGGAGCTCCATTGGGCTCGTCTTTACCATTGAACAACTCACCGCGTTTTCTCCATGGGTGATCCAGGCGAAGCCACCTTCGAGCCCCTGGGTACACAGTTTTCGAAGACCCAGGATCCCTTGGTACATGGAGATGCGGGGTCCCGTCCATGCACTTCACGTAGCCGCAGAATCCGTGACCGACCTGGGCAGATACATACACATAACCAGGATAGTCTGTGACCGTCGTGAGCAACGCGGCTCTCATATGGAAATAATCTCTAGTGTACGCGTCCCACGTACGGGGTGGCGTCTTCCACAACGTGTCTAACTCGTCTTTTAGCAGCCCGAGATACAAATGCATGTCGACACCTGGTTGTTTCGGCCCCTGGATGAGAATACTCAAGTGTATGTACTTTTGCTTGGTGCACAGTCACGGGGGTAGGTTGTAAGGCCATACAAACACGGGCCGGCTGCTATGTGGCTACTCTGGTTGCCGAACGGATTGAGTCCATCGGTGCTCATACCCAGCCTGACGTTCCTCGCGTCGCCCCCGAAACTCGGGAAAACTATGTCCAATGCTTCCCGCTGGGCAGCGTCTGCAGGATGTGTCATAATATAGCCCTTCTCCGGATCTTCTTCCGGCTTCTCTCTTTCCGCGTGCCATTGCATGAGGTTTGCTTCCTTAGGGTCCACGTAGTACCGCTGAAGAGGGGGAGTGATAGGAAAGTACCATACCACTTCTCGAGGAATTTTTTTGTTGTTGGTTCCACTCTTGTATCGTCCGTGGCCGTACTTCGGACATGTGGTTGTGTCCTTGTACTCCCCACGATAAATTACACAATCATTGATGCAGGCGTGGAATTTTTCGTGAGGTAGGTCAAGAGGGCACACGACTTTCTTAGCCTCGTTGATACTGCTTGGCAATGTGTTCCCCTCGGGAAGGCGATCGTGCCAGAATTTCATGCTCTTGTTGAAACTCGAGTCGGTCCATTTGTTTTGCGTCTTCATCTTCAGAGCAGCAAGCGTTACATGCAAGCGTGTATCCTCGGGGCGGCACCCAGGAAACAACGGAGTCACCCCGTCTATCTCCATTTGCGCCAGCTTGGCTTTCTCCCTAGCTGCAGCTATGTCGTTGCTCGTCTCCTTAAGCAGCAGATCCTGAACATGAGAGTCCCGCAAGACCGAAATTAGTGGGGTCTCTTCACGCCTTCATCGTCATGTCGATCTTCTCCGCCGACATATCCTTCATCATGATGATCTTCTTCGCCGTCATTTCATTCGTCACCCCGCTCGCCCTCTTCTTCGTGCACACCTTTTGCTGCCGGCGGTGCCACGTGGTTGTTGTCGCACCCGGACTTCTAAAGGATACTCGCCGTTCCGTTGAACAGTAGTAGATTGGATTACGGGGCTTACCGGCACCCGCGTCCTCTTACGAGTAGGCCAACACACGTATGTGTGACAACCAACCCCTATCTGTTCAGCGTCGACGTAAACTATCCCATAGAAATCAGGATACTTCCATTGACGTACTTCAAAACATACACGCATGGTACGTCAACGGCATTGGAACAAGTGATATCACAACAGATCTCTACGACACAAAAGATTGAAATAAATTGCAAATAGCTCTCATTAGAGCAGAGATAGCAAATACAATCATCCAGAGGACACATGTCCCAACAATTCATCATTACATCACAGCGGAAGCATTCAACATGTCTGAGTACAGACAAGAACCAAATAGGCCTAAGAGGCCGGAAACGAACAGACGGAGCCCATCCACGAAGTCTCGGATCCTGCCCGGGTCCGCTATCTACTCGTCAGCAGCCTCGTCATACTCCACGTAGTAGCCACCATAGGGATCCTCGGAATCGTAGTCTGCATAAACCACAGCCCCAAAAGGGGTCAGTACATAAACGTACTGGCAAGCAAGACTCACAGTTCACCAAAGTGTAACCCGTCAACACCAAGCACAGATGTCTTGGGTTCAACGGAAGAAAGGGGATATAAAGATGCTGCAACTGGCTGCTCTAAACAACTACAGAGTTACTACCACTTCCGGCTATCAGAAAGGAGAGAAGATCGTGTATCGTAACCAACCTATCAACTAACTCCAAACAAACCCATCCTGGATCTCGCCCCTTATCCAAAGAAGCAATCCGAGGATAACTCACACAGTTGGATTAATGATGGTTCAGATTATTGTGTCAATAAGCCTATTACTAGTCAAGTTGTTAATCATTGGGTGTAAGGTTGTTAATCATTAGGTTTAAGTTGTCCTGAGTACTTGTTAGCCAGTACTTTCACAAAGTAATCCATAACCGCGGAAAACACGGCTTCTCGAGAAGATTATCCCTGCAGGGTTGCACCAATTTGGCCGTACACGCAAGAATAACCCGCCAGATGGAAATGCACTTCCACCAAGCAGGGCACTCTACACAACTCGACTCTTCTTCGCATCAAGCCCAAAGAACCTTGGGCGCACGGCTAATCAAGCCCCGAAGAAAAGGGACCCTCATAGCACTCTAAGACCGTGTCCCCCTATATGCCGACTACAAAAGTTCCACCCTGGCCTGGGCTCGCAAAAATATGCATGCGGCAAATGGAAAACACGAACTAAATGAGGCGATTTGGACAAGATGCGAATCGAATCAAATTGAGGGCGGCGCCCATACTCGCTTCCCACATGCGGTTAGTGCGCTCATCATGGATCAGTAGACAAGACCCTTTTCCTATTAGGGTCGACACTAGCAGGCCTCAAAACCACACAGGACCTCCTGCCGGTGCCTTATCATCAAATTATTATTAATAATAACATTAACATGATTGATTGATTAAACATCGAGCCCCCAGAACGTAATGAAATATTAACAGAAAGTAACGGGTAACAGACTCGAGCAAAACAACCTAAGCATGCTAGTAAGACACTGGCTCAACCAAAGGGGTGATAGGAGTGGAGGTGAGGCAATATCAAGGTTAAGGGATTCATGTGATGGGTTCGTAACAGAAACAACAACTACTAAGGCTAGCAGTAAAGAACAACGGAAAGTATCGGTAACCAATGTTGAAAGGAACACAGTGGTTCATGTGAGTGATAACTTGCCTGCAAACCCAGTAGCCTGGTACTGAGCTAACTCCTTAGAAGGGATGTCGTAAGTATCGTCGGTCTCAACGTCGTCGTGTATCCGAGAAGAAGCAAACAAACAATGCAGAAATATAAACAATCATTATCATGGCATTGTGCACAATCAAAGATGATGCATGTCAAGTTAATGGTTGCATCAAAATAAACTAGTTGATGAAGTGACACAATTTAAATGGATCCCTATGCAATTGGATTGCATATGGAAAAGGTCCATGCATTAAGTGGAAGCAAATGATCTATAATTGATTAACATGTGAAAGTTTGCTTATCATGATGCATGCATGATGACAACAACAAAATAACATTGAATAACAATAATAGATGCAAGTGAAAAGGAATTTAACAAGTGTGGAAGTTATTTGTTAAGTTTGGAAAGTTTGGTTACTTAAACATGTCACACAAGTATTTGTTGTTTTCACCAATTTTAATTGTCCAAAATATATAACAAAGTTTATATTTGAGAAGAACACCAAATTTTAGGTGGATTACATGTTTCACTTGTTGAAAAAGGATTTCAAATAAATTATTTAGGAATTAAACAAGTTTAAGCAAGAAGTAAATGAATTTAATTCAAACATGAACTTATTTGAACTTTTATTTGTTCAAAACATTAAGTGAGATTCATATTTGAAAATTTTATGCTTTTATGGTTTGAAAACATATTTTATATGTCCCAGAAGAATTTTAGTTGATCAAGTTATGAATTTAACAATATTAAATGATTTAAACAAGGTTTAAATCATTCAACCAATTTTAATTATTCAAAACATGAAACAAATTTTATATTTGGAAAGGTGGTTTAATTTTGCATGGAAAACATATTTCATTTGTGGAAATTGGATTTAAAATGAGCAAGTTATAATTTTGGCAATTTTAAATGCAATAAACAAGAAACAGTTGTTTTCAGCAATTTAAATTATTCAAAACAGCAAACAAAATTTATATTTGGAAAGTACATGAAAAGTTGATTGGATAACATATTTAGTTTGTGGAATTTGGAATTTTTATGCCCAAGTTATGAATTTTGCAAGTTTAAGTGAATTTGACAAGTTTTCAAATATTGCACCAATTTAAAATATTCAAAACAGTAAACAAATTTTATATTTGGATAGAACATTTAATTTGGGACAGAAAACATATTTAAAAAGTTAAAATTGGAGTTGGGATGAATTTCTTATGCAATTTACAAAATTGGGTGCAAATCTGCCTTTTTTTTACAATATTTAGGGATTTAGAAAAATTAACAGGGACTTGGAAATAAATTGCAAGGATTTAGAAAGAATTATACATGGCCTAGAATTAAAGATACAGGGGCTTGGTTGTGATTTGGGGGAAGTTCTGTAACCAAACAAATAAAATAAAAAGGTTGGTTTTTAGTTGAGGGAGTGGGGGATCGAACCCAAGCCCTCTGCCTCCTGCGCCCCAGGGAACAACCAGTTGGGCTGCGCTGCTGTTGTTGAAAGGAAGGGATACGGGGGGTGGATATGGTTCAGAACTGCTGTGAATCTAAATAGGAAAATTAGACAGAAAAGGTGGGGGCTTGGGGACTCGACCCTGCGACCTGAGGCTTGTGCGCTCTGGTCTCTGCCACTGCGGTGGTGCGGTGCGTTGTGTCTAGGAAGGGGGGCGAGGGAAGATAAGGTGTTGCTGCGAGCGGAAATTTTGGAACTGCACGTTCCTGTACCCGATCTAGACAGGGACAGCGACCTGCAGCGGCTCGCCGGCCTGCTGCCACGCGCGGGAGGGCGCCGTGCGCGGTGTGGGTGCGTGGGTGCCGGCGTGTGCTGCGACGTGTGATCGAAGGGGAGGGAGAGGAGGAAGGGAACCGAGGCTCACCATCGAGGCAGGAGGCGGTCGGAGCAGATGTGGACAGGGAGGTCGCCGGCGGGAAGGAGGCGACGGTGTCGGTGACTCAGGCCCTCCCGGCCCAAGCCAAGGGGGGGAGAAGGGAGCCCGTGGCGGGGGCTTTCCATTCCCGCCCCTAGCCACGGCGGAGGGAGCCCCTAGCCCCGGTGATCGCCGGAGGAAGAGGAGGTCGGTGGAGGGGTACAGGTTCAGGTTACAGAGAAAGACCAGAGAGAAGAGAGAGCAGAGGGAGGAGGGAGAGATTGGAGGCGGGGAGAGGGAAGAAGGAGGGAGTAGCTAGGGTTAGGGAACCCTAGGGCAGAGGGGTGGAGTTATAGGGAAGGTGGAGGAGGGGATCACCGTTGTTCCTTCTCTACACATACGTGGTTGCTTCAGATGAAGTCCGTACGAGGAAGAAGAAGTGGGAAGGGGTATCGGGCCTGATAGGGAAAATAGGTGGGCTGGGCTTGCTGCTGCTCCTCTCTCCTCTCTTTCTAATATTTGTTCCAATTTATATTTTTTTTGTAGCAACTAGAAAATGGAAGCAAAAGATAGGTTTTAGAGTTTTAAAAATTTAGGGAAAATTCATGTGGGATTGTTAGCTCATTATCTACCAAAAGCCAACTTAAGTTTTTGAAATTCAAATTTATTTGCTGTTTTTGCACATTGGTTTGAATTGGAATAATTTTGGGTTAATAGTTGGTTATTTAAAACAAGGTTTTTAAATATGGCAAACCAATGAGTTTAATTGGAGACAAAGGAGCATATTTGTTTTGGTAATTTCATAATTTTCAAATTAGGTGCTGTTTAATGTTTTGATTTGAATTTGAAAACAATTTGGGAAATATTTAATTGAAATAAAGGCACCATTTTATTAGTTGATTCCTTATGGAATAAAATGAAAACAATTGGTTGTTTTTACTTGAGATTTGTATTTAAAAGGTTGTAACAGAGCAAGTATGAAAACAAAGCATTTGGAATTGTTTGAGTTTCATTATGAAAACAAATAAAAACAGTTGCAAACACATAGTAAACAAATGCAAACAAGAGAGTAAAATGATAACATGATGCAATACTTTCATTAAACAGGAAATCAAACATTCTAAATGGTAGGTTTTCATACTTGGGCTGTTACAAAACGCCCCCCTTGAAGGAATCGCGCCCCGAGATTCCTACTGAGAAAAGAAAAGGTCCGGAAACTTCTTGGGTAGACGTCAGGGAATTAGTAAACCACCGTAACATTTTCAAATAAAGGGAGAGGTTTTGTATTGAGGGTGTATAGCTGGATAGAACTTGATTCATTTGGAGAATAGACTATCTGGAATGTGGTGATTCAGGAATGTTTCCTCGAAACAACTCCAGGTGATAGTAATGCCAGCTCTCATAGCCTGGTAGTTTTCGAAACAACAACAACCTTTCTGGCCAGATAGACTTGATATTTGGGAAGTTTTGATTAGACGCCGGTAGAAGAATTGAAATGGAAAACAACAACAAGGTTTCAACGGATGAAAAGGATGTTGAGAAGAACAGGATAACGAAGCAACACCGGGAAAAACGAGACCAAAACACTCCTGAGGTACTACGGAAAAACCCATCTGGGCTTCTAAAGGATCAATATGTACTGCTTAAGGAATAGAGGATTTGCTTCCGGGGCTTACACGCCTCCGTTCTCAATCGTGAGTAGGCAACATGATAAATCATGTCACAACCACCTCCATTCCTCTGGTCTAGTAGATATAACCATCCTAGAGAAACCAGGATTCGTGAAAACCTATCTTGAAAGTTTAGATGAGAAGGGAAAACAACGTTACACTTCCTTACCAGAAAAGGGAGGGTGGGTGGGGAAAGAAGAAAAAGAACAGAATTCCTACTCTCACGTTTCATTTTTCCTATATAGCTACAAAATAGTTTCTAGACTCAACTGCGACCAGTAAAAAGGGATCCTACAGGCAGACAGGCTCTGATACCATTTGTCGCACCCGGACTTCTAAAGGATACTCGCCGTTCCGTTGAACAGTAGTAGATTGGATTACGGGGCTTACCGGCACCCGCGTCCTCTTACGAGTAGGCCAACACACGTATGTGTGACAACCAACCCCTATCTGTTCAGCGTCGACGTAAACTATCCCATAGAAATCAGGATACTTCCATTGACGTACTTCAAAACATACACGCATGGTACGTCAACGGCATTGGAACAAGTGATATCACAACAGATCTCTACGACACAAAAGATTGAAATAAATTGCAAATAGCTCTCATTAGAGCAGAGATAGCAAATACAATCATCCAGAGGACACATGTCCCAACAATTCATCATTACATCACAGCGGAAGCATTCAACATGTCTGAGTACAGACAAGAACCAAATAGGCCTAAGAGGCCGGAAACGAACAGACGGAGCCCATCCACGAAGTCTCGGATCCTGCCTGGGTCCGCTATCTACTCGTCAGCAGTCTCGTCATACTCCACGTAGTAGCCACCATGGGGATCCTCGGAATCGTAGTCTGCGTAAACCACAGCCCCAAAAGGGGTCAGTACATAAACGTACTGGCAAGCAAGACTCACAGTTCACCAAAGTGTAACCCGTCAACACCAAGCACAGATGCCTTGGGTTCAACGGAAGAAAGGGGATATAAAGATGCTGCAACTGGCTGCTCTAAACAACTACAGAGTTACTACCACTTCCGGCTATCAGAAAGGAGAGAAGATCGTGTATCGTAACCAACCTATCAACTAACTCCAAACAAACCCATCCTGGATCTCGCCCCTTATCCAAAGAAGCAATCCGAGGATAACTCACACAGTTGGATTAATGATGGTTCAGATTATTGTGTCAATAAGCCTATTACTAGTCAAGTTGTTAATCATTGGGTGTAAGGTTGTTAATCATTAGGTTTAAGTTGTCCTGAGTACTTGTTAGCCAGTACTTTCACCAAGTAATCCATAACCGCGGAAAACACGGCTTCTCGAGAAGATTATCCCTGCAGGGTTGCACCAATTTGGCCGTACACGCAAGAATAACCTGCCAGATGGAAATGCACTTCCACCAAGCGGGGCACTCTACACAACTCGACTCTTCTTCGCATCAAGCCCAAAGAACCTTGGGCGCACGGCTAATCAAGCCCCGAAGAAAAGGGACCCTCATAGCACTCTAAGACCGTGTCCCCCTATATGCCGACTACAAAAGTTCCACCCTGGCCTGGGCTCGCAAAAACATGCATGCGGCAAATGGAAAACACGAACTAAATGAGGCGATTTGGACGAGATGCGAATCGAATCAAATTGAGGGGGGCACCCATACTCGCTTCCCACATGCGGTTAGTGCGCTCATCATGGATCAGTAGACAAGACCCTTTTCCTATTAGGGTCGACACTAGCAGGCCTCAAAACCACACAGGGCCTCCTGCCGGTGCCTTATCATCAAATTATTATTAATAATAACATTAACATGATTGATTGATTAAACATCGAGCCCCCAGAACGTAATGAAATAGTAACAGAAAGTAACGGGTAACAGACTCGAGCAAAACAACCTAAGCATGCTAGTAAGACACTGGCTCAACCAAAGGGGTGATAGGAGTGGAGGTGAGGCAATATCAAGGTTAAGGGATTCATGTGATGGGTTCGTAACAGAAACAACTACTACTAAGGCTAGTAGTAAAGAACAACGGAAAGTATCGGTAACCAATGTTGAAAGGAACACAGTGGTTCATGTGAGTGATAACTTGCCTGCAAACCCAGTAGCCTGGTACTGAGCTAACTCCTTAGAAGGGATGTCGTAAGTATCGTCGGTCTCAACGTCGTCGTGTATCCGAGAAGAAGCAAACAAACAATGCAGAAATATAAACAATCATTATCATGGCATTGTGCACAATCAAAGATGATGCATGTCAAGTTAATGGTTGCATCAAAATAAACTAGTTGATGAAGTGACACAATTTAAATGGATCCCTATGCAATTGGATTGCATATGGAAAAGGTCCATGCATTAAGTGGAAGCAAATGATCTATAATTGATTAACGTGTGAAAGTTTGCTTATCATGATGCATGCATGATGACAACAACAAAATAACATTGAATAACAATAATAGATGCAAGTGAAAAGGAATTTAACAAGTGTGGAAGTTATTTGTTAAGTTTGGAAAGTTTGGTTACTTAAACATGTCACACAAGTATTTGTTGTTTTCACCAATTTTAATTGTCCAAAATAGATAACAAAGTTTATATTTGAGAAGAACACCAAATTTTAGGTGGATTACATGTTTCACTTGTTGAAAAAGGATTTCAAATAAATTATTTAGGAATTAAACAAGTTTAAGCAAGAAGTAAATGAATTTAATTCAAACATGAACTTATTTGAACTTTTATTTGTTCAAAACATTAAGTGAGATTCATATTTGAAAATTTTATGCTTTTATGGTTTGAAAACATATTTTATATGTCCCAGAAGAATTTTAGTTGATCAAGTTATGAATTTAACAATATTAAATGATTTAAACAAGGTTTAAATCATTCAACCAATTTTAATTATTCAAAACATGAAACAAATTTTATATTTGGAAAGGTGGTTTAATTTTGCATGGAAAACATATTTCATTTGTGGAAATTGGATTTAAAATGAGCAAGTTATTATTTTGGCAATTTTAAATGCAATAAACAAGAAACAGTTGTTTTCAGCAATTTAAATTATTCAAAACAGCAAAAAAAATTTATATTTGGAAAGTACATGAAAAGTTGATTGGATAACATATTTAGTTTGTGGAATTTGGAATTTTTATGCCCAAGTTATGAATTTTGCAAGTTTAAGTGAATTTGACAAGTTTTCAAATATTGCACCAATTTAAAATATTCAAAAAAGTAAACAAATTTTATATTTGGATAGAACATTTAATTTGGGACAGAAAACATATTTAAAAAGTTAAAATTGGAGTTGGGATGAATTTCTTATGCAATTTACAAAATTGGGTGCAAATCTGCCTTTTTTTACAATATTTAGGGATTTAGAAAAATTAACAGGGACTTGGAAATAAATTGCAAGGATTTAGAAAGAATTATACAGGGCCTAGAATTAAAGATACAGGGGCTTGGTTGTGATTTGGGGGAAGTTCTGTAACCAAACAAATAAAATAAAAAGGTTGGTTTTTAGTTGAGGGAGTGGGGGATCGAACCCAAGCCCTCTGCCTCCTGCGCCCAGGGAACAACCAGTTGGGCTGCGCTGCTGTTGTTGAAAGGAAGGGATACGGGGGGTGGATATGGTTCAGAACTGCTGTGAATCTAAATAGGAAAATTAGACAGAAAAGGTGGGGGCTTGGGGACTCGACCCTGCGACATGAGGCTTGTGCGCTCTGGTCTCTGCCACTGCGGTGGTGCGGTGCGTTGTGTCTAGGAAGGGGGGCGAGGGAAGATAAGGTGTTGCTGCGAGCGGAAATTTTGGAACTGCACGTTCCTGTACCCGATCTAGACAGGGACAGCGACCTGCAGCGGCTCGCCGGCCTGCTGCCACGCGCGGGAGGGCGCCGTGCGCGGTGTGGGTGCGTGGGTGCCGGCGTGTGCTGTGACGTGTGATCGAAGGGGAGGGAGAGGAGGAAGGGAACCGAGGCTCACCATCGAGGCAGGAGGCGGTCAGAGCAGATGTGGACAGGGAGGTCGCCGGCGGGAAGGAGGCGACGGTGGCGGTGACTCAGGCCCTCCCGGCCCAAGCCAAGGGGGGGAGAAGGGAGCCCGTGGCGGGGGCTTTCCATTCCCGCCCCTAGCCACGGCGGAGGGAGCCCCTAGCCCCGGTGATCGCCGGAGGAAGAGGAGGTCGGTGGAGGGGTACAGGTTCAGCTAGGTTCAGGTTACAGAGAAAGACCAGAGAGAAGAGAGAGCAGAGGGAGGAGGGAGAGATTGGAGGCGGGGAGAGGGAAGAAGGAGGGAGTAGCTAGGGTTAGGGAACCCTAGGGCAGAGGGGTGGAGTTATAGGGAAGGTGGAGGAGGGGATCACCGTTGTTCCTTCTCTGCACATACGTGGTGGCTTCAGATGAAGTCCGTACGAGGAAGAAGAAGTGGGAAGGGGTATCGGGCCTGATAGGGAAAATAGGTGGGCTGGGCTTGCTGCTGCTCCTCTCTCCTCTCTTTCTAATATTTGTTCCAATTTATATTTTTTTTGTAGCAACTTGAAAATGGAAGCAAAAGATAGGTTTTAGAGTTTTAAAAATTTAGGGAAAATTCATGTGGGATTGTTAGCTCATTATCTACCAAAAGCCAACTTAAGTTTTTGAAATTCAAATTTATTTGCTGTTTTTGCACATTGGTTTGAATTGGAATAATTTTGGGTTAATAGTTGGTTATTTAAAACAAGGTTTTTAAATATGGCAAACCAATGAGTTTAATTGGAGACAAAGGAGCATATTTGTTTTGGTAATTTCATAATTTTCAAATTAGGTGCTGTTTGATGTTTTGATTTGAATTTGAAAACAATTTGGGAAATAATTTATTGAAATATAAGGCACCATTTTATTAGTTGATTCCTTATGGAATAAAATGAAAACAATTGGTTGTTTTTACTTGAGATTTGTATTTAAAAGGTTGTAACAGAGCAAGTATGAAAACAAAGCATTTGGAATTGTTTGAGTTTCATTATGAAAACAAATAAAAACAGTTGCAAACACATAGTAAACAAATGCAAACAAGAGAGTAAAATGATGACATGATGCAATACTTTCATTAAACAGGAAATCAAACATTCTAAATGGTAGGTTTTCATACTTGGGCTGTTACAGTTGTGGTCGTCAAAGAAACCGCGTCTGAGAAGGTGCTCCTCCAATTGTCCGGAATCAGGGTCAATCCAGCGCACGAGTTTGCATGATCGACACGGACATCTTATCTGCCGCCTGTTGCACCGAATCATGTCTGCCTTCGCGTCTTTCTTGTATCTAGCGATTCGAGCAGAGCTCATTTCTAGTACCATGGTTGCCTGCACACACACATAGAGAGCAGAAAATTAGAACCACAACATGCATAGTCTCCGGAAAAATTCGGCATGACCTCTCCTATAAGTAGGACATATGGGGTGCAAAAGTTTGCCGAAATGGAAGTGAATCAACATTTCGGCAAACATCCATGCACCATGACCGCCCGCGCGCGCGCGACAATCGGTCCACCTGCACATGCATGACAAGCACCCATACACATCGATCGATGGCCACACGAGACATGCACCTCCAACTATACTCACATAGTAGATTCGATACCGATCGAGACGCGAAAGCGAGGAGAGGGAGGGACCGGAGTATAGATGGAGGTAATTAGGCCCCCTCAACAACAAGAAACTTCACCAACAATTATACATCGAAAAAGATTGGTTCACCTACCAAAAAAGGAGAATTAAATGTGTAAAATTGGAGTGGAGAGAAGGGGAAGGCGAGTGAGCAACATCCACTTGGAATGAAATGAGTGGGGAGAGAGAGAGGGGGCTACCATCTTTATGTGCACAGTGCACTTATTCTGTGGCGCACCTGTACAATATTCTGTGGCGCACTGCTTTGCTGCGCCACAGAAAAGACATATTCTGTGGTGCATGGTAACACATGCGCCACAGAATATAGTTTTTCTGTGGCGCAACAGAACAGTGCGCCACAGAAATGGCATATTCTGTGGCGCACCAGGGTACCTGCGCCATAAAAATAGGTGTACTGACAGCCAGTACAATGATTGGGGTGGGCCCCACCTTGTTTCTGTGGCGCACCAGGCAGACATGCGTCCCATGCGCCACAAAATTTTATTTCTATGGCGCACGTCATCTAGGTGCGCCACAGATGTTGTTCCATAGAAAGGCACTTCTCCACTAGTGGTGGATCGTTTGCAGCTCCCCGTTCGGAGCGGAGTTGGTTGAGCTTAGCTAGCCTAGTGCTCCAGTTTTTTTTTCCCCGCTTTTACCTGTTATTTGACTCTCGGTTGTTTTGTTTTCTTGTCTAAACTGGGTTTGTCTCCAGTACTGTGGTGGGCTTGTTTGTAAGGCTAGTCACAGTGGGAGTAACATAGGTAGTAACATCAGTGCGACGTAGGCAAAAAATCTAACATGGCACGTATTTAATGAGGAGAGAAATGAGGGTGGTAACTAGCTATGTTACTGTAACATCACACATTCCAATACACAATGAGTCTATAGACTAATTAATATGACACTACCTATATGTTACTCCCCACTATGGAGGTAGTAACATAGTCTAGAAAAACGTGTATGTTACTAGTGTATGTTACTCTCCATTGTGACTAGCCTAATGAACTCTGTGGCTTTCTTTAATAAAGCGGGCGGGTGCCTTTTCTCTAAAAAACATACGTGATACCTAAAATAAAGGAGACCTGAACTTACACCTGATCCATCCATTTTTATGCATGGAGGTCCAAAAGCGAGGAAGACAAATATAGTAGGAGTAGTAGTACTACACAGACGCGAGAGTCCAAAACGGCATTCCGGGCAGCACTCAGCACTAACCCAGCACCAGCAGCGGCTGCGTGCGCTGTGTGCCACTCGACGGCCGGCGTAATGGGCACCGAGAAACATGTGGCATAGTACGGTGGGGGTGACCGGCCACAGCAACGACGGCCGGCCGGGATGGTGTGACGCATGCTGTCGTGGCGCGAACGTATGGTTCATGGGTGATGAGCATGGATGGATGTTGTCGTTAGACTAGTCACAATGGGGAGTATTATGCACTGAATCATGCGTATGGTACTATTTATGTTACTAGTCTCACAATAGGTAGTAACATATTTGTAATGTTATATAGTACAACATTTATTACATTGTAGACTTATTTTGTATTGAGTTACGTTATGTTACAGTATCTAACTATGGTACCACCATCACCTTTCTCATCATTAATTGCACCGTCACCTCAATTTTTTTGCCAACATGTCATTTATGATACCACATATGATACCCGCATTGTGAATAGTCTCAACGACAACGACGACGACGCACCGACGATGCCGGCCTTCACGCCCATTTCTGGATAGCGCTTTATCTCCTCTACTCAACGGCACACTGACGACGATGCCCTCCGGCTCGTCGGTGAAGGCACATATGAATATGATCCGTCTTTTTTGTACAATGGAGGGTCCCCGAAGGGACACGAACCTTCTGTATTAAAACCACTGGATGAGCTCGAAAATTACAAGGAACCCCATAGAAGTGAAAATTACACATAGGTCCCTGACAATTGTAAGGAAGACCTTGGAAAGAAAATTGAAATCACGATCAGGTCCACCTTCTTCTCCAGCGGGGAGCAACAGGAGACGCGCTCTGCAACCAAGAACAGCGGCGGGGACGCCACCACTTGTCGCTGTCATGGTGATAACCTCAGCAGCACGTCTCTTCAAGGGCCTCCTATAGGAGGTTGATTTCTTGCCGGAATCACTCGACGGCAGAGTAGGCCTCTTCTTGGCCTTGGATGTCAGACGAACAACGTTGTTCGCTGATGATTCGCTCCGAATCAAGGTTCTGAAACTCCGGAACCGCTCCCAATTCGCCGAAATCCCCCTCTCGCATCCAATCTGGATCACCACCACGGCAATCGCAAAGAAGATGGCGAGAGAAAGCTCCAGCCGAACAGAAACGGTGAAGACCCGAAGACATCGAGGCGAAGATAGCAGCTCACCATGAATCCCTCGGTGCCTGCCACGGACCAGGGACGGCGAGCGGAGATGATCTCGATGGAGACGGATCTTGGGGGCAGGATTTATTGGGCAGTGGCTGATACGCACCTTCCCCTTTCTCCTCCATGGAGCAAAAGAAGAGGCAGCACCCCACCCCTCCGGCAAAGATCCCGCAACCTCGCCAGAATAACTGCCAGGACGAACCTTATTCATGGAGATTTCCGGCACACCACCCGTCGGTAGCAACGCTGGACGCCACTCCAACATCGCAACAACCAGAGCAATCTGCCAGAGACCCTGGCCATGGCCGTCGACGGCCAAGGTACACCTCCCCAGCGCCACCAGGGGCCACAAGCAACGAACGGAAACAACTACTCTACAACTACACGTACATCTACTGCTGTACAAGGGGGCAGACCACCTAATCCATCTCCTCGTCGGCCGGGCGGACCTCCGATGAACAGACCGGAAAGGGGCGCCCAGGGAAGCTCTCCTCTCGACTCTCAACGAGGGCAAGGCGAAAGGATAAGACTGCGATGCATTTCTCTGCCCAATATGATCCGTCATGTGAGCACTTCAAGCTGACATAATAACAGCACCTTTTCCTCACCTTTTTATTTTCCTGAATTTGTTACGTGGAGAACTGAACTTGGGGCCTCGTATGCATTACTGCAGAAGCAAATAAGCAGATTCATGGTTATCAATCTGAACTCCCGATGCTTATCTCCCGTGGGGCCATGAGATCGGCAGTGGCGGAGCCACACTTAGGCTGTGTAGTCACCTGTCTGACTATACACAGCGTTTTTGCAAAACTTCATATATATTTAGGCAAAAAAATTGTACGAAAAATACAAATTATATATAAATATAATGGTATTTGACATCACAATTTTAAGTTGACATCACAGATTTGTACTCATAGCTCTACCACTGATGACCGGGAACCAAAACATTTCACCAACTTGGCAGCGTGTCTTTTTTTTGAACAAAGGAGTGCCCCGGAAGGGGCTAGAAGCTTCCATTACATATAGCAGTGAGTGTACAATGAGAATACAGAGGACCCCAAAAAGTACAAAATAACACATAGGTCCCTGAATATAGCAGAAAAGACCCTACTCGAAAGATTGGAATTGCAATCGAGTCCTTCTCTTTCCTCACCGACGAGCTGAGAACTGGGAGAAGCTGGACTTGCCGTCACCTGACGCCACCGCGGGGACAGAACCACTTGCAGGGACGCCGGCGTGCACCACAGCATCAGCCAGCTTCGAGGGCCTCGCATCGGAGGTTGACAGGGGCTGGATCTTACCAGCGATTCCTCTTGGTCACCACGAACCAAGGAAGAGCTCGATGAAGATGAAGCTTCTGTTCTCCACGCCTGCTCCACCCCAAGCTCCGCCGTACCACCTCGATCTGCCACTACAACCACCGCAGCTAGCAGATCGAGACACCAAACAGAGCTTGAAACCAAAACAGACAAGATCCACCAGGGCGCATCGCTGAAATCCAGGCCACCATCAAAACTCCGAGACCTGCCACGGCCCGGAGGAGGCAGAACAAGATGGTGGCCACCGCAATGGATCCGGATAAGGCAAGCGAAGTTATTGAACCGGCTTCGGTCCTCCTCTCCAGCAAGCACCGTCCGCCATGGACCAAATCTGCGGAAGGAAGAAGACCAGGTCTCCGCGTCGCTGCGAGTCGCGGAGCTCCAACCGGGGGAAGGGAAGAACGCCATAACGGCAACTACAAACACAACGACAAAGATCCTACCTCTACTATTCACATACCAGGCAACGCCCTCGAATCCACGCCGAACGGCAACGCCGCCGGTGGGAGACGCGGAGCGCGCCGGCGGGGGTGGGGAAGCGCTGTAGTCGACTCTCAAAACCTAGGAAGGGGAAAGTGCCGCTCCAGGAAACCACTTGGCAGCGTGTCAGGCTCGCTCTATTTCAAACAAAGCCAATGTCTCCGAGGGGCACATTTGACTTTCTAATACCGCAATTTACTCAAATATATATACTCCTTTAATTAATCACAACTCGTCAATTTTTTCTAAGCCAGCCAAGAGTTAAATCTGGCCCGTTCAACGTTACTGTCAGCCGCAAACAAGTAAAAAACCCGGTTGTCATATTTTTACAAACACTTATTCCGAACTATATCTTGATTACATGTAATTTTGAGATTGAATTTTAATCATATGCCTTTCATATGTGTATAGTACATTTTTTACGATAAAGTGAGTGTTAGAGTTTTCGTTTTCCCACTAGTGGAAACAACCCCTTTCGTCCAGGGGACAGGGGGCAGCTGTCCCGGTTGCAACAAAATCCGGGACAAATGGTATGCATTGGTCCCGGTTTGTGCACCCGAGGCAACAGAAATCGCCTTGGGGCATTAGTCCCGGTTCGTGGGGAGGCATTGGTCCCGGTTTGTGGCATGAACCGGGACCAATGCCTAGCCACATGCCACGTGGCACGCGCATGGGCATTGGTCCCGGTTCATTCCACAAACCGGGACCAATGCCCCCCATTCCCCTATATATACTGCCCCATAGCCCCCCTTCCATATTTTTTTTTTGGCTTGGAGGTGTGAGAGAGGTGGGTGTTAGTGTGTGTTATTTTACTATGCACATGAGGTGTTCGACGAAATTCCCAAGCCACACATAAGCTCACTGGAAATGGTATCTTCGATCGAGGTTAACAAACTTATCTTTTTCATCCGTAATTGATACATAAAAAAGTTATATTTGCCGTTGTACTGTGGTCATTTCTCTATTGAATATGTTATTGTAATGTATTTTGATAAACTTAATTATACGATGCAGATGGATGCACGGCAGCGATGGATGTACGGTGACCGACGCACTTCCGAGTATCTGGCAGGCCTGAATGCATTTCTCGTTGTAGCTCAGGCGAACAAAGATAATGGCTTTATGTGTTGCCCATGTGTTGATTGTCGGAACGTCAGGGAGCACTCTTCCTCGAGAATCCTTCACGGCCACCTACTTCGGAGAGGTTTCATGCCCAGCTATAATTGCTGGACCAAACATGGAGAAAGAGGGGTTGTGATGGAAGACAATGAAGAAGAAGAAGAAGATCATTTGTTCCCTGAATACTGTGATACTGCAATGGAGGACAATGCAGAAGAAGGAGGTGATCAAGAACAGGCATCAGAAGAGCCCGATGATGATCTTGGCCAAGTTATTGCTGATGCAAGGGAAGACTGTGAAAGTGAATTGGAGAGGTTGAAGCTGGACAACATGTTACAGTATCACAAAAAGTTATTGTATCCAAATTGCGAAGATGGTAGCACAAATCTCGGTACCACACTGGAGTTGCTGAAATGGAAGGCACAGAACAGTGTGACTGGCAAGGCATTTGGGAGTTTACTTCAACTAATGAAGCCAAAGCTTCCAAAGGATAACGAATTGCCTGAGAGTACGTACGAAGCAAAAAAAAACTCTCTTCCCTCTAGGCTTAGATCTGTAGAAGATACATGCATGCATTAATGACTGCATCCACTACCGCGGTGAGAAGTACGAAAATTTGGATGAATGTCCGGTATGCACTGCAGTGCGGTATAAGATCAGAGCATATGACCCTGGTGATGTTGACGGCGAGCCCCCCCGTAAGAGGGGTTCCTGCTAAGGTGATGTGGTATGCTCCTATAATACCACGGTTGAAACGTCTGTTTAGAAACAAAGAGCATGCTAGGTTGTTGCGATGGCACAAAGAAGGCCGTAAGAAAGACGGAAAGTTGAGACACCCCGTCGATGGATCGCAGTGGAGAATGATCGAGAGAGACTTCCCGGACTTTACAGGAGAGGCAAGAAACTTATGGTTTGGTCTAAGTACAGATGGCTTTAATCCTTTTGGGAGCAGATCTCCAGTCATAGCACCTGGCCCGTAACTCTATGTAAGTACAACCTTCCTCCTTGATTGTGCATGAAGCGCAAGTTCATTATGATGCCAGTTCTCATCCAAGGCCCGAGGCAACCTGGGAACGAAATTGATGTGTGTCTAAGGCCATTAGTGGAAGAACTCTTACAATTGTGGGGCAAACCAGGTGTACGTGTGTGGGATAAGAACGAACAAAAACCATTTGATCTACGGGCGTTGCTTTTCGTAACCATCAATGATTGGCCTGCTCTTAGTAACATTTTCGGACATACAAACAAGGGATACAATGCATGCACACACTGTTTAGATAAGACCGACAGCGTTTATTTGGATAAATGTAAAAAGGTTGTATACCTGGGGCATCGTAGATTTCTTCCGATCAAGCATCCCGTAAGAAAGAAAGGAGGGAAGCATTTCAGAGGTGAGGCAGATAACCGGAAGAAGTCTGACCTCCGTAGTGGTAATGATTTATTCGATATGGTCAAGAACCTAAAAGTAATCTTTGGGAAGGGTGCTGGCAGCCAACCAGTTCCGAACGGCCCTGATAAGCACGCACCCATGTGGAAGAAGAAATCTATATTTCGGGAGCTACCCTATTGGAAAGTTTTAGAGGTCCGGTCTTCAATCGACGTGATGCACGTGACAAAGAATCTCTGCGTCAACCTGCTATGCTTCCTGGACGTGTACGGGAAGTCAAAAGATACGCCAGAAGCACGGGAGGACCAGCAACGTATGAAAGACCCAAGCAACAAGCACACGGATACAGGGCACTATTACTTAAACAGCTACGCTCTTACTAAAGCAGAGAAGAAAATATTTTTTGAAGTCCTTTACAGTATCAAGATTCCGTCTGGCTTCTCGTCGAATATAAAGGGTATAATAAACATGGCAGAGAAAAAATTCCAAAAGCTGAATTCTCATGACTGCCACGTGATTATGACGCAGTTGCTTCCGATTGCATTGAGGGGGCTTCTACCGGAAAATGTTCGAGTACCCATTGTGAAGCTATGTGCATTACTCAACGCAATATCTCAGAAGGTAATCGATCCAGAAATTCTGGCAAGATTGCGGAGGGATGTGGTCTAGTGTCTTGTTAGTTTTGAGTTGGTGTTCCCACCATCCTTCTTCAACATTATGACTCATCTCCTGGTTCAACTATGTGAAGAGATTCGTATTCTCGGTCCGGTATTTCTACACAATATGTTCCCCTTTGAGAGGTTCATGGGAGTCTTAAAGAAATATGTTCATAACCGTGCTAGGCCAGAAGGAAGCATCTCGAAGGGCTATGGAACAGAGGAGGTTATTGGGTTCTATGTTGACTTTATTCCTGACCTTAAAACGATTGGTGTTCCTGAATCGCGGCATGAGGGGAGACTGAGGGGAAAAGAAACGCTGGGAAAGAAAACAATGATACCTAGGGACGGGCATTCTTTCACCAAAGCACACTACACAGTTCTACAAAAATCTATGTTCGTGGCTCCGTATCTCGAGGAACACAAGAATATTGTACGCTCCACAAACTCGGGGAAGGATGACTCATGGATTAAACGCAAACACATGGAGACTTTCAGAAGTTGGTTGCAAACACATCTTATAAATGACACCACTGTTGGAGATCAGCTGTACATGTTGGCCGGGTCACCATCTTCGACTATTGGGAGTTTTCAAGGGTACGAGATAAATGGGAATACATTTTACACGATCTCCCAAGATAAGAAGAGCACCAACCAAAACAGTGGTGTCCGCTTTGATACAACAAACGAGAATGGAAAAATGACCCATACTATGGTTACATAGAGGAGATATGGGAACTTGACTATGGACTTTCTTTTAAGGTCGCTTTATTCAACTGCAAATGGGTCAATCTGAATGGAGAAGGGGTAAAGGTAGACCCGCTTTACGGAATGACAATAGTGGATCTCAACAATATTGGTTACAATGACGAACCATTCGTCCTAGCCAATGATGTGGCTCAGGTCTTCTATGTGAAGGACATGTCCTCCAAACCGAAAAAAAAGAAAAAATAAGCAAACAAATACATCATACGATGAGCCGAAGCGTCACATAGTTCTTTCAGGGAAAAGAAACATCGTGGGAATCGAGGACACGATAGACATGTCAGAAGATTATAATAAGTTTGTTGAAATTCCACCCTTCACAGTGAAAGCTGACCCCACCATCCCGTTGAATAATGAAGATGCTCCATGGTTACGGCCGAAGCGATCATAAGCAAGGGACACGAAGAAAATTCAGAAGACTAGATAGTGATGTTGTTGGTGATGTGTAATAATAAACGTGGAATACATGATCATAGTTTTGTTTGACCAATAATTTATATTGACCGGTCAAAAGCTGGCAAGCATTGAGTGATTGACAACTATGACCAGCCTGACTTCATTATTATCCCAACCAGCGGCACATCCACCCACTTTTCTGTTTCTCTCTCCTCCGTCTCGTCCATTGAGATGTGCGCTGCACACAGGGCCGCTGTAACCAGCCCTGTGTGCAGCCACGCATCCGGAAGGAGGGCCACGGCCGGCACATATTTCCCCTTTATCCCCGACCCCCCGCTTGAAAACAGAGCATACGTCATGCCGTGCATTTGGTATGCATATATGCACTCGGTAGCCACGGCAGGGCTGTAGGCTGGCGATACCGATTGTTGTGTTCCACATCCCCCCTTTAAGGTTTGATACATCATTCAGTTCATCGACAATATACAAATCATCCGGATTCGCCATCATACGTCCTGCCGTGCATTTGGTATGCATATATGATGAAGATTGTCCATGGTTGCGGCGAAATCCGAACAAAGTGACACAGAAGAAAAAGAAGACGCAAACCGAAAAACTCTAGAAACTGATTTGTGGTTTTGTACGTAAACACTCTACGGCCAGTGAGACAAGGAGTCTGTTAATTATGTTGCTATTAATGTAGTTGTTATTAATTTTAAAACAATATAAGATATTTATATTCAAATTATATGAAAATAGTAAAATAGTTAATAGTTTGAAATCAAGCACTTTTCATGTTGAAATTTTTGTCAAATTCGAAAGTATATAGAAGTTATTCATGTGCATATTCAAACAATTTTCAAATTTTGGCGCTAAGACATTTGGGCGCGCAGGGTAGCACCAAATTTCGAAATACGTCTAGTCCCGGCCCGTGCCACCAATCGGGACCAAAGGGGGTACCTCTAGTCCCGGTTGGTTGCATGGGCCGGGACTAGAGGTCCATTAGTATAAATATCCAGGCCCTCTCTCCAGGCCGAGCAACCACCCGGGAGCGACCGGACAGCCTAGGCGAAGCCCTGCCGACGGCGGGGATGGATAGAAAGATCCCGCCGACGCCGGTTCCGGCCGTTTATTGCATTAGCTTGGCCATAGATTAGCCGGGGACGAGTTTTGGACGGAAGCGATTTCATTGATAAAAGGCCCGAGTGGCCGGTGCTTACATGGGGGCTGCGGCGCGGCCACAGGCGGCCGGCCGTTTCTTGATGACGGCCCTATTGGTCGTCCTTACATGCATGGGGCGGTGACGCGGCCACACGCGGCCGGCCGTTTCTTGCGGGGGAAAACCTAGCTAGCTACTTGGCCGGGGGCGCGCTGACATCGGTCTAGTCCTCCTTGTCAGAGGAGATGCAGTGGTAGGGAGGCTGCTGCCACAGGTGGGCAGTCAGCTGGGGAGCGCCCTCCGGCGGCGGCTGCGGAGGCATCGGGAACGCGCCCTCCAGCGGCGGCGGCAGCTCCTGTGGCGCGCCCTCCAGTGGCGACGGCGGCAGCTCCTCCGGCGACCATTCTCCGCCCGTCCAGGCCCAACTCATGCCGAATTCAAGGGCTGGGGGCAGCGGCTGTGGAGGGGGCTGGTCCTCCGACGCCTCCATCTGGGCGTTCATCGCCTGCCAGCACGGCGCCGGCGGTGGAGGGGGCGGCATCACGGCCGTGTCGGCGTCGGCATCCGCCTCCGTGGCCGCGCAGGCGAGGACCTGCTCCCAGCGCCTTATCTCGGCCTCGGCGAGGGAGCGGCGGGAGGCCTCGTAGGCGGCCTGCATCTCGGAGTCCTCTTCGTCGTCAATGATGCCCTCCTCGAACCACAGCTCCGGCTCGCTGCCGGGCGGCGGCGCTGGGTAGATGTCGGCGTTGGCCTCCGGATTCGGGGGCATGGCGAAGTAGGAGCGGCGGCGCTGGTCGTGCTCCTGCTAGAACCACACGTCCTAGTTCGGGGAGTCCCGCGCGTAGGCGGTGTCCCTGAGGAGGTGGGCCGGCAGGAGCGCGCGCCGGCGAGCTACCTCCTCGGTCCGAGCTTCGTTGGTCGGGACCGCCGGTACCGGGATCCGCTACGGGTTGAAGTGCCAGCCGTCCAAGAGATGGACGTCCGGCCAGAAGACCGGCGTGGCATGTCGCCAGTGCCACATGGCCTCCTCCTTCCGGACGTACCGACGGAGCCGCTTGCCTGGTGCGGCGCGAGGCGGCGGGCGCACGGCCGGAGGTGGTGCTGGGAAGCGCGGGGTGGCCCCGATCCGCATGCCACCGGGACCGAAGCCGAATGCCTCCCGCGGTGGGGGGAACGCCGCCTCTGCGGCCTCTCTGTCCGGCGCCCCTGGAGGACCCGGCCTCGTGCTCGTTCTGGGCCTTCTTGAACCAGCGGCGGGGCGACATGGCTAGGGTTAGGGTTTGAGCTGAGGGGGTGGGGTGTGCCGGTGTACGGGCGGCGGGGTCCCTTTAAAAAGGATCGAGGCGGGGATGGCATGCCAACCGGCGGCGAGAACGTGGCGGCGGTTGCAGGTGGCGTTGAATGCGCGGTGAAGCCGAGGCGGCCACTGACTCGCTGGCCGGTGGGCCCTTTTGACCGTTCGTGGACACGGGTTGGGAAGTGGGTGACGTAGGGGAAGGCGAGGCGGCCACTGGGTCGCTGGCTAGTGGGCCCTTTTGACCGCGCGTGGCCGCGGTTCGGGGTATTAATTAAAGACGTGGGGACGTGGGGGAAGGCGACGCGGCCACTGGGTCGCTGACCAGTGGGCCCTTTTGACCGCGCGTGGCCGCGGTTCGGAGTATTAATTAAAGACGTGGGGACGTGGGGGGAGGCGCGGCGGCCACTGTGTCGCTGGCCAGTGGCCCCTTTTGACCACGCGTGGCCGCGGTTCGGGGTATTAATTAAAGACGTGGGGACGTGGGGGAAGGCGCGGCGGCCACTAGGGCGCTGGCCAGTGCCCCCTTTGACCATGCGTGGCCGCGGTTAGGGGCTTTAATTAAAGACGTGGGGACTTCGCACGCGGTTGGGGAAGGGGAGGCCGGTTGGACATTACGAGGCAGGCGGCCGCTGTGTCCCTGCCTGTCCCTGTTCCTTGTCTCTGTCATCAATTCACTTAGTTAATTAATGAACTTGACTAGGTTACCTAATTTAGATGTTCATCACTTCACTTAGTTAATTAACTGATACAAATTTTCTATTTTTTACGTAGATATAAATTTGCACGTTTTAGAACAAATTAGATACTAGTAATATTGCACAGGCGATGCACGTCTTAACTAACAGAGCGTCTATCTAGGTGGTTTTGGTATTTAAAGTGAAGCCACATACACCATTCGATCGACGTTGTGGACGGATGTGATTCTTTCGATTTTTTCTCTCGCTATTTTTACGTTAACCATAGATATAGACATGTTTTGCGTGAAAATATATCATCACAACATCTCCATCTAATTATCGTTATTTCTATTATATGAGTTGGCCACTTTTTTTATATATTTTTTATGTTTTCTATAAAATTGGCCCCCTCTTATGTTTTCTTCACCCTCCACCAATGGCTACAGGAATGGCGTTGGAACAAACACAGCAACTGGAACAAAGACAGGAACCACCTTGTATGGATACTACGTCTGCGAGTTCATTCGTCAGACGGGAACCACCTTCATATACGTCAGTCGTCAATTTTTCTTATTACCATATATTTAAGTTACTTAGTTTTATTAATATATATGGACCACTCTTCTTTATATTAGATCGAACGGCTCCGGGATGGTCTTCTACCAAGGGACCGCATACGAGCAATTCAGGAGGAAATTGCGGGCTAAATTTTATTTTGTAATTCCATCGGTCACGTAATATGCTCGATATACTTAGCTTATGTAATATAAGTGTTCCTTATTTTTCTATATATATGTATTATTTATTCACTCGTGGGGATCCCGGAGGTCCGGGGAGGGGCCACCGAGGCTCCTCTCTTGTCGTGGGATCCGGGAGGTCCGGGGAAGTCTCACCGGGCTCCTCTCTTTTCCTGGGATCTGGGAGGTCCGGGGAGGGGCCAACAAGGCTTCTTATCAGTGTATGGTGACAGGGGTATCGTAAAATGGAATTGGTCGCAAAACAGAAAATAAAAAGGAAAACAATAAAGCAAAAAAAAACTCTGCCGCCGCAGAGGAGGCATTCATCCCGGTTCATGTTAAGAACCGGGACTAATCCCCCTGGCCAGGTTCGCCACGTGGTCTGCCCCATTTGTTTCGGGTTCTGGCACAACCGGGACCAATGGGGGAGGGGCATTTGTCCCGGCTGGCCCATCCCAGTTGCACAACCGGGACACACGGCAGTTACAAACCGGGACTAGTGCCCCTGTTTCCACTAGTGTCCTACCGTAAGGGTATGGGGTAGTACGTACCCCAACCCGACTCGGTCTCTCTTTGTACTTTGCCACGCCTAGGGCTTTTGTAGGCAATATAACACGTAACCGAATCGTCCAACGAGGGTATCGTTCCCACAAACTCCAATATGGTATCAAGAGTGAATCCTCTTCTCATCTAGCGCCACCGCCGCCCTAGAAGCCGCCACCACCGCTCACGATCAGACACCGCCGCTGCTGTATAGCTGTCGCGGCATACGACCAAGGACCCTTGTTTGATCTTCGCATCAGGCTCACAAAACACACCCTTCCCTCCCAAGGATTCAATGGCGTCCTCGTCGTCTGCGCCGGGCTCCATTGGAACGCCCTCGGCTACGAAGCTCACTCGGGAGAACTTCCTCTATTGGAAGGAGCAAGTTCTGCCCACCCTACACGGTGCACGGGTCATGGGACTTTTTGAAGGTTCCGATCTGCCGCCGCCTGAGCAATTCGAGGTTGAAGAAGATGGCAAGAAAAAGATGACCCAAAATCCAGCGTATGAGGCATGGATCACTCGAGATCAACACGTTCTGAGCTTCCTTGTTAACGCACTGTCGATAGATGTCCTCGCCCACGTCTCGGACGTAATGCGTGGCCACCGAGAAAGCGAGCAACCGGGCTGCGAGCGTGCGTTGCGTGCAATCCTTTCTGCGAGCGTGCGCTGCGAAAGTGGCCCAATGCTTTATTCAGCAAAGGACAAGCCGGTAGGTTTACTTATGATTAACAAACGTTCTCGAGGACACACGGGAGGTTTCTGTCAAGTGCTTTTGTTTCATGCCGCTGAATAGTCTTTAGTGTTTTGATAAGTGTTGTGTGGGTGAACCTATGCTAATGTACCGTCCCATCCAAGACTAATGCATACTTGTGATTATACCCCTTGCAAGCATCCGCAACTACAAGAAAGTAATTAAGAAATAAATCTAACCACAGCTTTAAACTCTGGGATCCTACGCTCCCTCGTGTAATGGTTTCCTAATGGGGGTTTAGGTTTCTGTCACTCCGGCAACCCCACAATTAGTACCCAAATACACGATGCATCCCCCTAGGCCCATAAATGGTTAAGTATCATGTAGATGACGTTCACATGACACCACTAGAAGAATAACACCACAACTTAAATATCAAACCATTAAATATTACTCAACATTACTTCACTACTAACAACTTGACTTCTCCCATGTCCTCAAGAACAACACAAACTTCTCACAAGACATCATATGGATCATAATCAGAGGTGATATAATGGATGATAACAATCTGGTCATAAAGTGCTAACACCGATAAATCACACAAGCATCAACTACTAACAAGTAATCCACACCGGGAGAAAGATCTATTGTAAAACAACGATAGATGCCCCTAATTGCTGCAGCGGGATGACGGTGGATGATGAGGGTGATGGTGATGGTGGTGATGATGACGATGATGACGATCTTGATGATGCCCGGAGTGATGAGGTGACGATGGCGATGATTTCCCCTCTCTGGAAAGGAATTTCCCCAGCAGATTTCTCCCTGCCAAAGAATTTTTCTCTCTCGGGTGTTTTCCGCCCCGAGGAGGAGGCGGAATAATTCTTAGATGATGGTCTCGGTCTTAGGGTTCCCTGGGGGCCAAGTACGCGAAAGATATCCCCTAGAGGTGGGCCAGGGTGGCCACACCACCTAGTGGCGCGGCCAGGAGGAGGCGCGCCACCTCATGGTGTGGGCCCCCCTCTGGTTCCCCTTCTAGCTGGACTCCTCCTCTGAACTTCTAAGACATCCACGATGTCCCCCTTATTCTACTGATCTTCTGAAATATGGTATCTCGACGGTGCTTTTTCCATCAGATTTCTGTACCTAGTGTTTATTCTCCAAAAATTATGAAACATGCAAAATAAGATAAAATAACATAAGGGATGCATCATAACATGAAATATATCAATGAATAACAAAAAATTATGATATAAAATAGTGATGCAAAATGGATGTATCAACTCCCCCAAGCTTAGACCTCGCTTGTCCCCAAGTGAAACTGAACTCAGTAAACATGACCACATATTTATGGAGTGAAGAGTCGATAAATAAAATACGGACAAGAAACATCACATTTATCTATGCACAAATTATTATAGACAACAACTTCCTCCTCATATAACTTAACTTGAAACGAGTAATGGGAGACACAAACAAAGATGCAAAACAGAGAATCAAAATTGGTGATGGCAAACTTCGTTCTTGGTCAGAGAACATTTAATGATATCATATGTATCTTAGGTAAAGTCTTTATAACAAGGCTTATATTGTAGAGCTTAACATGTATAACTATAACAATCCTTTTATAGTGATTCATAGCTTTCAAAGTAATATTCATTCAGATAATAAAGCATATGCTAAACAAAGAAGGATAGAAAAATGATTGAATAAATCAACATATAGATGCTGAGATCACAAGAACTCAAATACTTGCTGGAGACAGAAAGGAATGGGTTTACTGACTCAACATAAAAGTAAAGGATAGGCCCTTCGTAGAGGGAAGTATGGATCACTCATGTTCTAGAGCTTTTATTTTGTAAAACAGAGGTATAAAATGGTTGACACTCCTCCCAACCTTTTTTACACAAACCATGGCTAACCGAATCCTTGGGTGCCTGCCAATAATCACATACCATGGAGGAGTGTCTAAATTTGAGAGAGGTGTATGTTTATGTCAACGAATGGAAAACAGAAAATACAGTACGTCACAAGCCAACTAGACTTTGCAAGAGCGGCTCCCATTGAAGGACGCAGCTGGTATAGAAGGTCATCCCTCTTTCTCTTTTGTTTACAGAAGTATGCTTTGACTGATAAATCAGGGGCAAAAAGAGTGAAGAGAATTTGTATTATTATTTGGGGTTGGGAACCCCGCTGCCAGCTCTTCTAGCATTTGGATAAGTGGATGAAGCCACTAGTCAAGGTGTGTGAGTCCAATCAACAAGTGAGATAAAGATTCTCTATTTGCGTCCTCATGAGCTAAAACAGGAACACCAAAAAGGGATAATTTTGAAGGTTTTAAAGGTAACACATGAGCAATTTACTTGGAGTGGCGGTGAAATACCACATGTAGGAAGGTATGGTGGACACAAATGGCACAATTTTGGGGCTCCAGGTTTGGATACACGAGAAGCATTCCCTCTGAGTACAGGGTTTTTGGCTAGCAAGACTGGGTAGCAAGCATAAGAGTTGAGGGAAAACAAACAAATATACATATGATGAAACCAATCATGCAATCTTCATTGAAACCCAAGCGATCTTAACTTGTGAATACTAAGTTTATTATCTAATAGGCAAATTCATGTTTCTTATACTAGCATCTCAAAATATGATTTCTACTGACCCAAGCTAAGTTTGCCAAAACCAACTAGATTAACTTAATGATCTCTAGAGTGACACCGAATACTAACAACAACCTCAACCATATGATAGAAATTGAAAACTAAAATAAGGTGTGCAGAAAGTAAATGATGAAACTTCTCATTAATATTTCAAACCGGCAACTCACACCAAGGGATAGAACGATAACCAACTAAGGAGAGATACTTCCATACTGCAAACCATCCTATATGATATCTTCTCTACTCATGATATGACTCTACTGAAAAAGTAAAAAAGATGAAAGATAGTGATGTGATACCGTGACACTCCCCCCAAGCTTGGAACAAGCCAAGGGGATGCCAATACCAATGACTAATCAATTCTTCGGTGGTGGTGGTGAATCCTTCTCGATGAGCTTATCAATTGATTTCTTCAGATCTTCAATTGCAAACATAAGAATACGCATCACCTTCGTATTGTGAGCAATACGGTTTGCGTGCCTGTCGAACTGTGAATCCCAGCCACCAAGATTTTTTCCCCACTCTACCTTAGGTTGAGAGCTTCCTTCATCTGCACGGTTAGAACGATCCATATCCCAGCAAGAAGGCAAATCTGCCTCGGGTACCCTCCTAGATTGATACTCATGAATTAAAGTACAGAAAGGTTTCTTTATGCCTAAAAGGGGTGTCCTTGAAGCTAAGCAGTGACGTGGGGCCTTCCCTCTGGTGCGCATCCTTGCTGTTTGCTTGCGAGGTTTTGCAACCACTCCAATGCTTGTGATGGTGGCGCGGTGATGCACTCGTGGGTTTTCTTCTATATCTCCTTCAGCTCCACTCTCGATCTCCTCCTCCGGCTCCGGGTCTTGGAGATCATCTTCATTTGGTCCCTTCCCCTTGTTGTTGTTGACGGAGAACATGATGCTTCTAAAACTGAAAACAAATCCTGGCAGAAACAGCTCGAAACAGAAACACGACGAGAAAAAGATATACGGACCTCGGGGGGTCCGGGGGATTATATAGCAAAAAGTTTTACAACGAAAGGAAGGTACTGGGTGAAAACGGGTAGGAGACGGACTCCGAGGCATCCTCACCATAGCCCGGCGTGACCAGGGGGAGGGCGCGCCACCCCATGGTGTGGAGCCTCCGGGCTCCGTCTCCGCCTCGTTTCCGGCTCATAATTTTTCATATTTTCCAAAAACAGTAAAAATAAAAGTTGGAAGATGTTTCGCGAATGTTTTCTTACCTAAACTGATACCTATTCGAAAATTGACTCTGCAGTTTCTGAAATGCTTCTTAATAAATTCCTCCGGGATCATGGCTCGAATACAATCAACATTTTCATTACAAGGATCTCCAGAAATATAATGCTTGAGTCTATGTCCATTCACTACTTGTGAAGTGTTTTCTTCAAGGGAAACAATTTTAATTGCCCCCGAATGATATACCTCTTCGATAACAAAAGGTCCTTCCCATCTAGAGAGTAATTTTCGTGCAAAAAAGTCTGAGACGAGACCTATACGATAGCACTTTCTCACCAACATGAAATTCTCTTTTAATAATTCTCTTATCATGCCACCTTTTAACTTTCTCTTTAAAGAGCTTAGCATTTTCATATGCTTCACTCCTCCATTCATCTAAAGAACTTAAGTCAAGCAACCTTTTCTCACCAGCAAGTTTAAAATCTCTATTTAGGCCTCTCACTGCCCAATAAGCTTTGTGTTCTAATTCTAGGGGCAAGTGACAAGCTTTTCCATAAACCATTTTATAAGGAGATATGCCCATGGGATTTTTATAAGAAGTTCTATAAGCCCACAAAGCATCATTTAATTTCTTAGCACAATTTTTTCTAGATTTGTTAACAGTCTTTTGCAAGATAGATTTGATCTCTCTATTTTATAATTCTACTTGCCCACTAGTTTGAGGATGATAGGGTGAGGCAATTCTATGATTAACATCATATTTAGCAAGAGTCTTTCTAAAACCACCATGAATAAAATGAGAACCCCCATCAGTCATAAGATATCTAGGCACACCAAACCTAGGGAAAATAATGTCTTTAAGCATTTTTAATGAGGTTTCACCATCAACACTTTTAGTAGGTATAGCTTCTACCCATTTACACTTTTAGTAGGTATAGCTTCTACCCATTTAGTAACATAATCAATAGAAGAATATGAGTGTAGCCTTGTGAAGGAGGGAAAGGACCCATAAAGTCAAAACCCCAACAATCAAATGGTTCAATAACAAGAGAATAATACATTGGCATTTCATTACGTCTAGAAATATTTCCAACCCTTTTACATTGATAACAAGATAAAACAAACTTTCTAGCATCTTTAAAGAGAGTAGGCCAATAGAAACCTGATTGTAGAACATTATGTGCAGTTCTATCTCCAGCGTGATGTCCTCCGTAAGCACTACTATGACATTTTCTCAATATCTCTCGTTGTTCGTTTTCAGGAACACATCTTCGCATAATACCATCAACACCTTCTTTATATAAGTGTGGGTCATCCCAAAAATAATGCCTCAAATCATAGAAGAATTTTCTTATTTGCTGAGCTGTAAAGGTAGGAGGCAAATACTTGGAAACAATAAAGTTAGCATAATCAGCATACCATGGACTCTCTTGAAAGCTCACTTTTATTGCAGCCAACTTTTCATTAGGAAAACTGTCACATCCCAATTTTGGAATACCTGATAACACAGTTGTTTTGCTAATTGCTTGACTAATAAACTTTGGTTGTATTTGTTTGAGTGCAACTAAACAAACTAATTATATAAACTTACATGGCTAAGAAATTGAAAACAAAATATTCAACATATTGTTCCAATGACCTTGGCAATATTTTCAAAAGTAAATGTTGATCAAAGAGTTTTCCAAAAACTATTTTATGAAACTCATACTTGTTGAATATTATTCCAAGACCTAAATTAAGAAAGAGGAAACACTTAATAAATTTCCCTAAAAGATTATCAGAAAATGAGGCATTCTTAGATGCTTCACCATAATCTTATCAAATGTTTTTCCAACCTTGCAAGCTTAAAAACAAAGTATTGGAGAGCATTGACTTGCTATCTCTAGTCACATAAATATTTTGGCAAAGCATTGTTAAAGAAAAGCCAAGTGCCTTATTGAATTGAATTTCCAATATTTCTAGAAACAGAAAACTCAAACAAGTTACTATTGGAAACTTTCTTCAAATGATCTGAAACTAATACCATTGCTTCCTTATATCAAATAAGGAACACACACAAGAGGAGACCAAAATTTGAATCCATTAAAGTCCTGAAAACATGGTTTTTCTCCACAGCAACATTTGGGATTTTGAACAAGTTTGTTCTACAAACGTTTTCAAAATACGATGAAATAAATACCACATGCTCTATATCATAAATAAGGATGAAAACCAAAAGGGCACAAGTTTTTGAATAATTTAAGTTGCCAAAAACCCCTGTTTTCTTGACAGCACCTTTTTGAAATTTGAACGAGTTTGTTCTATGAAGTAACTCTAAATGACTTGAATTTTATACCACATAAGGAACACACCAAATAAGGAATGTGTGCCAAAAATTATCATTTTTGGAATCTCCTAAGTAGGTTAATAAATTCAATGTCCATTTATGTAAGAATTCAAATTGGAACAACTTTGAATTATAAAGTTTCTCCAATTGAGCCAATTTTCAAATATGTTGTGTATCTTAACTAATGAGAATTTTGGGCAAACGGATTTCAATTTATAACTTTGTTTGCCTAGTGAAAACATCAATTTTCAGAGAGGACAGGGACCCATTTGTAAATTTCCAGGGACCTAGATGTTATCCGAGTCATCTTCTACCTCTAGCCTCTCCATAGATACAGAAGCCCTAGGCTATGCCTTCGATTGGAAGCAACTCGAGGTGGGTAAAGAGGCCCCCCATGTGCCTTGTCTGCTCATTGCCCCCTCTATCTCCCCCCCCCACGAGCTCCCTTTCTCTCTCTTCAAAAAAACTCAAAACCGAAAACCCTAGATGTGCTCGCCGTCGATTAGGCCATTATAGAGCTTGCCTCCGGCCACCGAGTGGCTCATCGTCTTCGCCTTGTCGTGGGTATGCTCGGTGCAAAAGGAATCGAGCCGGAACGCATCGTGGTGCCCGCGCCGTCCGTGTTCTTCCCCGAGCCCGACGAAGCTCCGGCGAGGGATTCCTCCGCCCTCGAGTCCCCTCCGTCCTCTCCGAGCCCTCCTTTGGGTCAATGGTGAGAGGGCGCATCTCCGCCGCCCTTTTTCCCCCTCCCTCTCCCTCGGTTGCGTCCCCGCGTCGTGGTAGCGGTCCGGCCGCCGCCCTCCGGCCGCTCCCGGGAAGCGAGACTGCCTTAGCTTGGTTCCCCTCGTCGTAAGCAATCCGTAGGTATTTTTATTTCGCGTTTTGGTGGCCGGTGTGTCGATTGCGAGCTCGCCGGAATCCGCTCCGCCGGCGAGTGACGTCGCAGTGAGGTCATGCCGACGTCAGCGCAGCCCTTGACCCCGCGCAAGTTAGTCAAACCGGCAAGTGGGGCCTTGCTGTGCCCGCGTGGCTGCTGCGTGGCCACCTGGCCCGCGAGTCAGCCTAAGTGGCTAGATCCACCCGCGGTGCCACTAGATCTGGCCGGCCCGTTTGTGGATCTGGCCCATCCACACTTGTTTTCCATTTATTTTTTTTACAGAATGTGCCTTGTTACTTTTGAGCCTAAAAGGCAATCTAAAATATGAATTTGGCCAAGAAAAAATTCACAGATGTAAACCAACAAAATCGAAACCACCTCCAACTTGTAGATCTACATTTGGATGAATAGTTGTGAAATGAAAAATGATGTGGCAACAGGTACCAGAAACACCAAAATGAGCACCATTTTTATTTCACAACTCAGAATGAAGTGAGGCCAATTTCATTGGAAAGCCCTTGAAATTTCCTAACAGGAGAAATTAACCTTGCTTCCAAATTCCTAACATTTTTGAAATGGCATGCAATTTGGTAAAACACCAGAGAGCACTTTGGTGATTTTTATAAAATTATTAAAAATGATTTTTGATGCAAACTAAATTGGATGGTCTTGTACATGTTTAGGGTTATCCAAACCTAGATTGGTTTAATTTTTAGAGCATCCTAGAAAATTTGGTGGACAGATCTTTGTTTCACCTCTTTCTGCCATTTTGGCATTTTTAGGTAATTAATTTGTGTGAGTTATTTTTGTGTTGCAATATTGTTTTCTAGCATGTAAAAGTTGTGTGAACTTGTTTTCTAAGTGTTACTTATCTATTTTATCATGTTAGATTGTGTGTACTTGAGTTGAGAAGAAATAGGATTTTTGTTATTAACATATGATTATTCTCTAGTTAATATTTGCATAGCATTTTTGAGTGTTAACTTTATGTGCAAAAACTTGGATTGTTGATTGGATCCAGTACCATGTTGGTACTTATATTGTGTTGTTATCACCTCTGCTAGCTTGCATTTGAGTTGGTAGAAAAGCATGAGTAGCTTTGTCATGACTATGAGAATGTTATGGAAAAATTCCCTCATGTGTGGAATTTTTGACACAAGCATTTGTGGTTGTGTAGCCACATATTTTTGTGTTATGCTCATAAGGACCAGTAGCATTTTGATTATGTTATTATGAGTACTTGACCCCTAGAGTTTTCACTTGTGTGGAAATAATAGCATGAGTAGCATTGCCTTGCTTATTTTTGCACCCTATTATTTTCTACTAGTATGGTTAATGCACTAGATGCTAGTTTAGTCTTTTGTTAATTTTTAGCAAGTGGACCAGAGGAATTGTGACCTCTTAATGATTTTTTATGCTAGTGGAACACCCACTGGCTTCATTGCATTTTTGGTGGAAACATTATTTCCCCCACACTAGATGTGTTTCTTTTATATAGTTCTTTTACTAATGAGTGCCTAGTATTTTTTGCTTTGGGAATTTTTGTGCTACATGAAAATGTGTATGCTTCTGTTTGTAAGTGGTTATAATCATGTGTGGCTTGCTAGGAAAAATCCATCTTTGGAATGTTGTTTGATTCCTCTAGTAATGCCCCTTTTTATTACTACTAGTATGTAGGAGTTGCCCTGCAAATTGATGCATTGTTTTGCTAAATGGGATATTTTTGTTATAGAAAGTATAGATGTTTTTCACTACTGTTTTTATGAAATGGACCCTCTGGTTGTATTTCAATTACTTGATTGAAATTCATCCATTGATTCTTCATGTTTAAGTAGTACCAGTTTCCTTAGCAGTTTTTGTATTGAATTATTTTTCCTACCAACTTGTGTTTGGTAGATATTTGTGTATCCTTGCATGAGGACATGTTTTCATTCCCATTATGATAACATGGTTCCTTGTTTGCATTTTATTACTTTACATGTTATGCATGCTTGCATAGCAAACCCTTAGTAGAAGCATGTCTATAGGATTCCTCCTTTATTAGTCATTGTTTCTGTTGTTCTCACTATGAGAATTGTGTGTTTTGTGATGAGTCTATTACCTTGTTACACTTGTGTAGGCTCACTGATTTGTCAAAGTAACTTTTGCAAATCATGTGTTTCATTTATTCTTGATGTCAATTTAGACTCAGTAGAATGGCTACCTTTTTCTTTTTGTGTTGTGGTTGATAGACCCATTGCCATGATTATTTTTGTGCATGTTTTATATACTTTTAGTAGGCTCAACCTTGTGAAACTAAGTATATTTTGGGCTTATTAATATCTTGGTATGAGAGTGGCACACCCACTGAATCCATGATATTAAGGTTGTGAGATATGTTCCTCCAACCTTAAGCTGTCTTATTAAATGGCATTTCTGCCAAGTGTGTCTGTTTGATTGTTTGCCTCAATTAATAATTGAGTGATTGGTTGTTATTAGTTTTCCTTGCTGTATGTATGGTTATGCATTGTTGCTTGCCTTGATTGGTTCTGAATGTGTGTCCTTTATTCCTTTTACGGCGTTAGAAAACGAAGAGGAAGGAAGTGTCGTGAAGCTCTGTTTCAAGTTCCAGTCACTCAGAAACCAGGGACACAAGGAGATACCAGGCAAGCCATCCTGATGCTTGCTGATACAATACTTATCATTATCTATCATGCTTGTTTTACCTCTGAAGTTTTACAAAAACTTGATTATCAAAACTATTTTTGATGTGGAATTTACTACTATACTATATTATAGGTTACTATCATGCCAGTAGTTAAACTTGGTAATACCAAGCCCATAAGACACCATATGGTATTTATTACCATCAAATATACTAGTCCCTAAGTGGGCACCCTAAAATTGTGATTCTACAAAACAAAGGCTTTACGGAAAAACCCGGAGAAAAGGCGGATCCTTGTTCTCCGGAGGAATGTGGAAGTGGTCATTTTTGAGAAAGCGGTGTTTTCAAAAATGACACATAACCTAGTCTTCGCCGGACAACCTTTACCGTACTGCCACCCTACCCCAACATGGGCACGGGGCTTAACTGGAAGTTTGTCCTTGTTAGTGTGTGTTCTATCTCAAACGCTATAAGGGACGGAATCCCTTGAACCGAATTGTTGTCAAGAGTTGAGACATAAAAGTGGGATTAATTTTCCCTCGGTCGCATCAGTTGAGGCATCCTGGCTGGCAGGGATTAGCTCGGTGCCGGGGGTGACCGGTAAAACTCAACTGAGAGATAGACACATTCTAGCTTGAACATAGTGGATGGTTATGATCAGATACCTGATGTTTACATACTGTTGTTACAGTCCGTGATTGTTCACGGGAGGTGTACTAGATCTGGTGGATGTGTACACCTCTGCAGAGTACAACTTTTTCGAAGAAGCCGTGTCCTCGGATATGGACAGTTGAATGGCCATGTAGCTAGCATTGTGTCAATGTTTTCAAAAAGGAAGTTTTTGAAAGGGAATTTTTGAAAGGATGTGTTGAACTTGTGAAGTTCGGAAAGGAAATGGAAACTTATACCGTGGAGGTATCGTCGATGATGAAAAGCCAGATGTTGTTATACAAAACAAAGTGTTTTGCAAACAAAACCTTTTCTACTCTAAGCAAGAATTCTGGAAACTGATTCCAAGAAGTTTTGCAAAGAGAAAATATTCTTTAACAAAACTTTACAAAACCTCTTGTACATGTGATATCTACAAGAGAAATAAAACTATATTATTTTATTTTCTTCTGAAGTATCTTCTTCAACGAAGATACAGATTAACCTGACTGCAACTGTGGTGTCATCATATATGAACACCATTGGTAGTGAACCCTATTTATAGCCTACCTATTCCACCATATAAGCATACTTGCATGTTGGTAAGTGATATGATGGATGTCTTGCTGAGTACATTCAAATGTACTCATTATGGTTTTGCCCCTGGTATCTACTTGCCAGACTTTGAGAAGGAGCCTCCGAAGGAGATGTATGAAGAGAAGTACGGAGTTGACGGCTTTGCGAACTAGGATCGTCTCCGGGTCAGCAGCCTGTAGGTTAAGGCGTGACTTGGGCTCAACTACGTTGTGTTTTTATTGTCTTCCGCTGTGTTTGTTAAGTTGTCTGCCCTATGTGGCAGTTGTGTTCAACTTGATCATGTGATCTTTTTTGTAATACCTTTATGTATTCGTGTAATGGATGATGTATTTCTGTGTGCCAACTGTGTATGTTGTTCACGACTGATCTTTCTGGGATCGTGAATGTATGCATACGGAGGGTTTCAGACTGCCGGTCTGGGGTCCTTACAAAAACTATCATTAACAAGAATAGGATCATCAGAGATATTTTCTAATCTAGGCAAATTATCATCAACAGGATTTTCAGCACCCTTCCTATCCACAAATATGTAAATCAAACTATTGTAAGAGAAGCACCCACCTAACCTAGAATCTTTCATAAGGCTTTTAGCATTCAGCATCATAATAATTAGAATCAACAAAAAATTTATCACAAGCAAAAACTACAGCTAGGAACTCTTTCTCAGTGGTAGCATAATTCTCTTGAGCAGCATCAAGAGTTTTACTAGCATAATGAATAACATTTAACATCTTATCTACCCGCTTTCCAAAAACAGCACCTACAGCATAATCACTAGCATCACACATAATTTCAAATGGTAAAAATTCCAATCAGGGAGTTGAACAATAGGGGCAGATATTAAAGCCTTCTTTAAAATTTCAAAAGCTTCTTTACAATCTTCATCAAAAACAAAAGGTGCATCCTTTTGAAGAAGATTAGTAAGAGGCTTTGATATTTTGGAGAAATCCTTAATAAACCTTCTATAGAAACCAGCATGACCAAGAATACTACGAATACCTTTGACACCCCTAGGTCAGGGCATTTTCTCAATGGCTTCAACTTTAGCTCTATCAATTTCAATACCTCTTTCAGAAATTTTATGTCCAAGAACAATTCTTTCATTAACCATAAAATGGCATTTCTCCCAATTAAGAACAAGTTTAGTATCCTCACATCTCTGCAAAACTTTATCAAGATTCTCCAAACAATTATCAAAAGAAGTTCCATAGACGGAGAAATCGTCCATGAAGACTTCCACAATTTCTTCACAAAAACCATGAAAGATAGCAGACATGCATCTTTGAAAAGTAGCAGGAGCATTACATAAACCAAAATGCATACGTCTATAAGCATAGGTTCCATAAGGACAAGTGAAAGTTGTTTTCTCTTGATCAGGCTTTCTAACAGCAATTTGAGAGAACCCAGAATAACCATCAAGAAAGCGGGAATGAGTTTTCCTAGACAACCTCTCTAACATTTCATCAATAAAAGGCAAAAGATAATGATCTTTCTTAGTAACCTTATTAACTTTCCTAAAATTAATACACATCATATAACCAACCACTACTCTTTGAGGAATAAGTTCATTATTTTCATTTGGCACAACACTCATCCCTCCTTTCTTAGGGACACAATGCACGGGACTAACCCATCTACTATCAGCAATAGAATAAATAATACCAGCGTCAAGGAGTTTCAATACCTCAGTTCTTACCACATCCTTGATCTTAGGATTTAAACGACGTTGTTGTTCAACAACTGGCTTTGCATCAGGTTCAATATTAATGGCATGCTGACATATAGTAGGAGAAATCCCCTTCAAATCATCAAGAGTATAACCAATAGCACCTCTGTGTTTCCTCAATATTGCAAATAATCTCTCCTCTTCTTTACAATAAAGTTTAGAACTAATAATAACATGATATAATTTCTTATCATCAATATGAGCATATTTAAGATTGTCAGGCAAAGGCTTTAAATCAAAAACAGGATCCTCCTTGGGTGGTAATGTGGTACCCAAGTCTTCCACCGGTAAATTATGTTTCAGCATCACTGGCTGATGTAGGAAAATCTCGTCAATTTCATTTCTTTCTTCCATAAAGACATCACTTTCGTGGTCTTCCATGTATTGTTGCAAAGGATTGTTACGATATAGAGCAATAGCAGCCAATTGTTCAACTCTATAATTCTCATTAGGTAATTAAGCTTCATAAGGTGCTTTAGCAAATTTGGAGAAATTAAATTCATAATACTCTCCATCAAACTTTGTAAGGATTTTCTCCTTTTTACAATCTATAACAGCACCACAAGTGTTTAAGAAAGGTCTACCAAATATAATAGGACAAGTATCACTAGCAGAAGTGCCTAGTACTAGAAAATCAGCAGGATATTTAGTTTTACCACATAATACCTCCACATCTCTAACAATACCAATTGTAGAAATAGTTTCCCTATTAGCAAGTTGAATAATCACATCAATGTCTTCAAGTTCACAAGAAACAATTTCATGCATGATTTCTTTATAAAGCTCATAAGGAATAGCACTAGAACTAGCACCAATATCACACAAACCATAATAGCAATGATCAACTATCCTAACAGATGAACAGGAACACTAGGTTTCCTAGATTTACTAGGATGAGAGATAATATTAGAAGCATCTTCACAAAATATAATGTGTCCCTCTTCTACATTTTCAGAAACAAGGTCCTTTACTATTGCTACTGTCGGTTCTACAGTTATTTGTTCCTCGGGTTCTACAGGTTTCCTTGCACTTTTATTAACCACACTAGCTAACATAGAATGTTCTTTTACCTTAGCAGGGAAAGGCATTTTCTCAATATAAGTTTCGGAAACAATAGAATCAACGGTATGAACTTCTATATCTCTAGCAGGAACACAATCAACAGTATCTTTATAAGGTCCATGGTACTTATCCCATTCCTTTTTGGGAATATCAATATAAGAAGCAAAAGCCTTATATAAGTTTGCAACAACTTGAGAATCAAGACCATAAACAATACTAACATTATGAAAATCATCGGATGGCATAAAAGTTTTGATGCATTCATAATCATAATTTATACCTGACTTTCTACCTTTGTCATTCTCCCATCCTTCAGTATTTTCTTGAATACGGTCAAGAATATCCCATTTAGCTTCATCCTTCATACGTGTAAATGATCGAGAACAAGAAGCATCCAATAAATCCTATCATGAAGAGAAAGGCTTGCATAGAAATTATTAATAATAATATTACAGGGGAGATCATGAATGGGGTATTTGAGCATTAGTAACTTAAATCTCCCCCATGCTTGGGCAATACTCTCTCCGTCATGAGGCCAAAAATTATATATATAATTCCGATCTCTATGAATTTCACTGGGAGGATAGAATTTAGAATAAAAGAGAGCCACAATTTCCTCCCATCCAATAGTCTGGCTATTTTTCAGCAGTTTGAACCATTCAGCGGCTCAGCATGTCAATGATATAGAGAATAATTTCCTCTTCACTTGGCCCATTGTAATACCTGCACACTTGAACAACTCGCATAATTTATGTAAACAGAGCAAATGATCACCAGGATGGACAGTTCCATCACCTGGATAGCAGTTATTCATAACATGTTTAACAATCTTTATAGGTATTTTATAAGGATCCAAATCATCAGGCGATAGGTCACTTACTACCCTAGAAGTGGCAGCAGCGCCCGCAAATAAGGACTCAAAAGGAGATCCAAACATAATGTAATAAAGCAGTTGACAGTAATAAAAACAGCACTTACAGCAGAACCTTGTTTTATCAATTTCACTTCCCAATAGCGCTTCACTCCCCGGCAACGGAACCAGAAAATAGTCTTGATGACCCACAAGTATAGGGGGTGTATCGTAGTACTTTCAATAAATAAGAGTGTCAAACCCAACGAGGAGCAGAAGGTGTTGACAAGCAGTTTCGATGAAGAAATAACTGTAAATGCTGAAAGATAAATTTGTATGGGTTTTTTATATTGCAGATAAATAAAGTGCAAATAAATAAAATGCAGTAATAATAATTGCAGCAAGGGGCCCAATCCTTTATTCAGCAAAGGACAAGCCGGTAGGTTTACTTATGATTAACAAACGTTCTCGAGGACACACGGAGGTTTCTGTCAAGTGCTTTTGTTTCATGCCGCTGAATAATCTTTAGTGTTTTGATAAGTGTTGTGTGGGTGAACCTATGCTAATGTACCGTCCCATCCAAGACTAATACATACTTGTGATTATACCCCTTGCAAGCATCCGCAACTACAAGAAAGTAATTAAGAAATAAATCTAACCACACCTTTAAACTCTGGGATCCTACGCTCCCTCGTGTAATGGTTTCCTAACGGGGGTTTAGGTTTCTGTCACTTCGGAAACCCCACAATTAGGAGACAAATACATGATGCATTCCCCCAGGCCCATAAATGGTGAAGTATCATGTAGTCGACATTCACATGACACCACTAGAGGAATAACACCATAACTTAAATATCAAACCATTAAATATTACTCAACATTACTTCACTACTAACAACTTGACTTCTCCCATGTCCTCAAGAACAACACGAACTACTCACAGGATATCATATGGATCATAATCAGAGGTGATATAATGGATGTTATCAATCTGATCATAAAGTGCTAACACCGATAAATCACACAAGCATCAACTACTAACAAGTAATCCACACCGGGAGAAATATCTAATGTAAAACAACGATAGAGGACCCTAATTGCTGCAACGGGATGGCGGTGGATGATGAGGGTGCTGGTGCTGGTGGTGATGATGATGATGACGATCTTGATGATGCCCAGAGTGATGACAGTGAAGATGGCGATGATTTCCCCTCTCCGGAGAGGAATTTCCCCGACAGATTTCTCCCTTCCAGAGAGCTTTTCTCTCTCGGGTGTTTTCCGCCCCGAGGCGACGGCGGAATAATTCTTCGATGATGGTCTGGGGCTTAGGGTTCCCTGGGGGCCAAGTACGCAAAATATATCCCCCAGAGGTGGGCCAGGGTGGCCACACCACTTGGTGGCGCGACCAGGAGAGGGGGCGCGCCGCCTCATGGTGTGAGCCCCTGGTGGCCCCCCTCTGGCTCCCCTTCTGGCTGGACTCCTCCTCTGAACTTCTAAGACACCCCCGGTGTCCCCCTTCTTCTACCGATCTTCTGAAATATGGTATCTCGATGGTGTTTTTTCCATCAGATTCCTAGTCCCGGTGTTTATTCTCCAAAAATTATGAAACATGCAAAATAAAATAAAATAACATAAGAGATGCATCATAACATGAAATATATCGATGAATAACAGCAAAATGATATAAAATAGTGATGCAAAATGGACGTATCACTCTCCAAGGCTTAGATTAAGGGGGGGGGTGTTAGAGTTTTCGTTTTCCTACTGTAAGGGTATCGGGTAGTACCCCAACCCGACTCGGTCTCTCTTTGTACTTTGCCACGCCTAGGGCTTTTCTAGGCAATATAACACGTAACCGAATCCTCCAACGAGGGTATCGTTCCCACAAACTCCAATAGTGAGTTCTTATTACTTAAAGTACATAGGCGAGAAAAATATTACAGTGGAAGAAGTCCATTTTGGTGTCTCAGTTGTTCCACATGCATATCTTAGTTTGGACTCTCATCTTTGATAATGACGCACTTGGTCCTTAATTTACTCTAAAAGTTGTTGATCTGTCACCCCTTTCATACATGCTTGCGGTGGCCTAAAACCAGAAAATAAGGAATTTTTTATACTTTGAATGAAACAGTGCCGAAGTCAGGAAGATTTAGGTATTATTTATGAAATACAAGGAAAATCAAGAAACACACATTTTAACAAACAAAAATAAAACTTATAAAAAATAGATAGAACATGTTTAAGTTTCTGTACCTTTTGTTATTTCTTAGTTTTTTTTTCCTTTTTAGTTTAGCATACATATTATGTTTTATCATTTAGTTGTTCCTTCTTAAGTATTCCTTTAAATCTATTTTTTACATTATCATTTCACATAAAAACATTATTTTCATATTTGTGAAATTCTTATAACCTACTAAATAATACGTATTCCACACTTCTTAAATTCTCAGAGATTTTTTGTTTTTAGTTAAACTTTCTAAAATTGATTATTTATTTCTTTATGTTTTCTAGTTTTCATGTTTGGTAAAACACTACGTCGTCGCAAAAACTGTTGCAAGTTGAGTGCGAGACAACACGTCAGAAGTCGAGTTGAGAAACTTCTTTGTGTGGGGTTGTTCTAACAAAAAAAAAATTGTGCGGGGTTGGAGTTGGAGGACAAAACTTAGACACAACCAACACTTAGAGAATCTCTACAGACCCTGCAATTTCTGATGCAAACTGGGTTGCAGTTTCAGAAACGTCTTGCGCAAAACAGAAACGACAAACAAAACTGCAAACTCAAAAAAAATTACTACGTGGGAGATCATCCACACTAGTTCATCATGTTCTTCGTTAAGATTACATCGCGGGGAGGGGGTTAAACACAGACACAGATGGCTAAATGTGCAGGATATGTGGCCCTAACCCTAGCTTTACAAAATCGCGCTCACCGGAGCTCCAGGGGTGCGGTCGCGCCTTCGTCGAATTGCGTTCACCCCTCTTCGGAGTCGTCGTCGACGTAGATGACGACGTCTTTTCCCTTCTCGCGCGCCTTGGCGGCCTCCTGCTTGCGGTGGAGGCGCTCCTGCTCGAACATCAGTTGGTCGATGTCGATCTCACGGCAACGGCACTTGGCGGTGTGTTCGACCTCCTCCTCGGAGCGCGCCTACACGGCGTTGGTCACCGTGGCGAGGACCTCGACGGGGACGAAGGCCTCGCAGGTCACCGAGCTCTCGAATGCGGCCGGATCGTAGATCTCGAAGCCGTCTTCATCGACGGCGACCTCGTGGGCCTGCACTGGAGTGTGCGGCGACGATGTCGTGGTGGAGAGGGTCCAGCTGTCGGAGGAGATCCCCTCCTCGAACTGTGGAGGAGGTGAAACAGGAGGCGTGGGTGTCGCAGGAGGCGCGGGAGCCGGCAAGAGGCCGTGGAGGATGTCGAACTCCACAGTCTCCTGCCGCAGCAGCGACTCCGGCACCGGGAGCCCCTCCCCGTCCATTTATGGGTCGAGCGCTTCCGTGCGGCGTCGGCGGCAACGCCCTTGCTGTAGGGCCCATCGGAGTTCTTCTATGGTGGCGGTGGAGGCGTGAATTGACGACTGGAGCGAGATTGGGGGAGTTGCCGACGGCGAGAAATCGGGGTGATTGCGGGTAGGGTTCAACGGCTGAGGGGACTGCTTCATAAATAGCGTCGGCGGCTCCTGATTTGCGGACGCCTCGAAATCGGTTGCAGGCTGAGCCACCCTCGCGGTTACTACTCTGCGCACTGAACTGGGCTCGGCCTGCAAACTCCCCGGAATGTTGTAGTTCCGGGCGTTTTGCGGTGTCTCCTAGAGATGCTCTTATAGGACCAGGAAAAAACGATTTCATATCACGATAATTATAAATTTATAATTGCATATCTATACTTCTCATAAAGCAAAACCCCACTAACATGCATTAATTATTTTTCTATCTCAACACGCAAGCTATCCATATCGTCCACCATTTTCGCCAATCAATTAGCCATGTCATCTCCACTAATAATTGTGATATTACATATTTTTATGCCACATAACCATACCATATTTTTTCGACCATATAATTATCCATGTCACTAATATTTATTTCTCAAAATATATAACAATTTCACGCAAATTAAATTTAGTATATTGATTATGTGATCAACTGAATCTTGATAATGAAATATTTCATACAGTTTATATCGATTTTGTTTATAGAATTATTTTTTAAAGAGATACCCGCTGCAACACGCGAGGGTATTCTAGATGAGTAATTCCAGTTGTCGTGGTTTTGGTAACCATTAGCTGAGGGATCTATTAGGACATCTTCAGCGGGGCTGCTCATTTGCGGACCAATTTGGTCTGTATTTTGTCCATTTGAGCAGCCGTCCGTGGCCCTGTCCGGGAGGATTTGGGCCCTGCACCCAGCGGGGCTGCTCATTTAGTGGCCGGACATATTTTTTTCCTAGTTTTTTCTTCTCAACGATACTTTGAGCCTAAAAACAAACACAATACTAAATAAAATACGAGTTATTTATTACAAATTTGACCGTTCAATAAGAAAACAAATAAGTCTTAATTAAAATTACAAAAAAAATCTACGGGTTTCCAACGAAGTTCCAGATGTGTTGCACCAAATCATCCCGAAGTGTGCGGTGGGTGTCCTGATCACGCAACTCGTACTGGAAGTCGATGAAATCCTCAAATGTTGCCACTCCTGGCTGGGGCTCCACGTTCTCACCCTGAAACAACCAGTTCTCGTCGTAGACGCTGTCATCGCGCTCATCCTCTATGATCATGTTGTGCATGATCACACAAGCAGTCATCACCGACCATATAATCTCCGGGCTCCATGTTCGAGCAGGGTGGCGAACAATAGCCCATCGAGATTGAAGTGCACCAAAAGCACGCTCCACATCCTTTCGGGCACTCTCCTGCTCTTGGGCAAACCGCTTCCTTATCTCATCTTGAGGATTGGAGATGGTCTTCACAAAGGTAGCCCACTGGGGATAGATACCATCTGCCAGGTAGTATCCCTTTGTGTAGTGGTGGCCGTTGATATCATAGCTCACCTCGGGGGAGTTGCCTACGGCAAGTCTGCCAAACACCGGAGAGCGCTGGAGCACGTTGATATCATTGTGTGAACCTGCCATGCCGAAGAACGAGTGCCAAATCCACAGATCATGCGAAGCAACTGCTTCGAGAATAACCGTGCACTCACCAACATGGCCCTTGTACTGCCCCTGCCAACCAAATGGGCAGTTCTTCCACTCCCAGTGCATACAATCGATGCTTCCAAGCATCCCAGGCCACCCTCTGCTCTCGTTGATCGACAACAGCCGCTGAGTGTCGGCAACAGTCGGTTCCCTCAAGTACTCCGGGGCGAACACCTGAACCACAGCTTCACAAAACTTGTACATAGCTTCCAGGCACATGGATTCACTCATACGCAAGTATTCATCAACCAGATCACTAGCTACTCCATATGCAAGCATCCGAATTGCCGCGGTGCATTTTTGATAAGAAGTGAAGCCAAACTTACCGATGGCATCGGGCTTACACTTGAACCAATCGTTGTAGTCGAGGACGCCGAGTCGAATGCGGTTGAACAAGTCCCTTTTCATCCGAAAACGGCGCCGGAATAGCTTGGCCGTGTACATCGGATTGGTGGGGTGGAAGTAGTCGTTCCACAGCTGCATCTGGCCGGCCGCTCTGTCCCTGTCCAAGCCCGGCGCACGGCCGGGAACGGATCCTCTAAACACCGGCCGCATCCTAGCGATGTGGTCATTGACCACGAGAGTGGCAACAAGGATGTCGCTCTCGTCCTCGGAATCGGACTCCGACGAGGACGAGTACATGATCACGTTGTTGAAGAAGAACGCGTCGCCGCTATCCGCCATTTTTCGGGCCGAGGTCGGGGCAGGCACACGGACGAACACCTTGTGTGCGCCCGTGGAGGCGGGGGGAGGTGGACCGGGCGGTAGGAAGGCCAGCGAACCTCCTGCGGGACAGGGGGCGTCGCGGCGGCGTGGGAGAGAGGTGGGGGGAGGTGGCCGTCGCCGGCGGGGGGGGGGGGGGGTCGAACGGTGGTGGTGGTCGCCAAATCGGCGACCTAGCGGCGGCGAGGTGGGTCAGGGGCGGCGCGGGGGGGGGGGGGAGGGGGCGTTTTCTGCGGGCCAGAGAGTGTGTCCACGGGACACTTTGTTGTCGGCGGGGCTGCTCAAATCTGGACCAAATTTGGTCAGGATTTGAGCATCCGGGGACAAAAAAAAACGGACCGCGGTCCGTTTAAGCAGCGCCGCTGGTGCCTGGTTTTGGCCCAGACTGCTCAAAACGGATCGGTCCGGGGCAAATGACCAGCCCCGCTGGAGATGTTCTGAATGTGGCTATGCATTGTCATTCTGCCTGGGAAGGGACGCAAAGGTGGCCCAGGACCCGACGAAAGATTCTGCGCTCGACGATCGGGTAGGTACCGGATTGGTCCGGGAATCTCTCGGCGCATCTCTGCTCCAGAGATACTCCGATCGATGTGGATCGATCATGGGCTGATCCAGCGGCGGACACATCGTACAGGAACAGGCATGAACGCTCTAGCCTCTACCCACCGGCAAGATCCATCGTCCGATCCATTTTTTTTGTTTTGAACTGTCGGGTCCATTCCATGTGCTTAACAACATTTGCTTAATACTCCCTCCGTTAAACAATACATGACTTGGATTTGTCTATATATGGATGTATGTAAACACTAAAATATGTCTAGATACAACCATATATAGACAAATGAAAGTCATCTATTGTTGAACGGAGGAAGTAGAAGTTGCCGCTCTCCACTGTCCCATCCATTTCTTTGAGCAAGCGAGATCGCGATCGATCCATCCATCACATAACCCCCGTGAATGTGTGCCATCGCTGGTTAGGTTTAAAAGCACATCGCACGAAAGTCATTTTGGTCTCGACTTCCATGCATGTCCTCCTATTCGTAAACATGGTTTTGGCGTTCCTATTTGTTCCTACCTTCGGGATTTTCCCTACAACTTTGCAGGAAAAAAAAAGGTGAAGCTTACAGTTTCTTTGATGGCCTAAAATACATTGGAGCAAACCAGTTTTGATGCGCTATAATAAAAAAGTTGGTGCCCCTGTAAGCTAAAATCGGTGTCCTATTTTGGGCCATCTATTGGAGGCAAACCTGATCTATCATGATAAAAGACTGATGGCAGTGCATCCAAAGAATGTCCTCGACCTCTTGCCTGGTCAGTAGATATATCTCTTTCAGTTAATCTATATATATATTGCCAGAAACAGACGCCAAGCAGAGAGGATTCCTGGCCGGGCAAAAAAGGTACGGCTACAAATGGTGGCAATTGGCATGCAGTACAGCAGCTATGGCACGGCATACCTGCATATTTATGCCAACCGCTTGCTCTGGAAGGAGCCTCGACGCAGAGCAAAAAGCAGAAGCCATTTAAAGCTGCGTTTGAGGCAGATATAGTGCCATGGATCCCATCCCACGACGATTAAAAGTCCGGCCTGCTCAAGCATGCAATTCTTTCGTATTTCCAAAAGAAGAATTAGATAAAGAGATTCTGTAGTGGATATATAGTATACGTGATGAAGAGTCCTTGACGCAAAACAAAAGGCAGAAGCAATTTAAATCTGTGTTTGATGCAGATAGTGCCATGGATCCCACGACGATTAAAGGCCGGCCTGCTCAAGCATGCAATTATTTCGTATTTCCAGAAGAAGGAAACAAAAAGTGATTCTGCAGTGGATACGTGATGCCTCAATTAAAGTTCAAAAAGAAAAAGGAAAAAAAAAGGAGACCTGAATTTACACATGATCCATCCATTTTTATGCATGGAGGTCCAAAAGCGAGGAAGACAAATCTCAGAGTGTCCAAAACGGCATTCCGGTCAGCACTAACCCAGCACCTGCAGCTTGCCCGGCCGACCGGCTGCGCGCGTGCGCTGTGTGGCACTCGCGGGCACCGAGAAACATGTGGTATACGGTCCGGTGGGCGTGGGAGCTATGGCCGGCGGCAATGATGTGACGCATGCTGAAGTGGCCCGTGTCCGGCAACTCGTGATACGCCGAGCGGATGGATGATGGGCGAGGATGGATGTCGTCGTCAACCGCAACGACGCACCGAGACGCCGGCCTTCTCGTCCATTTCTGGATGGCGCTAATTTTATCTCCTATCCGCAACGGCGCACTGACGACGGCACTGCCGGCTCGTCGGTGAAGGCCCTGTTGAGTAACATATTGTACTAGGTATAGGTCCCCGTATTTTGTCAGGGTTGTACCTGTAATTGTGCATGTGTCTGTCAATATAATGAGAGCAGCCGGCCCTATTGGGTTCGTGCATTGTCCCATAATTATTCTACATGGTATCAGAGGCCCTCACGGTCCTGACCTAGCCGCCGCCGCTGCCGCCCCCTCCTTGGGCGCCGCCGCCGCCGGCTCCACCACCGCCGCCGCCCCTCTCCTCGGGCGCCGCCGGCCACCTCCCTCCTCCCCAGCCGTCGCCCTCCTCCCAGGCGCCGCCGGCCCCTCCTCCACCCACCACTTCCGCCCCACCCACCAGCCCCACCTCTTCCGCTGCCCCTAGATCGCCATGGCCGGCTTCAACTCCTCCTCCGGCCCCTCCGATCCGTTCAACTCCTCGCACTCCGGCAGCCGCAACCCCTTCGCCGGCCCCTCCATCGGCGTCATCCGCGAGATCGCCATCGCCGATCACGTCCCGGTGACGCTCTCCGACACTGCTGCCAACTTCTTCCCATGGAAGACGTACTTCGGCCTCCTCTTCCGCGAGTACGACCTCCTCGACCACGTCGACGGCACCATCGACCTCCTCGCCATGCCGCATGACCCCGAGTGGCTCGCCATCGACGCCACCATCATCCGCTGGTTTTACCTGACTGTCTCCAACGAGATCTTCCGCACCGTCGTCCGGGACGGCGACTCGGCGCGCACGGTCTGGGTGAAAATCACCGGCCTCTTCACCGACAACAAGATCCAGCGGGTCACCTTCCTCCAGCAGGAATTCTTCGGCACCCACCGGAACGACCACACCCTCGACGAGTACGTCCTCAAGCTCAAGTCTCTCTCCGACGAGCTGCGCGACTTGGAGTTCCCGATCGATGACAAGATCATGCTCTCCACCTTATCCGCTCGCTTCTCGCCGCACATGGCGCCGTCTTCCGCCTCACGTGCCCCTACACATCTCCACAGAACGGTCGTGCCGAACGGATGCTTCGCACCCTCAACGACTGCGTCCGCACCCTTCTGTTTCATGCGCACATGCCCCCACGGTTCTGGCCGGATGCCCTTGCCATGGCGACCCTCCTCGTCAACATCCGCCCGTGTCGTGTGCGTTGGTCTTATACACCGCATCACCTCCTCTACGGTGTACCGCCCTCCTACGATGATCTTCGCATCTTCGGCTGCCGGTGTTACCCCAACACCGCTGCCACCGCCGCGCACAAGCTTGCGCCGCGCTCTCTCCCTTGCGTGTTTCTCGGCTACCCCGCCAACACCAAGGGCTACCGCTGCTACGACCCGGTCTCCCATCGCGTGATCACCTCCCGGCACGTGTACTTTGACGAGTTGATTTTTCCGTTTCAGCAGGGACTCCTGACGACGCCCCCGGCGCCCGCCGGCCCTCTCGCGGCCGGCCCTCCGCGTCGACGCCCGACCGCGGCGGCCCCCTCTGCACCGGCCCCGCCTGGTCCGCCTCCGTCGCCGCCGACGTCCGCGGCGGCTCCGTCGCCGCCATCTCCCGCGGTGCCCCCGTCGCCGCCGTCGCCCGCGGCGCCCCCGACCGTGACGCCGGTCGCGTCCCCGGCGTCCTCGTCCCCCGCCTCGTCATCGACCGCTCCCTCGGCCGCTTCATCGCCCGCCTCGCCGCCCGTCGCTGCAGCTCCCGCACCCATGCTCACCCGAGCACGTGCGGGTGTACGACGCCTGTCGACGCGCTACCCCGCCGACCAGTACGTCTGCACGGCTTCGCCATCCGCCGCGTCTGCCTTCTGGGCCAGCGGCAACAGCGTCCTGCCGCATGACGGCGGGGTTCCTGCGTCCAGTGAGGCGGCGGCGCCTCTCCGTCGCCGAGTGCTTCGTCCTCCTCCGCCCCCTCGCCGGTGCCCACCTCGGCTCGCGCCGTCTTGCGCGACCCCCACTGGCGCGCCGCTATGCAGGAGGAGTACGACGCGCTGCAGCGCAACCGGACCTGGGAGCTGGTCCCTCGGCCTCCTCGCGCCAACGTCATCACCGGCAAGTGGGTCTTCAAGCACAAACTCGGCCCCGACGGCGTCCTCGAGCGCTACAAGGCGCGCTGGGTGGTTCGCGGTTTCCGGCAACGCGCCGGTGTGGACTTCACGGATACGTTTGCCCCGGTTGTCAAACCGGGCACGATCCGCACGGTGTTGCACCTCGCAGCCACTCGGGCGTGGCCAGTACATCAGATGGACGTCTCCAACGCCTTCCTCCATGGCCATCTGTCCGAGCAGGTCTACTGCCAGCAGCCCATCGGCTTCGTCGACCCCGAGCGCCCCGACGACGTGTGCTTGCTCTCTCGGTCCTTGTATGGACTGAAGCAGGCGCGGGCGCCTGGTACCAGCGCATCGCCGCCTTCTTGCAGCAGCTCGGATTCCGCTCCACGCGCTCCGATGCGTCGCTGTTCGTCTACCAGACGGGCAACGACATGGCTTACCTGCTGCTGTACGTCGACGACATCATCCTGACGGCCTCCACTGCTGGTCTCCTTCGACAGCTCACTGACAGTCTTCGCGCTGAGTTTGCGTTGAAGGACCTCGGCCCGCTCCACTACTTCCTCGGCATCGAGGTTGTTCGGCGCGCGGACGGGTTCTTCCTCCACCAGCGGAAGTATGCCCACGAGCTTCTCGAGCGTGCAGGAATGCTTAATTGCAACCCTGCGCCTACTCCTGTCGACACGAAGGCCAAGCTCTCCGCCGCCGATGGGTCGCTCGCCTCTGACGCGCCGTTCTACCGCTCCATCGTCGGCGCCCTTCAGTACTTGACGTTGACACGTCCGGAGCTCCAGTATGCTGTGCAGCAGGTGTGCCTGCATATGCATGCTCCTCGGGACGCCCATTGGGCTGCGGTGAAGCGGATCCTTCGCTACGTCCGTGGTACCATGGGCTACGGCCTGTCACTGCATGCCTCGCCCTCGACGCCGACCGACATCGTCGCCTACTCGGATGCGGACTGGGCGGGCTGCCCGGACACGCGGCGCTCCACCAGCGGCTACTGCGTCTACCTCGGCTCCTCGCTCGTCTCTTGGTCTTCCAAGAGGCAGCCCACCGTGTCTCGCTCCAGTGCTGAGGCCGAGTACCGCGCCGTGGCTAACGCCGTGGCTGAGTGCACTTGGCTTAGTCAGCTCCTCACCGAGCTCTCTTGTCCCGTCGACAAGGCTACGGTGGTCTTCTGCGACAACGTCTCGGCTGTCTACCTCTCCGCCAACCCCGTTCATCATCGCCGCACCAAGCACATCGAGCTAGATATCCACTTTGTTCGTGAGCAGGTTGCACTCGGTCACGTTCGAGTTCATCACGTACCGACGTCTCAGCAATTTGCCGATATCATGACGAAGCGATTGCCGTCCACGACTTTTCCTGAGTTTCGGTCCAGTCTATGTGTCGGTGCCGACCCTTCGACTGCGGGGGGGTGTTGAGTAACATATTGTACTAGGTATAGGTCCCCGTATTTTGTCAGGGTTGTACCTGTAATTGTACATGTGTCTGTCAATATAATGAGAGCAGCCGGCCCTATTGGGTTCGTGCATTGTCCCATAATTATTCTAGAGGCGCATATGATACGTCGTCCTGCGATCAGCTCAAGGCTCAAGCTAGCTGACATAACACCACCTTTTCGCCATCTTTTTTTATCCGTGTAATTTTGTGCGACAGGATGCACGAACGGTCGATTCGTTTTGCTTCTGAATTTGTAATACCATTTGAAGTAGTCCATCATAATTACGTATATATCCACTGTATATGTATAGATAAGTACATAGTATCAGTTTGTTACGTGGAGATCTGAACTTGAGGCATCTACTCTTCTGCATTAGCAAATTTGCAGATTTATGCATGCTTATCAACTTGCTCATATATAATACACCAAACTTGTCAGCGACTCAGCGTACGTGTCACGCTCGCTCTATTTATTCAAACCAAGCCAATGCCTCCCAGCCGCACCTTTGACCTTGTGCTTCCGCATTTTACTCGGATGTACTGTATCTATATACTCCTTTAATTAAACACAACACGTCATTTTTTTAAGCCAACCAAGATTAAAACTGACCCGTTCAACTTTACCGGTAAGAAAAACTTTGTGTTGTCACAGTATTTGCAGGCACGTATTCCGGACTATGTCTTGCACTCTTGCATGCTTACATTTCACTAGAAGAAAAAGGCGCGCTTCGCTGCGCCCGCTATATATAAAACATTAAGACATTCTCTCAAAAATATTCATCCCATTATAAGAAAAACTTTATAAGGCATTAAACAATATGTTACACTCCAAACACAAAAATACAGTACTGTAATCTTTACTCTAAGCATCTCAACAAACAAATTAGTCTATAGCTAGGTTACATTCGCATGTCAGCTCAAACAGGGTTGGACCACAAATATTCGATAGTTAACAATAAAACATGATGTATAACATGGTACAACGACTATCACAAAGTGTCAAAATCTTTTCTTGCAAATTAAAAGGTCACCACTCTTATTATGCTTACAACTCAATTACGAATGCATAACCAAGATAACATCATTCTTCAGTAATCCATACTTATTTGTATCTCATGATACCTTTTTGAGTGAAACAGCTCTAGTACTCATGGCTATGTCAAAATAAATTCCGAGTACATCTACCAGAAATTCAAGTACATTGTCACCAAATTTCATTTCCATTTATTTCTTTTTGTTCTGAAAGATATGAACGGACATTAATAATGTGCTTTGCCAACGGCTAAGAAAATGTAGAAAAATATTTTTTTAGTTTCCAGGATTAGCATAGGTCAAACACATATCAATGGCTCCAGTTTATGAATGTGAAGAAATAAGGGCGAGGTTAAAACGAAGTAAACCAAACCAATCTTATACGCAGAAGAAAAACATGACAAATAAAGGTCCTGGTTCAATATGTATTCACAATGTCACTGTGGAGCAGAAAAAAAAAACCTATCATTTTACATGCATATATATAAATAAGAATAAGAATTTTCCTTTCATAAGGAAAAAGGGAACAATCGTTTATTACTTTTGAGTGTATATGGTATACCAGACAGTGAAGGGCATAAAAATAGACCTAAATGTATAATCCATGTTTTGGCCTTCAAATCTGCACTTTGCTTTCCTATTTGTACATGGGAAAAAATATCATAGGAATAAAGTATAACTGGTAAAATAGCCACGCGGCCAATATTTGACTGGTTAGGCGTATGGAATTATATTTAAAATAATATTTTGTTTCTTAGATAGAATAAAATGACAACATAAAGCTATTTAACTACTTCGGTATTGCGAGTGAGCGTCATATCCTACTATTGGTAGGTCGCCATGGAATAATTTTTCTTGCTATTTAACCCGCTTGCTGCTTTCTCTTGCATATGTAATCTGAATATCTAAACTGTCTTTCATTAGCTCTGTCATTGCATAAATGACACTGATCGATATTACTCAATATTGAGTGTAAGTAATAAATACATATAATCTTGTTGTACCACGTAGCTATATCACTCGATATAATATATATAGATGATGAGTAGTCTTTTTTAGGCAATTAGGCAGGTGCTTTGGTGATTCAATTAAGCGTAGAAGAAAGGAGTTCAGTTACATGCCAGAGAGGACCTGGCAAGAGAAAAAACATAAGAGCCCAAACGGGACTACTCGCTACCTACCGGTGCAATGCCTGACTCAGGAAGAACCTCAACCAACTCTTGCTCAATAAGGTAGGAGCCTAGGATCAGTAGGTCTTGTATCAGTTCAATAAGCCGCGCTTCAGAAATGTTGACCTGCTGAAAAACCCGACGATGCCTTCTTTCCAAATGTGCCAAACCCCGTAAATTGCTATAGATGATGAGTAGTCACCAAAATTAGTAGCAAGTAACAGTGTATTGATCCAACTCATGTGAAAACCTGTATCTTGTGGAAATAACACAGGTATGCAGTAACATTTATCTAGAAACAACAAAATACAGTAATATAGCTAAATCTTGGGTGGGTTAAACAATTGTAATTCTAAATGGATTGCGCATTCACCTATTTAATAGTCCAAGCAAGTGTATTGTTATTCATTCTCTTAGCCCTCTATGCAATATTTCAAATAGTAAAAGGGAAGAAAATCCTAATGCTGCAATTGAACTAACAGGTTTGTGGGACAGCAACTTAAATAGATAGCTATATGTTAATGCAGAAGTACATGATCCTCCATATGATGCAGTTGGTAAACTCACATAAAAGCCTTACAAAACAGAGAAAACTAATCACTTGTGAGGTCTTAATTTTTTGCAAGAGCGGTCATCAATCATGCATTGGTCCTACATCAAGAGTAAAAGCAAATATGTGCTCCATTGGCACTTGACATACGTTCATTCAAACATGCCATGGTTATGTACGCTTTATCGACATCTAGAATAAAAGACCGGAGGCTACTTTCAGGTTTAATTGTGCGTCAATGAACAACACTCAAGGAACCAAATATAAGATCAATTCATAAATTAGTTATACATAGATTGGGAATAATTAGAAGGCATGTTGGTCAATGAGCTTATTGAACAAACACAATCTAAGAAAAATATAGGTGTAAGGACAGAAGGCGTTGGGGTAATACCAATATCACAATACAACTTTTTTTTGTTTTTTCGATGGGATCGAGCTTACCTGCGGCTTCGAGGTCGACATCTTTCGGTCGACGACAGGATTCGGCCGAGCTTGGGCTGTCCCTGCATTCCAGCGGAGCTGGAGGTCGTTGCCGAGGTCGACATCTTTCGGTCGACGACAGGATTCGGCCGAGCTTGGGCTGTCCCTGCGTTCAAGCGGAGCTGGAGGTCGTTGCCGGTCAGAGAGGAGGGCGTGGGATGGAGAGGAGGGCCGCGGCAGGTGGCGAGGAAGGCGGTCTGGATCTGTGGCTGGCGGCGAGGAATCTCCCGCGGCGGCAGAAACCCTAGCAGAGAGAAACAGATGGGGCACGAGGTGGAAGATCTGTTGGGGTTGGGGTCATTGTGCGTCAGCGGCGACCATGCGAGAGAGAGAGAGACAAACCGACAGAGAGAACACAGGTGCCGACAAGCGGGCCGCAGCGAAGAAACATCGCGCATCAGCCAAGGCAGCGGCCGACAGGCGGGACCATGTTGAGGACGCACCATAGGGCAGGATTTCCTCCCCAGTTAGATATGAAGAAGATTCTGAGACATAATTTCAATCATATTGTTTTCATATAGTACGTAAACTAAAGTACACACGCGGGAAAATATTACATTGGAAGAAGTCAATTTTGGTGTATCGGTAGTTCCACGATGGCAACTTTTCTCTCTTAGCTGTTCCACTTGGGCAACTTACTTCAATATTGGAAGTAATTGGTCCGTAAGAGGATCCATGTTGTTGCTAAATCCAAACTTGTCACATAGATTTATTTGACATAACTGCTAAATTTGCTATGTTAAATAAAACGTGTCGATGCCAAATTCTCTCGTGCCAAATATCAAACTCTCTAGTGTGTGACCCACTATGTACATTATAAAAAATATAATATTCTTGGGATGCTTACCCCTCTCTAGTCCCACCCCTCCGTCCATTATTTTATTCACTTAAATAAATTTGCCATTGAATCTTCTAGCTGCTCACAGTTCCAGAAATTTTGCTATGTAACCAACAAAATTATACTATACAATGTTGTCAACAAATTCAAATTGGCAACGGTATCTGTGTCCGCCATAGCTCACTCAAAGTGGTTTAAAAACAATGTGTTCCTGTTCGGTACATGCTTGTGGATACCTAGTCAAAAATAAAATCAAGAAAACTTTATCTAAAAAATATAAGAAAACATACAAAGATATAAAAAAATTAGGAGTGCGAAATTTGCTTATGTAATAAAAATCGACTAATTTTAAATAGATATATGTCTACAAATTTAATTTCCATACTTACTCATTAATATCATATTTCACATGAAGCTTCCACTTAAAAATTTATTTTACAGATTTGCGGAATATTATACGTTTATATTTAATAGATTTCTCTTTCATTTTGTCTTAAGTTGTGTTGAGTGAGGGACGAAAATGTCCAATGTGAAGTTTAATCGGCGTGGCATCTTTCGGCCGACACGAAAATTATGGAGATTATACTTAATTTTTAAAACCAATATCCAATGTGTCGTTTTGCTGTGCCGGGCGGCAGGATTCGACGGTGTCCCGGCGGCGATCACGCATGCATATATGATCGTCCATAGGGCGGTCGTGTTGTCTCATACCGCAATGGTGCCGACGTCTGGCCTGCCGAATGTCTACGCGTAAATCTAAACTCTGAAGATGTATCAACCACTACAGGACGCAGAGGCTACGCCGACGGCCGGCCCCCGTCGGCGAATCCCCAAAGGCCGTCGGCGTATGTAGAGGCCGACGGTGGCCGTCGGTGTAGCCCCGTCGGCGTCTAGGTCTAGGTCCGTCGGCGAATGGCACATCCCGTCGGCGTCCAGCCCACCGTCGACGTGGCGTATAGGCACGAAATTATTTTAATTTTTTTCAAGAAAAAAAAAATGAAATTTTTTGTGTATATTTTTTATTTCACTTGTTTAACCACTTAATCACACTATAGTCACCCCATCATAAGATTGCTCCAGGCCCAGCATGCTTAACTTCGTAGTTCCTTCGCTGTGATCTACCTAGAAACAACGGATGTGTTGTTGATAATATTATCCAATCAATCATGTTAACCTTAACCCTTGGACCATCATGTCACACTCTATTATTTTGTGAATTCAAACAATTATTTAAATAAAATATAATAACTAATAATAAATTTGAATTCAAATAATCTTGAATTTAAATAATAATTAACATGTTTGCCTTTTCTATTTAATATTGAATAATTCATATCTATAAATCCGTAAATCGAAATTTGACAAATAATATGTCTATATCGATTAGAAAAATGAGAGAAATTCAATTATGACATCCATATAATATTTTCCATCATATATAATACTGTTTTTTCTTTTCAATGAAGCAAAAAACCATTTTCTATTTTCCGAGTGTAAAAAAAGGGTTTTTTGTGAAGGACCTACCATAAATATGTTGCAAAACTTGAGAGCTATAATTTTTGAAAATACTAGACCATGCTAGATGCACAAATAACCAATTTGTTTCATATTAAAAGGTTTCCATCCACCTCTTTTGAAAAACACAAGTTTCTGCCGATTTCGTTGGAAACTAGTCAAATTTGAACTACAGGTACCTCATAGTTTGCTCATGATTTTTGGAAAAAATCTTTTTTTTTTTGAAACATTTTCTACTGCAGGGGAGTCCCCCACAGCCCTTTATTGCCAACCAAGAGTGTTACAGTTACAGATATGTACAAATATACATGGAATAGACTAAGGCAGTCTATCCCAGTCTATCTAATTTAAGGACTTAATCCATAAAGCTAAGTCAGCAGCCACAGAAGCACTCAACCTATGCTTAATCATAAGGAGATCTAACAAGAAGCCCACTTTCCATCCCATAAAGGAATGTCTTTCCGATTTAAAAATGACTCCATTCCTCTGCTTCCAAATATTCCAGCATGCAAGAATCACTATCTCAGAGAAACAAGGTCCTTTGAAAGAATTTTTTACAAGCGTAAGATTTTGCACAAGTGTGTTATCACTCCAGCTGATTTGCAAATAGTTCCAAATCCGAGAGCTAAAAACACATTGAAAGAACAGATGGATCCAATCCTCATGGCAATGTGTGCAACAAAGAACACAGTGATCAGTGCCTTCAATCTTCCAGTTCCTTCGTTTGATCATATCCTTTGTATTAATCCTATCCTTGAGAATCAACCAAGCAAAGAATTTATGCTTTGACATGCATTTGGATTTCCAGATCCATTTTGCAGGCCCATCAGGAGGGAAATGAGCAAATTTTAGTTGGTAGAATTTACTTGGTGTATAAACCCCTTTATTGAAATTGCATCTCCAACTGTCCTCACTGTCAGTCAACTGAACATTAGCCACAATGACTAGCAGATCAGTATACTCCTGGAAAGCTTCATTTGAAAACGGCAAATGAAAAGCATCCGAGAGATCTGTCATCATTAATAAATCTCTTATTGAGGACAAAGGATCTTTGGCAAAGGAGAATAATCTCGGGAATTTTAGTGCCAAAGGTTGTCCTATCCAAGAATCTTTCCAGAAAAGCCCAGTAAATCCATTTCCCATAATGCAAGAAGATAAAGAGCACCAAGTATCAGCTAGTTGCATAACACCTCTCCACCAGAAAGAACCACATGAAGTCACAGCATGTGGTACTGACTGAAAATAATAGGCATTCTTGACTAAATGGACCCAAGGGATATCCATAGAGTTATAGAATTTTGCCAAGAATTTCAGTAGTAAAGCTCATTTTTAGGTACACAAGTACCTATTTCAACATAGATAAACCAAGAGTTTCTCAATATTCAACCCCTATCTACGAACAGTCATGCCCGCCGCCTTGACATTTTCATCAAACGGGGTTAGAAAATTCCAAAAAATTCAAAACAACCCAAAATGATGCGAGACCTTCCCGTGGTGTCATTATATAGGTCCTAGTGTACACAAAAAGTAATAAACTTGGAATACGACAGTTGTGTTGAAAATGTGTTCACAAAAATAAGCTACCTCCTCCGAACATTCCAGTGTTTCGGGCCAAATGACGAGTGTTATGGTCATATCCATGGCATAGTTTGTTCAAATGTTTCCATATTACACAAAAATATGCATCTTGGAAGCACGTACAATGTTGACGGAGGAAGTTTTCCTTTTCATTGAAACAAAAAATCATTTTCTATTTTCCGAGTGTAAAAAAAGGGTTTTTTTTGTGAAGGGCATACCATAAATATGTTGCAAAACTTGAGAGCTATAATTTTTGAAAATACTAGACCATGTTAGATGCACAAATAACCAATTTGTTTCATATGAAAAGGTTTCCATCCACCTCTTTTGAAAAACACAAGTTTCTGTCGATTTCGATGGAAACTAGTCAAATTTGAACTACAGGTACCTCATAGTTTGCTCATGATTTTTGGAAAAATCATTTTTAGGTACACAAGTACCTATGTCAACATAGATACACCAAGAGTGTCTCAATATTCAACCCCTAGCTACGAACAGTCATGCCCGCCGCCTTGACTTTTTCCTTAAACCGGCTTAGAAAATTCCAAAAAATTCGAAACAACCCAAAATGATGCGAGACCTTCGCGTGGTGTCATTATATAGGTCCTAGTATACACCAAAAATAATAAACTTGGAATACGACAGTTGTGTTGAAAATATGTTCAAAAAAATAAGCTATCTCCTCCGAACATTCCAGGGTTTCGGGCCAAATGACGAGTGTTATGGTCATATCCATGGCATAGTTTGTTCAAATGTTCCCATATTACACACAAACATGCATCTTGGAAGCACGTACAATGTTGACGGAGGAATTTTTCCTTTTCATTGAAGCAAAAAAACATTTTCTATTTTCCTAGTGTAAAAAATGGTTTTTTTTGTGAAGCACCTACCACAAATATGTTGCAAAACTTGAGAGATATAATTTTTGAAAATACTAGACCATGTTAGATGCACAAATAACCAATTTGTTTCATATGAAAAGGTTTCCATCCACCTCTTTTGAAAAACACAAGTTTCTGCCGATTCCGCTGGAAACTAGTCAAATTTGAACTACAGGTACCTCATAGTTTGCTCATGATTTTTGGAAAAAATCATATTTAGGTACACAAGTACCTATTTAAACATAGATACACCAATAGTTTCTCAATATTTAACCCCTACCCCCGCTGGAGAAAAAACCCAACTTATAGGTCTACACCCGGTAGCGTTAACCCTTTCTTGTTTGTTTTGTTCTTGCTCGTGATTTTTTTTTAATAATGTAGCTTGAATAATATGCATGATGATGTAGATATGTTTCTCCTTTTAAAAACGAGCCAAAGAACGTCGAAATCCGAGTTCGAATGCAAATGTTATGCTCAAAATGGTGAGAGAGAGGAAAAAAAACTAGGATAGGTCGACAGGGTTGCCGTCGGCGTATCACAATTTTTTTTTCATTTGCCGCTTGATTTTATTGCATACGCCGACGGCCCCGATATTTGGCCGTCGGCGTATGGGATCCCCGTCGGCTTTTCAAGTTTCTCCCGTACTGAACTTTTGTAGAGCGTGTGCACAAGACGTTATCTATTTTTTTTAGAACGAGGTGTTATCTATTAAATAGCCAAGGTGCCGATGATGGTTTTGCCCAGGGTATAAGGCTCTGTTCTTTCTATTATTTGTGCTAGTTGTGGTGCTTTTCACTGTCTGATGGTTTTGGCTTGTATGTTTGTTCATTGTAATAATCTATCAGTATACTCTATACTAGCCTATGTTGAATAAATGAAATAAAATTTGTATGTATCTCTTCGAGGCTCGGGCACTGGTAGAAAAAAGGCCTTCGGTATGCCAGCATCAGTCCCCAAGCGTTGCGCACCGTGACCAATGAGTATTTAGTCCCGGGTAGGGAGGAGACCCGCGACAGAAGGTCAGACGTCGCGGGTTGGGAAGCGCGTTGCGACGCGTGGCGGGAATTAATTCCGGTTGACATGGCCGCCCGGGACTATTGGTCCTTTATTCCCCGTTCCCGTGGCCAACCGGGACCAATGGCCCTTTATTCCCCGTGCCCGTGGCCAACCGGGACTAAACATCAAGCGTCTCGCCTCCCCCGCGGCGGTTTTTATTTCGCGAGCGAGGCAGAGGGCGCCATTCCACTGCTTTGCTCTCTGTTCTTCCTCTCGCTCTCTGTTCTTCCTCTCTCTCGCTCTCTTTCGATCCAAGCACACGCACGCAAAATGGCTGAATGGACGCAATACAATGGGAAGACACCATGCGGCAAGGATTTGGACGTGCTCTTCACCAACAACTGCGCGAGGCTGCCTGAAGCTCTGGGTCATTTGGCCGATCTCTATTTTGATGCTCCCGAAGAACACCGGTTCTTTGGTCTCGATCTGGAGTACACGGCGAATCATAAGGATGTTGCCCTCATCCAGATATCGTTCAAGCATTCGGTGTTGGTCTTCCAATGGTCAAGGTAGCACACGTGTACAATCTTGCATTCCATCTTCGAGTTTTTTTGTTGCATGTGAACAATACGTGTGTTGCAACATATCTAACACATATCCTATTTTTGTTGTTACAGTAGTTCGAGGCATTGCCCGGACCTTGTTGATTTTCTTGTCAACTCGGGGTTTGACTTTTGTAGCGTGGACATCACGCAAGACCGTGTGAAGTTTATGCGCATCGGTATTATGATACCGGAAGATCACTACGTTGATCTTCAGACTCTTATCCAGTTGACCGGGCCAAAGACCGGGATGGCTGTCATGGCAAGCACCTTCATCCACCAGGCCTATGAAAGGATGAAGACTGATTTCCCCCGGCAGAATCACAACTATTGGGAGGAGACCCCATTGCGCCTGACGAACCTCAAGTATGCGGCCGTAGATGCATATGTCGCGTACGAGTTGTTCCGCATCTACTCGGCGGGGCCATAGATGATGTATGCATGCGTTCGATATCTATGCATGTGCATGTAATGGGTATCTAATTAGTAGTATATATATGTAATGGATATCTTTTGTGATCGACTCTCTATATATAATATGTTAATTATGAAATGTGATCAACTCTATGTTTGTGTTATGTGTGATCGACTCTATTGTGTTATGTGTGATCGATCGACTCTATGCATGTAATGAATATTGTTTGTATTATTGTTCTTTATTTTTGATATATTTTTTCATTTTAAGATTTTAAAATGAATTAGTATTATTTTTCTTCATTTTTTGATATATTATTTGTATTTTTAAGATTTTAAAATGAATTAGTATTATTGTTCTTAATTTTTGATATATATTTTGTATTTTAAGATTTTAAAATGAATTAGTATTATTGTTCTTCATTTTTGATATATTATTTGTATTTTTAAGATTTTAAAATGAATTAGTTCTATTTTTCTCAATTTTTGGATATATTATTGGTATTTTTAGAAATAATACAAATTAAAAGTTAATGTTTATTTATTTATTCAAAATTATTAATTACATCTTTACTTTTGTTTATTAAAAGATTTATTTGAAATTCAAACAATAAAGAAATATGGCTTCGGCCAACATGTTAATAAGATTGATATGATACAACTATCATATACATGCGTGAGAAACACTTGGATTCGGGACGGGATGGAACTCGGAAGTGAAGCGTGCTAGTGCTAGAGCAGTGGGAGGATGGGTGACCGAGCGGGAAGTTTGACCATGAGTAACTAATTGGACTAGAGATAATCTTAGTTAGACACTAAGCAAATAATACAAATTGTGAGAATAAAAGGGAGTGAAAAAAAGGGAGTGAAAAAAGGAGTGAAAAAAAGGGAGTGAAAAAAGGTGAGAAAAATAATTAGAAACCAAATGAATTAAAAAAATTACGAAATAAATCTAGTCCCGGTTCATGTGGCCAACCGGGACTAAATGTCCTCCGATCCCAGGCTCCGCCACCCGCCCACGTGGACAGGCCTTTACTCCCGGTCCGTAAGAGATGGGACTATAGGGGGGGCCTTTAGTCGCGCGTAGCTAGTCCCGGTTGCCCGGACGGGATTAATGGGCCTGGCGAACCGGGACTGTAGGCATGTTTTCTACCAGTGGGGTAACTCCCCATTTCGAAAAATATATATGAAGTTATATCGGCAAGAGAGCGGAAGAAGTACATTTTGGTGTGTCGATAGTTCCACGAAAATATATTTTGTATCCCAGCTGTTTGACTTGCGTATCTTACCCCAGTATGCCAATGCAACGGCACACTTAATGGCTTATTGGCTAGCGCGTGTTCATTTTTTAGTCTCGAATTTATTTCAGACTTTGCTCTGGATCTGATCCGGGAGGCTTTGCATATTGATTTTATTTGATCAATAAAGTGTCGTATTCATGCCAACAAAAAAACTTACAAAAAGTGGTTTAAAAATGTGACGTGTCGCCCATTTCGTACATGTATGTTGCTTGCCTAGTAAACAAATAAAATCAAGAAAAACTTTATTTGAAGAAAAAGAAAAAGATATAATAAAATAAAAATACTGAATTTGCTAAATTCCGAATAGGTAAATATATTACTCGTTTAGAATAAATATTACGTTTCATGTGCACAAAGTTAGTTTTCCGTGAGTACTTATAATATTTTTTTAATGAAGCTTATGTTGTTTTCCAAATGGAGGTTCTACTGTCAGACTATGCGTCAAAATGAGACACACAACCAATTTTGTTTAATAATAAAACAGAAATCACCACGTATTACAAGTAAATACATCAATCAACTAAATCTAAAATCATCAACCTAGCAACATATCGCTACCTACAAGACTGGTGAAGCGGGTGGCCAAGACATGGTCGTATGACCTGACAACACACCAACGCGCATCATTTAAAAACTGAAGGCCTCACCAAGCTGCCCGCCAGCGAATAAGGGACACAACTGGTCCTGGAAACCGCAGTGCACATCGATGTACACGCTCTAGAGGTTGTCGCCACCATCTTCCGCTCACCCATCTTCAGGACAGGGATCAAAGCATTCGACATGCCAGACCTGCCGTTGACGCCATCACGGCGCCAAACAGCGCCACCGCCTTTGCGTATCCATCAACACACGTTCGTCGAGACGCTGTTGCGCCGCGATGCCGAAGCTCCTTGTCTTTGAAGCGGTAGAAAAAACACCGCTCCTCTTTCCACCCCCTCTAGCCAGTAGCTTCTAAAAAAACTATGTCCTCAAGAGGTAGACAATTCGGAACATCGCCATCGTCCGATCCGGGATACCTAAATCTAGGGCCCGGAGCAGCCGATGAAGGAGACGAGGACTGCACTGATGATGCCTTCAGGAAGGTAACGACGCCCCAAGGCGCAGCCATCATCTGCCATAAGGGATGCCCTGGTTCTCACGGACAGCCCCGACTCCCAGTCCTCACTATCGACCGGAGTCGAATAACCAGCGAGTAGGGCGATGACACAGTCCTCCCACTGTTAAGAACTCCACGGGTAGGAATTAGGGAGCTCGCCCCCACCCCAACACAACAGATCTGGCCTAAACCCTAGGTGTCTCCGCCATGAGGGAGGACTTGGAATGGCAGCCACTGGCACGGATCCGATTATGCAGCAGCATTTGAATCTTGATCGCCTTGGAGGCGGAAATTCCGCCTAGGCGTACGCGTCTCAGGCTTATCCGACGGCCAGCCGTGTTCCAAGATTCGTGTGAACCATTTTTACAATTTCAACCTGTACCTAGTACACAATGGCACCTCTATAGGACCGGACATGTACATGTAAAGCTCGGTCATGTCCCCGCACCCATAGCCCCCACCCTTCCCCTCCCTTCTTGATGACGCACCGCACTCCCACACTACCTCCCGTCAGGCTACCTCTTCTGCTCGGCGACGAGGCCAGCGACCGTCCCTGCCCAGCAATGCCACGGATCTGCGCCGGTCTAGCCATGGAGGCGGCTCTCTTCCGGACCACGACGCTTTCCGGCCGGAACAGTTCGAGGCGGGGTGTGAGGAGGGTCATGGCCGCCGGCAGAAGGTGAAGGTGGTCTTGATCTGTAGCCACGCCAGCAGCAATTTCGGTGTGGAAGTTTTGGAGATGGAGATTTCTTTCGATGCAGATGGAATCTTGGGGTTCTCTCTCACAGTCTCCTTAATGCGGATGGAGTTTTACTTTGTTGGATTCTTCAGTGCCCTTGTCCCTTCTGATTCTCCAAAAGATTTTTTTTCTCCGGATTTTTTTCCCGTGAAGGAATTTGTTAATGCAATATCTTACACCTAAAATTTTGGGAAGCGGCCGGGCTCTGTCACTGAACAAACATGAATGAATCCTCTTTGTATAGTGTAAATCTTGAATGATGAATGATGCATGGAACTATATATGGATACTGTTAGAAGAATATCCTTCATTTTTTCTAGCTAAATCACAGATCCAATAGTTCTTTATTACTTACAAGCTTTGTTCCTTTCCCATTTTTTTTGGTGGGAACTAATTGTGTATCCTAAAATGTACGGTGAGAAATATTAATGCTAAATGCATGTGAGGAGTAGTTCGGTTCAGAATGTGACAAAAATTCAGAACGTGAGATGGTAAATTAGAATTATAACAAAGTAGATCCGAAGTTCCGAACACAAAATAAGGAAAATGTACCGTGTACATTATAAAATGGGAGGGACCTGTTAACGCTACCTCGATCTTACTAAGGGGCCTTTTTGCAACTTCGCATGCACCTTAGGGGGGCACTATGCTGGCCAGGAAGGCATCATCATGAAACTTGTGAAGGGGTCATTGCATAGAAAAAAAAATCCTACGTGAGAGACACCCGAAAGGCCAAGATCTAATCTAGGAGACAAAGTGCAACAGGCAAAGAGAGAGTCTTAAGAAGAACATACCCTCCAAGACACAAAGCGTTACGAGATTAAATCTCGTTGTTGGTGTAGTCGTACTCACACCGATCCCGAGAGCGAGAAGATGTGCATGATGGTGCAGATCTTGCACTCGTTGGGATACCGCAAGAGGAGGTTGTGACGAGCACCGCGGTAGGAGTTTTCCCCTTAGTTATGAACCAAGGTTATCAATCCAGTAGGAGAAGGAGGACCTTCGGAAGGTTGATGCCACTGACGGTGGCGCTTCACCGGTGTCAGCAACAACGTGGAACCTGCACACAACACAACCAAAATACTTTGGCCCAACGGTACAGTGAGGTTGTCAATCTCACCGGTCTTGCTGAAAACAAAGATTAGACGTATAGTGTGGAAAAACAGTGTATGCTTGCAGTAAGTAAAGAAAGCATGAAATTGTTGTGGTTTGTTTAAAAGTGTGGCAAATGGACCGGGGTTCATAGTTTCACTAGTGGTGTCTCTCCATAAAAGATAGCATGCTGGGTGAACAAATTACAGCTGGGCAATTGACAAATACAGGTTGCACCGTAGTGCACAACATGACATGAAGATAACTATGATATTTAGTGCGGGCATTACAACAAGATACATAGACCGACATCCATCTGCATCTATGACTAATAATCCACCCTCAGGTTATCATCCGAACCCCCTTAGGTATTAAGTTGCAGGCAACAGATAATTGCATTAAACAAAGTGTGTAATGTATGCAATGATTATGCACGCAGGCACTCTCACCGTTGTTTTCTCCCTAATGGCAACAACACATCCTCCCACTTCACGTTTCGATCACTCGAGCAAGGCAACAAGGAGGCATGAACCCACAATCGAGCATAAATACTCCCTCTTGGAGTCACTAGCAACTACTTGGCCAGGGTAACCACTAGCAACGGAGAGCATGCAAGATCACAAATAGCATATGCAAATAAAGACTATAATCAGCTTGGCATAAGGCCAATATTCATCGGATCCCAGCAAACACAGCACAGAGAATTACATAAGATCAATCTCGATCATGATAGGCAGCTCACGAGATCTAAACATGGAGGCATATGAGGAGAAGACAACCATCTAGCACATCTACGACCCCGTAGTCCAAGGATGAACTACTCACACATCACTCCGGAGGCAGGCATGGTGATGTAGAAGCCTCCGGTGATAATCTCCTCTCCGGCAGGGTGCCGGAGTCAGAACCCCCCTGATCTTGGGTTGACGGTGACGGCAGCTGCGGAACTTTTTCGGGGATTTTCATCAGGTGCTTAGGTTTTCCATCCTGGGGCTTAAATAGGCGGAAGGGCAAAGGCGGTGGAGCTCCAGTGGCCCCACACCTATAGGTGGCTCGGCCAGGGGGAACCGCGCCACCCTATGGTGTGGCCCCCTTGTTTCCCTTCTTCGACTCCTCTTCGGTGTTCTGGATGCTTCAGGGGAAAATAGGAACTTCGAGCTTTGTGGGGTCCAATTCCGAGAATGTTTGCAGAACAACTTTTCTGAAACCAAAAACAGTAGAAAACAGGGAACTGGCACTTGGCATCTTGTTAATAGGTTAGTCCCGAAAAACATATAAAAATGCTATAAATAAGGGAGAAAACAAGTAGCAATTGGCAAAATATGATCATGGAGCATCAGAAATTAGGGATACGTTTAACACGTATCAAACATCACCAAGCTTAGTTCCTACTCGTCCTCGAGTAGGTAAACGATAAAACAATAATTTCTGAGGTGACATGCTACTAACAGAAACTTGATCAATCTAATGTAAAAGCATATGCATTCTGAGATCATAAAACTTTAAACACAGGCATGATAAATAAAACTTTAATAATAAAGCATAGAAATTACTTTGCATCATGAAGAGTAACTCAAATAAAGGATCATGAATAATAATGCAAAGAAAGGTAAACGTTTGTTTCAGGTATAGAGAAAGCATGGCAAACTGATATTTCGATAGTCCTTAAGAGTGGGGCAAAACATAAATGCCAGGACACCTTCAAAGTTCAAGAGGAAGACTAGAACAAATAATTTAAGAAAAAATAATATCACATCATGAAGTAATTATTGATGCTTATGGGACAAATGCACATAGAACTCAGAATGGAAAAAATGCTCTCTCAACTGTGCATAAAGTTAGAAGATGGAGACTCAACATAAAAGTAAAAGAAAGGCCCTTCGCAGAGGGAAGCAGGGATCACTCATGTGCTAGAGCTTTTATTTTATTAAACAGAGGTATTAAAATTTTTACATTTGTGGAGGAATGTCTATATTTTGGGAGATGTATGCTAATGTCAACGAATGGTAAATAGAAAATACAGTATGTCACAATTCAACTGGATTCACAAGAGCGACTCTCATGGTGAAGGACGCAACTGGTGTAGAAGGTCATCCCTCTTTCTCTTTTGTTTACACAATTATGCTTTGACTGATAAATCAGGGGGCGGAAAATAGTGAAGAGAATTTGTTTGTATTAATTTGGGTCTGGGCACCCTTCTGCCATCTCTTCTATCATCTGGATAAGCGGATGAAGCCACTAGTCCAGTGTGTGAAATCCAATCAACAAGTGAGATAAAGATTCTCTATTGACGTCCTCATGAGCAAAAACAGGAACATAAAGCAGGAATAATTTTGAAGGTTTTAAAGGTAACACATGAGCAATTTACTTTGGAATGGAAGTTAAATACCACATGTAGGTAGGTATGGTGTACAAAATAGGAAAAACTTTGGTTTAAGGGATTTTGGATGCACGAGTAGAGCTCATACTCAGTACAGGTGGAGACTAGCAAAAGACTGGGAGCGACAAATCAAGAGAGCATAAGAGCCATAATCATGCATAGCGACATAAGCATCATTAATTAAAACATAAGAAGTATCACAAGTTCAAAAACTAAGTGGTCATTGAGTCTATTCGTGGCTGGTGTGTAGTCATAACCATGGTGTGAGCATGCGCCAAGTCAACCAAATAAAACATTCGAAAGAGAATACCATATATTGATGCTTTATTATGACAAGAACAACTCATGAATCTCTCAATGCATATTAAACACTCTCAGCTATTTGAGGCTAATCATGCTACTCAATAACTACAAGTATTTAAAACTAAAATAACATTTAGCATGGCATGAAAAAGGCCTAGCCACAGTCTATGCAAGCTTCTACTAGTAGTGTTATAAATTCTACTTCAAGTAGCGGTTTTCTTTCTCCCAACAAGCACCATACAAAACATGCTTTAAAAAATACTCTTTATGATACAGCAAGTAAACATGAGAGTACTCAAATAATACTACTAAAACTAACAGCTCTAATAAGAGATGCATGCAAAACAGAAGTTGAATAAATGCAGCAGCCAAACAGAGACTAAGAATACAACGTATTCTCATGAAAAAGCGGAGCGTGTCACTCTCCAATAAAAAAAATTCTGGGGTCCAACCAAGCTTATTATGAAAGTAAAAACAAACTGAAAGAAAAAACAAAAGCAAACTGAAAACAAAAATAAAAGACGCTCCAAATAAAGCACATAATATGCGACCGAATAAAAATATAGTTTCATTAGAAGTGACTTGATAATTTGTTGATGAAGAAGGGGATGCCTTGGGCATCCCCAAGCTTAGACGCTTGAGTCTTCTTGGGTTTTTCTTGGATGTACCACCGGGGCATCCCCAAGCTTAGGCTTTTCACTCTTCTTGATCACATTATATCATCCTCTTCTCTTGACCCTTGAAAACTTCCTTCACATCAAAATTCTCACAATCTCCATTAGCAACGTTAGTGCAATTGAAATAATAAATTCACATGGTTATTTTTCAACACAAGTCTAACACTCAAAAACACATTAGCTACTGTCAATTTTTTTTTTCAAAACTCTTTTTCTCAAAAGAACACCAAAAGAAAGAGATTAAGATGCAAATGCGATAAATGGCAGAAATCTGTCAAAACAGAATAACAGGTAAAGATCAATTTTTTCAAAAATCTTATGTTGCTCAAATCAAAAAGTGTTCTTCTAAGAAAGGTTGCGTATATAACTCAGGATTAAGCACAAAAAAGCTCAGGTCATTTGAATTTTTTGTGATTTTTAACGGAATTAACAATGGACAGAAGAAATCTGTTTCCTGCGCAGAAATCCGAAATATAGGCTCAACTTTCCAATAGAGGCTTTACTTGGCTCAACAAAAACTCAGAATAAAGGATATAGCTGGGTTGCTAAGAAAATAGACAACACCCAGGTGCAAAGCACACCAAAGAAAACAAAGGTAAACTGAATGAAAACATCGAAATAAAATGGGTTGTCTCCCGGTAGGTGCTTTTCTTTAACGCCTTTCAGCTAGGCATAAAAGGGAAACTCAAGTATTTTCAAGTGAGGCATTCAAATCAAGATTTGGCAATTATTTAATAATACATTGTATTTTATCTAAGTGAGTTTCAGAGGCTCCTCTCTTAGTACTTTTAGGCTTACTATCTTCATCCAATAAATTCTCAGGAACAATCCAATCAAAATTCATTTCTTGGGCTTCGTGCAGAACTACTAATTTAAAGGGGATTGGTATTTTATCCTCGTTTTCATTATTAGATTCAGTTTTTTCTAGAGCACCAACAATGTCTACACATGAGCCAAGCATATTAAAACGATCAAAAACTTTTCTAGCTTCTATAGCAACATCCCCAAATTCTTTAAGCATAGTTTCTAAGATGAAGTTTCTTTTCTCAATGTCTTCAATGTTATTCAAGTTGAGGAACATATGTTGCATTATGGGATGGAGGTTAACAATCCTAGATTCCAGCATGTGAACTAAAGAAGTTGCAGCAGTCTCGTAATTGGGAGCAAGTTCTACTATGGATTTTTCTTCAAAGTTATCATTCTTACTAACATGATCAAAGAATTCTTCGATAGTGTCCTTTCCAAGCATAGAACCACTTCCTACTGGCAAATATTTCAAGGTAAAGTTAGGGAACAACATGATGAGAAATAACAACGTAAAGACAAAAATAACAACTATGAAGTAAACTAATTTTTTTTGTGTGTTTTTGATATAGAGAAGAAAAACAAGACAATAAACAAAATAAAGAGATTGAGAGTGAGAGACTCCCCTTGCCAGAAGACTTCCTTCTCCCCGGCAATGGCGCCAGAAAAAGTCCTTGATGGTGCAGATCTTGCACTCGTTGGGATACCCCAAGAGGAGGGTGTGATGAGCACAGCGGTAGGAGTTGTCCCCTTAGTTATGAACAAAGGTTATCAATCCAGTAGGAGAAGGAGGACCTTCGGAAGGTTGATGCCACTGACGGTGGTGCTGGCGCTTCACCGGTGTCAGCAACAACGTGGAACCTGCACACAACACAACCAAAAAACTTTGCCCCAACGGTACAGTGAGGTTGTCAATCTCACCGGTCTTGCTGAAAACAAAGATTAGACATATAGTGTGGAAAAATAGTGTATGCTTGCAGTAAGTAAAGAAAGCATGAAATTTCTGTGGTTTGTTTAACAGTGTGGAAAATGGACCGGGGGTTCATAGTTTCACTAGTGTTGTCTCTCCATAAGAGATAGGACGCTGGGTGAACAAATTACATCTGGGCAATTGACAAATAGAGGTTGCACCGTAGTGCACAATATGACATGAAGATTACTATGATATTTAGTGCGGGCATTAAAACAAGATACATAGACCGACATCCATCTGCATCTATGACTAATAATCCACACTCAGGTTACCATCCCCCCTTAGGTATTAAGTTGCAAGCAACAAATAATTGCATTAAACAAAGTGTGTAATTTAAGCAATGATTATGCACGCGGGCACTCTCACCGCTGTTTTCTCCCTAATGGAAACAACACATCCTCCCCCTTCATGTTTCTGTCACTCGAGAAAGGCAACAAGGAGGCATGAACCCACTATCAAGCATAAATAATACCTCTTGGAGTCACTAGCAACTACTTGGCCAGAGTGACCACTAGCAACGGAGAGCATGCAAGATCACAAATAGCATATGCAAATAAATACTATAATCAACTTCGCATAAGGTCAATATTCATCGGATCCTTGCAAACATAGCACAGAGAATTACATAAGATCAATCTTGATCATGATAGGAAGCTCACGAGATCTAAACATGGAGGCATATGAGGAGAAGACAACCAACTAGCTACAGCTACGAACCCGTAGTCCAAGGATGAACTACTCACGCATCACTCCGGAGGCAGGCATGGTGATGTAGAAGCCTCCGGTGATGATCTCCTCTCTGGCAGGGTGCCGGAAACAACTTCAGAACCCCCCCTGATCTGGGGTTGACGGTGACGGCCTCTACGGAACTTTTTCGGGGATTTTGATCAGGTGCTTAGGGTTTTCCATCCGGGGGGCTTAAATAGGCGAAAGGGCAAAGGCGGTGGAGCTCCAGGGGCCCCCACACCTATAGATGGCGCGGCCAGGGGGACCTGCGCCACCCTATGGTGTGCCCCCTGTTGCCCGTCCTCGACTCCTCTTCGGTGTTTTGGATGCTTCCGGGGAAAATAGGAACTTCGGGCTTTGTGGGGTCCAATTCCGAGAATGTTTGCAGAACAACTGTTCTGAAACCAAAAACACCAGAAAACAGGGAACTGGCACTTGGCATCTTGTTAATAGGTTAGTCCCGGAAAATGTATAAAAATGCTATAAATAAGGGAGAAAACAAGTAGCAATTGGCAGAATATGATCATGGAGCATCAGAAATTAGGGAGACGTTTAGGATGTATCAGTGCACCGCAATCCGGCGGTGCCTCCGTGATCGGTCACACGTACAGTTGATGACGACCTCCGTTCCCTCGATCCAGCGGGGAAGTGGAAGTAGAGGATCCCTCGGAACTCCAGCAGCACGACGGCGTGGTGGTGGTGAAGAATCCCACGGTCAGGGCTTCGCCAAGCCGGAGACCATGGAATGGAGCAGCGGGTGGAGAGGAAGTGAGGTGGGCAAGTGTGTGAAGGAGGAGGAGCCCTCACCCTCCTTTTATAGGGAGAGGGAGGCAGCCCGAAGGTGGGGTGCGGCCAGCCATGGTGGTGCCCCCACCTCTTCCATCTTCATGTGAGTGGACACTCCACTCACATCCACTCATCCTTCCTTTATTTCCCACTTAGAAAATCCAAGAGTTTTCTTTAATAAATAAATAAAACATTTTTATTTATTTATTTATATTTGTTAATTCCATTAATAAACATTTGCATATAGCACCTCAAATCATTTTTTTTAATTCTATTAACAACCATTCGACGAAAAACCCCTTGAACTATTTCAATTTTCCTCAAAACAATTTCGGTGCTGCCCAAAAAATTCTTTGATATTTCGTATCGTCTCAAATGCGTCATCGAACCTTAAGTGTGTCACCCTATGGTTCGCGAATAAGATAGACATGATTGAGACTCTTCTCCGATCAATAATCAACAGCGGGATATGGAGATCCGTTATGACTCCTATATATTCAACGATGACTCTCGTGATCGTGTGAACCATCAACGTCGTTAACTATTCCCTTTGTCTTGCGATATTTTACTTGTCCGAGATTCGATAATTGGTATCAACCATACCTTGTTCAATCTCGTTACCTGACAAGTACTATTTTCTCGTTTCCGTGATATGACATCCTTGTGATCATATCACGTGCTTGCAAGCGGTGTCGATGTGATATCACCGAGAGGGCCCAGATTATATCTCTCTGTCATTTTGGATGGACAAATCCCACTCTTGATCCATGATCCTCAACTAATACTTTCCGAATACCTAACGACACCTTTATAGTCACCCTGTTACGGTGTGACATTTGATGACATCAAAGCACCCTTTCGGTACCAGTGATTGGCATGATCTCATGGTCTAAGGAATAAGTTACTTTGTATGCAAGATATAACAATATTAACTAAATGACTTGACCGTATTGTTATCTTGATATTATGTCTATGTTCATCACATCATTCTACCAATGACATGACCCCGTTATTAACAACATCTAATGTTCACGATCAGGAAACCTTGATCATCTATTAATCAACGAGCTAGTTAAAAGAGAGGCTTTACTAGGAACCATTGTTTGTTTATTAAACACACATGTATCTATGTTTCCGGCTAATACAATTCTAGCATGAGAAATAAACATTTATCATAAATAAGGAATAAGATAATAACCACTTTATTATTGCCTCTCGGGCATATTCCCTTCAGTCTCCCACTTGCACTAGAGTCAATAATCTAGTCTGTAAGCACTTAACACATATGGCGTTCCAGTGGTATTACCATGCTTCGCATGTGGTAAACATCATCAAAAAGATCTGAACTGTTCAGGTCCTATTGTATTTGCATGTTCTTTGCGTCTACACGCATCACTCATTCTCTAATGAGATGGCTTTGTATATATTGGGTCAACCGGTGAAACCTTAATTCCTCAGCTTAAACCAATGTTACTAACATTGTGAAAATGTAGCTTCATAGTGTCAGCATTCTTCGAAATTCACCAAGTTCAATAAAGAACTCCTTGACACAAAATACTCTTATTTTGTCAACACAACCATATACTTAGCCTTTGTAGTATCCGTCACAATAGTTTAATTTTAAAACTCCTTCAAATCTAGTATGGAACTTTCTTCTAGCCTATTGTGATACCCTTCATCACATATTTTAATTGAGATAAAATTATTTGAATATATGACAAGACTATTAGTGTAACATATTACAACAAATAGTTTGTCATTACTATATAGCAAAACACATCCTTAGCATTTCTAAAATGGCATAAGGATCTCTCTCACTGTTGTCTAATCATCATATGAATTATCCTGCTATAACATTTTATAGCATAGGACTCATCTGGTTGTGTACATAGCATGGAACATGTAACTTAGAAATCTCAATTTCATTATGCTCAATTGTTTTCCATGTGGAAAGAACTCCTTCTTGTCAGTTCGATAGTGACTTACTTCAATATTTCATCTATGTAATTTGGCTTCAATCATATCAAGTGCCTCAATCCATCTCTTATAGATATTGGTGCCCAATATCTCCTAAACCTTTCATCAATATAAAATATTTACCGTGTTAATTTAAAATAACCATATGTCATCTACATAAAGCATTAGAAGTATGTCATAGCGAACCCACTTAATTTCTTGTAACTTTACAAGCATCTTTATCGTTGATGATGGAATCAAACTCTTTTAATAACTTCATTAAGGTAAAGATTCCAACTTCTTTATGCTCACTTCAACCATTGAAGTTTCCATACCTTTCCAACAACATTTCGAACTCTACAAAACTCCAGACTATGTCAAGTACACATCCTCGATCAAACTTCCTCGAGAGGAGAGTTGGTTTTGTTATTCAACTTCCATATCATAATATGTAACCTTTGCTAGAACTATCCGCAAAGACTAACGCATCATTACGGAAGATCAAAATCTTGTAGTAGTCAACTCTTTGAACTTCGTCAAAAACATGTTTTTGGCAAGTACAACTTTCAAAGGATGTAAAAATCCATGTCTTTGTCGCTATATAAACCTTTTTGCAATCGTTAGGCATCATGCCTATCGAAAGGACTACCAAGTCACATACTTGATATTCATACAAGGATACTATGGCGGATATAATGACTCGTAGTCAAATTTATGAAGTCAGGGCCCATCATTTGCTTCCTTTATAAGGTCCAGGTCCTTTGTTGTCAAAGCAACACTTTAATCTTAAACCACAAGTTGGGATAAGTACAAAGTTTTGGGACTTTTGTGGTTCAGTTCGCAAACTCATTCGAAATATCTACAACACATGTAGTGTCTTCTACTTTGTCAAATTAGCAAACCCGGAACAACTTCCAGTGCTGCGCTACTCTAGACATGATAACGAAGATTCTCTAATCTCGTTGAGTTTGTACTGTCCTCCCGCTCACTTGTTTCGCAAGAACTACTTTCTCGAGAAATCAACCCTTTCTGACAAACAACATTTGTCTTTGGTTGGTGATAGGAGAAATACCCAATGGATTCGTTGGGATAACCTTATAAACATATATGTATCCTATTTTGGTTGTAAACATTTTATAGATGCTATCCATACCAAAAATTTAACAAAAGACAATTTGGGTCATTACCCAAACCGTATCTTATATGGTGTCAATTTCAATGGATCATGATGGCTCTCTTTTAAGTGTAAAAGCGGTTGTCTCTAATGTATAAACTACAAAATTATAATGGCATTTTTGTTTATCTTACCATGTCCAACAAGGTTTGATTTTGTCTCTTGAATACTCAAAACTAATGTGGGGTTATTTGAGCAATATAAGTTGTAGAGCAATTCTGGTACTTCTCAGATGTTTTGCTAAACTTGTAACTCAAACTTTATCCTTTATGATCCAATCATAAATACTTGATTATCTCGTTACATTGATTTTTTACTTCATATTAACAACCATTTGAAACAATTCTAAATGTCAAACTCCGTTCTCTTTAAATAGATATACTCACATATCTACTCAAATCATCGACATAATTTTATGAAGTAAAATTTAATCCACCACACATGACTATACATAATGGACTATATAAATCAATATGTACAATCTCCATTAAATTAGTCGTCCATTCTACTTTGGCCTATGAACGGAATTCTACTCATCTTTTGGAAGAGGTCTCACAAGCGTCAATTTATTCAAAACAAAATGACTCCGGAAGTCCATCAATATGGAGTTCCTTCATGTTTTCCTTTCTGGTATGAACTAAAATGGTGGTGTCACAATTTAAGTGAAACTCTTTTACGTCTTGCAATGTTTAGCATTTAGTCTTATAGATGTTTACTTTACCAACATGATTTGTATTAACATATCCATCAATTATGGAATATGGTCATAGTTTGAACAATCTCATTTGTTCTCACAAAAGACCAGAACAAAATGACAACTTATTAAGTTCTTAAAATAAATCTTGAATGTTTTGTTTGATACGACAATGAACACAATAACACTTTATTTCTGTTCTTGTCATAATCGATTCTACATCTATTACTAGTTCCTTTTAGGCCTTTGTATTTCTTGCATTGTGTTGCTTTGTATGAAAACTCATACCAACCAATGTGGTATCAAAATACCCAAAAAATACTTTGTTAACTAGTAATACATCTATAACTTGTATATCAAGCATATACTCCTGAGCTGGACTTTTCCAGTTATCTTTTTTTTCTGCCATATATCTTTTTGTAATTCTATTTTCAATATTCCCTTTCCTTTACAGAAGAATCATTCAACATCAAACAATGCTAGTCGTACTAGCACATTTTCCTTGGCGTGTTAGTCATATACTATCACCCATTGAGTCATACTTTAAGTTTGATTGTTCTACTAATATCACCATATTAATAGTATTCTTCCAGATTCCACTCTTAGCAATCTCCAAGCAAGGTAAACGATATTTACCTATACTTTTAATCCGTCCCATCATAACTATTTTCTGATTAAGCTACTATAGCTCGAAGGAAGGAATTTAGAGGATAATGTTTAGCGCCCAATTTCTTGGAATATTCAAACCCCTAGCGTCTTCAATCATTGCATATATTCAAATAATATAAGCATACATTGTCACGCTAAATTATACTCAGTCATGTTGCTACAAATAAGTTTCTAGATATCAATATATCTTTCACTTGATTTTTTTCTGAAAACAACTCTTTTCAGTTCCTAAATCACCTTGATCAACAAAACATTCTTTTGAAGATAAAGTAATACGGAAGCAACCATGACTCTGGATTCTAAGTAGGAATTATTTGCTCTCTAGATCAATCAATCATTAATCATATGGATCTAGGTAGGACATACCGAAAATGTACAATAGGACTCAATTTTAAATTTCACTAATACGGTACATCTTAAATGGTTTTTACCAGATCATAACAGTTATATCTCAATTAACAATCTAAGTGTAAGGTAGTTTTGTGGATGCCAATGAATACTACAATTTGGGCAAATTCACTTTGATTGGTTGTTCATGATAAATAAGTTCGAGTTAATTCAAAATTATGCCATGAACTCCCACTCAAAAACAACATCCCTCTTAGTCGTCTTTAGTGATTACACGAACCAAATTCACTACACCAAAACCGATCATCACGTGAGATGATGTAGCTTCAAAGGCGAACATCGACATGTTCATCATATCATCCATATGACTCATGCTTTACCTTTCAGTTACGTGTTCCGATGCCATGTCTGTACATGCTAGGCTCGCCAAGTAGAACTGTAGTATTCGTGTGTTTCAAGGCCATGTATGTACATGCTAGGCTTGAAAACACCCGTTGTATTCGAATTTGAGTCTATCACACCCGATCATCACGTGGTGTCTCGAAACGACGAACTTTCTGAACGGTGCATACTTAAAGAAGAACACATTATTATATTGATATTAAGTGAGAGGGATCATCTTATAATGTTACCGTCGCGATCTAAGCAAAATAAGATGCATAAAAGGATTAACATCACATGCATGGATAATATGATATGATATGGTCCTTGTTGCACTTGATCTCCATCTTGTGCATCATGGTATGATATCCATCATTCCACTGGCGTGCCACCAAGGTCCGTGGCACCTCCATCTTGATTGTCCATTACAACATATCACATGGATATGATATACAACACGCAGGCCATAAAAATAAGACAACCATATGGCTCCAGCCGGTATGTCAATAATTTACAAAAGATATCATCTCATACATAGCATTTGTAACATTGACCATATCACATCACATACCCTGCAAAAACAAGTTAGACGCCTCTAATTTATTTTTGCATATTTTACGTGGCTTGAGCTTACGAGGATAGAACCGTTCATACCTACTTACAAGAGCCACAACGTTGATAAAACATCTTTTTTAACAACCCTTTGTAGATTAGATCTTAACTATAGTAGGAGAAACGGACACCCCCTCAGCCACAAGTGAGACAATTCTCGCGTACATAGTACACGTAAACTTAGTCTAGAGAAGCTTCATCCTACTATGCCACTAAGATCATAAAATACTCAAGGAGGCAAAAACATGATCATCAACGCCCACATACTCCTATGTGTTCTACCCGTACAAATCATCTACGCATAGAACCTGGCGCTGATACCACTGAAGGGGTCGTTGCATAGGAAACAAAAAAATTCCTACGTGAGAGACACCGGAAAGGCCAAGATCTAATCTAGGAGACGAAGTGCAACAGTCAAATAGAGAGTCTTAAGAAGAACATACCCTCGAAGACACAAAGTTTACAAGATCAAATATCATTGTTTGCGTAGTCGTACTCACACCGATCCTGAGAGCGAGAAGATGTGCACCGCAATCCGGCGGTGCCTCCGTGATCCGTCACATGTACGGTTGATGACGACCTCCGTTACCTTGATCCAACGGGGTGGCGGAAGTAGAGGATCCCTCGGAACTCCAGCAGCCCCAACGGCGTGGTGGTGTTGAAGAATCGCACGGTCAGGGCTTCGCGAAGCCGGAGACGATGGAATGGAGCAGCGGGTGGAGATGAAGTGAGGTGGGCAAGTGTGTGAATGAGGAGGAGCCCTCACCCTCCTTTTGTATGGAGAGGGAGGCAGCCCAAGGGTGGGGTGCGGCCATCCATGGTGGTGCCCCCACCTCTTCCATTTTCATGTGAGTGGACACTCCACTCATATCCACCCATCGTTCCTTTATTTCCCATTTAGAAAATCCAAGAGTTTTTCTTTAATAAATAAATAAAACATTTTTTTCTTTATTTATATTTGTTAATTCCATTAACAAACATTTTCATATAGAACCTCGAACCATTTTTTAATTCTATTAACACCATTCGACGAAAAACCCCTTGAACTATTTCAATTTTCCCCGAAACAATTTCGGTGCTGCCCAAAACATTCTTCGATATTCCGTATCCTCTCAAATGCGTCATCAAACCTTAAGTGTGTCACCCTACGGTTCGCGAATAAGATAGACATGATCGAGACTCCTCTCCGATCAATAATCAACAGCAGGATCTGGAGATCCTTGATGACTCCTATATATTCAACGATGAATCTCGTGATCGTGTGAACCATCAACGTCGTTAACTATTCCCTTTGTCTTGCGATATTTTACTTGTCCGAGATTCGATCATTGGTATCAACCATACCTTGTTCAATATCGTTACCTGACAAGTACCCTTTTCTCGTTTCCATGATATGACATCCTTGTGATCATATCACGTGGTTGCAAGCGGTGTTGATGTGATATCACCGAGAGGGCCCAGATTATATCTCTCCATCATTTTGGATGGACAAATCCCACTCTTGATCCATGATCCTCAACTAATACTTTCCGAATACCTAACGACACCTTTACGGTGTGACGTTTGATGACATCAAAGCACCCTTTCGGTACCAGTGATTGGCATGATCTAATGGTCTAAGGAATAAGTTACTTCGTATGCAAGATATAACAATATAAACTAAATGACTTGACAGTATTGTTATCTTGATATTATGTCTATGTTCATCACATCATTCTACCAATGACATGACCCTGTTTTTAACCACATCCAATGTTCATGATCATGAAACCTTGATCATCTATTAATCAACGAGCTAGTTAAAAGAGAGGCTTCACTAGGAACCATCGTTTGTGTATTAAACACATATGTATCAACGTTTCCGGTTAATACAATTCTAGCATGAGAAATAAACATTTACCATAAACGAGGAATAAGATAATAACCACTTTATTATTGCCTCTCGGGCATATTCCCTTCAACTTGGGCGGTCACGATAAGCCGGGGACTGAAAGTAATGTATGGGCACCTAGAGGGGGGTTGAATAGGTGCTACAACCAATTTTAATTTTCTTACAAGATTAGGCTTGGCACAAAGGTAAATTCTCTAGATAATGCAACTATGGTGAATTTACCTATATGACTAGAACAAGCACAAAGACAATACAAGCATAAGTAAACGAGGAAGGGAACGAGGTAACCGATATGAAGCACACAGAGACACGATGTATGCCCGAGTTCCTCCTTGTTAAGGGAATATGTCTCGTTGGAGGGGTGTGAGCTCGCCACGAAGGTCTACTCAACGCCACAAAGGCCTCAACCGATTCTCCGATGAACCCCTCCACAAAGGCCTAGTCCACCTTCCACTATTGATCCCCTTTGAGGCGGGAATCGAATCCTTTACAAACAACTTGGGGCACACACCCACAACCAAATTGGGGGCTCCCAACAATCACAAGAATCACCAAGAGTAGCAAGATGCCTAGGTTCTCCACAAGAGGAAACCCTAGGCAAGATCCCTCAAGCTAATGAGGGGGAAATGAAGAACGGCTCGGTGAAGATGTAGATCGGGGCCTTCTCCTTCAATCCTCCAAAGATCAACAAGTTTGGTGGGAGGGATTGGGAATAATTGCGGATTTGGTGAGCTCAATAAATGCTATTCAATACTAATGGACGAACTAGAGCTCAAGTAGGAAGAGGAGGGGTATGTATACCCCCTCCTCAAATCTAGTCGTTTGGCTGGAAAAGAGGTACCGGAATATCCGATCCAAGTTTGGACCAGAATATACGGTCGGGATATTTCTCTAGATCTGAACGAACTTCGTTGACTTCAACCGGATATTCCGACTGGGGCTGAATAATCCGGTTGCCTTCTGTCCTGCGCAGGCACCTGAACCGGATATTCCGGTTGGCACGGAATAATCCGGTTCAAATAATCTGGTTGGCTTCTGTGAGTTGAGGCTTCAGTCCTTGGTCGATTTTGAGCAGAAACTTCCTCAACCGGAATATCCGGTACAGTATGAATAATCCGGTACCAATATTCCGGCTCTTCTCTGTCCCGAACTGGACAGAAACCATCCTAACCGGAATAATCCTGTTAGAATAATCCTGCTCCTCACTGTCACAAATCTCTTAGCCCAATCTTCACCGATATTTTTGGTGATCGATGCCGATGTTAAATATAACATCAGCACACTTAACACCTTGATAAATAAAGTACTTAGTATTGTTAACTAAAACACAAAACACCGGGAAAACGAAATGCACTCGCAATCTCTCCCTTTTTGGTGTTAGATGACAATACCAAGATTTGCAATAAAACCTTGACTAGTACATGTTTGAAACAAAATGGAAATGTCTCCCCCTATCTATGTGTAGAACTTTTGTTTTCCTCAAATGCAAAAATGAAATAGTACAAGGAGAGCAATTTCCAACAAGTAGCAAACATGCCAAAGTAACCGATATGTTGAGGAAGTGAGAAATATATACCTTGTGCGTAGAGATGACAACAAGAATACCCAAGCACAATAATAGATAATATCCTCAACATATATAATAGATGATCATAGATAACCATAGATAACCAAATACCCATAGTAGATAACCATAGTCACCATAGTCTCACAACACATATCACATAGTTTTAAACGAGACAATAACAAGCAAATAGTTCACGAATAAGACTAGATTGGCACAAGCTCTCAAGAAATGCTAAAAGCAAATGCTTGTGCCCAAAACCCATGCAAATCCCCGTAGGCCTAATACTACTTCTCCCCCTTTGGCACCGAGACACCAAAAAGGAGATAGGTAGTGGTGCTAGCGTCCCAACAACGATCTAAGCATCTGAATGCTCAGACGACTCTCCAGCTGACGCATCAGAAGTACCCTCAGCAGCCCTCTCAATATTCTCATCCACGTCCTCATCTTCCTCATCAAAATCATCTCCAACATGTGTACTGGAAGAAGCAGTCGTGGCACGAAGAGCCTCCTCAATTAGCTCCCAAGGGGTACGGTCTCTCGATGACCACTGAGAATAGGACTCTGGGAAAAGAGCAGAAGGAAGATCACCAGTAGCGCCACTCACGTGATGAAGAATCTGACGCCGAGAGATGGACATGGCAGTGTCCCTGCAGTAGGCCTGGTACTTCTCCTTGTGGATAACCACCTTCATGCACAATACATTGTGCTGAAACCAGAAAAGCTTCCTGACATTGCGCAGAGTGGTGGAAGAATTGGACATGCGAGCACTAGAAGGGGCCACTCCTCCCATAGAGGCATCACCCTCAGGAGGAGGAATAAGAGCATGCACATCCTTCTTCCTCTTGACATACAACTTCTTGAAGTGATGCTCTTCCTTTGGCAGCTCATTGAAATCCCTCTTCATGGTGTCCTTGATCAGCATCATAATATATGGTACATAAGGTATGGTGTTCCCACCAATCATGGCATTGTGCAACTCATGGAAGATAATGTCCATGACATCCACAGTATAGGAGGCAGTAGGATCCTCATCCTCCTTACACTGCTTAGCCAAAATGGGAAGATTGCACAATGGACTGGTGAGAGCATCATTGTTACCTCCACTAGGCACCAAAAAGGACCAGAAGAGGCGTACAAGCTGATCATAGAAGGGGAATAGCCCTTCCAGCTTCCCAATAGTGAAACCTAGAGCATACATCTCTGCCATGGACCTCTCTCGCTGTGGTCTCTCCACATCATGCATACGGTGACCAAGTGGATTATGAGAGTTGTGCTGGTAACCAAGCAGACGACCCAGCCTGTGGAATGGGGCCTCACAAGTAGTGGAATGGATCATCCACTTCAGACCACATGGAATACTGGAATCAAACACCAAAGTGGGCATGAACTGAACAATGAGCTCGGTGTTGTAGGGGCAACGGGTCTCCAGAAGTCTCACAAGACCAAGCCTCTCAATGATACCAGCAGCATCAGCAAACTCTTCCTTGTCCCTGATCATCTCAAACGTGGTGGGATGCATCTGACGGATCGAAAACTTGTAGTCAGAGTTGATGTCCGCATAGATGTAGGACTTCTCCATGCACCAGAACCGAGCATCCTCACAATCAACATCACGTGGAGTGTGTACCAATCTTTCTGACGGATCTAAGCATAATCATGAGTGGTGACTTCCGTCTTGTAATTCTTCCTTGATTCCTTGCCTTCTTTTCTTCGTTGATGGCTTCATGGAAAAATACTTGGTCTTGGCAACAGCTTTCCTTGGAGGGCGAGAGTCACCAGGATCCTCATCACTAGTGTCCTTGTACGAAGGACCCTTGCGAGGGCCCAACTTGTCAGCACGAGAGCTACCTGTGCAGGAGAATCATAGAGGAAGCAATGGGGGTAAGTGCACACATGTCTAACAATGGGGTAATCATACGTCAAAACAATAGGGAAGAGTCCATGGTACGATCGAGAATCAATTCTAGCTAGGATCAAAGTTGTACTGTGAAATTTGGGACAGAACTCAACCGGATATTCCGGTTCAGTTCTGTAACGGATATTCCGATTTCATGATAGAAGAGAGCCGGATATTTCTGTTCAAAAGTGAACCGGATATTCCGATTGCTCGACAGAACACAACTGGATATTCCGGTTCAATACTGAACCGGATATTCCGAGTGCACGAAACCAACAATAGATTGATCCTTACCTAGATTTGAAAACTAGATCGGTGACATGTGAATCTAACCTATTGTCTCTAGCATGCATAAGATACCTTAAGGAGCAATCACTACCAAGCATTGACAAGAAAAACACAAATCCATGGAGAGGTAGGGTTATGGCACCAAGATTCAAAAGATTTGAACTTTACCGGCGTCCATGGATGAAGATGCTTGGATGGAAATGCTCCCAAGGTGATGGAGAACAAGATCTGGGCAAGAACTCGTAGATCCCGTGGAGGAAGTGGCTCGGGAGGCCATGAATCGGAGAAGCGGCGCTTTGGTGGAGAAGAGGAGTTGGGGGAGAAAAGGCAAAAACTTCCTCTCTCCCCGTACCCCTCCGAATAAGTGAAGATGCGCCGGACCGGATATTCCGGTTCAAGTATGAACCGGATATTTTGGTACCAACCGGATATTCCGGTTCAAAACTGAACCGGATTTTCCGGCTACCTTCTGATTCGAAACTTCCTAGTTTCAATGGAATGACAAATGTGCTAGATAGAGTTTTGTTTTTGGGTAGAAAGGCTTAGGACAGAAACACCAAACTGGAAGTAGTATTTATCTTGCTCAATTGCGAGAATCAAACGAACAAAAAGACTAATTGAGTGAGATTTTCCCACGAAAACACTTAGCGAGGGAAAACAAGAGAAATGGAATGAAATATCGAATAAACCCCAACTAAGATCCAACTCTTCACAAAGAAGAGGTTGGTGGCCTAAGCCACCATGTAATAGATCATGGTATGACACCGTGAAGATATATCTTGCGTGCATGGCAAATACTCGACATTGAAGCTCACAATTCAACATTAGAAAAAGAGAGATACCAATGAATTTTTACTTTGGGAATAATTGGGGGAGGGAGAACCCAATGTGTTAGGATAACACTCCCCTATGTCCATGCCTACACCTAAACCCAAACACGTCACAACCATAGGGGTGTGTGCAAGATCTTCAAGTCAAGCTCCTAGAATCAATGATATTTAGCTCATTCCTCAAGAACATGAATCTTGCATCATTGAGAGGCTTCATGAAGATGTCAGCGAGATTATCCTTGGTGGGGACATATGCTAGCTCAATAAATGATGACGAATCTCAATGTGCTTCGTCCTTGTGTGTTGCACGGGATTGTAGGCGATCTTGATGGCACTTTCATTGTCACACATGAGGGGAACTGATGGAGGGATGATAACCCGGTAGGCCAATGCCAAGGTGTAACTCGGCCCAAAGGGAACCGTGCAAGACCCGGCTCAAGGAAAAGGAACTTCTAGAAGGCCCAAGAAGTAGTGTAGGCCTCGTAATCCGGCTTGTGGGTTACGATAAGGAAATCTAGGGTTTGTATGCGGTGACTAGGTAGGACTCCGAGTGTGCCTTGGATAGGGAGCCAGGGGCCGGGTAAGATATAAACCGGCTCCTAGGCTCAGGAATAAAACGAGCTCTAACCTGATATTCGAGTTTCCCGGTAATACGAGAGTTGAGATTGTAACCCTAGATCGGAGACTCGGCGACTTGATGGCCAGAGCTACCAGATCAATTGATAACATGGTTTCCCTTGAGCTAAACCCTCTCCCAAACACCAGAGTCGAATTGCCCCAAGATAAGTTACCCCCGGTAACGTCTGCCGTGATTATCCCACGACAGTTGGCGCCCACCGTGGGGCCTGCGTGCAAGGGTGTTTACATCACGGGAGAAGCTCGGGAGGGCATGAAGAACCTCGTCATCGGCGAGATCTACACCAACCCCGAAGGAGAGAAGATGGTGGAGGATTTTGGCTGGGGGGCGGAGTCGGATTTGCTGGATGCCGGATCTTTCGTCACAATCGGCCGGGTCAACGTCTTCGTCGGCATGGTACGTACGTCCGGTTCAATTCCTGATAATGTTGAATACGATTCCGTGTCAGGAGGAGCGACCTGCGTTCAGTCGGATGAGGAAGAGTCGTTCGGGACGATCGATCCGATAGAAGAGCCCACCACGAAGAGGGAACAGCCGGAGGAGCCGGCATGGACCCCACATGGCCGGGTCACGAGGGAGGATGATACCGAGTCTATCCTGCACCTGCTGGAGGATCGGTACGAAGAGGATAGCTGCGATGAGGAAGAGTATGAATCTGCACCAGGCATCGCGCACTAGGTTGCGGTCTACACGGCCCCTGCAACCAATCTTAATCAGGGGGACGTGACTACGGCCGCGGTCGGAGCGGCGCGAGCACTGGCTGAGCAACAAAATCCGGTTGATGGAAACCCGGTGATAGCCCGGGTTGACGGAGAGTCGGATTCAGTCACCAGCAACACCCCGGAAAGTGAATTGCATAGAAACATGTTTGGGTTTATGACGAACAGAACGCCAGGAGCAGGGCCCTCGAATCCGCGAAATCCGGCTCTGTTCAACAATAACCTGATCTTGGATCCTACGGTGCTAGCAACGGTGATAACCCCGGAAAACACGGCGGCACGCGCTGCGGATCTGGATGTGGCCCGCCGTGCATTGGACAAACAGAGGAGAGATGTAGAAGCCGAGAGGCAAGGGATAGCAGCGCGCAGGCGCGAGCTGGAGGCATTGAAGAACCGGCTCCAGGTTCAGTCGACCAGGATGCACAATCAGAGATACCAAACGAGATTACCGGCAACGAGAGGAACTTTAAACCCGGCCGCGCTGTTTATTACACCTCAGGACCAACCTATTCCAGCTGTGAATCAGGAAACCGTACATCAGCCTGCAACCCTGGGAGGACAGCCGGCAAACGTACAAGCCGGGTTACCAACATTGCAAACAGGGATCGCAACTGGCAATACAGCACCACCACCACCACCGCCACGATTTCACACTCCACCAGGTCACTTCAATAATCCCATGGACAATGTGTATGCAGCAACATTGGCATTGGATCGCATCCCCGTAAGAGAGTCACCCCATGCGGAGGAGACCCGGCGGGCGATAGATCTATTGCGCACAGCAGTGGCTCAGCAAGCCAATTACCCGGATAACAGGAGTGGAATGCATGGAACGCCGTACGTTAGCCGGCATAACGGAAATACCGGTAATATTCAGACAAGTTCAGCACAGCGGAGGGCAGAGCAGCAGCAAATGCCGCCTCCTCCCCGTAGACCAGCAACACCTGCAGTATCAGCGGCGCAAGCTATCGTAGACAGTTCCCGAGCCAGGCGCGCAGCAGCCGGGTCCGCGGTACGAGGGCCGGTAGTGGTTGCACCCCCCGCCGTACCGGCGGCCGGGTCACATGTTTCCCTGGTGAGGCCAATACCGGCGATCTTAGCCGGGCCCAAGTGTTTGTCAGACATCATCAGAGCCGAGCCTTACCCGGATAAGTTCAAGGAACCGGGTAAAGTGGTAAATTACGAGCCAACCATGGATCCAGAAACCTGGCTGAGTAGTTATGAGATGGCCATATCGATTCGCAATGCATCTGAAAATCTGCAAGCCAAGTTTATGTACCTGATGATGTCAGAGGGGGCAGCAAAGTTATGGTTCAACAATTTACCGGAAAAATCTATCAATTCGTGGAGTGAGCTGAAAGTTGCATTTATCAAGCACTTCCATGGGACGTGCAGGAAGTTATTCACAATCGATGATCTAGAACGATGTGTCCAGAAGAAGGGTGAGTCGGCGCGCAGTTGGGTGCGCCAGTTTATGGAAATACTTCACTCGTCCACAGATATTCAGCCAAAGGATGCGCTACAGGCTATGGCAAAAACATGCAAGTACATACCCCTAGTGCAAAAGCTAACACGCATGAAATCTAGTCGAAATGCTTCGGAGGTTACTATGGGAGAGTTGATGGACGCGTGCAACAAGCACGCCGCCACGGATACCACAGAGGAGGATGTTGATGACAAGAAAGCCAAAGCCAACGCAAGCAACAATGGAAGACCCGGCAATGGATCTGCGCCGGGTAACAATGGAGGAAATAATGGAAACAACCAGAACAAGCGCCCGTATGAGGGAAGTTCCGAGTTTGTCGCCAACACAGAGGCCGGGTTTGCAAGACCCAGAGCAGAAGGAAATTTCAACGGAGGAAACTTTAATGGAGGAAATTACCAAGGACCACCAAGGCCGGCTAACCATATAGATGCCTTCAGGATGCCCTGTCCGCGCCATAGCAGGAACGGTAGGCCGGCTAATCATTCGCTGGAACAGTGCGTGGATTTACAGAGATGGAAGAATGAGGAAATACAGAAGGCAATGCGAGGTGCAGGCCGGGGGCAGGACCGGGTCCGGGTGGTAACCCGGGCAACGGCCCACCCCCAGCAGGCAACCCAGGAGTTGGCAATCCGAGTAACAATCAGGGAGGAGCTCGAGGTTTCCAGGCCAACCCCAAGCAATTGGGGCAGTAGCACGTTCACACCACAGGAACTTCTAATAAGGATAGAAAGATACGCAAAAAGGGAGTAAACTCGGTTTCCTCGGCTGTCCCGAGATACCTGAGATGGTCAGATCAAGAGGTAACGTGGAGCAGAACGGATCACCCGGAAAGAATAGAACATCCGGGTGTCTTAGCATTGGTGGTTGCACCACAGGTTAATGGTTATGAGTTGAAAAAGGTGCTAATGGATGGCGGAATCAGCATCAATATCCTATATTGGGAAACTTTCCTACGCATGGGCCTCAAGGAGTCCGAGCTACAGAAAAGTTCTACAGTTTTTCACGGGATCGTGCCGGGTCACTTGGCGTGCCCCGAGGGGAAGATTACATTGGAGGTCGCTTTTGGAGAATCAAAGGATAATTTCCGAGTGGAGTGGCTCACGTTCGAGGTGGTAAAGTTGCGCAGCCCCTATCACGCGTTGTTTGGAAGGCCGGCTTACGCCAAGTTCATGGCCAGGCCGTGTTACATATACCTACAGCTATAGATCACGGGTCCCAAGCAAACCATCACCATACATGGGAGCCGGGTTATAGCAGCTGAGTGTGACGAAGGAGACGCGGCAATGTCAGAACAAGCCTGCAGAAAGGAAGAGCTCAAGTATTACCGGTCTCAAGTAGACCCGGATGACAGAACAGCGTTAAAGAGGCCAAATACGGAGGACGAGAGAGCAAAGTTCAAGGCAGCACAGGACACAAAGATGGTGGCATTTGTTGAAGGTGATCCCTCCAAGCAATTTGCTATAGGATCTAACCTAGACAGCAAGCAAGAAGAGGCTCTGTAGAGGCCCCAGACCGGAGGGTCCAGAACCCCTCATATGCATTCATTCACGATCCCAGAAGAACCAGTCGCGAACAACATACGTAGTTGGAATACAGAATACATCATCCATTACACGATATAGAGTCTTACATAAATGGTCACATGACCAAGTTCTTGATAACTGTCACACAGGACAGACATTCAAAGTAAACACAGCGGAAGACGATAAGCATAGCGTAATAGAACCCGAGTCACGCCTCATCCTACAGGCTGCTGACTGGGAGGCGCTCCTAGTTCGCAGGGCCATCAGCGTAGAACTCCTCCTCGTAGTACTCCTCCTGAGGTGGCTCCTCGTAGTCTGATAAGTAGATACCAGGGGCGAAACCAAATGAGTACATTTGAATGTGCTCAACAAGACATCCTTTAAGAGCTTACAATTATGCATACATGCTTGTTTGGTGGAGTGGGTAGGCCATACATATGGTTCAGCTACCCATGACAGATAAAAGATTTATCATGGTTGATGATTCAGGTTTAGTTCTTTGTGAAAGATCATTTAAAATAATATAGTTTTACTCTCGTAGATATCACATATCTCGGAGGCTTTATAAGCTTTGTTTTAGAAAAGAAAGTTTTCTTTTCAGAAACTTTTAGTAATAGTTTCCTTCTCATCCGTATCTCACAGATACCAATTCATTCCTCCTTAGTACCTTGCAGGAACAAAAGCCTTCCTTCAAAACCTCTTTTGAAAAGTTGACACAATACTAGCTACATGGCCATTCAACCGTCCATATCCGAGGACGCGGCTATCTCGAAATAGTTGTACTCTGCAGAGGTGTACACATTTCCACTAGATCCAGAATCCGCCATGAAACAACCATGGACTGTTCCCAACCTATGAGAACATCAGATGGCTGGTCTTGACTATCCACTCTGTACAAGCTAGTAAATGACTATCTCTTCAATTGGGGTTACCCTCCCTGGCAAGCCATGTCCCACACCGCCCAAACAGGAGACCCAACTGCTGCATCCGGAGGGAAAATTAATCCCACACTTTAGATGTCCCGTATACTCACTCCTAGCGACACTTCGGTTCGGAGGATCCAATCAGCTATAGCCTTTGAGATAGCACATATACTAACCATAACAAGTTTCTAATCAAGCCCCTACCCATATTGGGGTAAAGTGGTAGTACGATAATGGTTGTCCAGCGAAGACTAGGTTATGTGTCTTTTGTAAACATTTCTCAAAAATTTCTCATCATGACAACTCTTCCGGTAGACAGGGTCTCACCCTTCCTCCGGGGTTTTCCTTCCATCAGGCATTTGTTTACAAAAACACATTTTATTTAGTCCATTTAAGAACTCAAGTTTTAAGTGGGTGAATGGTATTTATATACCATTTAGTGGCTAAGGGCTTGGTAATACCAAGTTGACTATTACTATGATTCCTCCTACTAGTAACATTAATAGTAGTAGTATTCACACAAAAATAGTTTTGAAGGTATAGTTTTGTGAAAACTTCAGAAGTGAAAAGCATGCATGATAGATAATGATAAGTATTTATACAGCAAGCATTAGGATGGCTTGCCTTGGTACAAGTGGTGGTCCTGGTCCTGAAAGTAACAGGAGTTGCAATACCCTTCTTCAGCAAATACTTCCTCCTCGTTTTCTAACGTCGTAAAAAGAAATAAAGACACACTTTCAGAACCAAACAAGACAAACGATGCTACAAGTAATACATACAGCAAGCAATCAAGAAGTACCACCCAAAGTTCTCAATTTTTCCCTTAAGAAAAATTGGCATAAAAACTATAGTTGGAAAAACCTGCTTTTTCCTAGTGTTTATCTGTGGCCAAAACAATGATTCTTAGTTAAGAACACTATGGACCAGTGGGGTAAAGCACATGTTACTAGACAGTAGGGTGTCACATAAAACACATTTTGATGTCTAAAAACTCCCCCAACAATCTCTATGGCTAGCACATATAATTTGCTAAAAATACTCAAGTGGTGAAAAAGCTCATGACAACAAGTCAAGCCTACTTTCCACCATGATGCAAAAATACCAGTGGGTGTTCCATTAGCAAAATGCTCACCAAGAGGTTAATAAGCCTCTGGTCACTTTTCTAAAAGTGCTCCTAACAAACAAACAAGCACCCAAAAACTCCTACTCATACTAGTAGAAAATTAGGAAAAACACTAGACTAGTTTAGGCTACACTAGTTAATTTTATGCACAAGTGTGCAAGCTAGCAGAGGCAAAAATACTCCTCTAACCAGCACCATAAATGCTACTGGATCCCACCAAAATGACCTAAAGAACATAGCTAGGAAACAAGGAAAAACTATGCTTAAAATGCTACACATGTGAGGAGATTAATTCCTAGTCATCCAAGTGTTACTCATGCTTTTATGCTACTTAAGAGGAAACCTATCAGAGGTGAAAACCCTAAGATAATAATGCCACAAGGACATTACATCCTCTGGTTTCAACACCAAAGATTCATATTTTTCCCTAGGGGAAAACAAGACAAAAAGCATACATGACTATCCTAGTATGAAATCTAGACCTTAAGCATTGCTATTTAAATCTATTTCAAACACAAGCACCAAGTATCTAGAGGTGCTATAAACAAACTAACAGTACCTAAGCGGTACTGGTTCCATGGGAATTAATCTAGCAACAAGCCTAAAAAGCATTTAAAGATCTACTCAAAACCTATATAAAAATCTAGCTATGAGCAAGATCTATGCATGGAAAAATAGTTCTAAAATTCTACCACTCAAACCATTTATGCTAACATGTTCATATAAATTGTAAACATCATAACCACACTGGAAAACAACATCACAAGCAAGAACACATCATTTGCATATCACAACATGAACATATAAAGCAAGATCTAGAAATAAAATTAGACAGAAAGTACCCAAAACTTGTTCTGTCTCTCTAATTTTTTCTATGGCTCCAAAAAGTAAATCCTTCTAGGATGTGATATTCCTTATCATTACAAATCCTCTCCAATTGGTCCCACTCAAAAATAATTTCCCAAACTCCCCCTAAAAATCATGGAATAGCTCACAGATGCTTTACCAAAATGGATGGCATTTCCCAATGGTAACTCACCTTGGTGTAATCTAAAATTTTACTGGTAGGTATTGAAAAGTGCTTTCCAAAACAGTTGAGTTTTCTCAAAAATGTTTTGTATTTTTGGAGTTCCACTCATTTCAATTTTTAGGGTACTGTCTGGCATATTAGCTATAGAAAAATAATTAAAACTCAAAACATGATTCTGCCAGTGGGAGATGGTTGTGATTTTGTATGGATAGGTGCACAAAAATTAGCAAGGTTAAATAAAATTATTTGCTACCTTTTTCAAGCTCAAAGCTAATCACCTATTTAATCTGCCAGAAAATGCTATTTTTGTTTTTAACAGAAAAATGCCCAGATGGGCCAGATCTACCGCGCTGGCCCAACTAGCGCGCGGCACAGCCCGCCAGCACGCGCGCGCGCGCGAAGCGGTATGGTTTAAAGGTGACCGTCGATCCGCAGATCGACGACTCCTCTTCTTTCTTCCTCCCCGCGTCTCTCTGCTCTCTCTCTCATAGCCGCGGACGAACACCTAGCGAAAACTCGAGATGGCTCACCTAGGGCTCGCGATTTGGAGTGGGGTGGTGCAGGAGTGGACGACGGTGGCGTAGGCGACCTCGTGGCGCGGGCACGGACGGTGTGAGTGCGTGGACGCGGCGGCGGCTCGACGGTGTCCCGCGGCGGCTCCGAGGACGGCGGCGAGGTTCCTGCAAACGAGCGATGGCCAGAGGGTGTCAGGGAGGTAGGCATGAGCTAGGGGGTGGCAATGGAGGTGAAAGGAGGGCGGGAGGGGCAGTGATCTCGGCGCCATTTCCACCTCGAGCTTGCACGGGTCTGCGGATGGGCGCGGCTCTCCTCGTTCACAGAGGGTGATCGAGCACGCAATGGCTCGATGGAGTGAGTGAGTGAGGTGAGTGTGGCCTGGTGGCGAGAGGGTTATGCCCCTAGGGCTTTGTAGACACGAGCCAAGGTGGGTGGGCTCGGGTTGGCAACGGCATGGGCATGCCTTGCCCCTTGGGGTTTCTCCACGGGTGGCCAAGCCTCTGATTGGTGCCCTGGGGTTAACCTTAGTACATTTGGGTGAGCAAAGCCACAGTAGGGGCCAAGGGATGGGCAAAAGTGAAAATTTACACTATTTCAACCACTATATGTGACATCACCACTTAGTCAAATGCCACCTCATTTTCTCCCTCCCTAGCCAGCCAAAATGGGATCCAATGTCACCTTCTAGAAGCTCAATAACATAGCTTTCGAATTGGCAAGGTGGCAAGGCTTGGATCAGTACACACTAGATAAATCATCAAGTCTAAAAGTGTTGATCACTGTTCTGTCAGAAAAATTCAGTTAGGCAGTTTTCTGAATTTTTCTAAGTGGGAAAACAGACAGAGATAGCAAAAGTGGGAGTTGTTTTCACCAAGCAAACAGACTCCAAAAAGTGTGATTTAAAATGCTCAACAAAGAGCAACTATCCAAGTTTCAGAACCAACCATTTGATCTGAAAAATGAGGGGTTTTAGGCTCTGAAAATAAATGGCAAAGTAAGTACATTCTCTGTTTTTAAATTGCCTAACATTCTGCCTTAACAAGATGGCTCAAAAACCATCATGGCATTGTGTGTTAATTATCTTTGTAGGTTTTTCCAAGGGTGTAGTTTTGTTGTCCTCATAACAGAGAGTAGTTTTGATCAAAGAAAATCCATAATTGGATAATCCTTGTGATGGAAAACAAGGGTTGAAAACAGCTACTTGGCTGCTTTTCAGGACAAAAATTATATTGGAAAACCTAATGAAATCTTTTCCAATAAATTTTATTTCCAGTTCAAGTTGATTCCTAACCATCAATAACACATTTTTAAGTTGATACAAAGTGTTACCTCAAGTTTTGAAAAATATTCTCTTAAGAACCTTAGTGGAAAACCCAGGAAAACAAATAGAAAACAATGTTTTCCTTAGGAGAAAAATTCCTCAAGTGAGTGAAAGGAACACACCACTTAAATTGCATAGATAAACCTTACTACACAAAAATGTTGTCCACTTAATTGTATTACAAAAGTCTTAACAGGCTTGCTAAATTACTATTATACAAGTGCTTAAAAACATGGGTGTGACAGGCTCTCATTGAGTGTATTCGCGGAAATCAAGATGTTTTCGCTTGGACGCCCAGTGATATGCCAGGTATCCCGACTGAGTTAGCTGAGCACAGTTTGCATGTTGATCCTAAGTCCCGGCCTGTGAAGCAGGGCCTGAGAAAAATGAATGAGGAGAGAAGAAAAGCTATAGGAGAAGAAATTGCCCGGCTATTGGCAGCCGGCTTTATCATGGAGGTATTCCACCCGGATTGGTTGGCAAATCCGTTTCTAGTACTGAAAAAGAGTAACGAGTGGAGGATGTGCATAGATTACACGAGTCTCAACAAGCACTTCCCAAAGGATCCACTTGCCCTTCCGAGGATAGATCAGATCATAGATGCAGTGGCTGGAAGCGACCTATTATGTTTCCTGCACGCGTATTTCGGGTATCATCAGATCAAGCTCAAGAAGGAAGATTGGGAGAAAACATCGTTCATAACCCCCTTTGGGGCTTTCTGTTACAAAACCATGACTTTTGGGCTAAAGAATGATGGCGCAACTTACCAGAGATGCATCCAGAAGTGCTTTGAGGATCAGATTGGACGCAACGTTCATGCCTATGTGGATGACGTGGTAATCAAGACCAGGAAAGCGGAAACATTTATTGACGATCTAAAGGAAACATTCAAGAATTTGAGAAGGTATCAGATGAAACTCAACCCTACAAAATGCGTGTTTGGAGTTCCAGCAGGAAAATTACTCGGATTCATTGTTTCCGAGAGAGGAATCGAGGCAAACCCGGACAAGATCAAAGCTATCCAGAGTCTGCAGAAGCCGGAAAATTTGAAGCATGTTCAAAAACTTACAGGATGCATAGCAGCATTAAGCCGGTTCGTATCCAGACTTGGGGAGAAGGCAATTCCCTTATGCCGGCTCTTGAGGAAATCCGACAAGTTCGTTTGGGACCAAGAGGCGGATGAGGCGTTCGAGGCACTAAAGAAGCAATTATCTGAGGCACCAGTCTTAGCAGCTCCGGGTCCTAAGGAGCCCATGTTACTATATATTGCGGCTGGGCCCCAGGCGGTTAGCGCAGTGGTTGTTTTTGAGCGTAAAGAGGATGGAAAAGATCACCCGGTACAGAGGCCGGTTTATTACGTAAGCGAGGTATTGTCGGAAGCAAAGCAGCGTTACCCACATTGGCAGAAGTTGGTTTTCGGGGTCTTCATGGCCAGCCTGAAATTGAAACCATATTTTCAGGAACATCCCGTAACAATGGTTAGCTCTATACCAATGTCGGATATTATCAGAAACTCAGATGCAACAGGTAGAATAGCCAAGTGGGCCATTGAGATGGGAGATTATAACATCAACTACGAGCCCAGGCCAGCAATCAAATCCCAAGCTTTAGTCGATTTCATCAATGATTGGACTCACACAAGTATGCCAACAATGACACCAAGTTCCGAGTCTTGGGTGATGCACTTTGATGGTTCTAAGCAATACGAGGGATCAGGAGCTGGGGTGGTACTTACATCACCCAAAGGAGATAAACTGAGCTACGTGTTGCAAATTCACTTTGATTGCTCCAACAACATGGCCGAGTATGAGGCATTATTACACGGATTGAGAATAGCCAAGGAGATGAACATCAGGCGGATACGATGCTATGGAGATTCGGATCTTGTGGTGCAGCAGGTCTCAGGAACCTGGGATAGGAAGGATGCAACTATGGCAGCATATCGCAGAGAGGTGGACAGGGTCGCCGGGTGTTTTTCCGGGTATGAGGTGGAGCATATTGACAGGCGAAAGAACGAGGCAGCAGATGCACTCGCAAGACTCGGCTCGCGCAGAGAGCCGGTTCCACCCAATGTTTTCCTGGACGAGTTATGGCGGCCATCTGTTAAAACCGAGTCTAGGGAAGAGGTGGCTAACCAAGACCCGGATTTAGAGCTCGTGGCCACGGTACGTGTTGTTCCCGAGTGGACAGAGCCGTTTTTAGCTTATTTATCACGGGGCGAGTTACCACCACAGGAAGTTTTAGCAAGGCAAATTCTGAGATGAGCAAAGGGCTATTCCATCATCAATGGCGAGTTATATAAAAGGAGTGCAGCAGGAGTCTTTTTGCGCTGTGTAGCACCAGAAGAAGGCCGGCCGATTCTGAAAGAGATCCATGAAGGTGACTGTGGGCATCATGCATCCACAAGATCCCTTGTGGCCAAAGCATATCGACACGGTTTCTTTTGGCTCACAGCCTTAGCAGACGCGGAGCGCTTGGTGGCAAGGTGCAATGGATGTCAAAGGTACGCTCGCCAAATCCATGTGCCGGCTATGTAGTTGCAAACAATCCCATTAACCTGGTCGTTCACTGTTTGGGGCATGGACATGGTCGGCCCCTTCCACATGTCACCCTGCAAAAAGACCCATCTCTTGGTAGCTATCGATAAATTTACAAAGTGAGTTGAAGTTATGCCAGTTACCAATATCGAAGCAATCACAGCAGTCAAGTTCTTAAAAGAATCATCTACAGGTTTGGGTATCCTCACAGCATAATAACAGACAATGGAACCAACATGTCCCTTGGTGAGATGGAAAAATTCTGTGGGAACAATGGAATCCGGCTTGACATAGCTTCAGTAGCACATCCACAAGCTAATGGACAAGTGGAAAGGGCAAACCAGGAATTACTTCGTGGGTTAAAGCCACGGCTGCGGGTTCCATGCATCAGAGCTGCTGGAGCATGGGTAGAAGAGTTACCATCAGTGGTTTGGGGAATTAACACCACACCTAACAGATCTACTCAGATGACCCCGTTTTTCATGGTTTATGGTGCAGAAGCAGTGTTGCGAGTGATATTATTCACGACTCGCCCGAGTGTCGGCTTACGTCGAGGTAGAGAACGAGAAGACCCGGCAGGACGCTGTGGATATGCTAGAAGAGCACAGAGAACAAGCTTTGGAGAGATCAGCCATATATCAGCAGGATCTGAGGAGGTATCACAGCCGGCGAGTCAAAACCCGGGTCTTCCAGGAAGGAGACCTGGTGTTACGCCTGGTACAGTCAAAGGAAGGAAAACATAAGCTATCTCCACCATGGGAAGGACTGTTTATCGTAAGCCGGAATTTGCACAATGGATCATATTACTTGGTAGATGCAAGGGAAGAGTCGGATACTGTCAATGACACCACTCATACCACTTCATCTATGCAAGAGAGGGAAAGACCATGGAACGTGGCTCAGCTACGTCCCTACTACACCTAGACTAGACTAGGTTTACAAGTGGAACTACACGATGTAACAGGCAGCAGGTTTCAGACGCACTCTTTTCCTATCCAGGGTACCTAAGGGGACTGGAGGGTTTTTAATGAGGCGGCTTGCTGACCTAACTTTTCTCATATCAATAAAGAGATGGTTAAACTACGATGTTGTTTCTTTCTTATGCGTTTTTTGTTAAGTTTTTCGTGTTCCTGTTTTTGTTTTCTGTTTTTGATGTTTTCAGGTAAGTATTAGTCCTTTATTTATAAGTACAGTAGTTTTCTAAAGATTACATATACAGGTCTTGGGGGCTGATTGCTTGAATAGCACAGTTGCAAACTCAAAGACCCGGCCACGATGCCATTAAGGTATAAGGACCGATTACTTAGAATAAGTACGGTTACAATCTTATAACCGGACAATAGAGCCAAATTCTCTTGATTTCTCGTGCTTAAGCTTGATGTGACTCGCAATAACGTGGCATGCTTTGCTAGCGTGTAATTACAATCAGCCATGATTCCCATGGGGACTTGCCTGACCCTGTTTTTATACAGTTATAGCAGCATTGATTATCCACGCGAAAGCCGGCTTACAGCAAAGAGGATCAAAAGGGTCATCCAAACCACAAGTTATGCAGAGTACAAGGTTAACAGCCGGAAACTCGCAATATATCAAGCATAACTTCAAACCTATGTGAGTAACTCTAGGGTTTCGGCCTTAGCAGAAACAGTTTGCTCTTTCGAAAACTCCAAACCCCTAGACTCAGAAATTCGGGCCTTGGGGACTTGGGAATTTGAAAAAGTAACAAATTGTCTAGCTATTAAGCTTCAAAACTCAAACATCCGAGTCTTGGGGACTTGGGGACTTAGAAAAAATCCACTTGTCAAAACCCCCGAGACCCAGAAACCGAGTCTCACAAAAGGAAAAATAGCGAAAGTCGGAAAACCAGTAACGAAAAGTTTAAAACTAGTAAATATCAAATCCATGCAAAAGGCCAGAAGGGCCACGAAAGCTATTAAGGTTTTAACGTATTACAAACCGAGGGAGTAGTATCGAAAAGTGCACAGGCGCACTATCAAAAGAATAACTGTTTTAGATGCCCATTGGCCGAATAAAGTGTTTGAGGCAGCGAAAAGTGAAACTTCACTCGGCATCCTTCGCCGAGTCTTCAACGTTATCCTTGGCAGCCGGGTCTTCGACTTGCTCGCTGATGGTTTTCCCGGTTCCTGCATCCAGATCAACAGCAGTACCGGCGCGCGCTGGAGGAGGGACAACCGGCGTAGAGGTGGCAGGCGCAGTATCGGCCTCAGCCTTCTTCTTCGCAGCTTCTTCCTTCCTCTTGGCAGCTTCCGCCTTCCACCGTGCCAGCATGTCATAAGGCTTAGGCAAATCCGACTTAATGGGCTTGTCTTTGGCGTCGTAAGGCGGAACGATGCTGCTCAAATCCAGACTGTCGGCGATCAAGCTCGCCGAGTGACGCACCTCAGTATTGATAGCCTTGAAGTTCTTACCAGAAAATTTGGAGCCGTCATTGTCGAATTCGGGAAACCCGCCAACGAGTTTTGCCGGCTCAAGCTTGGGAAAGTAGGCCTTGGCCAGAGCGAGCCCCCGGGTTACTCCAACCCGACACGAAGAGCGCTTCCAGTGGTTGATCCACTCGGGAATGGTGGAACACGCGTCAAGCAAAGTGTTCAAATTGAAGGGAATATGCCCGAGAGGCAATAATAAAATGGTTATTTTCTTATTCCTTGTTTATGATGAATGTTTATTTCTCATGCTAGAATTGTATTAATCGGAAACGTTGATACATGTGTGCTTAATAAACAAACAATGGTTCCTAGTAAAACCTCTCTTTTAACTAGCTCGTTGATTAATAGATGATCAAGGTTTCCTGATCATGAACATTGGATGTTATTAATAACGGGGTCATGTCATTAGAAGAATGATGTGATGAACATATACCCAAAGATAATATAGCAACGCGATCAAGTCATTTAGTTTACATTGTTATATCAAACATACGAAGTAACTTATTCCTTAGACCATGAGATCATGTCAATCGCTGATACCGGAAGAGTGCTTTGATGGCATCAAACGTCACACCGTAACAGGGTGACTATAAAGGTGTCGTTAAGTATTCGGAAAGTATTAGTTGAGGATCATGGATCAAGAGTGGAATTTGTCCATCCAAATGACGGAGAGATATACTCTGGGCCCTCCCGGTGATATCACATCGAAACCGCTTGCAAGCACGTGATATGATCACAAGGATGTTATATCACGGGAACGAGAAAAGAGTACTTGTCGGTAACGAGATTGAACAAGGTATGGTTGATACCAATGATCGAATCTCGGACAAGTAAAATATCGCGAGACAAAGGGAATAGTTCACAGCGTTGTTGGTTCACACGATCACGAGAGTCATCGTTGAATATATAGGAGTCATCACTGATCTCCAGATCCCGTTGTTGATTATTGATCGGAGAGGAGTCTCGATCATGTCTATCTTATTCGCGAACCGTAGGGTGACACACTTAAGGTTCGATGACGCGTTTGAGAGGATACGGAATATCGAAGAATATTTTGGGCAGCACCGAAATTGTTTCGGGGAAAATTGAAATAGTTCAAGGGGTTTTTCGTCGAATGGTTGTTAATAGAATTAACAAATGATTCGAGGTGCTATATGCAAAAGTTTGTTAATAGAATTAACAAATGCTGAAATAAAGAAATAAAAAGGTTTTATTTATTTATTAAAAGAAAACCTTTGGATTTTCCAAGTGGGAAATAATGGGGAAATGAGTGGGTGTGAGTGGAGTGTCCACTCACATGATGAGGGAAGAGGTGGGGGCACCCCCATGGGCTGGCTGCACCCCCATTGGGCTGCCTCCCCCTCTCCTATAAAAGGAGGGTGAGAGCTCTTCCTCCTCCACACACTTGGCCACTTCCCTTTCCCTCCACCCGCTGCTCCATTTCATGGTCTCCGTCTTGGCGAAGCCCTAACCGTGGGATTCTTCACCACCACCACATCGTCGTGCTGCTGGAGTTCCGGGGATCCTCTACTTCCGCGCCCCGCTGGAACGAGGGAACGGAGGTCGTCATCAACCGTACGTGTGACCGATCACGGATGCACCGCCGGATTGCGGTGCCCATCTTCTCGCTATCGGGATCGGTGTGAGTACGACTACGCCAACAACGAGATTTGATCTCGTACCACTTTGAGTCTTCGAGGGTATGTGTTCTCCTTAACCCTCTTGTTGCCCGTTGCACTTCGTCTCCTAGATTAGATCTTGGCCTTTCGGGTGTCTCTCGCGTAGGTTTTTTTTTGTTTTCTATGCAACGACCCCTTCAGTGGTATCAGAGCCGGATCTATGCGTAGATGCTTTGTACGGGTAGAACACATATGTGTATGTGGGCGTTGATGATCATGTTATTGCCTCCTTGAGTATTTTATGATCTTAGTGGCATAGTAGGATGAAGCTGCCCCAGACTAAGTTTACGTGTACTATATACGCGAGAATTGTCTCACTTGTGGCTAAGGGGGTGTCCGTTTCTCCTACTATAGTTAAGATCTAATCTACGAAGGGTTGCTAAAAATATGTTTATCAACGTTGTGGTTGATGTTCGTAGGTATGAACGGTTCTATCCTCGAAAGCCCTAAGCCACGTAAAATATGCAAAAATAAATTAGAAGCGTCTAACTAGTTTTTGCTGGGCATGTGATGTGATATGGTCAATATTACAAATTTGATTATGAGATGATCCATTTTGTAAATTATTGATATACCGGAAGGTATCCATATGGTTGTCTTCTTACTGATGGACAATCAAGTTTGGGGTACCGTGGTACTTGGTACCACGCCGGTGGAATGATTAAGATCATACCATAATGCACATGATGGAGATCAAGTGCAAGAAGGACCATATCATATCACGTTATCCTTTCATGTGATGTCTGTGATGTTAATCCTTTTTATGCATCTTGTTTTGCTTAGATAATGATGGTAGCATTATAAGATGATCACTCTCACTTAATATCAAGATAATAATGTGTTCTTCCTTAAAGTATGCACCGTTAAGAAAGTTCGTCGTTTCGAGACACCACGTGATGATCGGGTGTGACAGACTCAACGTTCGCATACAACGGGTGTTTTCAAGCCTAGCATGTACAGACATGGCCTTGAAACACACGCAATACTACGGTTCTACTTGGCGAGCCTAGCATGTACAGACATGGCCTCGGAACACGTAACCGAAAGGTAAAGCATGAGTCATATGGATGATATGATGAACATGTCGATGTTCGCCTTTGAAACTACATCATCTCACGTGATGATCGATTTTGGTGTAGTGAATTTGGTTCGTGTAATCACTAAAGACGACTAAGAGGGATGTTGTTTTTGAGTGGGAGTTCATGGCATAATTTTGAATTAACTTGAACTTATTTATCATAAACAACCAATCAAAGTGAATTTGCAGAAATTGTAGTATTCATTGGCATCCACATAACTACCTTACACTTAGATTGTTAATTGAGATATAACTGTTATGATCTGGTAAATACCATTTAAGATTGGTACCGTATTAGTGAAATTTAAAATTGAGTCCTATTGTAGATTTTTGGTATTTCCTACCTAGCTCCATATGGTTAATGATTGATTAATCTAGAGAGCAAATAATTCCTACTTAGAATCCAGAGTCATGGTTGCTTTCGTATTACTTTATCTTCAAAAGAATGTTTTGTTGATCAAGGTGATTTTGGAACTGAAAAGAGTTGTTTTCAGAAACAATCAAGTGAAAGATATATTGATATCTAGAAACTTATTTGTAGCAACATGACTGAGTATAATTTAGCGTGACAATGTTTGCTTATATTATCTGAATATATGCAAATTTAGCGTGACAATGTTTGCTTATATTATCTGAATATATGCAATGATTGTAGACGCTAGGCGTTTGAATATTCCAAGAAATTGGATGCTAAAATATATCCTCTAAATTCCTTCCTTCGAGCTATAGTAGCTTAATCATAAAATTGTTATGATGGGATGGATTAAAAGTATGTGTAAAGTCGTTTACCTTACATGGAAATTGCTAAGAGTGGAATCTAGAAGAATGCTATTAATATGGTGATATTAGTAGAACAATCAAACTCAAAGTATGACTCAATGGGTGATAGTATATGACTAACACGCCAAAGGAAATGAGCTAGTACGACTAGCATTGTTTGATGTTGAATGATTCTTCTGTAAAGGAAAGGGTATATTGAAAATAGAATTACAAAAAGATATATGGCAGAAAAAGAAGATAACTGGAAAGTCCAGCTCAGGAGTATATGCTTGATATACAAGTTATAGATGTATTACTAGTTAACAAAGTATTTTTTGGGTATTTTGATACCATATTGGTTGGTATGAGTTGTCATACAAAGCAACGCAATGCAAGAAATACAAGGGCCTAAAAGGAACTAGTAATAGATGTGGAATCGATTATGACAAGAACATAAATAAAGTGTTATTGTGTTCATTGTCGTATCGAACCAAACAATCAAGATTTATTTGAAGAACTTAATAATTTGTTATTTTGTTCTAGTCTTTTGTGAGAACAAATGAGATTGTTCAAACTATGACCATATTCCATAATTGATGGATATGTTAATAAAATCATGTGGTAAAGTAAACATCTATAAGACTAAATGCTAAACGTTGCAAGACGTATAGAAGAGTTTCACTTAAATTGTGACACCACCATTTTAGTTCATATCGGAAAGGAAAACATGAAGGAATTCCATATTGATGGACTTCCGAGTCATTATTTTGAATAAATTGACGCTTGTGAGACCTCTTCCAAAGATGAATAGAATTCCGTTCTTAGGCCAAAGTAGAATGGACGACTAATTTTGGATATTATACATTTGATGTATATAGTCCATTATGTGTAGTCATGTATGGTGGATTAATTTTTCCTTCATAAAATTCTATCAATGACTTGAGTAAATGTGAGTATATCTATTTAAAGGGAACAAAGTTGACATTTTGAATTGGTTCAAAAGGTTGTTAATATGAAGTTAAAATCAATGTAACAAGATAATCAAGTATTATGATTGGATCATAAAGGATAAGTTTGAGTTACAAGTTTAGCAAAACATCTGAGAAGTTGCAGAATTGTTCTGCAACTTATACTTCTCGAATACCACATTAGATTGGAGTATTCAAAAGACAAAATCAAACCTTGTTTGACATGGTAAGATTAATAAAATTGCCATTATAATTTTGTAGTTTATACATTAAGGACAACCGCTTTTACACTGAAAAGAGCACCATCATGATCCGTTGAAATTGACAACATATAAGATATGGTTTGGGTAATGACCCGAATTGTCATTTTTCTTAAGTTTGGTATGCATATCATGTGTAAAATGTTTACAACCAAAATAGGATAAATATATGTTTATAAGGTTATCCCAAATAAAACATTGGGTATTTCTCCTATCACCGAACCAAAAGACAATGTTGTTTGTCAGAAAGGGTTGATTTCTCGAGAAAGTAGTTCTTGTGAAACAAGTGAGTGAGAGCACAGTACAAACTCAACGAGATTAGAGAATCTTTGTTATCATGTCAAGAGTAGCGCAGCACTGGAAGTTGTTCCGGGGTTTACTATTTTGACTAAGTAGAAGACACTACAAATGTTGTAGATACTTCAAATGAGTTTGCGAACTGTACCAGAAAAGTCCAAAAACTTTGTACTTAGAACAACTTGTGGTTTAAGTGTAAAGTGTTGTTTTGACAACAAAAGGACCTGGACCTTATAAAGGAAGCAATGATGGGCCCTGACTTCGTAAAATTGACTATGAGTCATTATATCCGCCATAGTATCCTTGTATGAATATCAAGTATGTGACTTGGTAGTCATTTCAATAGGCATGATGCCTAACGATAGCAAAAGGGTCTATATAGCGACAAAGACATGGATTTTACATCTTTTGAAAGTTGTACTTATCGAAAAGTTGTTTTCGACAAAGTTCAAAGAGTTGACTACTACAAGATTTTGATCTTCCGAAGTGATGCTTAGTCTTTGCAGATAGTTCTAGCAAAGTTACATATTATGATATGGATGTTGAATAACAAAACCAATTCTCCTCTCGAGGAAGTTTGTTCAAGGATGTGTACTTGACACAGTCTGAGAGTTTTGTAAAATTCAAAAGGTTGCTAGAAAGGCATGCGCACTTCAATGGTTGAAGTGAGCATAACGAAGTTGAAATCTTTACCTTAATGAAGTTATCAAAAGAGTTTGATTCCATCATGAACGATAAAGATGCTTGAAATTAAGTGGGAGCGCTATGACATATTTCCAATACTTTATGTAGATGACATATGGTTGATTGTAAAATATGTATTTTAAATTAACACGGTTAATATTTTCGATTTAATATTGATGAAAGGCTTAGAAGATATTGGGCATCGATATCTATAAAAGATGGATTGATGCACCTCATATGATTGAAGCCAAATTACATAGATGAAATATTGAAGTAAGTCAATATGAAAATGACAAGAAGAGTTCTTGTCACATGGAAAATAATTGAGCAAGATTCATGTGTTTTGACACATGATGAGCATCATTGAAATTGAGATTTCTAAGTCATGTTTCCATGCTATGTACACAACCATGAGTCCTTACTATAAAATGTTATAGTAGGACAATTCATATGATGATTAGACAACAGTGGGAGAGATCCTTGTGTCATTTTAGAAATGCTAAGGATATGTTTTCCTATATAGTAATGACAAAATATTTTTGTAATATGTTACACTAATAGTCTTGTCATTTATTCAAGTAATTTTATCTCAATTAAAATATGATGAAGGGTAGCACAATAGGATGGAAGAAAGTTCCATGCTGGATTTGAAAGAGTTCAAAATTGAAATATTGTGACAGATACTACAACAAAGGCTAAAGTATATCGTTGTGTTAACAACTGATTATAAGCGTATTTTGTGTCAAGGAGTTCTTTATTGAACTTGGTGAATTTCCAAGAATGCTGAAAACTATGAAGTACATTTTCACAATGTTAGTAACATCAGTTTAAGCTGAGGAATTAAGGTATCACCGGAACTTGGTGAGCTTCCAAGAATGATAACACTATGAAGCTACATTTTCACAATGTTAGTGACATCAGTTTAAGCTGAGGAATTAAGTTTTCACCAATTGACCATATATATACAAAGCCATCTCATTAGAGAATGAGTGATGCGTGTAGACGCAAAGAACATGCAAATACAATAGGACCTGAACAGTTCAGATCTTTTTGATGATGTTTTACCGCATGCGAAGCATGGTAATAAACACTGGTACGCCATATGTGTTAAAGTGCTTACAGACTAGATTATTGACTCTAGTGCAAGTCGGAGACTGAAGGGAATATGCCCGAGAGGCAATAATAAAATGGTTATTATCTTATTCCTTGTTTATGATGAATGTTTATTTCTCATGCTAGAATTGTATTAATCGGAAACGTTGATACATGTGTGCTTAATAAAAAAACAATGGTTCATAGTAAAGCCTCTCTTTTAACTAGCTCGTTGATTAATAGATGATCAAGGTTTCCTGATCATGAACATTGGATGTTATTAATAACAGGGTCATGTCATTAGAAGAATGATGTGATGAACATATACCCAATGATAATATAGCAATGCGATCAAGTCATTTAGTTTACATTGTTATATCAAACATACGAAGTAACTTATTCCTTAGACCATGAGATCATGTCAACCGCTGATACCGGAAGAGTGCTTTGATGGCATCAAATGTCACACCGTAACAGGGTGACTATAAAGGTGTCGTTAAGTATTCGGAAAGTATTAGTTGAGGATCATGGATCAAGAGTGGAATTTGTCCATCCAAATGACGGAGAGATATACTCTGGGCCCTCTCGGTGATATCACATCGAAACCGCTTGCAAGCACGTGATATGATCACAAGGATGTTATATCACGGGAACGAGAAAAGAGTACTTGTCGGTAACGAGATTGAACAAGGTATGGTTGATACCAATGATCGAATCTCGGACAAGTAAAATATCGCGAGACAAAGGGAATAGTTCACGGCGTTGTTGGTTCACACGATCACGAGAGTCATCGTTGAATATATATAGGAGTCATCACGGATCTCCAGATCCCGCTGTTGATTATTGATCGGAGAGGAGTCTCGATCATGTCTATCTTATTCGCGAACCGTAGGGTGACACACTTAAGGTTCGATGACGCGTTTGAGAGGATACGGAATATCGAAGAATATTTTGGGCAGCACCGAAATTGTTTCGGGGAAAAATTGAAATAGTTCAAGGGGTTTTTCGTCGAATGGTTGTTAATAGAATTACAAATGATTCGAGGTGCTATATGAAAAAGTTTGTTAATAGAATTAACAAATGCTGAAATAAAGAAATAAAAAGGTTTTATTTATTTATTAAAAGAAAACCTTTGGATTTCCAAGTGGGAAATAATGGGGAAAGGGGTGTGAGTGGAGTGTCCACTCACATGATGAGGAAGAGGTGGGGGCACCCCCATGGGCTGGCCGCACCCCCCTTGGGCTGCCTCCCCCCTCTCCTATAAAAGGAGGGTGAGAGCTCTCCCTCCTCCACACACTTGGCCACTTCCCTTTCCCTCCACCCGCTGCTCCATTTCATGGTCTCCGGCTTGGCGAAGCCCTGACCGTGGGATTCTTCACCACCACCACGTTGTCGTGCTGCTGGAGTTCCGGGGATCCTCTACTTCCGCGCCCCGCTGGAACGAGGGAACGGAGGTCGTCATCAACCGTACGTGTGACCGATCACGGATGCACCGCCGGATTGCGGTGCCCATCTTCTCGCTATCGGGATCGGTGTGAGTACGACTACGCCAACAACGAGATTTGATCTCGTACCACTTTGAGTCTTCGAGGGTATGTGTTCTCCTTAACCCTCTTGTTTCCCGTTGCACTTCGTCTCCTAGATTAGATCTTGGCCTTTCGGGTGTCTCTCGCGTAGGTTTTTTTTTTCTATGCAACGACCCCTTCACAAATCACCATACCCGGTGCCCGGCCACTTGATAGCTTGTAAAATCCATTTGGTGCCGGCACAGAGTTGCCGGATCATGGCCTTCAAGGTCTTCAACTTCTCGATATCATCTTTGTCTGGCATAGCTTCACCCGGCCCTGCAGAATAACAGAAAGGTTAAAGCAAGAAATTCCGAGTTTTTTGCGGAATAAGAAATCCGGGTTATAGTTAATCAGTTGGAAGTTATTACCAAGCAGTGTGCGATAAGTATCGGCAATTTGGGCCGACAGTTTCTTCAGTTCAACCTCAGCAAGTTGGGACCTCTTCTTATACTTCTTCACATTTTTCTCAAGTTTTTCAGCATCAGCTTCCAGCGCTTCACGCAGCTTTGTCTCCGTCTCGAGGAGTTTGTTGGTCTTAGCCAACACTTCCTCAGATTGGGCCAGTAAGCCTGCGAAAAGAGAAAAGGGAATATAAGTCGTAACAAAAGATAAATCCGGGTGTGAAAAACTATAGCGTTATAAAGTACCAAGCAAACTATACATAGTTCACTCGGAACTTGGGGACTAGGTGAGTATATAAGCAGTATTGGTTCACTTACCTGGTGCTTTTCCGCCATGGCTTCCAAAATCCCCTTCTCATCGGTTTTTAAGGTATAGAGACAACTTAGCATCTCATCAAAGCTCAGTTCATCAAGTTTCACCCCGGAAGAGCTAGGGGCCTGGTTATTCAGAGGAGTCCTTTCCTGCTTGAGGGGGGACACCCGGGTCGCTTGGGTCTCAGGAGTGGGGTCACCCATCCTCGCGCCCAGGACCTCGACGTCATCACCCCCCGGATCCATGCGAGGGAATGGGATACTCGGCCTCCTGATCGGCCGGGTCTTTCAGCAGGTCTTCTCCTTCTTCTTCTTCAGCGCTGCCAGCCGCGGCCTTCACAGTATCTACCGGCTCTTCCAGCGCCGGGTTATCCACGTCCATATCGTCCGGGTCACTGGTTGTGACCTTGGCTCTAAGGAAAATAAAAGGAGCAGCTAGCGTATGATGAATGAAACTTATGGAAAGTGTTGATATACCAAATAGCAAGAGAGGTAGTTTACCCAGTGTTCACGAAGAAATCCGCCGGAAGATCGTTGCTAGACCCGGAGGAGGCTGTCAAGGGGTCCGAAAGTGAGACCCGGAATTGTCCAGCTAGTGGATGATTGGGAGAAGGATGTTTTCGAGGAGAATCGGAAGGATGGGTCTGGGGAATACCGGCACGGCGAGCTGGGGACGAAGGGATACCCGGGTTGAGAGGGTCATCACCCGGGGAGTTCCGGGTTACCCTGCGCTTGACTGGGGCGGGTTCCTTCAAGTGTGGCGAATCGGACAAGCGTTGGTTAAGCTCGCACATGTTAGCAAAAGAATATGGTTTCGAGGTGATAGTGGAATACGGAACCTTGAATACCACCCTTCGGGGCTTCCTCTTAGCTCCAACTTCGACGTCCGGCTCAGCCTCACTTTCGTTCGACTGAGTCTCCTCCTCATCCTCTAGCCCTGGAAAGCATAGCATATTTTCGGAAAAGGAAAACAAGTTGGAAAAGTAAAGCCAACAGAAATGGAAATGAGTGAAACCCGGGAGTTACCTTCGTCCGAGTCAGCCGGCTCCTCGTCCTCCTCTGAGTTCTCGGAAGGAGGCGGGGTCTCAATCTTCCAGAAAGGGCTATCCTCCTGAGGTAAAAGTACAGTGGTAAAAGTTAGTGGTTATATCATAAAAATGTCAAGTTGGATAAAAAGTAAGAGCCGGATTTTACCGCTGGAGCCGGGTTATCCGGCGTGTAGGGGTCCAGGCCGGCTATAGCCCGGATCACCTCCATCTTCTCGGTAAAGAAATTCTTGATTATCTTGTTCGCGTCCGCGGCCGGGTAATTCCTCATCGAGTAACGAAGGGAATCCGTGGTATGCCCGGAGTATTCGCACATGAGCTTGGGCCGTACAGCATTGGGTTGGACCCGGAAGGTTACCCAGGTTTTGACTAAGTTAAGCTCAAGAAGGCCTTGGGCCGAGAGAACAGCAAGTTTGGCGAGGAGGGGCTGGATAGATTTCCGATCCGACTCAGAGGCATAAGAGCTAATGTTGTCGGAAAGTGTGAGCAGATTTTCGGAGAAACCCGGCAATGTCTTTTCGCCGGTTGAGGAGGTGTCCTGGCAATAAAAATAGGACTTCTGCAAATGTTTGACATGGGAGTTCAGGTTTAAAGTCGGCATCAAAGAGTTCTTTCTTCTTTGGATGGAAACCCCCCCGCAAACCAGGAGGGCCCCGTCACCGCTCTCGCGGCACGGTTTGCACTGGAATAGTTCTAGAAAGAGAGTGAGGTTTGGAGGAATGCAAAGGTATGACTCGCACAAGACAATGAAATGGGTGATGTTAAGCATGGAATTGGGTCCTATATCGAAAACCCGGAGACCGTAGTGGTTCAGCAACTCACGGAAGAAAGGGTGACCCGGGGGGCGGAAACCCCGGATCACGTGCTCTACAAAGACTATTACCTCGTCGATAGCCGGAGATGGCCGAGTCTCGTCTCCGGGCACGCGCCAGTGGATATCTTCCCGAGCGGGGAGGACGCCCGACTCCGCGAGTTCGTCCAACTTGGCCTTGGTCACAGTGGATCTCGCCCAGTTGACGGAGATCGACTGACTCGGCCTGGCCTTGCTGGCCGGCTGTTTGCCCTTCACCTTCGCGCTGGCCTTAGGCGCCATGGGCTTAACCTAAAGAGAAGACAGAGTGCAGGGTGTAAGCAGCTAAGACCCGGAAATGATCACTGTCCGACTCACTGAGGAATACTTGCGGAAAATTTTTGCGGATTGGATCTAGGCGGAAAATTTTATGAGGAAATTTGTGACTACAAGTGTTGGAGATATATTGTGAGGAGTGCAATTGAATCTATAACTAGTGTAGATTATGGAATTACGGGGTGCGGAGCGATTCAACTAACAAGAAGCAAGGAAGGCAACCACGGGTGGAACTAGATCCAATCTAATCGAGTAAAATTGAACGCAAAATTCATGGGGTAAGATCGTTTACCGGTGGAATCTGGAGGAGAGCGCGGCGGCGGCAGATGGCGCAGTCGCGGTTGTCCTTTAGGCCTTCCGGTGAGCTCCTCGAGGGCGCGGCGGCGGAGGTCAACGGCGGCGCTACGGGGGCTGGTGCAGCGCGCGGACGGCGGCGGCTCGTCTCCGGTAGCGTTCCCGTGGGCGTCGTGGCGGCGCGGTCTTGAGCTCGAACAAGAGGGCGCCGAGAGGAGGTGGAAGCGAAGAGATGGGGGAAATGGGGTACCGGGCCTAGGGTTACCCCCTGGACACGTACTTATAGGCGCGGGGTGGAACATGCCCTAGGTCCAAGCGGCGGGAGCCCAAATTTCGGAAAAAGATACCTAACCGGATTTTTTGGGATAGGCATTAAAGGCTCCTGTTACGGGAAATCCGGAAATGATTGGAACAGATTACGAGCGAGATATTCGGACTGACTGGCAAGTGGTGCGAGCCGGGTCTTGTATGTTTTCTCGGAGTGTTGACCCGGGAAAACAGTGCTAGATTCGGGGAAAGCCGGGTTACAATATGGACCACCCACGGAGTTAGGCCTAGCTATTATCAAAGTATTCTAACCCGGTATTTTGTGAACTTGTATGTTTGTTATTTTGCAGGGAATAGCGTGCGCTTCATGGTTGATCCCGCGAAGCCCAAGCTATTCTGGGGACTACTGATGGAGGGATGATAACCCGGTAGGCCAATGCCAAGGTGTAACTCGGCCCAAAGGGAACCGTGCAAGACCCGGCTGAAGGAAAAGGAACTTCTAGAAGGCCCAAGAAGTAGTGTAGGCCTCGTAATCCGGCTTGTGGGTTACGATAAGGAAATCTAGGGTTTGTATGCGGTGACTAAGTAGGACTCCGAGTGTGCCTTGGATAGGGAGCCAGGGGGCCGGGTAAGATATAAACCGGCTCCTAGGCTCAGAAATAAAACGAGCTCTAACCAGATATTCGAGTTTCCCGGTAATACGAGAGTTGAGATTGTAACCCTAGATCGGAGACTCAGCGACTTGATGGCCAGAGCTACCAGATCGATTGATAACATGGTTTCCCTTGAGTTAAACCCTCTCTCAAACACCAGAGTCGAATTGCCCCAAGATAAGTTACCCCCGGTAACGTCTGCCGTGATTATCCCACGACAGGAACCTTCTCCAAATGAACATCATACTGTTTGAGGGTTTGCCTCATCCATAGAAATTGGGTGCAAGCACTTCCGGCCGCCACATACTCGGCTTCGGCGGTGGATGGAGATATGCAATTTTTCTTCTTGGAAGACCAAATCACCAAGGACCTACCAAGAAATTGGCAAGCCCCGGAAGTAGACTTCCTATCTGTCGTGGAGTGGAGAAGACAGATACCATGGGATGGCTAATAGTTGGGGCCGATGGACGCTGTAGGTATTCGGGGAGGGATCGCATGTCGAGTAGACGCGCTCAGAAACACTGCAAACACCAAGATCTACCCAGGTTCGGGGCCCTCGTGTGGAGGTAACACCCCTACTCCTGCCTATCTCTCTGTATATAGTTCTGCCGAGTAGCCACGGTACAGTCAGGCTCTCAGCCGAGTAGCCACTCTCTTGTCCCCTCTCTCTGTGTAGCACTAAGGAGCGCAATAAATGCTCTCAGGGCAATGTCCCTTGCGCAGGAGGGGGCTGGGCACCTTATATACTGGTGCCCCGCGAGTAAACAACGATTAAAAGTACACGATTAGACAACGCCACTGTGACAGCAGCAACACGCTTCCGTGTTCCCGCTGACGCTGTTGCAAGAAGTCGTCGTGCCGTCCGGCTAACAGGACTTGTCCACCCTGTCAGTCTCACAGAGTAGGCTCCTGACATGTACTGTCCCCTCTGTCAGTGACAAGACATGACAGGCGCCCACCCTCACTGTACCCACGCCGTAGTGCAGATAATCATGCGTCTTGTAAATTGAACCGCACGCCTGTACGGCTGCGGGACACGCGGGATCTCGCCAGAACGGCTCCATTGACTTTGTAGCCGAGTAGGATTGATTCCCATCTACTCGGACCACCTAATTTCTACTCGGATGATTCCAAACTTCCTCCTTATCTTCTCTTGGCCTTCAATACTTATTACCGTGTAGCGCCTACCGGATAGCAGACACCCGGGTAGCCGCCTACCCGGTAAACAGTACTCTGTTCTTTGTTTTACCACATATCTTACCTTTACTCGGGGTTAGCCCCCCGACATTAGTCCCTGAAGCTGGTAGAGTCCAGTGAACTTGTTCATTGGGCCATGCCAACTTAAACCAAATTGCCTCCAGGAAGTGGTCTGGCCGAGTTGCTCCTCAACTCGGACACTCAAAGACCTTGCTCGAACTTCTCTGATTAATGTCCTAAGAGAAATCTTCTAAGTGCCGAGTAGGCCACGCAACACAGAGCTCTGTCGAGAACCCAACACTTAGCGAAATTTTCCACTCGCTCCCGCTCAATCCAGATCAAATCTATCTTCTCGTGTCCAGGGAGGGCACGTGTCACGCGTCCACGCCCCCGACGCCTTGGTTCTGGTGTTTCAACGTGTCACGCGCCTGCCACTGCACCTGGGGCCCATGGCCCGTTATGTCACCTCGATCGTGTACTCGAGAGCCCACGACCCACGTCATGGGATCAACTGCGCCCGTTACGCGCACATTTTGCACTATATGCGTTTCTAACGGGCAGTTAAGCCATGCCGCACAATCTCAGCCAGGATCAATCCGCTAGTAACTGCAATTCGCAGACGGAATAAATACCTCCGCGCCGCCCAAATCACTTCTTCCCTTCGCACTTTCCCCATCTCACATCGCTTCTCCTCGCCTTCGCCCTCGCCGCAGAGCACAGCGCCGCCGCGAACTCGCCACGCGCCGCCGCATCGAGAGCAGAGAGCAAGGATTCCGGCGCTCCTCCGTCGTCATCATCAACCTCAACCTCGACGAGCTCCCGCATCTCCACCAGCAACCGCGCCACCATGGATCTTGCGAGCGCCGCCGCGGACCAGCACGAGGAGGAGATGGCACCGGCCCGCGCCGGCTGAGAGGGCTCGGACGGCACCGCCGCTGATTGCCAGTGGCTGGTGAACACTCGCCGCGTCCCTCCCGGCGTGATCTTCCGTCCTACCGGCACGGAGCTCGTCCCGACTCCGGAAGCCGATGAGTACGTCGTCTTTCTCTCTCACTTAAAGCGCGGCCTAGGCCTGCCCATTTCCAAGTTCTTCTCCGATTTTCTCCGCCACTTTGGCCTCCAGCCACATCATCTTCCTCCAAACGCCATCGTGATGCTATCCACCCACGCCATTGTCTGTGAAGCCTTCCTAGGCGTGTACCCAACAGTCCAGACTTGGGCTCGCTACTTCTTCCTCCGCCAGCAGATCGTTCCCAATCCAAGAAACCCATTAGTTCCACGCGCGATGACCCAGACGGGTAGCGCAATGATGCTGCAGCGTAGCACCGGGCACCACCCGCGCTTACTCGGGTTGGAGACCGTGCGCAAGTGGCAGCGGGGTTTTCTGTATGTGAAGAATGTCCCTCCTGCAGAAGGACAAGTTGCTGAAGACCGAATTGGGCTCCCCAAGTTCGAGAACGCGCTGCCCACCGGACAGAACTGGAAGTATCATCCCAAGAATACGGTGCCTGACGTCGTCCAGGTAGAGAAGCGCCTGGCGCAACTGGTTGACCATGGGCTTCTGCAGGATGACCCGATTGCCTGCTGGATCTCGCGCCGAGTGCTCCCACTTTAGCATCCGGCACACAAAATGTGCTACATGGGAGGCCCTCGGGATTGCACTCAGACTACAACCTTTGAGCTTAGCAAGGCAGAGGTGGCCATCTGGGCCAAGTCCATCATGCGGACCACCCTCACCGAGAACTGGGCTTACGGCTTCATGCCGTATAGCCGCACCAAGCCCATCCCCAAGGTTAGTTTTCTTCTCTACATGCTCAGTACTTGTGTCTGATGCTGAATAGACCTCCTCTTAGCTTCATATGCTTTATGTTTGCACGTTGTGCCGGATAGAGCTCCTCTGTTAATACTTAGCTTGATATGCTTTATGTTTGCATGCTGTTCCGAGTAGAATCACTTAGCTTGATATGCTTTATGTTTGCATGATGTTCCGAGTAGAACCACTTAGCTTGATATGCTTTATGTTTGCATGTTGTTCCGGGTAGAACCACTTGAAGGGGAACGTAGCATAGAAAACAAAAAAATTCCTACACGCGATAAACCCGAATGGCCAAGATCTAATCTATGAGATGAAAGGCAACGGGGAGAAAGAGAGTCTTGAGATAACATACCCTCGAAGACTCAAAGTGGTACGAGAAAAGATCTCGTGGTTGGCGTAGTCGTTCTCACGCCGATCCCGAGCGAGAAGAAGAGCACCGCAATCCGGCGGTGCCTCCGTAATCGGTCACACGTTCAGCTCGATGAAGACTCCCGTTCCCTCGTTCCAGCGGGTTGCGGAAGTAGAGGATCCCTCCGGAATTCCAGCAGCACGACGGCGTGGTGGTGGTGAAGAATCCCACGGTCAGGGCTTCGCCAAGCCGGAGACCATGGAATGGAGCAGCGGGTGGAAGGGAAAATGTGTGGGCAAGTGTGTGAAGAAGAGAGAGCCCTCACCCTCCTTTTATAGGGGAGGGGGAGGCAGCCCAAGGGGGGGTGCGGCCAGCCATGGGTGCCCCCGCCCCTTCCTCTCTTCATGTGAGTGGAAGCTCCACTCAAACCCACTCAAAAATTCCTTAATTTCCCACTTGGAAAATCCAAAGGTTTTTCTTTAATAAATAAATAAAACATTTTTATTTCTTTATTTATATTTGTTAATTCCATTAACAAACATTTGCATGCAGCACCTCGAACCATTTGTTAATTCTATTAACAACCGTTCGACGAAAAACCCCTTGAACTATTTCAATTTTCCCCGAAACAATTCCGGAGCTGCCCAAAATATTCTTCGGTATTCCGTATCCTCTCTAAACGCTTCATCGAACCTTAAGTGTGTGTCCCTACGGTTCGTGAATATTATAGACATGATCGAGACTCCTCTCCGATCAATAATCAACAGCGGGGTCTGGAAAACCGTGATGACTCCTATATATTCAACGATGACTCTCGTGATCGTGTGAACCTTTCAACGTCGTAACGATTTCCCTTTGTCTCGCGATATATTACTTGTCCGAGATCCGATCATCGGTATCCACTATACCTTGTTCGATCTCGTTATCCGACAAGTACTCTTTTCTCGTACCCGTGATATAACATCCTTGTGATCATATCACTTGCTTGCAAGCGGTGTCGATGTGATATCACCGAGAGGGCCCTGAGTATATCTATCCGTCATATTGGATGGACAAATCCCATTCTCGATCCATGAGCTTCAACCAACACTTTCCGAATATCCAATGCCACCTTTATAGTCACCCTTTTACGGTGTGAGGTTTGATGTCATCAAAGTATTCTTTCGGTATTAGTGATTAACATGATCTCATGGTCTATGGAATAATGTTACTTCGAATGTAAGATATAACAACAAAACTAAATGACTTGATCGTATTGTTATACTTAGTTAGGGTTTAAGTTCATCATGTCATTCTCCTAATGACATGACACCATTATTAACAACATCCAATGTTCATGATCAGGAAACCTTGATCATCTGTTTAATCAACGAGCTAGTTAAAAGAGAGCCTTCCCTAGGAACGTCGGTTTGTTTATTAATCACACATGTATCAACGTTTCCGGTTAATACAATTCTAGCATGAGAAATAAACATCTATCATAAACAAGGAATAATATATAATAAACACTTTATTATTGCCTCTCGGGCATATTCCCTTCAGTCTCACACTTGCACTAGGGGCAATAATCTATATTACATAGTGATGAATCTAACACCCATTGAGTTCTGGTGTTGATCATGTTTTGCCCTTGAGAGAGTTTTAGTCAACGGATCTGCCACATTCAGATCCGTATGTACTTTGCAAATCTTCACATCCCCATCTGCGACATGCTCACGGATGGAGTGAAAACGGAGCTTGATATGCTTGGAATTCTTGTGAGACCTTGGTTCCTTAGCATTGGCTATGGCACCATTGTTGTCACAATAGATAACCATTGGATCCAACGCACTCAGAACCACGCCTAGTTCGGATATGAACTCCTTCATCCAAATTGCTTCCTGTGTTGCCTCCGAGGCAGCAACATATTCCGCTTCTGTTGATCATCCCGCCACCACGGATTGCTTGGAACTCCTCCAGCTTACAGCTCCTCCATTCATAATAAATACGTACCCGGACTGAGACTTAGAGTCATCCGGATCAGTGTCGAAGCTAGCATCGACGTAACATCTTGCGATGAGCTCTTCTTCACCGCCACATACGAGAAACATATCCTTAGTTCTTCTCAAGTACTTTAGGATATTCTTGACCGCAGTCCAGTGTTCCAAACCTGGATTAGATTGGTACCTACTAGTCAAACTAATAGCATGTGCCACATCCGGTCTTGTACATAGCATAGCATACATGATAGAACCTATGGCTGAAGCATAGGGAGTCTTATTCATCTTTTCTCTATCTTCTGATGTAGCTGGACATTGAGTCTTACTCAACGTCTTGCCTTGCAACATAGGTAGGAACCCTTTCCTACTATCTTCCATTTTGAACTTCTTCAAAATCTTGTCAAGGTATGTACTTTGCGAAAGTCCAATTAAGCGTCTTGATCTATCCCTGTAAATTTTGATGCCTAATATATAAGCTGCTTCACCGAGGTCTTTCATCGAAAAACTATTGTTCAAATAACCTTTTACGCTTTTTAAAAGTTCTATATCATTTCCAATCAACAATATGTCATCCACATATAGTACCAGAAATGCTACAGAGCTCCCACTCACTTTCTTGTAAATACAAGCTTCTCCGTATGTTTGGACAAATCCAAAACCTTTGATCACCTTATCAAAACGGAGGTTCCAACTTCGGGATGCTTACTTCAGTCCATAAATGGAACGTTGAAGCTTACACACCTTGTCAGCATCCTTAGGATCAACAAAACCTTTGGGTTGCATCATATACAACTCTTCCTCAATGTCACCATTAAGGAACGCCGTTTTGACATCCATCTGCCATATTTCATAATCGAAAAATGCAGCAACTGCTAACATAATCCTAACTGACTTAAGCATCGCTACTGGTGAGAAAGTCTCATCATAGTCAACTCCTTGAATTTGCCGGAAACCTTTTGCGACAAGTCGAGCTTTATAGACGGTCACATTACCATCAGCGTCAGTTTTCTTTATAAAGATCCATTTGTTCTCAACGGCCTTGCGGTCATTGGGTAAATCCACCAAAGTCCAAACTTGGTTTTCGTACATGGATCCTATTTCGGATTTCATGGCTTCAAGCCATTTGTTGGAATCTAGGCTCATCATCGCTTCCTCATATGTCGCAGGGTCATCACCTCCATCTACCATGAAGTTTAATACGGGATCTCCGTACAATTCAGGAGCTGTACGCTCCCTAGTTGACCTGCGAGGTGCGGTAGTTTCCTCTATTGGAGTTTCATGATCTTGATCATTATCTCTCTCTTCAACTGATGGGGTCAGCTCCGGAACAACTTCCGGCGCTGCGCTACTCGCCATTCTAGGAAGAGAAGGTTCAATAACCTCGTCGAGTTCTACCTTCCTACTATTCACACCCTTCGAGAGAAACTCCTTCTCCAAAAAGGATCCATTCTTGGCAACGAAAATCTTGCCTTCGGATCTGTGATAGAAGGTGTACCCTATTGTTTCTTTAGGGTATCCTATGAAGACGCATTTTTCCGCTTTGGGTTCGAGTTTATCAGGTTGAAGCTTCTTCACATAAACATCGCATCCCCAAACTTTTAGAAATGACAGCTTAGGTTTGTTTCCAAACCATAATTCATACGGTGTCGTTTCAACGGATTTAGATGGTGCCCTATTTAAAGTGAATGCAGCGGTCTCTAGTGCATAACCCCAAAACGATAGTGGCAAATCTGTAAGAGACATCATAGATCGAACCATATCTAATAAAGTACGATTACGACGTTCGGAAACACCATTACGCTGTGGTGTTCCGGCAGGTGTGAGTTGTGAAACTATTCCACATTGTTTCATATGCATGCCAAACTCGTAACTTAGATATTCACCTCCATGATCAGACCGTAGAAATTTAATCTTTCTGTTACGATGATTTTCAAATTCACACTGAAATTCTTTGAACTTTTCAAACGTTTCAGATTTGTGTTTCATTAAGTAAATATACCCATATCTACTCAAATCATCTGTGAAAGTGACAAAATAACGATATCCACCGCGCGCCGATACACTCATTGGTCCACATACATCAGTATGTATGATTTCCAACAAGTCTGTCGCCCGTTCCATAGATCCAGAAAACGGGGTTCTAGTCATCTTGCCCATAAGGCATGGTTCACATATTTCAAATGATTCATAATCAAGTGATTCTAAGAGTCCATCAGAATGGCGCTTCTTCATGCGTTTAACACCAATATGACCTAAGCGGCAATGCCACATATAAGTAGCAATATCATCATTTAACTTAATTCTTTGGCATTCACATTCTGAATATGTGTATCAACATTATCAAGATTCAAAAGAAATAAACCATTCTTCTCAGGTGCATGACCATAAAAGATATTATTCACATAAATCGAACAACCATTGTTCTCGGACTTAAAGGAATAACCATCCCGCATTAAGCAAGATCCAGAAACGATATTCATGCTTAATGCGGGCACCAAATAACATTTATTGAGGTTTATAACTAATCCCGATGGTAGACGTAGAGGTAGCGTCCCGACGGCGATCACGTCAACTCTTGATCCACTGCCGATGCGCATCGTCACCTCATCCTTTGCTAGTGGTCGCTTATTCTGCAGCTCCTGTTTCGAGTTACATATGTGAGCAACCAAACCAGTATCAAATACCCAGGTGCTACTGCGAGTACTAGTAAGGTACACATCAATAACAAGTATATATATACCTTTGTTCACTTTGCCGGCCTTCTTATCTGCCAGATACTTGGGGCAATTGCGCTTCCAGTGGCCAGTACCCTTGCAATAGAAACAGTCAGTCTCAGGCTTAGGGACATGCCTGATTTTCTTCTCAGCAGTAGCAACAGATTTTCCACCCTTCTTGAAGTTTACCCTTGGCTTGCCTTTCTTGCCTTTCTTGAAACTAGTGGTCTTATTGATCATCAACACTTGATGTTCTTTCTTGATCTCCACTTCAGCAGTTTTAAGCATCGAGAGAAGCTCAGGAAGAGACTTCTTCATGCTCTGCATATTATAGTTCATCATGAAGTTCTTGTAACTAGGTGGCAGAGATTGGAGAACACGATGTATCCCTAGCTCAATGGGAATCGATATTCCCAAGGCTATGAGCTTATCAGCGTACGCAGACATTTTGAGTACATGCTCACTCACGGAGATGTTCTCTTCCATCATGCAGCTAAAGAACTTTTCTGAAGCGTCATAACTCTCAACTGCGGCATGGGTATCGAAAATCATTTTCAATTCTCCCATTGTGGCATAAGCAGTGCTGTTCTCGAAACGTTTTCGCAGCTCTGGCTCTAATCCATAGAGGATGCCGCAGTGAACTATACTGTGGTCTTCTTGTTGAGTCTGATAAACATTTTTATCCTCATCAGAAGCATCATCAGCGGGCTGGTCACCTAGAGGTGCATCAAGCACATAGAGCTTCTTGCAAGCGGTGAGGATAATCCTCAGGTTAAGTGCCCAGTTGGTAAAGTTGCTTCCATTGTTCGCTAATTTCTCTTTCTCCATGAACATATTGAAATTGAAGGTAGGTGGTGCCATGATCTACAACATATTTGCAAAGACTATTTAGACTATGTTTGTGATAATTAAGTTCAAGTTAATTCTAAAATTATCCCATGAACTCCCACTCAAAAACACATCCCTCTTAGTTGTCTTTAGTGATTACACGAACCAAATTCACTACACCGAAACCGATCATCACGTGAGACGGTGCAGTTGCAAAGGCGAACATCAACATGTTCATCATATCATTTATATGACTCATGCTTTACCTTTCGGTTACGTGTTCTGAGGCCATGTCTGTACATGCTAGGCTCGCCAAGTAGAACCGTTGTATTGCATGTGTTTCAAGGCCATGTTTGTACATGCTAGGCTTGAAAACACCCGTTGTATGCGAACGTTGAGTCTATCACACCCGATCATCACGTGGTGTCTCGAAACGACGAACTTTCTTAACGGTGCATACTTAAGGAAGAACACATTATTATCTTGATATTAAGTGAGAGGGATCATCTTATAATGCTACCGTCGCAATCTAAGCAAAATAAGATGCGTAAAAGGATAAACATCACATGCATGGATAATGTGATATGATATGGTCCTTCTTGCACTTGATCTCCATCTTGTGCATCATGGTATGATCTCCATCATTCCACCGGCGTAGCACCAAGGTCCGTGCCACCTCCATCTTGATTTTCCATTACAACATATCACATGGATATGACATACAGCACGCAGGCCATAAGATAAGACAACCATATGGCTCCAGCCGGTATGTCAATACTTTACAAAAGATATCATCTCATACATAACGTTTGTAACATTGACCATATCACATCACATGCCCTGCAAAAACAAGTTAGACGCCTCTAATATTTTTTTTTGCATGTTTTACGTGGCTTTGGGCTTACGAGGATAGAACCGTTCATACCTACGTACAAGAACCACAACGTTGATAAAACATATTTTTAACAACCCTTTGTAGATTAGATCTTAACTATAGTAGGAGAAACGGACACCCCCTTAATCACATGTGAGACAATTCTCGCGTACATAGTACACGTAAACTTAGTCCGGGGCAGCTTCATCCTACTATGCCACTAAGATCATAAAATACTCAAAGAGACAAAAACATGATCATCAACGCCCACATACTCCTATGTGTTCTACCCGTACAATTCATCTACGCATAGATCCGGCTCTGATACCACTGAAGGGGAACGTAGCATAGAAAACAAAAAATTTCCTACACGCGATAAACCCGAATGGCCAAGATCTAATCTATGAGATGAAAGGCAACGGGGAGAAAGAGAGTCTTGAGATAACATACCCTCGAAGACTCAAAGTGGTACGAGAAAAGATCTCGTGGTTGGCGTAGTCGTTCTCACGCCGATCCCGAGCGAGAAGAAGAGCACCGCAATCCGGCGGTGCCTCCGTAATCGGTCACACGTTCAGCTCGATGAAGACTCCCGTTCCCTCGTTCCAGCGGGTTGCGGAAGTAGAGGATCCCTCCGGAATTCCAGCAGCACGACGGTGTGGCGGTGGTGAAGAATCCCACGGTCAGGGCTTCGCCAAGCCGGAGACCATGGAATGGAGCAGCGGGTGGAAGGGAAAATGTGTGGGCAAGTGTGTGAAGAAGAGAGAGCCCTCACCCTCCTTTTATAGGGGAGGGGGAGGCAGCCCAAGGGGGGTGCGGCCAGCCATGGGTGCCCCCACCCCTTCCTCTCTTCATGTGAGTGGAAGCTCCACTCAAGCCCACTCAAAAATTCCTTAATTTCCCACTTGGAAAATCCAAAGGTTTTTATTTAATAAATAAATAAAACATTTTTATTTCTTTATTTATATTTGTTAATTCCATTAACAAACATTTGCATGCAGCACCTCGAACCATTTTTTAATTCTATTAACAACCGTTCGACGAAAAACCCCTTGAACTATTTCAATTTTCCCCGAAACAATTCCGGAGATGCCCAAAATATTCTTCGGTATTCCGTATCCTCTCTAAACGCTTCATCGAACCTTAAGTGTGTCTCCCTACGGTTCGTGAATATTATAGACATGATCGAGACTCCTCTCCGATCAATAATCAACAGCGGGGTCTGGAAAACCGTGATGACTCCTATATATTCAACGATGACTCTCGTGATCGTGTGAACCTTTCAACGTCGTAACGATTTCCCTTTGTCTCGCGATATATTACTTGTCCGAGATCCGATCATCGGTATCCACTATACCTTGTTCGATCTCGTTATCCGAAAAGTACTCTTTTCTCGTTCCCGTGATATAACATCCTTGTGATCATATCACTTGCTTGCAAGCGGTGTCGATGAGATATCACCGAGAGGGCCCTGAGTATATCTATCCGTCATATTGGATGGACAAATCCCATTCTCGATCCATGAGCTTCAACCAACACTTTCCGAATATCCAATGTCACCTTTATAGTCACCCTTTTACGGTGTGCGGTTTGATGTCATCAAAGTATTCTTTCGGTATTAGTGATTAACATGATCTCATGGTCTAAGGAATAATGTTACTTCGAATGTAAGATATAACAACAAAACTAAATGACTTGATCGTATTGTTATGCTTAGTTAGGGTTTAAGTTCATCATGTCATTCTCCTAATGACATGTCCCCGTTATTAACAACATCCAATGTTCATGATCAGGAAACCTTGATCACCTGTTTAATCAACGAGCTAGTTAAAAGAGAGGCTTCACTAGGAACGTCGGTTTGTTTATTAATCACACATGTATCAACGTTTCCGGTTAATACAATTCTAGCATGAGAAATAAACATCTATCATAAACAAGGAATAATATATAATAAACACTTTATTATTGCCTCTCGGGCATATTCCCTTCACCACTTAGCTTGATATGCATTATGTTTGCATGGTGTTCCGAGTAGAACCACTTAGCTTGATATGCTTTATGTTTGCATGCTGTTCCGAGTAGAACTTCTATTTGTTTACCTCCTCTGGTCCTTAGCATTTAGTTCTTTCTGTTTGCACGCTAGACCAAGTAGTAGACCTACTCTACTGAAATTCAACTCATTGTGCTCTATGTTTGCATCAATAGCACATCCATCGCCAGAAGACCGAGGACCAGCCCATCTTCGAGGCCAACTGGGAAGCAGATAGAACAGAGGATGACGCCACGGCGTACGACATCCATGACACCTTGTGCATCCCTCACGCTGTTCAGGACGATAAGTCCCGAGTCGCGGGTTCTATCCGGGACTGGTCAGAGGATGAAGAAGGTGACCGGGTTCACCTCTCTTCTTGCATGCATTGTTCCTGAATCCATCTCTTTTATTCTGAATTCTTCCTTCTTTCCATTGTAGAGGAACCTGAACTGGACGAGCTAGAGGAACCCGTGGATGCCATTCCGGTATCTGTGGCTGCTCCCACCACCAGGAAGAGGACGGGTAGCGGGGCATTGGATCCCCCTGCCAAGAAGCTCAAGAAGAAGCCAGGAATCAAGACCAGAAACAAGCCCAACCTGCACAGGAGCGCCCCACTATTGACGGGTAAGCCCTTCCAAGTTGCTTCTCGGGCCTTTGTTGTCTACTCTGCTTTCTTGCTGGCTTTCTTCCTTGCACATTTTCTGATTCTTTCCCTCTTCTGCTTATTTCTATTCAGTGAGGCCCTTGATGCCGATGCCACCTCCGCACCAGCTCCCCGGAGGAAAAGAGATCCACCGAAAGAACTCTTGGAGCTCTTCGACGATGAAGGGGATTGAGTACCAGAGGACCGGACGCCGGCGTCCTCTCCTCTCCGAGAAGAGCCAGATCTTGGCGCCCAGAACGCAGGCACCGAGATGGATACTGGCGCCCAGGACACAGGCGCCGCAATGGATACAGAGCGCTCCTCCGAGCAGCCGCAACCCACTGCACAGCCAGATGCTCAGGATGCCACCAATGCCGAGAAGCCACCGACTCCTCCAGCTGCGTCAGCTGAGGAGCCCACAGATCACGCTGCCGGGCAGCGACAAGGAGACACCACTGCAGAGCATCCGGATCTTACCGCCGAGCGGCAGCCTGAAGATAATGCTGCAGCGCGGCCGGACCCTGCTGCCGAGCAGCGGGTAGAAGACCCCGTGGAGGATCCCTCATGCCAATATGTAGTATAGCCGGATGCTGCGCTAATCAGCCAGCCGAAAGCGCCACCAACTCGTCAAGTGCCTCCGTCAACTCGCCAGGTGCCTCTGCCATCCTCCAAGAAGCAAACAACTCCCTCTACTGCCAAGGTGATCCCGCAGGCGAACAGGAAGCAACCTCCACGCGGTGCCTCGCAGGCTGGCGCGCAGCCAACCGGACAGCGGCAAGCTGTGCAACAACAGCTGTCTTTTTAGCCGTCAGGGCCACAGAAGCCAGGTGGCCAGCCAGGCGGGCAACCCGCACAACAGAAGCCTCCACCTGAGAAGTGGTCGCTTAACAAGGCCAGGAAGGTCAACCCGAACACCAGGTTGGTGCAGGCCGACGTCCAGTTTGGCCCTGAAGAGGAGCAAGATCCCGCTGCAGGCGCGAGCGACACCGAGAAGGCTCCTTCCTTCCCAGAGTACTAGGTTCAGCTGCAGGAGCGCCACAAGATCAAGATGTCCCAGGAAGCTGAGCGACTAGCTGCTCTGAAAGAGCGAAGAGCTGTGTCCCGCTCCAAGTCCAAGGGAAAGAAGGACTCCCTGGTCATCAACGAAATTACTTCCCGCGACGAGGATGAAGAGGATCTCCCAGAGGAAGGCGTAGCCGCAATCCTTGACTGAGTAGGCTTCATCGAGAAGTTCTGGGACAACAAGAGACTTGACCACGCTGCCTGGTATGGCACCGAGTTGCGAAATCTCGACAACTACCGGACATAGTGGAACAAGGCCGACATCGGCCCTGTTGGCATAGCTGTAGCCGGCCCTTGCAGTACTCTGGCCAGCAAGTTGTTTGTTCTCCGCAAGAACATCGAGGACATCGAGCAGAGCTATGTGGTAAGTACCTTTTTTTCTTTTGATCTTTTCGAGTTGCCAGATTTATTCTTTACCTCTGTTCTCTTATCCACTACCTAGTCCCCGAGATTTGGGCCGAGTACATAAAGCTCCACCGAGTTGCCATCTACTCGGGCTAAATCTTCCAAACTCATCAAATATCTTTCTTCTCTGCAGGATAGCGTCCAGGAGAGTACCAAGGTCTTCCGCCAGCTCCTGTGGTCTCACCACCAAGTGTGGGACAGGAACCGGGAGCTGGAGTTCAAGAAGAGTGAGATGGACGCAATGGAGAAGAATTCCATGGAAAGCGCCCTCAAACTGTCCGCTATGGAAAGTAAGCTTTTAGCATCTCAGTTTGTGCGTTTTTTGCTTACGCCCATTTTTTTTGCTTTTTCGCTCAATCACTGTCATCTTTGTAGGTGAGCTCAAGGCACTTGTTGATAGGCACCAGGACTGTGAGGTTATGGCTGCCTCTGCGCAGAGTACAATCTCTAGACTGGAAGGTGAGCTACTCCTTCTATGTTTCCTTTACTTAGCTTGCTATTGCTTGCTCACTTGTCTAACTTGCTGCTCTATCCGCAGAAGAATACAAGAAATTTCGAGAAGAACATCAGCAATGCCTCACTCCAGCAGAGGTACATCACCAAGTGCAGTTCCGTGAGGCCGAGTTGCTGAAAGAGCGGGAGACCGAGAAGACGGAGTTCGAGAAACTCCAGGTTGATCTTTCCAACACACTCTAGACTGTAATCAATGTTGTCCGCGAAAAGCAAGATTTTGAGAAGACAACTGCTGCCGAGAAGCGGGAACTCGAGAGAGAGATCAGAACTCTGAAAGAAAGGAACCAAGCTCTCGAGATCACAATCAGCGACTCGCGCCGCATCCAGGACAAGCAGATCCGGGAAACAGGCGAGTGGAGGACTAAGCTGGGAGCCCTTGTGCTGGAAATGGAATGTGAGTTGCCGCTACCCATCTCCTTGTTTAGCTTTTACCTTTCTATCTTCTTCTACTCAGTCTTTCGCCTTCTCGGTTACTCTTTCTGACCCAAACCGTCATTTCCTGATCCAGACATCTTCCCGGAACTCCATGTCGCTGGTGAAACTGCTGTGGATAAAGCGAGAAAGGCCAGGGCAGCGGCTGGTCTAAGTGTTGATGATACCTCCAGCATCGATGATCATCTCGTCAACCTCAAGACCCAAGTACGCTCCCTCAAAGGCTTGGGTACCTCCATGGTATCTACTGCAATTAAGCTGCACAAACTGTTCTGGCCCGACCGAGATTTCCCGGAAACCTTCCGCGGCATGGCAGCCAACCTGGACCATGTCAAAGAAGAACTAAAGAAATGGCGTGCTTCCGTAGCTCGGGCAGGAGCTGACGAGATCCTCCACTTCATCCTGTCCTGGTATGAAAACTTAGATCTTGACAGGATTGGAACTCGCAGAAATGGCTCCAAGTGGACTGGGCGACCGGAGTGCGTCTCGCACTGAAAAGAAGTGGCATACGAGATTGCCTCCTACGCTGAGACCAACCAATACATCGATGGCCCCACTGAGCCGGATACAGATGTTGATGAAGAGGAAGCAGAGGAGGAAGCCAAGTTCAGCGAAGATGTCGGTGAAGACCATGGCCGAGATGACGAGGAAGCTGAGCATCAGGTCTCCGAGCACGGAGAGGCCGAGCAAGAGGAAACCGAGCAGCGTGGTGGCGCGGAGGACTCCGGGATGGAGGCCAATCCGGAGACCGAGCAGCCGCAACCCGCCATGCCGGAGGCGGTTTTCACCACCGAGATGGTGATTGACGACCCCGCTCCCGACCTGGGCGCGACTGGGACTGCAACCTCCATGCTCTACCCTCTTCCCAGCGCCTCCGTCACTCAGGCCTCCAACAACTCTGCATCGGAGCCAATCTCCAATACTCCAACATCTTCAGCGGCCGAGCCTACATCGACAACAGCTGCCTCCGAGCCAGTGGCGCCTACCAGCACCAACTCGGAGACCACTACCTCCACCGTCGTCTAAATTCCTGCAGTTTCTTATCTAAAACACTTATCAGATCCCCGGGATGCCGGGTGCAGATGTAATCAATACACTTATCTGTTATCTCGAGACTCAGCTTTATTTGTTTCACTTTTAGCAAGACTGGCTTGATGCCGGATTGCGTTTTAATGCAAGTCCCGAGTTGCATTTCTCATCCACTTGTCTTTTTGTCTTTGCTCTTACCTGCCACTTGTGGCTTTTTGGTAGTCGAGTCACAAGATTTCCAAAACCAAGTTTCATATACTTAACCACTTTGAGATTTGGATTCTAACGCTGCCCACCACTTAGCCGAAAAGAAAACAGAGAAGTAAATACACCCTACTCGGTTGCTACACTTCTCTTTTTCTTAGCAATTTTCATGTGTTTATTGACCTTTGGCTTGTTCTCTTGCTTGCCATGAAGCCGGGTTGCGGACAGCAGCAGAGTCGAAGAGTTGGCCCTTGGGTTTAAACACACTACTAGATATGCGCATGAAATTCTAAGTAGACCAACCGAGTAGACAAAGGAAATAAAATAAACAACAGAAGGCAAGGTTTTTGCACAAGCAGTCCCCGAGTTTGAATTCGGAGTGCCAACTTGAATTTTAACTCGGTTAAGGAGATACATACAACTTTTGCTCAAGTAGATCTACATTCCAGGGACGTTTGGATTCCTCTCCGGCTCTATCCGGCCTGTTCTTCTGCGGTGCCTGTGCATCAACTAGATAGTAGGCATCATTGTGCAGAGCCTTGCTCATAATGAAAGGCCCTTCCCACGGAGGGGATAGCTTGTGCATCCTGGCCGTGCGCTGCACAAGCCTAAGGACCATGTCTCCTTCTCGGAAAACCCTTGGGTTTACTTTCCGGCTATGATAACGCCTCAGGCTCTGCTGATATATGGCCGAACGTGACAGAGTTAACTCTCTTGCTTCTTCTAGCAGGACAACGTCATTTTCTCGAGCTTCTCTCGCCTCTTTCTCAGTGTAGAGTGTTACTCTCGGCGAGTCATGCTCTAGGTCAGTGGGCAACACGGCCTCAGCTCCATATACCAGGAAGAATGGTGTGTATCCGGTTGATCGGTTAGGGGTAGTCCTTAGACTCCACAACACCGCCGGCAACTCGTCCAGCCAACAACCAGGGGTTCGCTGTAATGGCTCAATTAGCCTTGGCTTGATCCCGGATAGGACCATGCCATTTGCTCTTTCAACCTGTCCATTTGAGGCTGGATGCGCAACTGATGCAACATCTAGCCGGATCCGCTTCTCCTTGCAGAATCTTGCAAACGCACCCTCAGCAAAGTTTGTGCCATTATCAGTGATGATGCTGCGCGGGTAGCCGTATCTGAGAATGATATCCTTCAGGAAGCTCACAGTTGTGACTCCATCACACTTCCGAATAGGCTTGACTTCAATCCACTTGGTGAATTTATCAACCATGACCAGGATGTGAGTCATGTTGCCTCTAGCTGGTTTGAAAGGGACTACCATATCCAAACACCAGACAACAAATGGCCAAGTAATGGGAATGGTATTCAACTCGGATGCTAGCATGTGAATCTTGCTTGCAAACCTCTGGCATCTGTTGCACTTTCTCACTATATCTTCAGCTTGCCGCAAGGCAGTGAGCCAAAAGAATCCATGCCGAAAAGCCTTGTTGACCAGTGCCCGAGAAGAGACATGATGCCCGCATTCTCCCTAGTGTATTTCTCTAAGAATCTCTTCTCCTTCCTATGGCTCAACGCAGCGTTGCAGCACACCAGTAGGACTCCTTCTATGCAGCCCCTTGTTGATGATTGTGTAGACCTTGGATCTTCTCTGTATTTGCCTGGCCGTGACCTCATCACTCGGCAATGAGCCATCCGTTAGAAAGGATAATATGGGCAGGGCCCAACTTGGTGTCTCCCGAACGGGAAACACTGGTTCGTCCACTTCCATTGGATCAGCTACCATGACCTCTTCAGAGTTGAAGTCGAGTTCCCGAGTACTGAGAAATGATCCCCTCGATGAATGCAGCAGTCCCCGAGTTGAGTGAAGAAGTCCCCGGGTTGCAAGTGCCAGTCCCCGGGTTGGAGACGACAGTCCCCGGGTTGGAGACGACAGTCCCCGGGTTCTTCTTTGCAGCTTCCCAATCAATTTCCATGGTAATAGCTTACGATCCTGGTAGAGATGGAATGAATATGGATTCTGAGTTGGGGTATGGCTTGATGGATGGCTTTCGCAAATTCTCCAAGGCAATCCCAGCCGGGATAAACTGCCGAGAAGACCCCAACTTGGACAGTGCATCAGCTGCATCATTCTCGGCTCGGTGTATATGATGAAATTCACACCCTTCAAAGAACCTAGTCATTGTTTGCACTAGAAACCGGTAGGACGCCATGTTGGCATCCAAGGCATCCCAGTTGCCAGAAACTTCCTGAACCACCAAATCTGAGTCGCCATAACAGACAATGCGCTGAACGCCGATCTCTTTGGATACCCTCAAGCCATGTACCAGTGCCTCATACTCGGCCACATTATTGGATGCCTTGAAATGGATCTACAGCACGTACTTGAGTTGATCTCGCTTGGGTGACGTGAGCACCACGCCAGCACCGAGCCCTTCTTTCAATTTGGATCCATCAAAATGCATCTTCCAGAAGTTTGTTTCCGGCAAGGAAGGATCATACTGCATCTCGTCCCAATCCACCAAGAAATCTGCCAGAGTTTGTGACTTGATTGCTTCTCTTCTCGCGTACAGTGGGGTGTACGCGGCTAGCTCAATTGTCCACTTGGCTACCCGGCCGCTTGCATCCTTGTTGCCCATGATCTCCGAGATGGGAGCAGTGCTCACCGCTATGATGGGATGCTCTTGGAAATAATGCTTGAGCTTCTTGGCACCTAGGTACACGCCATATGTCATCTTCTGGTAGTGCGGGTAGTTTTGCTTGGAGCTGGATAGCACCTCGCTGAGATAGTACACTAGTCGCTGCACAGTCTTGCCTTCCTCTTCTCTTTCCAGCACTATTACCACGCTGACTACCCGGCTGGTAGCTGCGATGTACAGCAACATTGGCTCCTTGGGCAGAGGGCTTGCCAGGATGGGAGCGCTACCCAGCATGGTCTTGAGTTATTTGAAGGCCACGTCAGCTTGTGGTGTCCAGACGAACTTGTCACTCTTCTTCGTGAGCTGATAGAGAGGCAAGGCCTTCTCACCCATTCTTCCCAGGAAGCGGCTAAGGGAAGCCAAGCATCCGGTAAATTTCTGCACATCCTTCAGTGATCTCGGCAAAGACATGCTCTCTATAGCCTTTATCTTTGAAGGATTGGCCTCAATGCCCCGACTAGATACCAAGAAGCCGAGGAGCTTGCCAGCCGGGACGCCAAAAGTGCACTTAGTCGGATTCTATTTCATCCTGTACTTGCGCAGGCTAGCGAATGTTTCCTCAATATCACTAAGCAGAGTATGTGTTCCTTTCGTTTTGATGTCGATGTCATCTACATACACCTGCACATTCTTGCCGATTTGGTCATGAAAACATTTCTGCATGCACCTCTGATAAGTAGCCCCTGCATTCCTCAACCCAAAGCACATAACACGATAGCAATAAGCCCCTTACGGGGTAATAAAAGCAGTCTTTATTTGATCAGCCGGGTTAAGAGGTATCTGGTGAAAACTAGAGTAGGCATCAATAAAAGACAAAAGTTCGCATCCGGCAGTGGAATCGATCACCTGATTTATGCGGGGTAGCGGGAACGGGTCCTTGGAGCAGGCCTTGTTCAAGTCGGTGTAGTCCACGCACATGCGCCATGCCACCGCAGCCTTGGGGTCCTCCTTCTTATTCTCCACCATGACCGGATTGGCCAGCCAATCCGGATGTAGTACCTCCATGATGAATCCACTTATCAGTAGCTTGGTGATCTGATCACCGATGGCTTTCCTTCTCTCATCACCAAAGCGGCGCATCGCCTGCTTAACTAGCTTGGCGTTAGGATGCACATGTAATGAGTGCTCAACCAACTCCCTCGGGACACCCGGCAAGTCCTCATTGGACCATGCAAAGACATCCCGATTCTCACGAAGGAAGTGGATGAGCTCGTTTTCCTATTTCTCGTCCAACCCGGCGCCAATGATGGCGACGCGGTCTAGGAACTCAGGGTCCACCTGCACCTTCTTGGTTTCCTGGGAGGCCTAGAAAGCTGCTCCATACTGAGAACTTGGCATGCCAGGCATACCGACTTGAGCTGCTTGGGCCACAGCCACCACCTCGTGTATCTTCTTCTTCTCAGCAGCGATGACCAAGGACTCTGCCAACAGAGATCCAGCAGATGCGCACTCCAGGGAGCGCTTGTAATCACCCGAGATGGTGATGACACCATTGGGACCAGGTAGCTTCATCTTCAGGTAGGCTGCATGGGTTGAGGCCATGAACTTGGTGAGCACAGGCCTACCGAGTAGAGCATGGTAGGGGCTCTGAAGATCAACCACTTCGAACTACAGGCACTCAGTGCGGCAGTTCTCCCTGGTGCTGAATAGCACATCTATCCATGTGCGGCCGATTGGAGCGCAAGACACTCCCGGCACAATGCCATGAAAATTGGTCCTACTGGGAAGCAGCATGTTCTCGGCAAGGCCGAGCTTCTCCAGGGTATCTCGGTACATGATGTTGATGCTGCTGCCATTGTCGATCAGCACCTTGTTGAACCTGACATTCTTCTTGGTCCCGAGGAAAGTGGGATCCACCACTAGTGCATATGTACCCGGATTGGGCATCACCTTGGGATGATCATCTTTGGACCAAGTAATTTCTTGGTCGCACCAGTGCAAGTAATACGGCACAACCGGGATCACTGCATTCACCTCCATCGCACGCCTACGCTGCGACTGCTTGTCATCCGGCTCGGTGGTGAACACCATGTAGCTCTCATGATGCTCCTGGTACTGGTTCTGGTCTCCACAATCATGGCCGTTGTTGTTGTTGCCGTTGTTGTTGTTGTTGTTGTTCCGGTTGTTGTTGTGGGTGTAGTAATTGCGGTGGCGGTCGTTGCGGTTGTTGTAATTGCGGTTGGCTCCCTGAGCCACTTGATTCACATTCTCCCTTCTCGGATTCACAGCCGGCCTAGGAGCAGCTGCCCGGATAGGCTGCACATTGGCATCCGCAGGCGGCAGAGGAGGAGGAGGGGGCAGCTGACCAAAACCTTCACTCTTGATGCGGTCCCACCAGCTGCACTGCCAGGTAGTGTGGTTGGCTGGCCTACTCGGATGCCGAGTATGGAAGCTGCAGGGTCCATCCTTCAAGTTCTCAAAGATAAATCTCTGAGCATCTCTGGCTTCCGGGTTGGTGTTGCCTTGCTGGGGAGAATTGCATGGCTTCTTGAAGCCTTGGCCCTGATTCTGGTTCTGCGCGTATTTGGCTCCAGCAGTTTTTTGCCTTTGGCTGCTCCCAGCAGCCGCAGTGTCTTGGTTCACAGCATTCACTTTCTCAGAACCGTACCGAGTATCGGGACGGTCATCTCTGCGCTTGTTGCGGAAGTCTTGGTGTCTGCTGCCATCATGGTTTCTTCTTCTTGGCTCGAAAGCATCGAGCAAAGGCTGAGTAGGGTCATCGAGTGCATACATATCAGCTATCCTTATCGTCTCGGCGAGCGTACTCGGCATCTCTCTCTGCAACTTCTGCCACAACATGCATGTTGCCATGCCTGCAGCCTTGAGCAAACCTGGCGATTTCCTGTGACTCATTCTCGGTAAGTCTCTCTTCTCGCTGCTTGCAAGCCGAGAGCTGCTGCGGCCTATTCGGCCTCTTGTACGTGCTGGTGAATTTGCTGATGAAGGCTTCCAAGAAGTCGAGCCAGCAGTTGATACTATCCTTCGGCAAGTTATTGAGCCAGATACGGGCAGGGCCCTCTAGCATCTGTGGGACGTATCTCACTACCCATCTCCGGTTGCCGCCTATAATATGCACGGTGGTGACATAATCATTCAACCAGTCATCCGGCTTGGTGCTCCCATCATACGACTTGGTCCCCTGGCCAACTGGAACTTGGTCACGGCAAGCTCTCCCATAATTCTATGACCAAAACAGCTTGGGCCGGGTGGCCCCTTCTCTTCTATCTGCTCGGACCGGTCAATCCGGTCCAACTTGTACCTTGCATCGCTAGGCTCCAGCATCCTTCCACCCAGACGATCAGTGACATCTCTCAGATCAGCGTACCCGGCTAGCTCCATTGCGGAGTACCCATCATCATAGCGGTCTGGCTGCACAGGACCGGGTTGAGCAACCGGGTTGGCCGCTGCCGCAACTGCTCGCGGCTGCTCAGCTGCACGCGGCTGTACCCTCTGCTGAACCGGGTTGGCAGCCTGAGGCCGAGATGATCCCCTTGGTTTCCTCCTTGTCCCTTGCTGCGAGCTTTGGTGGCTTGATAGCCGGCTCCTGCAGAGTTGTGTTTCTGGCCGGGCTGCCGCTCTACCGCGTGCTGTTTTCCGGTGACAGCCGGGTCGTACACCTGCATCTGTTTGTTTTTGCAAGAGTTCACACTCTGAGCCCTCTCATTGCCGGGAAGCGGCGACGAGGCCTAATCCACCGATCTACCCCCATGCGAGTGAACAACATGGGAAGCACCGGCTCCCGGATTGGCTTTTCAGAAAGCCTCATTCTGCCTGCCAGCTTCTAGCACTAGCTCATTAAGCCTGTCCTGCTGCCTAGCGCGCGTGTCACCAGTGAGATGCGGCAACTCGGCAGCGACTGCCTCTGCAGCCCTAAGAGTTTTGGCAGGGGAACTATATTTTGGCCTATTAGCAGTGTTCAAACTAGCAGATTGACTAGCATCCCTACCATCTCTAGCTAGCTCGGCGTCCAAGTTGCGACGAATAACGCCTATCTTGCTAGGCAGCCTAGAAACAGGAGTAAAGCCATGCGCTCTATTGTAGTCATTTTGATCCAGGTTAAGCTCAAGCCTAACCTTCTCTAGCTCCTGGGCCTCCATGAGTAGCGCTTGACGCTGCTGCTCGAGTTGTGCCCTCGGCGCCATGAGCTCCATGTCGGTGGGAGGCGGCATGCCCAGCTGCTCGGTGGCGCCAATGCGAGCAGCCGGTATAGCCGTTGACGTGGAAGGAGCCACGTAGCCCGGAATATTCCGGGGCATCTCGTAGGGCTTGTGACCCCTGACCGCAACCGGCTCCTCGATGACCTCTGCCGCAGCGGCCGCGCCTTTCCCAACATTGATAGCGGGGCCCGTCATCATCACCTCCACGTTGTCCGTAGAGAAGCCAGCTAGCTTCCCGAGGGCAGCAAGTACAGCAGGAGGATCATCCGCGACGAGAACCTCCTCCGGGAACTCGCGGATGACGGTGGTGGTGACATATACCAGATGCGCGCCGAAGGAGAGGACCGAGCCGCCTGCAAGCATGGGCCTGCCGCCGAAATCGCCGGCGTTGTCGGTGACGAAGTCGAAGGAGCCGAATCTATGGACAAGGCCACAGACCACGCGCTCCCCCGATGCAGAAATCGGTCCCGTCCAAATATGAACCCCAGCCAGCGCCGCTGCTGGCCCCACGGTGGGCGCCAATTGTCGTGGAGTGGAGAAGACAGATGCGATGGGATGGCTAATAGTTGGGGCCGATGGACGCTGTAGGTATTCGGGGAGGGATCGCACGTCGAGTACACGCGCTCAGAAACACTGCAAACACCAAGATCTACCCAGGTTCGGGGCCCTCGTGTGGTGGTAACACGCCTACTCCTGCCTATCTCTCTGTATATAGTTCTGCCGAGTAGCCACAGTACAGTCAGGCTCTCAGCCGAGTAGCCACTCTCTTGTTCTCTCTCCCTGTGTAGCACTAAGGAGCGCAATAAATGCTCTCAGGGCAACGTCCCTCGCGCAGGAGGGGGCTGGGCACCTTATATACTGGTGCCCCGCGAGTAAAAAACGATTAAAAGTACACGATTAGACAACGCCACTGTGACAGCAGCAACACGCTTCCGTGTTCCCGCTGACGCTGTTGCGAGAAGTCGCCGCGCCGTCGGCTGACAGGACTTGTCCACCCTGTCAGTCTCACAGAGTAGGCTCCTGACATGGCATGTCCCCTCTGTCAGTGACAAGACATGATAGGCGCCCACCCTCACTGTACCCACGCCATAGCGCAGATAATCATGCGTCTTGTAAGGGTAACCGCACGCCTGTACGGCTGTGGATACGCGGGATCTCGCCAGAACGGCTCCATTGACTTTGTGCCCGAGTAGGATTGATGCCCATCTACTCGGACCACCTGATCTCTACTCGGATGATTCCAACCTTCCTCCTTATCTTCTCTTGGCCTTCAATACTTATTACCGTGTAGCGCCTACCGGATAGCAGACACCCGGGAAGCCGCCTACCCGGTAAACAGTACTCTGATCTCTGTTTTACCACCTATCTTACCCTACTCGGGGGTAGCCCCCCGACACTATCATCTTGATCACCGGCCCAATCCGAGTCCGTGTAGCCCTTGAGAGAGAATTGTGCCCCCTTTGGGTACCACAAACCAAACCTTGAGGTACCAACCAAATACCAAAAGATCCTATGGACCGCCACTAGGTGACTTTCCTTATGAGCCGCTTGATACCTTGCACACACACCTAAACTCAAAACGATATCGGGTCTAGATGCACAAAGGTAAAGCAAAGAACCAATCATAGAACGATACAACTTTTGGTCCACATCTTTACCATCCGGATTGCGCTTGAGGTGGCATTTGACTTGCATAGGAGATGGCTTCGACTTTGCACCTTGGAAATTAAACCTCTTGAGCATGTCTTGGGTGTACTTGGCTTTAGAGATGAAAGTTCCACGAGCCAATTTCTTGACCTCAAATCCAAGGAAGAATTTAAGCTCTCCCATCATGGACATCTCAAACCTGTCAGTCATAAGCTTTGAGAACTTATTATTGAAAGCTTAGTTAGTTGAGCCAAAGATGATATCATCCACATGGACTTGGCATATGAAAAGCTCCCCCTTTACCCTTTTGTGAAAAGGGTGGGTTCGATCTTCCCAACTTCGAAACCACGGTCTTCCAACAACTCTCTAAGGTGCTCATACCACGCACGTGGTGCTTGTTTAAGTCTATAGAGCTCCTTATCAAGTTTGTAGACATGGTTAGGAAAGTTGAGTTTCTCGAACCCCGGAGGTTGCTTAACATATACCTCCTCTTTTAGTGGACCATTCAAGAAACACTTTTGACATCCATAATTTGAAATTATGTGAAGATGCATATACAAGGACTATACGGATGGACTCAAGGCGAGCCACGGGAGCATAGGTCTCATCAATGTCAATGCCTTCCACTTGAGTGTAGCCTTGAGCCACCAATCTTGCCTTGTTCCTTATGACAATGCCATGCTCATCTTGCTTGTTCTTGAATATCCACTTTGGGCTTCTCAACTAGCTTCCAAACTTTATTGCGCTCAAAGTTATTGATCTCATCATGCATAGCTTCAACCCAATCGGAGTCCTCAAGATCTTCAAACACTTTCTTTGGTTCCACCATACTTATGTGAGCTTGATGCTCACTAAAATGTGCCAATTGCCTTCTTGTGGATCTTCGAGCTTGAACATCTTCCAACACTTTGTTGTTGTTGAGCATCAATTTGCTTCAAAGCTCTTCTTATCCTTCTAGAACGAAGGGCTTCGATCTCCTCATTATTGCAAGGAGGAATCACTTGATCATTTGGGTTCCTGTCTTGACCAACTTTGCCTTGATCATAATCATCATAAAAAACAACTTCTCAATACTAGCTTCAACTTGAGGAGGATGAGGATGGTTGATCTTGGCCTTGACCTTGACTAGCTTGAATGATAGTAGTGTTTGCATCTTGCGTAGTAACTTGGTCAATAAGAGGAGGGTCTTCAACATGTTCTTGGGTAGGTGCATCACTTGGCTCCTTGGCTTGTTCTTATATTGTAGAGGAGGGCTCCACTTGAGTAGAGCATAGTCCTTCTCGAGTCGCCATAAGGTGTCCCTCAATGGGGCGGAAAAATCCCACACCCATCCTTCCTATGGCTTCTTGAGGCATTTCAACATCTATATTAGAAACATGAAATTGCGCCACTTGGGAGCCATCATTTTCCTCGAAAACCACACTACAAGATTCTATGACAATCCGTGAAGGTTTGTCAAAGACTCTATAAGTGTGGGATTTGGCACCGTAACCAACAAATATCCTCAATAGTTTTGGATTGAAATTTAGACAACCTAACACCCTTTATCAAATAGAATCACTTACAACCAAATACACGGAAGTAGGAGACGTTGGGCTTGTTGCCGATGAGGATCTTATATGGAGTCTTGTCCAATCCCTTGCGGATGTAGAGGCGGTTGGAGGAGTGGCATGCCATGGAGATAGCCTCTGTCCAAAGATACTGGGGAGAAGAATACTCCGCCAACATTGTCCTTGCCATATCCGATAGAGTTCTATTCTTCCGCTCGGCTACACCATTTTGTTGAGGGGTGTAGGTGGCGGAATATTGATGACGAATACCCTCATCACTAAGGAATTCATTCAAAGAGTAGTTCTTGAACTCGGAGCCATTATCACTTCTAATGGCCATGATTTGGACACTATGTTGGCGTTGCACTTGGTTTCTCAAGTTGATGATAGTTTGTTGGGTCTCACTCTTGCACTTGAAGAAATAGACCCATGTGTATCTTGAGTAGTCATCAACAATCACCAAGCAATACTTCTTGCCTCCAAGACTTGCCTGGGGCACGACACCAAAGAGATCAACATGGAGAAGCTCCAAGATCCTCTTTGATGAGATAATAGTCTTGGCCTTGTGCGCGGCATCATGCATCTTTCCTTCAACAAACAACCTACAAACGCGATCTTTGGAAAAAGAAATATTTTCTTTTAGTCCGAGCATAAGGCCGCCTTTGTGAAGACATTGCAAAGTTCTCATGTTAACATGGGATAAGCGGCGATGCCACAACTACCCCACGTCCGCCTTTCCGAAAAGACACATTGATTGAGAGTTGGTAGAGTTCAAAAAGTCCACCACGAACAACTCATTTTCAACATGTCCCACGTATGCGACGTCAAGAGTCTTGCTCCTCAAAAGGACCACAATGTTTTCATCAAAGAAGACGGAAAAACCCATCTTCCCAAGAGAACGAAACGAAAGTAAATTGAAACCAAGGGATTCAACAAGCATGGCGTCCACGATAGTAATATTGGGAGCAATCACAACCTTGCCAAACCCTGATACCTTAGACGAGGACATGCCTCCATAAGTGACGGTTGCATTAATATCATTTGGGCGCAACTCCGTCACAAGTTCTTTGCTTCCGGTCATATGACTAGTGCATCCACTATCAATTATCCATTTAGACCCACCGGAAGCATAGTCCTCCAAGAGATCATTGACTAGAGTTAGAACCCGAGGAGGGCCCCTTCATGTTAGCAACAAGGGTCTTAGGAACCCAAATGGTATAGTCAATGTAACCCTCAATAGGACCAAAATATTCATCTTGCACAACACCATAATAATCAACATATAAGAAATGGTGTGGATTGTTAGTTCCCGCGGAAATGTTATGAGTAGTGTTGTCCCTCATGACACAATTACTTGAAGCAACATTGTTAGCTTGTGGAGGAGTGCTACGAGTAGTGTTGTCCCCAATGACAATACCACCCGAAGCACCATTGTTGTCCTTCTTCTTTCTCTTCTTGTTCTTCTTATTGGCAACATATCCAAGACCTTGATTGCCCACTTGTTGCCTTGGAGCACTCATTTGTGGTATAGAAACAACCACATGAGGGCTAGGGGAAACCACTTGTGGGATAGAGACCACAACCTTCTCAACTTGAGGGCCTTTGCACTTGAGCCTTGCTAGCTCTTCCTTCAACCTAGTATTTTCCTCAATAATATTTGCATGATCACAAGAAGAAGTAGAGGTGCTAGGGTTGTTAAGTTGATTAAGTTGAGTTTGAAGTTGTTCATGCAACTCTTTGAGGGAAGAATGTTGACTCTCCAAGGCCTTTTGAGCCTGGGTTAGCTTTTCAAACTCCTTGATTAGTTTACCATGACCAACACCAAACTCAACCTTGTCATTTTTAGCCTTTTTATATTTAGCAATAGCAAGGTCACATTCCTTAGTGATATTAGAAACAAGTTCATTATGTGACTCTTCAATAGATTCAAGTTCCTCCTCAAGAGAAACTCTACCATCATGCTCTTACTCAAGAGTCATAGAGAGAGATGCTATCTCATCCGCATACCTTCTTTCAATCTCACCTTTCTTCTCAAGAGCTTCATGGTCCTCTCCCAATTGTATCATGATATGATCAAAGTACTTCTTGGTCTCCCCTTGTATGTTAGACATAAAACATTCCAAAGAGAGAATTTCATTTTCTACTCTAAGATTAGCATGATTTTCTAGTTCACTTGGGGTCTTAGAGTTAGGAGAAGGTGATACCTCCGAGGCCTTAGCCATGAAGAACTTGGCATTTGGGTGAGGATGATTCTCATTGGGGGATTCAAAGAGAGATGGATATGATGGAGTAGAAGCAATAGCAAGAGCGGCCACTTCACTTGTGGTTTCTTCTTCTTCATCACTTCCGGAACCTCTTGAGTCACAAGCACAAACTTGGTGGGGGACTTTTTGTTGAATGGTTTCTTCTTGAAGTGAGGTTTCTTGTAAGAAACATTGGACTTGTTCTTGCGAATGAGCTTTCCACCATGGAGTTCTCTATTTTCATATGGACATTCCGCAATGAAATGGTGCTTATCTTGACAATTGAAGCACGACCTCACTCGTTGAGTCCCATCATTGCCATAGTGATACTTGGTCTTCTCCTCAACATATGTCTTGTCCTTGGGAGGATTCTTCCACAACTTTTGCACGGTAAGAGCAATGATATGTTAGAGCATGGGATCATATTCTTGATCCTTCAATGGAGCCAATTCCTCATGGCACTCTTCTTCATAATCAACCTCCCTTGACACAACCTTGGCCTTCAAAGCAACCGATGCCCCTTTGTGCATTCCTATGACCCTAGCACGGATGTCAAGAGCATTCTTGGTTTGCACTTGATAGGTGCACATCTCTTGCATAACTTGGGTCGAGGTCAAAGAAGCAAAGTCATGTATTCCTCAAATGCTCTTCAAATCCGCGGTCTCAAATGGGCATGAGAGCAATCAGGTACTTCCTCTTGATCCAAGCATCATCAATGTACTTGGCACCAACATTATAGATGCGGTGGCAAGAGTCTTGAGTCTTTGGTACATGTCTTCATGGCTCTCTCCATCATTCATATAGAACCCTTTGGCCTCATTTCTCAAGGCATCATACCTATTCCTTTGCATGCTTTCATTGCCCACAAACATGACGACAAGAGCGTCCCATGTTTCCTTGGCGGTGGAATATTGTTGAAGATGAGGCATGTGGTTAGGACCCACGGCTTGTTGAAGAATCGACAAGGCGGTGTAGTTGAGTTGACAATCTATGTCTTCTCTTCTTGTCAAGTTCTTGGAGTAATGAGGCTTGTAACCATCACGAGTGACCCTCCAAAGTTCTATACAAGAAGATTTCAAGTGAGTTTCCATGTAATATTGCCATTCACGAAAAGAATATGCATCAATTTTAGGTGGATCTCCCCTAGGGATTATATGATGATGTGGGACGAGAGGATCGGGAGAATAATGTCCTTTGACGGAGTGATATTCTCCATCTCCTTCCGTACCCTTATTGGTGGAGTTGTTAGCGGAAGCATCTTTAGATGGATCACCATTATCCCCTTTCTCGGCTCCCTCCAGGACTTTGTCCGGAGGAGGTGAAGGAGAGACTTCCGGTTCCTTGGGCTTCATGAATTGCAACATGAGTTGTCGCAATTCATCGATTTTGTTCTCCATGGATGAGGTCAGTGAATTTTTCAACTCATTCATATCATCCATAGAGACATGCACCACGGAACCGGCGATCTCCCCCTCATCGACCATACTTAACTCTTAGGCGGTTAAGCCCGATGCAAGAGCCGAGGCTCTGATACCAATAGAAAGTAATGTATGGGCACCTAGAGGGGGGTGAATAGGTTCTACAACCAATTTTAATTTTCTTACAAGATTAGGCTTGACACAAAGGTAAAATTCTCTAGATAATGCAACTATGGTGAATTTACCTATATGACTAGAACAATCAAAAAGACAATACACGCATAAGTAAAGGAGGAAGGGAACGAGGTAACCGATATGAAGCACACGGAAACACGATGTATTCCCGAGTTCCTCCTTGTTAAGGGAGTACGTCTCGTTGGAGGGGTGTGAGCTTGCCACGAAGGCCTACTCAACGCCACAAAGGTCTCACCCTATTCTCTGATGAACCCCGCCACAAAGGCCTAGTCCACCTTTCACTATTGATCCCCTTTGAGGCGGGAATCGAATCCTTTACAAACAACTTTGGGCACACACCCACAACCAAATTGGGGGCTCCCAACAATCACAAGAATCACCAATAGTAGCAAGATGCCTAGGTTGTCCACAAGAGGAAACCCTAGGCAAGATCCCTCAAGCTAACGTGGGGGAAATGTAGAACGGCTCGGTCAAGATGTAGATCGGGGCTTTCTCCTTCAATCCTCCAAAGATCAACAAGTTTGGTGGGAGGGATTGGGAGTAATTGCGGATTTGGTGAGCTCAATAAATGCTATTGAATGCTAATGGACGAACGAGAGTTCAAGGAGGAAGAGGAGGGGTATTTATACCCCCTCCTCAAATCTAGCCGTTTGGCTAGAAAAGAGGTACCGGAATATCCGATCCAAGTTTGGACCGAAATATTCGGTCGGGATATTTTTCCAGATCTGATCGAACTTCGTTGACTTCAACCGGATATTCCGACTGGGGCTGAATAATTCGGTTGCCTTCTGTCCTGCACAGGCACCTGAACCGGATATTCCGGTTGGCACGAATTAATCCGGTTCAAATAAGCCGGTTGGCTTCTGTGAGTTGAGGCTTCAGTCCTTAGTCGATTTTGATTAGAAACTTCCTCAACCGGAATATCCGGTATGGTATGAATAATCCGGTACCAATATTCCGGATCTTCTCTGTCTCGAACTGGACAGAAACCATCCTAACCAGAATATCCGGTTTCCCGGAATAGTCCGGTTAGAATTATTCGGCTCCTCACGTATCTATAATTTCTGATGCTACATGATAATATTATGCCAATTGCTACATGTTTTCTCCCTTCTTCAAAGCATTTTTACACGTTTTCCGGGACTAACCTATTAACAAGATGCCAAGTGTCAGTTCCCTATTTTCTGCTGTTTTTATTTCAGAAAAGTTGTTCTGGAAATATTCTCGGAATTGGACCCCCACAAATCCCGAAGTGCCTATTTTCCCCGGAAGCATCCAGAAGACCGAAGAGGAGTCGAAGATGGGCACCAGGGGGCCCACACCATGGGGTGGCGCGCACCCCCTTGGCAGCGCCAGCTGGTGGTGTGGGGCCCCCAGGGCTCCACCGCCTCTGCCCTTTCGCCTATTTATTCCCCCCGGATGGAAAACCCTAGGCACCTGATCACATATCCCCGAAAAGTTCCACAGCCGCCATCATCGTCAACCCTAGATCGGGGGGTCCTAAAGCTGTCTCCCGGCACCCTGCCGGATAGGAGATCATCACCGGAGGCCTCTTCAGCACCATGCCCGCTTCCGGGGTGATGCGTGAGTAGTTCATCCTTGGACTACGGGTCCATAGCAGTAGCTAGATGGTTGTCTTCTCCTCATATGCCTCCATGTTTAGATCTCGTGAGCTGCCTAACATGATCGAGATTGTTCTTATGTAACTGTATGTGATGTGTTTGTTGGGATTCTATGAATATTGAACTTATGCCAAGTTGATTATAGTCTTTATTGCATATGTTATTTGTGATCTTGCATGCTTTCCGTTGCTAGTGGTTGCTCTGGCCAAGTAGTTGCTAGTGACTCCAAGAGGGAGTATTTATGCTCGATAGTGAGTTCATGTCTTCTTTTCGCCTGTGCTCGAGTGACAGAAACGTGACGGGGGAGGATGTGTTGTTGCCACTAGGGAGAAAACAGCGGTGTGAGTGCCCGCGTGTATAATCATTGCTTACATTACACACTTTGTTTAATGCAATTATCTGTTGCTTGCAACTTAATACCTAAGAGGGTTCGGATGATAACCTGATGGTGGATTATTAGTCATAGATGCAGTTGCACTAAATTTCATAGTAGTCATCATGTCATGAATTTGCACTACGGTGCAACCTTTATTTGTCAATTTCCCAGCTGTAATTTGTTCACCCAGCATGCTATCTTTTATGGAGAGACACCACTAGTAAACCTATGAACCCGGGTCCATTTTCTTAACTGTTAAAAAAACCACTACAATTTTCTGCTTTCTTTACTTACTGCAAGCATACACTATTTTCCACATTATACGTCTAATCTTTGTTTTCAGCAAGACCGATGAGATTAACAACCTCACTGTACCGTTGGGACAAAGTATTTTGGCTGTGTTGTGTGCAGGTTTCGCGTTGTTGCTCACACCGGTGAGGCGCCATCACCACCGTCAGTGGCATCAACCTTCCGAAGATCCTCTTCCTCCTACTGGATTGATAACCTTGGTTCTTAACCGAGGGAAATTTTTACCGCTACACTCATCACACCCTCCTCTTGGGGTTCCCAACGCACAGGAATTTCAGCAAGGAATTTCTGGCGCCATTGATAAACAAAGTAGGTTTCACCAATCTTCACCGATCTTTTTGGTGATCGATGCCGATGTTAAAGATAACATCTGCATACTTAACACCTTGATAAACAAAGTACTTATTATTGTTAACTAACACACAAAACACCGGGAAAACGAAATGCACTTTCAGAACGCCCAACCTCAGGCGGTATTACATTTTCGGATCTCCTTCTCCTCGTACCGTAGAAATCTCGCGCGATTTGGGAAACAATGATCATTCAGTACGTTTCTTGTTTCTGTTTTGAAGGAAGAAGATAGGAAAAAAGATCAAGCTTCCACTCAAAATATCATTTTGCCATTCTTAGAATATTAGACAATTTTTTTCTATTTCACATTTTCTTAAATTATCCAAGTAAATATGTAGCACCACGTAATCGTAAAACCCCGTTTTAAGTTGAGTGTGGGGTGAACATTTTTTTATAAGGAATATATATTAATATCGGGAGATACCAATTACACCCAGCGTCAAGAGCGAGGGATGAACATGCGTCCAATGTGGAGGTCGACCCAAATTACTATACACTTATACTCAAATGAGTGATCTCCTAATGTCGCTCCCGTATTGTGATTTGAGCTCAAATCTTGGCCACCCATAAAGCGTCGATCGGAGTAGGTTTTCTTGCGTCCGCCTAGATCCAGCCTAGCTACTGCACTCTCGATGGACTCTCCCGCTCGCATCTTCCGTAAAACATTTGATTGTCCTAGGTGTAGAACGACCGTATTCTGCACCCTGAACTTCACCAGATAGATGTAGGTGGAGCTATCTGATACTTGCGAGAGAAAATTAATGGGTCTTGTGTCAAAATTTGTCCAATAGGACTTCCTAGGATGGGTCGTAGCAGGTGGTCCGTCCAAGCCGATGGAGGAAAAGATTCTGTGCCTGTGCCTGGACAAGTAGGAGTAGGACCGGTCCGGGAATCTCTTCTCTGCTTCAGAGATCCGCCGTACCGGAATCGGCAACTACACTACACGAGTACCTAGATCCATTGACCGCCATACTGGGGACCGCAGCAGATTGGATTGCAAACAGTTGATGGAATGGAAGAATCTCTCTGCGCGATGAACGAACTCACGTTTTCGTGCGGGGCGATCCTGCAACCCTAGGCGCGCCGGCCGTCGAATCGAAACTCCGACGTGGATCCGTCGTGGCCGGCCGACACATCGTACAGGAGCAGGAGCATCTCAACAGCCATTATATGCCCACTAGCAAGATCCGATCGATCCATCCATTATCTGAGCAAGTGAGATCGCCATCACATGACCCCTGTGATACGCAGACCAACCATGTAACTGACAGCGCAGGCCAAACCTACTTCAGTGCCGGTCAGAGCGAGGAAGTGGTGTGCAATCACATCATTTCGGTTCCATGCCCTTTTTTTTTTTACTCCCTCCGTCATTTTTATAAGTCATTTCAATTTCGTTCACGTACGTTTTAAAATTAGCGAATCTAGACTCATTTTAGTATATAGACGGGCAAAATTGAAATTGAAAAGTAGTGTGTATTATAAAAATGGACGGAGGGAGTAACATTGATCACTTCGCCAAGCCGCTCTAACAGGGATTCTGACAAGTAGGACACACCCACTATCAGCCTGGAATGGCAAGATGATTGTTGAATGAGGTTTCTGGCAATGTTACCAAAAAAATCTCCATGCATTATATCTTCTAATTATATATTTCCCTAATTTTACAATAATAACAAAGGCCAAAGGATCTAGGCGCCTTCGCCGACCGTGCCATGTCCCGCTTCGGCTTTCCACACGCACAGAGTCGGCATGCAGTAAGAATAAGTGAGGCCGTGCCCATGGATGATGTTAAACTCGACCTTGTCCGTGAACGTTAGGAGCATACGGCGGCGACCAAGGCGTGTCGTCAAGGTGCGTATAGGCTATGTCACCTCAGACTCGCGTACAAAGTGTGGCCGCCTCGACCTACGTGCTTCGCTCCTCGTGGTCGCAGTGCATTGGCTCGTGTGCGAGCCGGCCATCAATGTTGCATGGGCAGCACCCCCGCGAGCAGATGAGTTTCCTTAGACTTCCCCTTTGCTTCCGTCGAGAAGGTGCTCCGATACCTCTACAATTTCCCACCCAAGATGGAGGCGTCGAGCTTCGACAACGTCGACACGCCGTACTCTTCCATCTATGTCACGACGGACACACATGGCACGAAACCTGTCCATGGACCAGCAGTGAGCAGTGTCGTGTTTTCCTCCTCGTCGGATAGCTCACCGCCGACTCGCCGAGATGTCATCGACATGTAATCCACCTATGACATCGTCTTTTTTTTATAGAGAGGTCTACAAAGTTCCATGAAAACCTAGAATTCTAACCCGTCTAACATTTGTCACCCAGATCATCCCTATGATGCCAGGTCATCCTGACAATGGATGCCACCCGGTCGAATCACGGTTAGAACACGCGGCTTAGTAGAACAATAGGTGCTTTTTGTGACAAAAAAAAATGTTAGGTTAGACATGTTTTTTTTTTCACGAACTGGTATAGTGTCGTATCAATTTTTAACAGCTTCGAAACTTTGAAAAGCTCTTTAATAATAACTCCAGCTGTGTGTATCACAGTATCAGTTGACGTCGAGGCCGGGAGATCCCTTCCAAAAAAAACAAAAAAACAAAATCTCCATTTTCACATTATGAATTTAGGCTGTAGAGCACGCGCGGCAAAGAAAACACCAAACAAAATTGGGAGGTTTCCCGAAGGGTCTTCGTCCCACCCAGCACCGATCCAGGAAAGGAATCGCCCGCCCGTGGTAAGCGGCCCGGTGACCCCACCGGCACCGCGGACGGCCGCATGACTAGACACACACCCCCCCCTCCACCTCCCGCTGCTCCTCCTCCTCCCGCACTATTCAGCACTCCGTCTATCTGTCTATAAATAACCCGGCCTGCCCGTCGCCTTCCTCCGTCCCATTGCTCAAAACCCACGCTCCACCACCACCACCACCTTTCGCTGCCACCTGACTGCCGCGCCTTGCCTCGTGCCGATGGTGACGCGGCTGGGGTCGAAGAGGATGGTGGCGACCGAGGAAGAGGAAGAGGAAGAGTTCGAGGTAGAGGTGGTGCCGGACCGGCTCCAGTCGTCTCGCAACAGCCGCCTGGCGCTCTTCGGCTCCGAGCTACGCCTCGACCGCTTCCGCCCGCGCCGCCGCCGCCGCGTCGACGGCGAGGACGGCTTCTTCCACGGCCTCATCATCCTGCCCGACAACAGGTACGCTCCCCCATCCATTTTCTCTGTCAACGCTCTGTTGGCACCCGCACGCACCTGGGACCTGCCCGCCGCAGCCTGTTCCGGAAGCTTATTCGATCAGAAAATCTCTTTGCGATGGCTAAACAAACGGCCATTCACGCATAAAAAAAAATTGAACAACCGGCACCAGAAATATTCTGTTACAGTGCTATTTTTTACTCTGTCAGTTTGTTGCTCTGCCGGTACAGGATTGAGATATTATCCCCCCGAATTTTCCGGCTTCAGTTTCTTCTCATCCCATTGGCTTCCGTTCTACCGCGGTTCTAGTCGATGATCAGCTCGCCAGTTGCTTGGGCAGGCACATGATGCTGCAGGTCTTAGCTAGCTACCCCGTTCACGGGATCACAGGCAGCAGCTTGCTTTTACTTTATCGAGTCGTCCTGTCGCACGAGCGAGCTTCCCTTTTCAGATTTCGTAGCCGCCCGGGTAAATCAAATTGCAAGCCAAGCCAGTTGCATCCTCCCAGTTGAATGCTTAAGAAAAATAAAATCTCTGAAATTTTAACTGCCAACTGGATTTGTTTCTCAGACAATTGATAAATGGACAAACAGGACTGCCTATGTTTATTTATGATATTTCGCCACACACATCAGTAACAGATGATACGGCTCCAACTGCCCACATTCTGCAACCACGCAACTGAATATACATAATGAGCAGGGCTCTCTGCTTATCACGCCATGACAAGTAAGCTACGTACATACCATCTAGCTTGCACGGGCGGGCTTCCTCCTGAACGCCAACCAGGTGTACGGCCTGCCCGAGAGGGTTCATCGTTGACGTTGGGCTATCCAAATCTGGTTTCTGCACTCCACCACTTCGATGGGTGGTTTGAACGGGCTAAAAGAATTCGCCAGGATGGCCGGGAGAGCCGCTAATCCTGCGGTCAAGGAGCTGGAGTCACTGTCCTGGGGAAATTTTAAGTGGATACGTAGGCTGCCAATCTGGTTGGGATCGATATCCTCTCCCTTGACAGCTATGGTACGTGTGTTTGATGTCGACAGTGTTCGCTTCGATTGGCGCATGATTGGACAGAGTTGGTGACACTAGGAATATGCTCTGCAAACTTAGATTTATAATTGCAGAAATTAGGAGCCAATGGTTTGGGGTTAACAGTGTGGCTGACAGGATTCAAGGTTTTTAGTAATTCAGCAGGCTATAAATAGTTAGTGGTGCCTACTCTATATGTATGCTTTCCAGTTCAATTTAGATCCAGTTTGCAGGAGAGAAAAGCCAATGGGTTTGTGCTAGTGGCATGCATGGTAATTTCCAACCTCTTAATTCAGGGTATATTGACATAACTTCCAATTGCAATGGGCCAATACATAACTGTATTTCATTTGCATAACTAAAGTATTTTACCACAAACTATCACTCTTGCTGCTACATTTCTACTACTCTTCTTGATGCTACATACTACTCTTTCACAGCTCAGATGCATACATATACAAACTGCCGTGCCTACAATGTTAACTGCCAACTGGGTTTGTTTTTCAGACAGCTGACAAATAGACAAACTGGAGTGCATATGTTTATTTATTTTATTTTATTATTTCGGAAAACACATAAGCAACAGATAATACTGCTCGAACTGCCGTGCCTACAATGTGCACATGTAGCTACTCCCCGTCAGCAACCACGCAACTGAATATATAATGAGCAGGGCGCTCTGCTTATCACGCCATGACAAGAAAGCCACATACATATCGCTAGCTTGCACGGGCAGCCTTCCTGCTAATGCCAACCAGGTGTACGGCCTGCTCGAGAGGTAATTTGGTTTCTGCACTTCACGACTCGGATCGGTGGTTTGAACGGCTTAAAGAATTCGTCACAAGAATGGCTGCCGCTAATCCTGGGGTGAAGTGGCTGGAGTCGCTATCCTGATGGATACGTAGGCTGCAATCTGTTGGCAGTCATGCATGCATGTGGGGGATATGTCCTGACAGCTATGAAATGCGTTTGACGGCGACAGTGCTAAGCTTTGATTAGCGGTGATCTCGCGTGCGTGATTGAACCGAGTTGGCGACAGCACGAATATTCTCGGCAAACTTAGATTCAGAATTGCAGGACTTCCACACCTAGTTCGCTGAGGAAAGGCACCTCATCGCTGATCGTACTCACAGCTTGGTGGATTTGGAAGCAGCGTAACGCGGTCATCTTCGACAATGCGAGCCCGTCGGTCGGCGCTTTGGTGGAAACCATCAAGACCGAGGCTAGGGATTGGGTGAGCGCGGGGGCGGCTGGCCTCAGACAGCTTCTCCCTTAGTTTTCTCGGGTCGAGTTGTTCTGTGTGGGGTGGCCTGTTTCTTAGGCTTTGTACATAAACTCTCTTTCTATCAATGCAATGAAACGCAAAGCTTTTTGCGTTTTCGCGAAAAAAAGAATTGCAGGACTTATATAGAAGCCAATGGTTTGGGGGTAACAGTGTGCCTGATAGGGATCAAGCTGTTAGTTACTATAAGCACGCTATAAATAGTTAGTGCTGTCTGCTACATAAGTATGCGTTCCAATTCAATTTAGATCCGTTTGCGAGAAAAAAGGAGACAACGGGTTTCTGATTTTTTACTTTAGTTTTTCCCTGTCCTGGTGGTTGTGAAAGATCTCATTGGCATCACAATATTCACATCAGCATGTTTGATTTTGATTTTATTCCATGTGGTTGCATCGCAATTAGTTTATTATTATCAATGCCAGTGGATCCGTGCACAAGATGAACCCACTATATATTAGTGGCCACATCACCCCTGCCCCTGATATGTTCATGAACAAGCTAATCCTTGGGTGGAGGACCTGGAGTCACTATCCTTAGGAATATTGTAAGTGGATGTGTACCCTGTAATCCGTTTGGGTGTCATGTGGGGATATGTTTTGAAAGCTATGAAATGCGTTTGATGGTGACGGTGTTAAGCTTTGATTGGCGGCGATCGCGTCGTGATTGGACAGATTGGTGACAGTGCGAATATGCTCTGCTGCAAACTTAGATCCATGTTGCAGGAGGAATAAGAAGCCAATGGTTTGGGGGTACTGGTGTGTGCCTGACAGGATTCAAGCTTTACCAGTGTTTACTTTATTGGTGTGCCTTACAATTTAATTTGGATCTGGATTGCGACAGAAAAGAAGCCCATGGGTTTGTGGTACCGGCATGCCTGATTAACTTTCAACCTCTTAATTCGGGCTACTAATTGTTGTAGTATTATATGAATGCCTACTTTATCGGACCGCCAAGATGTATTGATCACCGTGACATTACATATAAATGGATTGATAATGCAAAATAAATACGCAGTGCAAAGGCGTAAACTGTAAATTGGATGGAAAAGATAAGACCTTCTGATTATTGACTTTAGTTCTTAGTTTTGCGCTGTCTAGGTGGTTGGGACAGATCTCATTGGAGATGACGGGGCCTCACGACATCCGTATCGGCATGTTGATTTCTATTTAATGTCATGTGGCTGCATCACAATTAGTTTATTCCAATGCCAGTGGATCGTGCACAAGAGGAACCCACTATTAATGGCCACATAGCCCCTACACTTTGTTCAAGTGCATGATGGGGCATGCGTGTGATCTCACCTAGGATAATTGATTAACTCTTCTGTGAGTGCATCAACCCTTGAACAGAGCGCCCATTAGGCATAACTACTACTTTGGACCTAACTAGTAAAGTCTCCGTGGGTGAGGCTCTGGTCACTTTCTCAATCAGTTTGAACCTTCCTAGGAAACAAAAATATGCGACTCAATTAGCGATCAAAGTTCATGCTGGTAAACTTTTGAAGTCAACTATTATGGAATCTTGGATCACTAAAGAATGTTTTTGGCTACCTTGTTCGTCCTCCAGGCCAGAAATAGAAAAATGAACATTTTACGGTGGTAATATGAGGGTGTCAATTTACTGATTTGTGATTTTTCATTTTTCGAATGGCAGGCTTTACGTGTTATGGACCAAGTTCATACTGGTTTGGGCGGTGTACAGTTCCTTCTTTACGCCCTTTGAGTTCGCCTTCTTCAGGGGGCTCCCGCAAAGACTGTTCATCTTGGACATAGTTGGGCAGATTGCTTTCCTTGTTGATATTGTTCTGAAGTTCTTTGTGGCCTACCGCGACCCCGACACCTACCGCATCGTGTGCAATCCGACCTCTATTGCCCTCCGGTAATATTTTCTTGTCTTATGCTCTGATAGTGCAAGTAGAATCATCAAAATTTACCCTGCATTTCTGTGCATTTTTATCTTGTGTGCTAATCCTATCTTATATCACCCCATCCTCTATAGACCACCAGAATCATTAAAACGGGTAGATCTTAAAAAATAGTGTCTTGGAAATATCCATCATTATGATGGTACTGAAATGAAAATGCTTTTGCAGCAGGGCATTTGCATGTTTCACATTTAATCTTTATCCTTGCAATCGTATAAGAGGGCTCCTGTTTAGATTTATACCTTTTGAAATATCTTCGGCGATAACTTAAGCATAACATAGAAAACTGATCTATTTACCCTTTGAATCCAGATATTTCAAATCAAATTTCATTTTTGATCTCCTTGGTTGCTTCCCATGGGACATCATCTACAAGGTTAATCTTTTTCTATCGCTTTCAGTTTCACTGGTGAAGTTTATTCTGTGGTTAACATTTCGACTGTTTCCTCCTGTTTCTATATTATGGTCTCCAAAACAGGCTTGTGGCAATAAAGAGGAAGTAAGATCCCTATTGTGGATTCGCTTAACACGATCTCTGAAGGTCGTAGAATTCTTTCGGGATTTGGAAAAGGACATCCGTGTGAATTATCTGTTCACGAGGATAGTGAAGCTTATAGTTGTGGAGCTCTACTGTACCCACACAGCCGCCTGTATCTTCTATTACCTGGCCACAACGCTACCTGAATCAATGGAGGGATATACATGGATAGGGAGTTTGAAGTTAGGAGATCACAGCTATGAAAATTTCAGGGAACTTGATCTTATCAAGCTTTATACGACATCACTGTATTTCGCTATCGTCACCATGGCAACCGTTGGTAAGTTGAGGTCTCATGCTAAACACAACCTTTTTCCCTTTCCGTCTTTGTTTTCTTGAAAACATAAAACGTGCCTGTATCCTAAAACATTGAGACATTTCCCCTCTGCAGGATATGGTGACATTCATGCTGTAAATGTCAGGGAAATGATATTTGTCATGATCTATGTTTCCTTTGATATGATTCTCGGAGCTTACCTCATCGGTAACATGACTGCACTTATTGTCAAAGGCTCAAGAACCGAGCGATTTAGGGACAAAATGAAAGAAGTTATCAGGTATATGAACAGAAATAAACTTGGAAAGGAAATAAGAGAACAGATCAAGGGGCATTTAAGGTTGCAGTATGAGAGCAGCTACACTGAAGCTTCTGTACTTCAGGACATCCCGATTTCCATTCGTGCAAAGGTGACGAGTTATGTTTTGGCTATCTTGCCATCCTTCTGTCATACTCTGTTTTTACGACCTAAGACTTTATGCCTGCAGTACTAATTCGGTATACGTTTTTGTGTCATTGCATATTGACAGTGTATCTGACTTGTGAACTGTGACTTATATTATGTCTGCAGATTTCTCAAACACTGTACAAGCCATACATTGATAGCACTCCACTATTCAAAGGATGTTCATCAGAATTTATTCAACAGATTGTAAGTACTCTTTTCTTATGTGAAATTATATATATTGATATATTCATAAATTTACTACTATATAATTGCTCAATATTTCTCATCATGTTCTTGCGGTTGGCAGGTGATCAGGCTGCAAGAAGAGTTCTTCCTACCAGGAGAGGTCATTTTGGAGCAAGGAAGTGCAGTTGATCAGATATACTTTGTCTGCCATGGTTCATTGGTGAGTTCAAGTCTAGGGATAATTACATAATTATTTTAATAATGTGTTTTTCGCAAGAGTTTGGTATTCTGTACCTTAAGATCGAATAATTAAATACTAGTAGGTCTATTGTTGATACTAAGTTATGATATTCTTCTACTGTTTAGGAAGGTGTTGGCATTGGCGAAGATGGTCAAGAAGAGACTATTATGATGCTGGAGCCCGAGAGTTCATTTGGAGAAATCGCCATTCTTTGCAATATTCCACAGCCCTATAGTGTCCGTGTTTGTGAACTTTGTAGGCTGTTACGTCTCGACAAACAGTCATTCACAAACATACTGGAGATCTATTTTGTCGATGGAAGAAAAATTTTGAGCAACCTCACCGAGGTACACAGCATATACAACCATCATGACAGTTGTTACTTCACCAAATTGCACAATTGGAGGATACAGTTTTTTTTATATTTTTTTTGACGTGGTTACGCTAACTGCAGAACAATGAATATGGTGGGCGAGTCAAACAACTAGAATCGGACATCACATTCCACATAGGGAAGCAGGAGGCAGAGCTGACATTAAGAGTAAACAGCGCCGCCTTTTACGGGGACCTTCAGCAGCTGAAGGGTTTAATACGAGCAGGAGCCGATCCAAAGAACACTGATTATGATGGGCGGTCTCCTTTGGTATGAACCTCTAAGAATTTCTTACCATCAGGATAAATAATATATGTCTGATGTAACCATTATCTTCTTCACAGCATCTTGCAGCGTCCAAAGGGTATGAAGATGTTGCCCAGTTCCTAATCCACGAAGGTGCTGATATCGATCTTATAGGTATGCTCACTCTGTTCAAAGCTGTCATTTCCAGATTCTTGCGTATATACTTGTAGTGTTACCAACTCTGTGGTCGATCAGGCATCTTAAGCACTCACATTTTGTTCCAAACCAGATAAATTTGGGAACACGCCGTTGCTGGAGTCAGTGAAGCAGGGGCATGACCGGGTGGCCACACTGCTGTTCAGCAAAGGAGCCAAGCTGAACCTTGAGAATGGCGGCAGCCATCTCTGCACGGCAGTAGCAAAGGGGGACTCTGATTTCGTCAGGCGGGCTCTAGCTTATGGCGCTGATCCTGACTCAAAAGACTACGACCACCGCACTCCTCTCCACATTGCTGCCGCGGAGGGCTTGTACATGATGGCGAAGATGCTGGTGGATGCAGGCGCAAGCGTGTTTACAACTGACAGGTACCACCAAATTTGTAACCATTCCTTTTTCTTGAAGGACTTCAGTTTGTAACTTTGTAAATATGCTTGAGCTTGACACGGTTGACATCTATGCAGATGGGGCACAACTCCGCTAGACGAAGGGCGCAAGTCGGGTAGTAAGCCGCTTATGACGTTGCTGGGACAAGCCAAAGCCGAGGAGCTATCCAAGTTCCCCAGAAATCTTGTAGACATTGCTATCCAAGTTCCCCTTTTGTTACCCGGTGACGAAGTGAGAGGCAAGTTCGAAAGCTCAGAACCTCACTCAAATCTTGTAGACATTGCTCATTTCTGACGAAACAAAATTACTTTTGTTGGCAGATAAAATGCACCCGCGACGATGCTCCGTGTTCCCCAACCATCCATGGGACGATGGCGCCAAGCGCAGAGAGGGGGTGGCGCTGTGGATTCCTCACACAATCGATGGACTCGTCAGGTCGGCGCAGGAGAAGCTAGGCTTGTCCGGCTCATCCTTGCGCTTGCTAGGCGAGGATGGCGCGAGGGTGCAGGACGTCGACATGGTCCATGATGGCCAGAAGCTCTATCTGGTCGGAGGCGATGACGAGGCACAGAGCGAGTAGAGCAGTTACGCCCGTGGAGCGGAACAAGAAGAATAGCCATGTTCTTCCAAAAGAATTTCGCTGTTATTGTTTTCATGTGAAGTATTTATGTAAGGTTAGCCCTTCCCCATATTTTCATGCTAGTTTCCGCATGCCAGTTGCTGTACAGATGTAGATACAAGGCAGAGGACGAACCATTTCTTGAATATGTACAGATTGTAAGTGATGGAAATGGAAATGCAATTTGAATGGAGATCTGAACAAACTAATCGACTCTCCTAGAAATTGAGCTAGTGGGTAATTCTTCGCTTTCTTGGGGACAGAGCGTCACCGGGTAGTTTTGCCATGAAAAAATTAAAATTCAGAAGACATTTGTCAATATAAAATGGTCTATGTTCATATATGGAGGGGTATTTGTATAACCACATTTTTATCCTTTAGTTGCCATATCTTCATCTGTGTTGGAACCTATTTGACAGAATTCCGTGAGGTTCGTACCGGACGGTTGGTCAGAAATAATTCGTTCAATTTTTCACACCCTAACCTTGCTTAGTGGCATCAAATACTTTGTTCGCCTGCCATAATCCTTTCTTTAATCCGAAATATTAATGTTTTTCTAGAAAGGACATCGAAAAATATGTTATACCTGATATTTATCTAGAGAAACAAAAGCTAGTACAATGAAGAGGCAACTCGACACAAAACTAACTATTAGCAGAAAACAAAAATATACCGAAAACCATATTGGCCATCTTGTTTCTTCTATTGTTTGATGATTGCCAAAGCTTGAAACATCAGACAAAGACTAGAATACCTGCAAACACCCTCACTAGCCCTTCACCGACGTTGGGCCAACGTTGACGAGGGAGGAGACCTTATTCCAGCACGTCATCATTGTCACTTGCCACCGCTGCTGGTAGGGAGACCAAAACGTAAGGAAAATAAGTACATTTAAGAACTAGAACACAAAAGAATGTGTCCCCTCCAACCCTGCTGCCATCGACGAGACCGTCAGAGAGGAGAGGGAGACGGAGGTGACGGCTAGCGGAAACCTAGTTTGGTGGAGCGGAGAGGGGGTGTCGGAAGATTGGAGACTCCGAAATTCTTCAAACTGGAAATATTAATCCATACCCATACCAACATAAATAGAAGCAGAGGGCGGAGATCCAAACTATCTGGGTCGCCCAACTAGGTCGATCGAATGGTCCATGTGGCTCCAATATTGAACACCAAACGGCCGTTGCGTTAAGCATCTATCATCCCACCTCCCCTCAAAAGAAAAGAAAAAAAATCTATCATCCCACCTTGCTATAATTGATGTCATCCAACTTACTTTTAACTAACTAGTGCATACTAACTAGCACCAAACTGGAGTATTATTAACAGGCCTTATAATGCGATTCTTATTAAAATTTATATTACCCTCTAAATATCACACATTAATATATCATGGTATTGATTGTCAAAAAAAAAAAAGACCCAGCAGCGAGTAGTGCTGACGCGATAGCTGGGTGCACGATCCGGTGCTGTCTAGTTCAGTCTGTCTGTACTCTACTCTGTAGTGCCTTTCCGTCTTAGCTACTGGTCGACTGACGTTGAGGCCTTCCACGCGTGGCGGCGCGAGAGGAAGCCCGTGTCGAGCAGCTCGTTCCACGCTCCCGCCTCGCAAAACAACCACGTGTCCTCCCGATCCGTCCCCTTGTATGAAATGATCTCGCGCCCGGCCCGGCCAGCTGAGAGAATCCAAAGCTCCGTCCACTACCACCTTTTGCTGGCGATGGCAAGGGTGCTCGGGTCCAAGAGGAGGACGGCGGAAGAGGCGGAGAAGGAGTACGAGGTGGAGGACGTCAAGTCGTCGCACAACAGCCGGCTCGAGCTCATCGGCCGCCTGCCACCGGTCCGTCGCCACAGCCGTCTCGGCGGCGGCGGCGCCTCCGCCGACGGCTTCCTCCATGGCCGCATCATCCACCCCGACAACAAGTACGTATCAGTCAGTATCACCGCCATACGCGCACGCCCACCCTGCCCGCTCTTTCTTCTAGCTAGTAGTACAAAGCTTCATCGGCTCTGCTCGCCAAGTCGCCAGTTGCCATCTTGTCCTTTCTTTTGCTTGCTTGGGCTTAGCCATCCCGATTCCCGTGTAGAAGCTTCTCCGCTCTATTCACCGGGCTGCGTTTCCTGCCCACGTATGAACTGAAATTATATATAAAGGGCATACATATATGAAACTGAATGCTGTTGTAGCACAAAACGAAAATCGGCCTCACATCCAGGTCATACACACATTAATCTTTTGTTGCCAGGCCATACACAGATTGAAGAACGACAATTGCGCATGCGGGTCGCCGACCACACATGGATGATTCAACAGATTTAGGCGAGATTTGCACGTTCAATAGATGAAGACCATATATAGGATGAGGCCGTCTCCGGTCACCGGCACGGCTTGACGCAGAGCCCTACGCTTGACACACACCCGTGGCAGCTCGACGTCTATCGAGGGTGTGGTCCTTGGTGGCCGAGTACAACAACCTCCACGCCCATCCTATGGTCCTTTTCTCAACCATTTCGTTCGTCTACTTATTTTCTATGGTACACAAATACTAAAACCATCGAATTCGGCATGTCTTTCCTTTATTATTTCTATTTATTTTCTTTAGCAAGCATCAACATCTTGTAATACATACCTTTCAACCTGACATGTTTTTAATATGTTGCATCAAGAACAAAAAAAAACAGCAACATGGAATTTTGACAGCCTACGTGCTTACGTAGCTGTTACCAAGCAATACAATATATGTAGATGTTACCTCATCCTACAGTTATGTCCAAAAGCAGTTTTACAATATCTAACAAGATTTAAAATAAAAGAAAGAAAGAAAAAATCCTAGGATGTGAATCTGGAAGCCAACATAGAGAGAGCTGTGCATGTTGCTTGTCCGTGTGTCACCCATACAGGGTCAATCTGAAGCAGATGCCGTGGTGTGATAGCCTTGGCATAGCAACAGAATATATAATGGCAAAGGCCTCTGGGAGCAACTTAGATAATACTAAGTAAGATAGCACCGGTAACCTGCCTCCACATTGCCAACCAGGTGTATGGCTACTGCAGTTCAGAGGTTTACTATATTGCCCTACACTCCAAATTTGAACCAGCCTCGCCAGAGCAGCTTAATTTGGCTACTTCGAGAGAGCCGTTAATCCTGGGGGAAGCCATGATAGTTTTATCCATGGAATATTTTAGTTGATCCACGCGCCAACACGAAGCTGTAGCTGTAAGCCAGACCAAGATGTAAAACATCCAGTATGGCTTTGGTTCTTATTTCTCAAACATTGATGATTGTGACATATCCCACTAGAGATTACGTGTCTCCAAGATCGTGTAAATATATTCATTCCATGTGATTCCATCTCAGTTTAATTTATTATCGATACCGTTGGATCGGTGCACAAGAGGAACCTACCCTGGCACTCATGGCCACATCACCCCAGCCATGTTCAGGTGCATATGATATTACCTGGGACAGTTGATGAACTTTGCTATGTGTATCAATGCTTAAACAGGGGGCTTGTTAGGCCTAGCAACTTCCTTCTCACCTAGTAAGGCTGCAAGTGTGGCTGTTGCTACTTTGACAGCTAAATTCAACCTTCCCAGGCAACAGAAGACATTGCTGTAAATTAACAAATTAAAGCTGAATGTTCTGCAAGCTTGGAACCTTGGAGAATGTTGTTGGCTTGTTGATCATCCATATTTTTTTCAAAAAATGCTAGAATTACATTCTTTAGATCTAAAAAATGTTAACATAATAACATGTGTTGCTAAACTATTGATTTGTAATTTTGTTATTTGGATGGTGTTCCTGCAGGTTATATCGGTTATGGACCAGGTTCATAGTGGTTTGGGCAGTGTACAGTACCTTCGTTACACCCTTCGAATTTGGGTTCTTCAGGGGGCTCCCCAAGAAGCTGTTCTTCTTGGACATAGTTGGCCAGATTGCCTTCCTTATTGATATTGTCCTCAAGTTTATTGTGGCCTACCGTGACCCCGACACATACCGCATTGTATACAATCCAACCTCTATCGCCCTCCGGTAACTATTCACTTATCCCATACATTAACAATACAGCTAGAATAATTGGAGCTCCCGCTGGATTTCCAAATCAGCAAGCAAAAGCATATGCTCTCTGGTGAACCAAATGGCGTTCTATATTATATTTGCATGTCATCCGTAGATCAATTTCATCAGTTTGTACTCTATGGAATATGTTAGAATATATTATTTGGAACTCAAATGTCAGCGTAACCAGGATTCATGTGCTCTATACATCCAGATATTGCAAATCAAGCTTCATTTTCGATCTCCTTGGTTGCTTCCCATGGGATGCCATCTATAAGGTCAGTCTTCTGCCATCAATTTATTTGCACTGATTAGCATATATTATGCAGTTTATGATGTGATTATGTTTAGCTTGTCTTTCCTAGTTTTCACATGATAAACTATAAAACAGGCTGCTGGACGTAAAGAAGAACTAAGATACCTATTATGGATTCGCTTAACACGAGTTCTGAAGATCACCAAATTCTTTACGGATTTGGAAAAGGACATTCGTGTGAATTACCTATTCACAAGAATAGTGAAACTCATAGTTGTGGAGCTCTATTGTACACACACAGCAGCTTGTATCTTCTATTACCTGGCAACAACACTTCCTGAATCAATGGAGGGATATACGTGGATAGGGAGTTTGCAGTTAGGAGACTATAGCTATTCTAATTTCAGGGAGATTGGTATTATCAAACGTTATATTACATCAATGTACTTTGCCATCGTCACCATGGCTACTGTTGGTAAGTTTTGGTCCCATGTTTGAACGAATGGTTTTTGCTCTCCATGACCGTTTTTCTATAAACTTGGCCTGGTAATTTAAAATGATATGATATTATTTTTCCTCTGCAGGTTACGGTGACATCCATGCTGTAAATGTTAGGGAAATGATATTTGTCATGATTTATGTGTCCTTTGATATGGTTCTTGGAGCTTACCTCATTGGTAACATGACTGCAATGATTGTGAAAGGCTCAGCAACCGAGCGATTCAGGGACAAAATGAAAGAAGTTATCAGGTATATGAACAGAAATAAACTTGGAAATGACATCAGAGAACAGATCAAGGGACATTTGAGGTTGCAGTATGAAAGCAGCTGCACTGAAGCCTCTGTACTTCAGGACATCCCAGTTTCGATTCGCGCAAAGGTGATTGAGCTATATTTACGGTATCTTGCCTTTCTTCTGAAATCTGTCTTCTCTACAATTTGTCAGCTTGTGATTCAAAAGTCTGTCTCTTTTACAAGCCATATCAACTATGTTCTTGTCTATTGTGAGTCTCTGACTGATGAGATGCCGTATCATATTTGCAGATTTCTCAAACACTGTACATGCCCTATATTGGAAGTACTCCATTGTTCAAAGGATGTTCAGCAGAATTCATTCAGCAGATTGTGTGTATTTTACTATTTTTTATTTTCTTTTTGGAAAAATTATGCATGTTGTTCTATTGCATAGATTTATAAGATTTCGTAAGAATTATCTAATGTGTGTTTGCTCCTTTTAGGTGATCAGGCTGCAAGAAGAGTTCTACTTACCAGACGAAGTTATTTTGGAGCAAGGAAGTGCAGTTGATCAGTTATACTTTGTCTGTCACGGTGCACTGGTGAGGTTAATCCTAGAGATAATTGCTCAAGTCCTTAAAATTATTTCAGTATTCAGATTGAGTTTAGTATTGAGTGGCTTTCACTAACTGTTAAATTTCTTAAGGTGGTTCCACATTTTATATATAATATCTAAGAGCATGACTTTTCTAAGCATGGGTACACCTACGCCCATTAACATTTTGGCCATAATTCACACACCACAACTAATTTTTTAGGGAGTTTTTGGGTGCGTTTCCAATGCCACAGATTTGACCTCTATTAGTTGTGCAGGCACCTCAGTAACGGTATGGTATTGTTCTGTTCAGGAAGGTGTTGGCATCGGCCAAGATGGTCAAGAAGAGAATATTTTATTGTTGGAGCAAGGGAATTCATTTGGAGAAATTGCTATTCTTTGCAGCATTCCACAGCCCTACACTGTTCGTGTTTGTGAACTTTGCAGGCTCTTAAGGCTGGATAAAGAGTCGTTCACGCACATAATGGAGATTTACTTCGTCGATGGAAGAAAACTTTTGAGCAATCTTACTGAGGTAAACAGTCAACGTGACAGTAATTATTTTATCTAATCCAGTATTCATGGATAGTGCATTTTTTCTTGTCTGACTGCAGAGCAGTGAATACGGCCAGCGGGTCAAACAAATGGAATCAGATATCATATTCCATATAGGGAAGCAAGAGGCAGAACTGACCTTAAGAGTAAATACTGCCGCCTTTTATGGTGACCTTCATCAGCTGACAGGCTTGATCCGAGCTGGAGCCGATCCAAAGAACACTGACTATGATGGACGATCTCCTTTGGTATGATTTACTAAAAATTTGCTGTTCTGCTTATTCAAAATGTTGCATCCTTCATGAAAAATATTGCATGCCTCATGAAACCATCATCATCATCACAGCATCTTGCAGCTTCCAAAGGGTATGAAGATATTGTGCATTTTCTTATCCGTGAAGGTGCTGATATCAATCTTACAGGTATACCCAGAGTGAAATCCCATCCCTGTATGAAATTCCAGATTCTAGCATATATACTTGGGCAATCATGTGATCACACGTTCTATGCACTTTCTTTTTCTTCAATGGCAGATAAATTTGGTAGCACACCATTGCTTGAGGCAGTGAAGCAGGGGCACAATAGAGTGGCCACGTTGCTGTTTACCAAAGGAGCCAAGCTGAACCTTGAGGACGCCGGCAGCCATCTCTGCCTGGCAGTATCAAAGGGGGACTCTGAATTCATTCAAGGTGCTCTGGCATACGGTGCCGATCCAAACTCGAAAGACTACGACCACCGCAGTCCTCTCCACATAGCAGCTGCAGAGGGCTTGTATATGATGGCAAAGTTGCTGGTAGATGCAGGCGCAAGCGTGTTTGCAACAGACAGGTGCTACGAAACAATGTCTCCTCCGTTATCTGATATATTTGCCCTTTGTAGATTTCAGGGCAAGTTTGAGCTTGACAATTTGCATATGTGCAGAGGGGGTACTACTCCGCTGGACGAAGCGCGCGAGTCCGGGAGCAAGCCGCTTATGAGGTTGCTGGAACAAGCGAAGGCCACCGAGCTCTCCAAGTTCCCCGCACGCGGGGAAGAAGTGAGAGGCAAGTTCAGAACCTCCACAGAATCCCCTCCACATTCTTCATTTCTGACAAAAAGAACTTGTGTTGTCAGATAAAACGCATCCGCGACGTTGCGCCGTGTTCCCCAACCATCCGTGGGGTGCTGATGCCATGCGAAAAGAGGGGGTGCTGCTGTGGGCTCCTCACACGATCGAAGGCCTCATCAGGTCGGCCCAGGAGAAGCTGGGTTTGTCCGGCTCATGCCTGCGCTTGCTCTCCGAGGATGGCGCGGCAGTCCAGGACATCGACATGGTCAGCGACGGGCAGAAGCTCTATCTGGTCGGAGACGAGGACATAGGTTAGAGCGAGTAGAATGTGCGCCGGACTACGGCGAATTACGAAGAAGAATCATGGTGTTGCAGTAAAGTTTTGGCTTTTGTCTGTCATGTATATATATGTATGTAAGATCTGTCACCATTCCCTGCAATTCAGGTGCTTGTTGAACGGAGGGAGTAGATACCACAATGCTGCACAAAATGTAGTTACAACAGATGTAAAATTGAAACGAAATATGAATGAAGATATCCATAGAAAGAAGAGAGAGAGAGCGAGAGAGTTTTCTTCTACCTGAAGGGGCCATGGAGCCCTGAGAAGAGCTGCAGCCTACAGTAGAGTCGAGGAGCGGATGCAGCTACCGGTTCCGGGCTGTGCGCTACGCTGTAGCAAAACCGGCAACTGACGTCCTGCCAGTGTCGCCGAGTCCTCCCTGTGTGATTGCCGCTGTAGAGGAGGACGGCGGGAGGGATTTCGAGTAGCGGCGACGTGCGAGGGGGACGGGGGCCGGCGGCGCATCGAACAAGAAGACGGCCGCTAGGATCTGGTTGCCGTCACTAGGCGCTAAACGGGCTAGGCTTTTCCTTGTCCAGGCAGGCCCAACAGTTGAGCCCGTTGGACTTTACCACCGCCGAGCTCGCCGAGTCACCTCCGCTCTCCCTTCTACACGTCCGGCCGAGCTCACCGGCAGTTCACCGCCCCGCCGACCCTCCTCCCGCACGGCGCCGGCGCTTCCGCCTCCAACGATGTCCGCATCCCGGCGTCTCTTCGCCGCGCTCCCCAATCTGCGAGCACGCCGCCGCATCTCCTCCTCTGCCGCCGTCTCCCCACCCACCCACGCCCCGTCCGGGGCCTCCCTCCTCGCCGACCTCCTTTCCTCACCTGCCCCTTCCGCCTCCGCCCTCTCCCTCCTCCGCGACACGCCCTCCCTCGCCGCGGAGGTCTACTCGCTCCTCGCCGCGCCCTCCCACGCCCTCACACCCGCCTCCCGCGCGCTGCTCCTCTCCCTCCCCTCGCGCCACCGCCTCCCGCCCACATCCGCGCCCGTCCTCTCGGCACTCCTATCCAAGCTCCTCGCGCGCCCTCCCTCCTCCCCCGCCGACGTCGCCAGCTTCCTCGGCGACTCCCTCGCCGCTGGCGCCCCGCCGCCGGACACCTCCGCGTTCAACTCCCTCCTCGCTGCTCTCGCCCGCGCCGGAGACCTCTCTGGAATGACCCACCTCTTCGCCTCCATGCGGGATGCTGCCGTCCGGTCCGACGTTGTCACCTACGGCATACTCATCAACGGCCTCTGCAAAGCTGGCCGCGTGGGGGACGCCCTCAAAGTGCTCGACGGAATGTCTGGCTCAGCCTCAGGCGTGCGCCCGGATGTTGTCGTGCTGAACACCGTCGTGGATGGCCTGTGCAGGAGCGGTAGGGTCAAGGAGGCTGTGAAATTCGTGGAGGAGCGGATGGGGAGTGTGCACGGGTGCGTGCCTAACACGGTCACTTATAACTGCTTGGCCGATGCGTTTTGCCGTGCAGGGAATGTTGGCATGGCGTGCGAGCTGGTGAGGAGGATGGAGAGGGACGGCGTGACGCCAAATGTTGTCACTCTGAACACGATTGTGGGCGGATTTTGCCGGGTAGGGAGGACCGGGGTTGCGCTGGAGTTCTTCAGGGAGAAAAGGACAGTTTGGCCCGAAGCCAGGGGCAATGCGGTGACCTACAGCACTCTGGTTGGGGCTTTACTCCACGCCAATAATGTGGGTGTGGCCATGGAGTTGTTCCATGAGATGGCAGATGAAGGGCACTCACCAGATGCAATCATGTATTTCACCATGATATCAGGCTTGACACAAGCAGGGCGGTTGGATGATGCTCGTTCCATGGCATCGTCAATGAAGAAGGCAGGCTTTCAACTGGATACAAAAGCATACAATACTTTGATTGGTGGATTTTGTCGGAAGAAGAGGCTGCGTGAGGCATACGAGTTGCTTGGGATGATGAAGGAAGCTGGTCTCCAGGCAGATGTGTGCACCTACAACACCTTGTTGTCTGGTTTGTGCAAAGCAGGAGATTTCCTGGCTGCGGATGAATTAATGGGGAAGATGATCGATGATGGTTGCCAGCCTTCTGTAGTCACCTTTGGTACACTTGTACATGGATATTGCAAAGCTGGTCAAATTGACGAGGCATTGAGGATTTTACGGTCTATGGATGAATCTGGCATTCAGCCCAACACCGTGATATACAATACTCTGATTGACTTTCACTGCAAGAACAGAGATGCAAGTTTAGCAATGAAATTGTTCGATGAAATGAGCTACGAGCGTGTGCCTGCAAATGTTACAACCTTCAATGCAATGCTGAAGGGACTTCGGGACAAGAACATGCCTGAAAAAGCTTTTGAGCTGATGGACCGCATGAAGGAGGAGAGTTGCACTCCTGATTACGTGACCATTGATGTTCTCCTGGAATGGCTGCCTGTCATTGGTGAAACAGAACGATTAAAGGATTTTATGCAGCAACTGCCACCCAAAAGATAAATTCATAATGATATGCTTATTTGGCATCATGAAATCTGTCTTGCTCAAAGGATGGACGCATGAGTTTTCTTCAGATTAATCTAGAATCGCAGTACGAAGGTGTAATTTGTGATGGAAAGACCTGAATTGGCTGTCCTTGTGATCAGAATTGTCTGCACTCTGCAATTGTAAACTGCCGCAATACATTTTTTTTAGGCCGCAAAATTCGGATGTTGTTAATCAGGGCATTGTTGGTCAGGCACTCATCAGCTCACTTGTCTGGTGTTTGCAGTCATGAGCGTTACTATTGAAGAATACAGATACATTAACAACAAATCACTTTAGGGCTCAACTGCTCAGTATGGGAATCTGTAAAGAAGAAAGCCCTATTTACGTTAGCTAGTTTACCATTTCATATTCTATCTATTATGTTTTATGAAGAGATTATCTCTAACAAAACCTATTCTGTTAATGTACAGTAATTGAATTCCGATGTTTAAATTCTGTATGTGAAGATTTGTTGACAATTGTACAAATATCTATTTGAAGAATTTAAATGTGTATTACGTTTGGAATTTTTTCAGAGTTGCATATTTACCGTTTTACCGAACTAGACTTGTGGATTTTTCTAGTAGACGGTGCTAACTGATGTATGTTGTTCTTGCAGGAGAATTGCTCTTGGAACACTACACTTAAACAGCTCTATTTGATGTGTGATGGTAGTCTGTGAGATTCTGAAAGAACAGGACACCTATTCCAATCACTCAATCAGTGCATCACATTCTCTGCTGCTGAAGAAATCATATGGCTACTGAATCTCTATGATCGTGGATGAGGGAGTTTATGGTTCTTAGAACAATACAATTATGTGATAAAAAAAAATCTATATGTCACATCCTCATCTTTCAAGAAATAATATGCCTATTGGCTATATGCTTGTGGATTCACCTATGAATCTGACAGCTTTCGTATCTGAGGATTTTCTTAGTTAGTAATGCAATCCAGCTGTAACTTGTTGACAGTATGTTCTCATAACAGTATTAGTGAGGTTGACAAAAGCATCCTAATTTTGATATCTTATAGGCAGATATTGAAAGTTGCTACCCTTTTTACTATAGTTCATATTTGTCAATTTCATATGTTCTCGAGACTTGTACAGTTGTGGTACTGATAGCTCGACAACGATTAAGTTGCAGTCCTAGAAGGTGTAGGGCGGCGTGCTGCATCATGGTAAAGAGGTAACTGAATCCACTCCTACCTTGTCGTTTTCGATTTTGTTGATAAATGCATGTGAAAATGATTAAACTTGTGTAGCATAATGGTTCATACTTGAGTTTGTACTCAAGCTACCAAACTTGATGTGCAACTGCTCCCCGGCACTTGTGACCTACATTATTTATAATCTAAGCTTATGCTAGGGCTGCATTCAGTAGTTGTGGCATTTTAAGTAGCAAGTGCCGTACACATATGAAACTGAAGGAGGCTTTCAAGAGTGGTACTCCATTTGTCTTTTTTAATCTTTTCCAGGCATGACTTTTTGCAGTGCTGTGCTATAAGTTCTAAGATGGTGCTTATGGTACAAGTAACACACTTTTTGAAAAAATGTGCACCTTAAACATAGACCCACGTGGACATCTCACTTAAGCAATATACTAATTGATATATAAATGTCTTAAGCACTCGTATGTGAAACTCATGATTTCTCTGGTACATCATGTCAATGCATCTGCCGGTAACAGTTGAAGGATCGAGAGGTTAACTACAGGGGGTGAATAGGTTAACTACAAATTTTAACTTCTTTTTCAAGTTAACAAGGTAATGCTCAAATATAGATTATCTAGATTATGCAACTAGGTGAACAATCCTATATGTTGAGCAAGTACAACTAGCACAAGGTAAGTATATGACTAAGCTAGTAGTAACTAGTAAAGGTAAGTTGAGGAATAACCGAACATAATGACGCGGAGATTTATCCCGAAGTTCACTTCCCAATGGAAGCTAGTCTCCGTTGGAGCGGTGCGGTGCCACCAAAGTGGAACACCGAGTAGGCCTCAAATGCCACACCGTATCTCCTTCGAGTCCTTCCACCGATGTGGATAGACTCGAATCACTATGTTGCCGTTGAGATTGACAACTAGAACCTTTACAAGGATGAGGCACACTCCACAAGATTGGAGGGTCCTCACCAAATCCCAAGAGCCTCCAAGACTCCGAGAAGCAAGATCCACGAGCACAAAAGCACCGGGGATATCAAGAAGGCTCCGAGCTCCGATGAACTAAGAGCAACAAGATTCCTAGCTCCAATGAACTAAGAATGACAAGATCCCTAAGGGATGAGTGGGTGGATTTCTAATCGACTCGGTGGAGTTGTAGATCGGGGGTGTCTCCTTCAAATTCCAAAGTATCACGAGGTTTGGTTGGGGACTTGAGGAGTGCTTGTTCTTGAGCTTGAGCTTGGTCAATCAATGGTGGTGAGAGAAAGTGTGAGTGAGATTGACAAAGCCAAAAGGTAGGTGGAGACCTTCTTTTATACGGGGATGAAATACGGTCGTTGGGGGGCAGTTTTCACCTCACAGCGCCCTCACCCCCCCCCCCCCGGCCTGGGGGCCGGCCTGGGGCAGCCAGGGCCGGGCTCAAACCCACCCGGCCTAGGCCGGCGTGGAGAGAGAGGAGGAGGCCGGCGTGGGGGCAGCCACCCCAGCCAGGCAGCCCAGCCTGGGGCCAGCGTGGGGGAGTGGCGAGGCCGGCCACCCACCCGAGCTGCCCGGCCAGGCACCCGGCGTAGGGCGTGGCGAGGCCGGCGGGCAGCCACCAGCCCGGCCTAGTGCCCGGCCAAGCCGGCCACCCCCTTTTTCCCTCTTTCTTTCTTCTTTCTTCCCCGTTTCTTTTTCTTTCTTCCACATCTCTTTCCGTAGATTTTTCTCCCTTATTGCTGCAACTTGCATGAGGTTCACGGGGAGATGTTTTCCTAGTACACTTAGCGAACACATTAGTCCATCTATATGTTGTAATCAAACACTCAAAATAGGATTTAGAAACTATGTTCTTTCAATCTTCCCCTTTTTGATGTTTGATGACGGATTTGCGTAAGAAACAATTTTTTCATGGCTATTTGTGAGAGAATAAACATATATTCGTACTCCCCCTATTTGTGTGCCCAAAACAAGAGACATATATATTTGATTATCATGTTGAGTACACCGAACATAATTTCATCTTCACACTATGTTTATAAGATAATAGAGTATGTGATGTAACTATGATATACTTATGTGAAGTGCGAGAATTATCCAATCATGATTCTAACATTGGAGATACACATGTAGGAACACAAAGTTATTTTCTAGATGAGTAATAGTATTTACCACTAGAATGATCTTACCATAGCATTCTTCTCATAGTTATCGATGGATATAAATTACCCTCATCATGGCTTCAACACATCAAATAGTGAGTAGATGAATAACATAATGGCCTTGCTATGATCTTCAACATATGAAATATCACACGCATAATATATAGATAGAAAGTACGATAGATAAATAAAGACATAGTCTTACAATAATACCAAAGTTCAACAAACCACACAAATAGTATCAACTAAGAACGACGAAAGCAAATAGCGAATGATAAGACGCAAATGGATGCATGAAATGCAATGCAATGCGTGAGTGTTTCTCCCCCTTGGCATCATACACCAAAAGGGGAGAAAAATGCAAGTCCGATCACTCGTCGCTCATCTCATCATCTTCCTCAATGAAGTCCTCGGGAGGAGCCTGACTGGAGCTAGCAATGGCAGTGTAGGGCGCCGCAAAAGAGCCGAGGGAGCTAGCGTCATCTCCAAGCCAATAGGTGTTCTGAGACTTCCACTTCTCCTCTGAAACCTCTTCTGAGCTGGAAGAACTAAGGGGAATCTGAAGAGCTGTCTGGATGGAACGCTGACGGCGACTAGAGGCCTTGCCCTTGCGATATTCCTCATAATCCTGATTCTGCTTGTCAATGAAGAAGCAGTTCATCTTCTGTAGGATCTTCTTAAGGTTGAAAGTTTCAGGAGGAGCAGGAGAAGTAGAGCGGCGCACCCCCTGAGATGTACTAGGAGCGGAGGACTATGTGCGGGTGCGCTTAGGGCGGTGATCAGCAGCTGACTCAGGCTCAGCCTCAATCATAAGAATAGACTTCTTGCGAGTCACCTTGCATAGTTGTTGATGAGACCAACTGGGATCTTGGTCTCAATAAGAAGCTGAATATAAGAGCCATAGATGGGAACCCTCCTTTCACGAATCACAGTCTGCATCTCTTGCCACATGCAATCCAGAACATCCAATTGCTTCTTGGCCCTCATTTGAGACTCAATGTGATATAGAAGGTTGATCATCCACTTGCGTACCTCGCCCTTCTCACCAAATTTGGCATTGATGGTATTGCGAAGGATAGCGTGCACAATATACAAAAATTCAGAAAAGAACTTGACTTTGGGAATGTGCATGGAGCCGGTACCTTCCGGATAGCAATGACGAATACCCTCTTTGGCCTTCATAATGTTCTTGGGATCACCATGAATGCGGAAGAAGAACATGTGATCAAACTTATACTCGGGAATGCCAAGAACGGTACCAAACTTATCCATGGTAGCAACACACTTGGAGCCACCGCTCATCCAAGTCAACGTACGCGGTAGCCGCTGGGGGCCTCCAGATGAGAAGTGAACAGTGGAATAAAACTCCTTGAGCAGCTCTGGGGAAAATGGATGGGCAAGATTGGGACCCATGCGAGGAGTGATGTTGTGGTAATCCATGAGTTCCATAACTTGCGGCCAATTGGTGCGAGCATACTCAATATCAAAGTAGTGTTGATCCACATATCCATGCTGAAGCTTGCCAAGAATGAAGTCATGCATGACTTGATGCATCTTGCAATAGAAACGAGGATCAGGGCATGTACGTTGACCAAAATCATAGGGATTAAATTTCAGTCTTGCTTCCTCAAAGTCGGTGGTACTAAGACCACCCCAGTTCGCAACCACGGGTTCGTTGGGATTGACCGGGAGAGACGAACCATGCCTCCGTGAGGGAGTAGAACCAGCAACATCCGCGGCACTCTTCTTGCGAGTGCGGAGAGAGCGGGGAGCATCGGACTCACGTGGGGTATTGGAATCACCTGAGAAAAAAAATGATGCATGGATATGGAGAATGATAATGAGTTCACATGGTCGTTGGTTGAGAAAAAAATGAATCCATTAAATATAAGTGATAGCGCCATGGTGAAAGAAAAGCAACCACAATATTAAGGAGACAAAGCACATTATTATGAGTGTTAGCACATTATCATAGCATGTGTATACGGTTGTGTTGGTGTTCTTATTGAAAATATACACTAAAGTAGATATTGGGCATGAGACTACAAGCACCATTATTATGTAAAAATGAGGGCATGGCATACACATCATGACACTATGAACATAATAAATTAGAAGCACGACACTAGGACAATCATATCACTATTGTGGAAAAAAAAATTGAACCATGGCCAATCATGAGAAAATAATTGGCAAAGTGAGGGAAATCATAGTATCATACGGCTAGAGCATGAGTAGCATATGACATAAACGTATCATGGCATAGGAATTAATCTAGTGACATATGAGCGGCATGAACCCTAGAATGAGTATATAGAAAAAAAAATCCTAGCACATAAACACTAGCACTAGCACACCAATAGATAGCACTCATATACACATAATCCATAGAAAAGCCCACAGAAAATTTACCCGAGTTGGAAGCCATCCTCAAACAAAAAAAGCACTAAACAATGAAGTGGACCGATCTCCTCCAATAAGGGGCCAACGAGAAATCCGTGTGGAGGAGAGCGTGGAGAAGGACTAGGGCGTGCGGATCCGTGAGTTTGAGCGGTAGGGATGGGCTAGGGAGGTGGGGGGAGGGGGGTTAGGGAGAGCACCAAGGGGCTCTAACGGAGGAGGAGGGAGGAGGAAGAAGGGGTATGGGGTGGTTGGGATCGTGTGGGGGGCGTGTGCGTGCGTGTAGGCGTGCGTGGGTGTGTGCTGCGCCCACCCCGGCCTGGGGCCGGGCGTGTGCCGTGCGTGTGTGTGTGTGAGGCCGACCTGGGGTGCCGGCCAGGCCGGCGTGCGGTGGAGGCGAGGCCGGGCAGGGGCCCGAGGCACCCGGCCTGACCCCCGGCCTGGGGCCGGCGCGGCGGCAGCATGGGGCCGGCCGGGTGCCCGAGCGCCCCGGCCTGGCGCCCGGCCTGGGGCCGGCTCGGCGGTGGCAGGGGCCGGGTGGGAGGTTTTTTTTGTTTCCTTTTTTTGCGTTGGCTGTTTGGTTGTTGGGTTGTGTTTGTGTGTGTGGTTTTTTTTGAAAAAAAATTCCTCCCAAAGCAAAGTGAAACGACACAACTACCAAACCAAAACAAAGAACAAAGAAAATTTCTCCCAATTCAAAAATTTATACGACATACATTCTAACACACAAAACAATAAAATGAAACTAGTGTCTTAATAGCAAATTTTCGTGAGTTTGTTTCTAGCATCTCATATGTTTTATATAACAATTTTATTTGACCATGTACACGAATGAAATGAGTATGATGACATGGATATGATGTTTTCATTTGTATCCAATGGAGAGAAAAGGTGAAAAACGAAGTGAGCAACGATGGATACCAATGAAATATGAAAACAAGTGGGAATGCAAATGAGTGAACACTCGAACACAAATGTCTCATTGATATAAAAACCAACCAAATATTGGGCGGTGGCCGTAGCCACCATGTATGAGTATGTTCGATATGTCACCGCGAAGATGTATCTTGGGTGCATTGTCGAGACTCATCATTGAAGCACATGATGTTCATTTGAAATGATCATTAGGCATGATTTGTTTATTTATGCATTATAGAGGTAATGTTGGCTCATTGATTGAGCTACACTCCCCCTATGTCTATGCGTGCATCTAGAATCCAAATAAGAGTCTAGTAAGGTTGTGTATGCAAGATTTTCAATCAACTAAAATTGCTTGCACATATGATGTTGAGCTCACTCCTCAATTCCTTGAATCTCTTCACATCTAGAGGCTTGGTAAGGATGTCGGCAAGTTGATCTTTAGTGTTGACATAAGAAAGTGAGATATCACCATTGGCCACATGATCCCGAATAAAATGATACCGAATCTCAATATGCTTGGTCTTGCCATGAAGTACCGGATTGTGACCAATCTTTATGGCACTCTCATTGTCACATAAAAGAGGCATTGTCTTAATCTTAATTCCAAAATCCTTAAGACATTGCCTCATCCATAAGAGTTGAGAGCAACAACTTGCGGCGGAAATATACTCCGCCGTGAAGGAGGTGGCAATGCAATTTTGCTTCTTGGAAGACCAACACACAAGGGACCTACCAAGGAATTGGCAAGCACCCGAGGTTGATTTTCTATCCACCTTGTCACCTCCCCAGTCCGCATCCGAATATCCCACAAGATCAAAAGTTGTGTTTGATGGATACCAAAGGCCATGTGTGGGAGTGTCAACCAAGTACCTAAGAATCCTCTTGACTGCAATCATATGGCTTTCCTTGGGGTTAGATTGAAATCTTGCACACAAACCCACACTAAACATAATGTCCGGTCTAGATGCACAAAGGTAAAGCAAACATCCAATGATAGATCGATAAAGTTTGGGGTCTACCGGTATACCTTCATGATCCATAGAAAGATTTGCGGTTGTTGGCATTGGATAAGGTAATGGTTTGACATTGTTCATATCAAATTTCTTGAGCATGTCTTGAATATATTTGGCTTGACAAATAAAAGTCCCTTCATGATATTGCTTGATCTCAAAACCTAGAAAGAACTTTAATTATCCCATCATAGACATCTCAAATTCACTTGTCATTAGTTTGGCAAATTGATCTACAAAACTCACGTTAGAGGATCCAAATATAATATCATCAACATATACTTGGCATACGAAGAAATGTCCATCTACACTTTTGGTGAAGAGAGTGGGATCAATTACCCCAAGTACGAAACCACGATCCACTAAGAACTCCTTTAAATGATCATACCAAGCACGTGGGGCTTGTTTGAGGCCATACAAAGCCTTATGGAGGAAGTAGACATGGTTAGGATACTTGGGATCCTCGAACCCCGGAGGTTGTTTAACATATACCATTTTATTTAGAGGTCCATTTAGAATAGCACTTTTAACATCCATTTGATGCAAGATGAAGTTATGACTAGTGGAAAATGCAAGTAATATACGAATGGATTCAAGCCTAGCTACGGGAGCGAAAGTTTCACCGTAGTCAAGTCCTTCGACTTGAGAATAGCCTTGAGCAACCAATCGAGCCTTGTTGCGAATCACTTGCCCATGAGAATCTTGCTTGTTTTTTAACACCCATTTAGTTCCAATGATATTATGATCCTTGGGTCTTTCCACTAGTGACCATACTTTGTTTCTCTCAAAATTATGGAGCTCTTCATGCATAGCTTGAACCCAATCTTCATCTTCAAGAGCATCATACACTTTGATGGGTTCAACATGAGAGACATATGAATGAATACCACAAAATTTGAGTACTTGTCCACGAGTGGAGACACTTCTCCCCAAGCCACCAATGATGTTCTTTTGGTATAGTGACTTTTGTTGCAATCTTGATGCTTGACGAGTCATGATACGAACTAGTGCATCATCGGGATTTTCATTGGGGGGAATATCCTCATCATTTCCTTCATCAAGACCATTGTCCATTCGTATTGGAGTTCTTGGTGACGAAGCACCAAAATCATTTCCACCATTATCATTGGGTGGATCTTGATCACTTTCTTGATGAGAGGTATCCACATGAAGGTCTTCTTCTTGCTCTTGGTCTACCATTTGATTGGTGGTTGATGTAGAGGGCTCCACTTGCGTGGAGCTAGTTCCATCCTCATTTGCCACAAGGTTTCCCTCAACGGGTATAAGTGGACCTACACCCATTCTTCCTATGGCTATGGAGGATGGTTCATCACCTACATCATCACAATCAATTTGCTCCACTTGGGAGCCATTATCCTCATGAAATTCCACATTCATAGGTTCTTCAACACACCCGGTGGATATGTTGTAGACTCTATAAGTGTGGGAGTTCGTGGCATAACCAACAAAAATGCCTTCAAAAGTTCTAGCATCAAACTTAGACAATCTAATTCCCTTTATGTAGACTTGGCATTTGCACCCAAAAACTCGAAGATATTTGAGGTTGGGTTTGTTACCGGTTAGGAGCTCATATGGAGTCATACCAATCATCGGACGAAGGAAGAGTCGGTTAGATAAATGACAAGCGGTGTTGATGGCTTCGGCCCAAAAGTTATATGGGGATTTGAATTTGGCCATCATAGTTCTTGCCATATCAATAAGTGTGTGATTCTTCCTCTCCGCTACACCATTTTGTTGAGGGGTGTACGCGGCGGAATATTGATGTCTTATCCCCTCGTCACTCAAGAATTCATCCATGGTGTAGTTCTTGAACTCGGACCCATTGTCACAACTAATGGACAAGATCTTGGTGCCATATTGGCGTTGCACTTCGGTGGCCCAAGTTATGAATCTTTCTTGAGTTTCACTCTTCTTCTTGATATAGAAAACCCAAGTGTATCTTGTGTAATCATCCACAATTACCAAACAATACTTTTTGCCACCAAGACTATCATATGTGGGAGGCCCAAATAAATCCAAGTGAATGCGCTCAAAGGGCCTTGTTGTAGAGATGATTGATGTCTTGGGGTGATTCTTTTCATGCATCTTTCCGGCAATACAAGAGCTACAAGGACGATCTTTGGAAAAATTCACACTTGTTAGTCCTACCACATTCTCACCCTTCACAAGAGTTTGTAAATTTCTCATACTGACGTGGCCTAGGCGACGATGCCAAAGCCACCCCACATCGGATTTAGCCATTAGACATGTGGCGATATGTGTAGTTTCTTTCGAGAAATCCACTATGTACATACCGTTTTCCACAAATCCAACAAAGGCTACTTTAAGAGAAATAGTGTGAAGGACAAGCACATGATGACGCCCAAATACACATGTAAAATTGCACTCACAAAGTTGCAAGACAGAAAGAAGATTATAGCCAAGGGACTCAACAAGGAGGACTTTCTCAATGGATGAATCCGGAGAAATGACCACCTTGCCATGTCCCAATACCTTAAATTGTGAGCGATCGCCAATAGTTACATGAGCAAATTTGAGAAGTTGGAGCTTTAAGTCTTCTAATACTTCTTTGCTTCCGGTCATGTGTGCGGAACAACCACTATCAATCATCCATGATGTTCCACCGGAAATACAACCCTACAATGAATCAACTTCTTGTCTTAGGTACCCATTTTTGGATGGGTCCTTTTTTGTTAGTCACAAGGGTCTTGGGAACCCAAATAGCATGCTTGTAATCATCACCATATGAGGTGCCTACATACTTTGCATAAACATGACCATTAATAGATTTGAGAAGCACATAAGATGGGTTATAGTTTCCCGCAAAGTTGTTGTGAGTGGTAGTGTCCATAGGAACAATACTTTTAGCAATAATATCAAACTCATCTTCCTCATTAGCCAACTCCCCCTCCTTCACAAAAACAATAGAGTTAGTGGAGGGAGTTGACTTCTTCTTGTAAGCCACCTTGGATGTGGAACCAAAACCAAGGCCTTCTTTGCCAATAACTCTCTTATGATTACTCAAAATATCATTGAGGTTCTTTTGGCCTTGGATGCATGTGGCAAGACCTTTGTTGAGTTGTTCCTTCAACCTATTGTTCTCCTAAATGAGAGTTGCCTTGACACACAAAGGGTTAGTAGCACAAGAGTTTTCATTCACAACTCTTACTCCTTTTAAGGTTTTGAGCTCATTTGAGATTGTACGATGATCAATTTTAACCTTATCAAAATTCTTAATGAGTTCATTATAACATTGGTTAGTTGCATCATTTAAAGTCATGAATTTCGTTACCTTAGCAAAACCATGTTGACAATCAAGTTTTACTTTATCTATGTCAATTGCAAAGGTTTCTTCTATGCTTTCTCTAAAGCAATGTGATTCATCTAGAGCTTTCTCAAGCTCCTCAATTTTACTAGCATCATCACGAGCAAACTTTTCAAGTAACATTATTCTCTCCTCATGTTCATCAATGAGGCCATGTGTCTCACTTAATTGATCCATGAGAGAGACAAATATAGTTTTAGTTTCTCCTTCTAGCTTTTCTACAAAGTTTTCCACGGGGTCTTCCTCAACACAATTTAATAGCGAGGGAGTAGAGGAGTTTGCAATTTTGAGAGTAGGAATCACCTTTGGGGGTATACCCTTGGCCATGAAGCACTTGTGACTCGAAGGACCCTTGTTGTCATTTGGGTTGGAGAAGAGAGAGCTTAAGTTAGGAGGTACGACGCCCCTAGCCATGGCCACCATACCTACTTGTTCGCCTTCACCATCGCTCTCTTCACCACCGGATGTGTACTCAACTTCTTTTGCAAGCAATGCCCTAGGAGGGCCTCTCTTGATGAAGTTCTTGGACTTGGGGATGAAAGTGGATTTCTTGATGAGTCTTCCTCCATTCTCAACACTGGTGGAGAACAGGCCAGTAGCACCGGTTTGTAAGGGCCTTTGGACTCGGATACAAAACCGGTGCTACGTATCCGGGACTAAAGGCCCCCCCTTTAGAACCGGTCAGTCACCAACCGGTTCTAAAGGCCTCCACGTGGGCGCCGAAGAGCGCGCGCAGGCGGAGGACCTTTAGAACCGGTTGGTAACACCAACCGGTCCTAAAGCTTTTTTTTCTTTTTTTTTCCTTTTCTTTTCAGGGTTTCCGATTCCGTATTTAGGGTTTAGGGTTTAGGGTTTAGGGCGTGTTCCGTATTTTCAGGGTTTCCGTTTACGTGTTTCCGTTTACATAATCAGAAAACACGTAATCGGAAATACGTATCCGGAAACACCGATTCCGTGTTTGCGGTTAAGTGTTTCCGATTCCGTGTTTGCGGTTAAATGTTGATGCACCAAATAAAAGTACATATATATATACATGTAACACGAAGTAATCGACCGAGAATTACATAATCTGAAGTTCGTTTTCAATAGCTGTATACTTGCATAGAGAAGGGAGCTGGCAATTGGTTCATAGGATGGAAAAATTCTCCGTCTTCTTCTATGACTTGGGTGAGAAGAAATCCTGCCAATTCCTCTGCAATAGCCTTGCAACGGTCGATTGGTTTGAGCTGCGCCCGCTTTCGTACCATCTTGAAAAGAAGTAGATGAAAACAATTAAGTTATGAACAAAACTAAACATAATTAATGGCAACATAAATAAAGTTGTGAAGATCCGGTTACGTACCTCTAGATTTCTCCTAGTACGGGATTTCTCATTGATCGTCCTGTGAATGAACTCGCAAAACGTAGTATCCCAATAATCAGTTCCCTGTGGTTGTTGCGGGACTTTCTATATACGAGAAACATAATTCAGTCAAAATTAATAATCAAGAGAATGGTAATGGTATTTAAATCAGGGTACGTAGTACTACTTACTTTGTTAATCTTAAAGTGGAGATTGTCTGCCCATGTACCGGGTTCTTCCTTGATGAACATTTGCCAAACCCTGGGCGACAAAAGAAAAATGAATAGAAGAGTTAATTATTACTTACTTGATATCAGGAAATGAACGAAAAAGAGGCCGATATATATATACTTTTGAAGCATCTGACGCGCGGTCTTCCATGTGTCAGCGCCCCAGGTTAACGAGTCCCAGACTTCAACTTGTCCTTTATCGATTCTAATGATGAACAATATGAAGTGGCCGCTGCGCACGTGTACACACGCAGTCATGCATACTCATCAATTACACTTAAGATCAGGTAAGCAAAATGGAATGTCTACAAGACAGTAACACTCACTTGAATCCGTAGGGCCAAAGTATTTCTTTTTTGGTACTTTGTCGCTTCAAAAACCTTAGCAAATCATCCGGTGTATCCTTGTTGAACCTTTCTACTGTGTTTTGATGATACGAATACGGGTCAATGAACCCAAAGTCCCAGATTCCTGCCAGCCTGCATTCACGAATCTTCATTCTGCATAGTAGCGTACAAAAAGAATGTCGTGAGTGATAATTATACGGGCAACGAACGCGAGCTTAACTAAATAATTAAATTACACAAATAAATCACTTACAAACAGTAGCAGCTGAGGATAGACTTGTCGAGGGCACGTTGATTGTACATCTGGAAGAAATCATCGAACCCAAGCTCGACACCGTAATCTCCGAAGTAGTGTTGATCCTGAACTTGAGCCATGATACAGTCTCTCTCCTGCCTTGCGGCCTCCAAGTACCAATCATGTAAACTCCGTAGTTGGGTTGTTAGATCAGTAGGATTTTCGACCAGAGGGTGCCCGGGCTTGTATGTATATACCACATCAGCAATAGTGTAACCCACGTCGCCCATGCGTGGACCGGACACTGAAGCCTGGTCAGATAAGACCTTGAGCGGGGCAATTGACCGTGCTTCTTGTTGTCCGTGGGGAACTTGTTTCCCGCATTTCGTCTGCTCCGCCTGCTTTCATCTCCTCCGTCTGCTTCATCTGTGCGGTGTGCGTCTTCTCAATGTACCGTTCATAGTCTGAAAGGGGCGGCGGTGGCGGCGGTGCAGGATAATATAAGTTATCGATGGTCCGCTCAATTTTCCACTTTGGGATGTCCTTCAGAGTTTCCTTCCAGGTGTCTGGAGGGGGCTTCAGGGGAAACTGTGCGAACCATGCGCTGGTTTTGGCTTTCACGACATCGGTTAGTTCCTCCGGAGTCATCAGGCCTGGTAACTTCGGCGGAGTCTCGACTTTCTTGGATTTCCTTGGTCTCTTCTTGGGAGGAGTCCCGTTTCTTCTGAACTTCAGCTTCCGCTTTGCCGTACCCGTAGTGGGCGCATCCGTCGGCTCACGGGAGTGCACGGGCGATGGACCCTCGGCCTCGGGCTCCCAATCTTCATTGTGGGGTGGACTTGGAGGTTCGTTGGGGGGTGGACTTGGAGGTCGTGCATTCTCTGTACGAAAGTGAAAAAACTATTAAAAATAAGCTTACATGTGGTGCAACATTCAGTAATTGATGGAGGTATATATGGTGCATTTGTACCTGGAGGAGTCGGTGGCCTTGGCGCCGAGTTAGGAAACACGATGTGTTCCTATTCCACAATATGATACCAAGCTCCATTTCTCCAAGTGTCTTCTCGCCTTCACCTCCAGGAATATGGAGCTCAATTGAATGGCATCCCGGCGTAATTGTTGACAACCCGACACGAGCATGGGATGCTGGAATCTGACCACCATGGTAGGTTGCTCCAGGTTGATTCGGTAAAGCATAGCCTGACGCCACCCTGAAGGATATGTTCCCCATTGGCATATGTTTCTCACAGTTTGTCTTCCCCGTGATATCATCCACGGGGTAGTGAGGCGCCGACGGTTCGACTGCACGACCGTATTCTAGCTGCATGTGCGTGGAACCAACGCTGCTTCTATGCTGAGATGGGACGGCATCTGCTACATGATCGTCTTCTATTTGCAGCTGATCAGGTGCAGGACGATGTTCTACCTCCTTTTCAGTGTCAGGTAGAGGGTGTTCCCCTTTCTTCAAGAGAAAATCCACCTTTTGTTCTAATGTCGATAGCCGTTCCATCACCTTTTTCTTGCTTCTATCACGGCTTCTGTAAGTGCCAATGTCCGCTGCAAACCCTTGGCTCCACGGGGTAGAGGCTCCAAAGCCTCGTGTTCGTCCCCACTTTTCGGGGTTCCCGAGTGCCCTCGTCAGCTCGTCGTTCTCTCTATCGGGAACAAAAGTTCCTTTTCGAACAGCTTCTATTGCCTTCTCTAGTTCTGCTACGACTTTTTTTTATTTTTTCCGACCATGGTCCCTGAGCAACAATCATCCCAGTCTCAGCGTCCAACGTTGCCCCCATGCGCGAACAACCAGAACTTGGACCTATCGGGCCAGTCATGTGTCTGTGGAATGATACCTCTTCACAAGCGCAGCTTCATAGCTTCGCCACCTAGGCAGGGCAGTCATGTAGCCACCTGACCCCAAAATATGGTGATATTTCTTCTTCTTCGCATTCTCCGAATTTGTGGCCGATCGGGATGTAAAGACACCCGATTTATTGTACGCCTTAAAATCATCCCAAGCGTCTCTTATCTTCACTAGGTTCCCAGTGAAAACTGGATCTTCGTCCTTATATTTCTTCCACAGTTCTTTCTTCCACCTCTGGAATTGTGTGGCCATCTTCTTCAAAGCCCACTGCTCGACTTTCTTCTTCTTATCGCTCGCTACGCTGAAATTTAGCCATAGCGTTTCGCAAAGAATTTTTTTCAATCTTTCATCGACATAACTAGCTCCAACGTTGGCCCCGGTCTTCGGCTTATTCCATTCTATTAAGTTGATCGGGACCAGGTCTCTTACAACAACTCCGCACTGATTTACGAATTTGCGATAAGTTTCTGGGGGCTGCAGTGGTTTGCCATCAGCAGCAACTGTATCGATCGGGAAGCTTGCGGTATCTTTCAACCTTGCGGCCGGGCCTCGTTTCGACTTTGTCTCAGTACTTGCGCTAGCTGTTCCGGAGGACGCCTAAACGGGAAAATAATGATTCATTAATAAGTGCAATACAAATTAATTGTTGCATGAACAGTGACTTGAGATATACATTGGCAGAGTTTGTTCTGGAGGGCACTTCTTCATCCTCGACGTTGTCGTCGTCATCATCTACTATATCTTCTATATTCTGATCTCCGTCACCGGAGTCGTTCAAAAATTGATTGATAAACGCCTGTCCACCGTCGTCATCACGATATATGGCCGTTGCATTATTAAAAATCATCTCGCACATGTATCTTTCCTTCTCCGCCTCACCCATTCCCGCGAGTTTATCGGCGTGCGGATCATGTGCAGGTTCTTGGGGATCCAAAGCTCAACACCTGCTAGTAAAATTTATAAAATGAAGAACACTTAGCGAAATTTTCATCGGGCACTTGGCGAAATTATTTCATCGGACAGTAATAAAATAATAGTTCTGGACATATTAATGAATTAATAGTTCTAGACACACCAAGAGTTACATAGCTCGGGTTAATTTTTTTAACCCTAATACATCACGATCGAATAATATCACTTATACATAGTCTCGTGACATCTCTCAAAATAATTAACTCCGACCGGGTCCTAAGCCGCGGGGTGCTGAGTCACGGGTGCTACGCATCCATAGATAAGGAACCCTCATAGGGTCATAGCTCACGTGGTAAGGAACCCTCCGAATAATCGACCAACTGCTGCTATACTGCCTATACTGCCTATCGATCAAGTACATGTAGCGACGGACGTGCTCGTCCTCCTCCCTGATACGCTGTTGTACCACCTCCTCAGGGGCCGGCTCTCTCCGCACCGAGCGTGGCCCACGCGATGGCCACCAAAGAATATCCGGGTCGACCACGTCACCCGGATTTCTCACCAAGCCGCGTGCCCCGGTACTAAGGAGCTCCCAGTGCCAGCCTGGCGGGGCCCAGTCCCGCGGACATCGCCCGGCGGGTCCAACAGAGACATGAACTAAAAACATGCCCGGACTAAGTAAATATTCCATAATTAAGTAAAATACCTTAGTGTTTCTAACTTAGTAAAAAATAGTAAATTGAGAAATATAACAGAAATAAGATGAAAATTAAACAGGAACAAAATGGTAACTTAGTAAAATTTCTTAACTTAGTGGAATTATTCTAACTTTGTGAAATTTTCTAACACTAACACACTAACTTCTAACACAAAAATTCTAACACTAAACAAAATTGTAAAAACAAATTAAAGCACTAAAAAAAATCTAACACTAACTCTAAAAATTTCTAACACTAAATTCTAACACTAACACTAACTCTAAAAATTTCTAACACTAACACTAACACTAACTCAAAAAATTCTAACACTAACTCTAAAAATTCTAACACTAAACAAAATTGTAAAAACAGAAATAAAACTTACCTACGCGCGTACAGAGGGCGACGGGGCGACGGCGAGGGGCGAGAGGCGATCGACGGGGCGGAGGCGGGGCGGGGGAGGCCGAGGCGGGACGGAGGCGGGGCGGCGGAGGCGGAGGCGGGGCGACGGAGGCGGACGGCGACGACGCGACGGAGGCGGGGCCGCGGGGGATCGACGGCGACGGAGGCAGAGGGCAGCGGCGGCGATGGCGACGGAGGCAGAGGCGGACGGAGGCGCGACGGACGGAGGCGAGGCGGACGGAGGCGCGGCGGACGGAGGCGCGGCCGGAGCAGGGATTCTCCATACGTGCTAGGAGAGAAGACGCGCGGATGAAAATGAGCAAAATTTTCACAAGTTCTCGAGATATCGCCCCACTACTGGCCTTTAGCACCGGTTTGTGTTAACAACCGGTGCGAAAGGGGCTTTAGCACCGGTTGTTAACACAAACCGGTACTAAAGGTCTGTACTTGGGGCCACATTCAGACTGCGCGCCCTGTATAGACCTTTAGCACCGGTTTGTGTTAACAACCGGTGCTAAAGGGTCTCTGTACAAACTGCTCGCCTCCCGCGCGCGGCGGTTTTATTGCTACAGTTCCCGATTGCGAGTCTTTCTGTTTCTCTGTATTCTCTCTTCTTTCTCTGTCTTCTCTTCTTCCTCTCTTGATCTTCCTCCACCAAGCACACCATGGCTGAAGTTTGGGAGATATACCGTGGTCCCACACCATGCGGCAAGCAACTCGAGGTGTGCTACACCAACAGTTGCGAGAGGCTCCCCGGTCCTCTTGCGCATTTGACCAATCTCTATTTCTCCTCTCCCGATGAATACCGGTTCTTCGGGCTTGATCTGGAGTATACGGCAGATAAACGGGATGTTGCCGTCATCCAGATTGCGTTCAAGGAGGCCGTTTTGGTCTTCCAATGGTCAAGGTAACGCACACGTACAATCTTGCATCTTCTATTTGTTTGTTGCATGTGAAGAATACATGTGTTGCAACATATCTAACACGTATCAAATTTTTGTTGTTGCAGTAGTTCAAAGCATTCTCCGGCACTTGTTGATTTTCTAGTCAACAAGGGATATGACTTTTGCAGCGTTGACATCACTCAAGACCGTCCGAAGTTGATGCGCTTGGGTATTGTGATACCTGAAGATCGCTACATTGATCTTCAGGATCTTATCCATTTGAACGGGTCAAAGACCGGGATGGCTCGCATGGCAACTGCCTTCATCCACGAGGGCTACGAAACCATGAAGTCTGGTTTCCCCTCGAGTAATCACTGGTATTGGGAGAAGAACCCACTAGACTTGACGAACGTCAAGTATGCAGCCATAGATGCATACGTCTCCTACGAGTTGATGGAGGGATGATAACCCGGTAGGCCAACACCAAGGTGTAACTCGGCCCAATGGACGCTGCGCAAGATCCGGCTAAGGATAAAGGAGTTTCTGGAAGGCCCAAGTTCGTAGGCCTCGTAACCCGGATTGTGGGTTACGGTAAGGAAAGTTAGGGTTTTTCGTATGCGGTGTCCGGGTAGGGTTCAGGGTGCGCCTTGGGGGGCAAGCCAGGGGAGTCCGGGTGCTTTATAAACCGGCCCCTCGGTCAAGTTTAGAGATCCAAGAGTTCTAGCAATATCGCTTGATATCGAGCATCCAGTATAACACGAGAGTTGAGTTAATATATCGAGATCGGAGACTCAGCGACTTGATTGCCGGCTACCAGATCGAGTACCATCATGTTTTCCTCTGAGCTAAACCCTCTCCCAAACGCCTGTGTCGTCTTGCCCCAAGATCAGTTACCCCCTGTAACGTCTGCCGTGATTATCCCACGACAGTTGGCGCCCACCGTGGGGCCTGCGTCCAAAGGTGTTTACATCATGGGAGAAGCTCGGAAGAACATGGAGAATCTAGTCATCGGCGAGATCTACATCGACCACGAAGGAGAGAAGATGGTGGACGATTCCGGCTGGGGACCAGAGTCGGATCACCTCGAATCCGGATCTATTGTGACAATCGGCCAGATCAGCATCTTAATCGGTATGGTACGTACATCTGGTTTAAAAGGACAATATCATGTGCATACTACAGGAACTTCTAATAGGGACAAAAAGATACTGAAGCAAGCGGTAAACTCGGTCTCCTCGGCTGTTCCAAGATACCTGAGGTGGTCAGAACAAGATGTAACATGGAGCAGAAGAGATCACCCGGAAAGGGTAGAATATCCGGGAGTCTTAGGCGTTGGTAGTCGCACCGCAGGTTAATGGTTATGAGTTGAAGAAGGTCCTGATGGACGGCGGAAGTAGTATCAATATCTTATACTGGGAAACTTTTTCACGCATGGGTCTCAAGGAGTCTCAGCTACAGAAAAGCTCAACAATTTTTCACGGGATAGTGCCGGGTCACTCAGCGTGCCCCGAAGGGAAAATCGCATTGGAGGTAGCTTTTGGAGAATCGAAAGATAATTATCGAGTCGAGTGGCTCACTTTCGAGGTGGTCAAATTGCGCAGTCTTTATCACGCGCTGTTCGGAAGGCCGGCTTATGCTAAATTCATGGCTAGGCCGTGTTATGTATATTTACAGCTAAAAATCCCGGGTCCTAAACAAACCATCACCATACATGGAAGCCGGGATATAGCAGCTGAGTGCGATGAAGGAGATTCGGTAATGGCCGAGCAGGCTTGCAGAAAAGAGGAACTCAAGTATTACCGGTCTCAAGCAGACCCGGATGACAGAACAACATTGAAAAGGCCAAGTACTGAGGATGAAAGAGCAAAGTTCAAGGCAGCACAAGACACCAAGATGGTGGCTTTCATCAAGCAGGATACTCCCAAACAATCTGCCACAGGAGAAGAAATCGCACGGCCGTTCACAGCCAGCCGCGTCATGGAAACATCTCACCCGGATTGGCTAGCAAACCCAGTACTCATAATAAAAAAGACCAACAAGTGAAAAATGTGTATCGACTATGACAGTTCCGGACAGATTCCCAAGAAGAACTAAACAATGTAACGTGCAGCAGGTTTCAGACGCACTCTTTTCCTATCCAGGGTACCTACTGGGTGCATATATGCATACCAAATGCACGGCTGGACGTATGACGGCGAATCCGGATGTTTTGTATTTGCTCGATGAACTGAATATATGATGTATCAAACCTTAAAGGGGTGTAGAACAAAATAGACGGTATCGCCGTCATATAGCCCAACCGTGGCTACTGGGTGCATATATGCATACCAAATGCACGGCTGGACGTATGACGACGAATCCGGATGTTTTGTATTTGCTCGATGAACTGATATATGATGTATCAAACCTTAAAGGGGGTGTAGCAAAACAATCGGTATCGCCAGTATACAACCCTGCAGTGGCTACTGAGTGCATATATGCATACCAAATGCACAGCAGGGCGTATGCTGGCGAATCCGGATGTTTTGTATTTGGGAGATGAACTGAACGGTGTATGAAGCTGGGCTATATATAGGGTCCTCTGGCTCACAAAGTGTTGAGCTAGGGTTTTGATCCAACGGTTAAGAAACATCTCATCCAACGGCTCACAACAGCTCGAAAGAAACACACCGTAGCCCTGATCGTACGGCTCACAAGCGGTTGAAAGAAACACACGACCCGTGTGATTCTATCTGATTGGTCCAAACGAAACCCTAACCCATTAAGTCCGGTTGGTGTCCCCAACCGGGACTAAAGGGATGATCCGTTTCTATTTTTCTTCTTGCCTTTCTTCTGATTGCGCCGTAATAACCATGAAACATCTTCATCATTTAACTGAATGCTTGGATCATCTTTGACTTTGAAGGGAGGAATTTCATCAAATTTATTGTAATCTTCTGACATGTCTTTCTTGTCCTCGACTCCCACGATGTTTCTTTTCCCTGAAAGAACTATGTGGCGTCTTGGCTCATCGTCTGATGTATTCGCTTCCTTATCTTTTCTTTTTCTCGGTCTGCTAGACATGTCCTTCACATAGAAAACCTGAGCCACATCATTGGCTAGGACGAATTGATCATTGTCGTACCCAAGATTCTTCTGATCCACTGTTGTCATTCCGTACTTCGGGTCTACATTCACGCCTGACAGGTCGAACCATTTGCACCAGAACAAAGGGACCTTAAAGGAAGGTCCGTAGTCAAGTTCCCATATCTGCTCTATGTAACCATAGTATGTGACCCTTTGCCCGTTGTCGTCTTTTGCATCAAACCGGACGCCACTGTTTTGGTTGGTGCTCTTTTTATCTTGGTCTGCCGTGTAAAATATGTTACCATTTATCTCGTACCCTTTAAAGGTCAATATAGTCGAAGATGGTTGCTTGGCCAACAAGTATAGCTCATCTTCAACAATGTTGTCATTAATGAGACGTCTTTGCAACCAACCGCCGAAAGTCTTCGCGTGTTCTTTAGCAATGAAATCTTCAGGTTGCTCCGGGTATTCCGAGCGTAAAATATCCGTGTGTTCCTGGATATATGGAGCCGCCAAGCTGGAATTAACTAGAACTGTGTAGTGTGCTTGAGTGAAAGATTGCTCGTCCATACATGTTGTTGATTTCTTTCCTAGCGTGCCTTTTCCACGCAGTCTCCCCTCATGGCGCGACTGAGGAACACCGATCGGGTTTAGGTCAGGAATAAAGTCAACACAAAACTCAATGACCTCCTCTGTTCCATAGCCCTTGACCATGCTTCCTTCCGGCCTAGCACGGTTTTTAACATAATTCTTCAAGACTCCCATGAACCTCTCAAAGGGGAACATATTGTGTAAGAATACAGGACCGAGAACGAAAATCTCTTGGACTAGGTGAACTATGAGGTGCGTCATAATATTGAAGAAGGTTGGTGGGAACACCAACTCGAAGCTGACAAGACATTGGACCACGTCCTTCTGTAACTTGGTAGAGTTGCTGGATCGATTGCCTTCTGAGAAATTGCGTTGAGGAATGCACAGCTTCACAATGGGTACTCGCACGTTTTTCTGGCAGAAGCCCCCTCAATGCAATCGGAAGTAACTGGGTCATGATCACGTGGCAGTCATGAGACTTTAGGTTTTGGAACTTTTTCTCTTCCAGGTTTAGTATTCCTTTTATGTTCGACGAGTAGCCAGACGGAACCTTGATACTGCTCAGGACTTGGAAAAAGATCTCCTTCTCTTCCTTGGTAAGAGCGTAGCTGGCAGGACCTTTGAAATTCTCTGGATTCATCAGGTCGTCTCGTTCGTGCATACGTTGGTGGTGCAGCCGTGCTTTTGGTGTATCTCTCGACTTCTTCCCATGCACGCCCAATAAGTTTAGCAGGTTCACGCAAATATTTTTCGTCACGTGCATCACGTCGATCGCAGACACTACAACAAGAACCCCCCTACAGCAACGCACTAATCCGTATCTAAATGGTCATATATGTGTTGCTAGCAACTTTACCAACGAGTAAGTATTCGTTGCCTTATTGGGCGTTGCAAGGATATAGCGCAACGCATATAAGTTCGTTGGTAGCCAATGGGGAAACCGTTGCAAAGTGGGTAACAGATATGAAGCAACCATTGTATCCGTTGGTACATAACGTACACAGATGAATACTTTTTTATTTAAAATAGATATTATTATTTTTGGAGCATGTGGCTTGATCACTTCAAAGATTATTGTATTCTTTTTCCTCAACAAGAGAACATATACTTTATAAGATAACCCACGACAACACTCACAATGCATTACATGAAGAAATAATTCAATATTGATTGCTGAAATCACCATCTCATACAAAAAAATATCTTATGTGTATACATAGCTTACATTTGCTTCACAATATGATATTCTAACTAACCCTATATCTATTACATCTAATGTTCAGCTTTCTAATGTACAGATCGGATATCCAAATACAGTAGCCGTTGTTGATATTTTGAGCCTGCAAAAACAAAGTTCCAATTTCAAAATCAATGTGGAAAAAAAATATGAGGGGTACAGTGAATTCTACTATGTACTTGCTCTACTGCTCTCCATGCGAAAATGTCAAAAAATAAAAGCTGAAACAGGGGATACCTTCGCCCCATAGGTTTACATGTTTCTTTCCGATGTAAAAGTGAGTATAGAACAAAATTTAAACAATAGTAAGACCAGGTTCATAGGAATTCCGTGTTGTATGTAAAATAAGTAAAAACTATTGAAAATGAAAGACATAATGTGCATCTCGATCAATGATTCTTTAAATTATGTACTGCTTGGAATTTCTTCAGAGACCTCAGTAGCACTCCAAATCTAAGAAAGCATGCCACAAATTTTTTGTGTCTAATGAATTTGATACAGGTTATAACAACTACATTTCAAGTATTACGACACGAACTTGCAGGTAAATCAGCACGAGACACGACTATGTTTCTTCATCCAGTTAACTGTGCATGCATCACTTAAATTAACTTCAGTCCAATACCTTGTTCCCAGGTACATATCAAAGGCGGGAAGCTTGTTCAGGTCGTGGATTTCAATCAACAACATGCAAATAAACACACTAGTGAGTAGTGATAACAATAGTGGCACACATATACTGATTCAATGACCATATAAGGTTATCCATGAATTTACACAACACTGAATATGCTACAAACCTCCAATTCGGACTTGGCTTCAGTGTCAATTTTTTGCACAACATCTCATAGCTTATGCTGATTCTAATCTGCAAAAAATGAGATCAACATACACATATCCTTTTCTTGTGGAGAGTAGTTTCTAGGCAATACCAGCGGATCCACTCGTAATGACCAGGTACTGGATATTACATATCTGTAAGACAAAATACTTAAATTGGAATATTGCAATCAAAGGGAAGTAGGCACCATAATATTAACCAACAACTAGAGACCGAAGGTACACACAAGGGGCAAAAGAGAGAGCGGTAAGAAAATAAGGACAAGGGGAAAAAGAGAGAGCGGTAAGAAAGTAAGGACAAGGGGCAACGTACCTACATAATCAGGCTGGCCATGAATGCAGAACTTTACTGCTAACCTTTCATCAACATAATGACATGATGCAAGTAACAAAATGATCCCAATGAATCTTACAAGCTGCACTTAATGGCACAATTTGTGAAGAATATGGCAGTCTAGTTGTTTACATGCCCTAGCTAGCAATTTTTACAACTGGCATACTTTTGCACCTATTGCGTGCTCTGGCAACAACTTCAGATGAAGTCCTAGAGTTTCACAACGACCAGATACATTACCTGGACAAGAGAAGGGTGCACGACAATTAGAAGTTCACATTTAACCAAACAAGCAGCAAAAGAAAATTGCAGGTGAGATCAGCGGACAATGATAACTGATACGGGAAGGATGCACAGGAAAGAATACAACCTGATTTTTTTTTACCCAAGACTGAATCCTGGCACCAAGATCAGAAACCCTCACAGCTTCAACAATAATGATTATCTCAATTGTAGTAACTTGAATAGAACTCCATGTTGTACCTCATAATCTCCATGTCATTCCACAACCCTTTCTAGTATAGTATAGACAAGGAAATCTAGGATTTATGGAGTAAATGGAAACAGCCAGAACATGTTCAGTTTAATGTATTAATTGGGACCGACGCTTCCACTCATTGTCGCCTAATTAATTTGCTAATCTGACTAATCCCCAACAAACACGAGTGCTGGTTATACTACATATTAATATCCTGTACTGATTCAGTAAACAATGTTGGGAACTACTCTAATGTATATACGTACATATGAGACATATCGATGGAGAGGCTCCTCCAAGCGCCCGTATCCACGCCTCGAGGAGAGCCAGAACGGCGCTGCCGCGCAGAAGAGGGTCAGATAAGGTATTTCGCCAGAGACCCTTTGGTCCTCCCAGGACTTCAATCCTACAATGGACCGGCCGCCAGTGGACACATCCGAGGGAGGAATCGCCATGGCTACAGGTGTCCTGGAGAAATTGAGGAGGCGGCTAGGTTTGGGGAGGCGATGAGTGGGGGTGTGCGGTCGTGCGTTTGTGGCAGATGGGAGTTGGAGAACTTAAGGGAATCCTGCTTAGTGGGTTGGGCTCATAGTGTTTTTATTTTTCATACTTTGCAATATGTAATGGACAACGGATGTGGCCTACAACACATGCATTTGTATCTATAAGTGAATTTTGCAATGGATATTTAAATCGTTGCCAAGTATGTATAGCAATAGGGGGGTTCTTCTTGTAGTGAGAGCGAACCTCTAGGAATTTCCAATAGGGTAGTTCCCAGAATATAGATTTCTTCTTCCACATGGCTACGTGGTTGTCGGCGTCATTCGGAACAGATTGTGCGCCAGGACCCTTACCAAAAATTACTTTTATATCTTTGACCATGTCATATATATCAGTACCTTTAGGGAGGGTTGGCTTCCTCCGTGTATCTGCCTCGCCTTTGAAATGCTTTCCTTTCTTTCTTACGGGATGCCTGTCTGGAAGAAATCGACGATGCCCCGGTACACATTCTTGCCTATGTATACTTTCAGTCTCGCTTAAACAGTGTGTGCATGCGCTGTATCCCTTGTTTGACTGTCTGAGATGTTACTAAGAGCGGGCCAATCATTGATGGTTACAACAGCAACCCTCGTAGGTCAAATTCCTCTTGTTTGTACTCGTCCCACACACGTACACCTTCGTCAGCCCACAACCCTAAAGTTCATCAACCAGTGGCCTCAGGTACACATCAATGTTGTTGCCAGGTTGCGACGGGCCTGGGATAAGCACTGGCATCATAATGAACTTACGCTTCATGCATAACCAAGGAGGAAGGTTATAGATACATAGAGTCACGGGCCAGGTGCTATGACTGCTACTCTGCTCCCCAAACGGATTCAGGCCATCTGTACTCAGACCAAACCTTAAGTTTCTTGCGTCACGTGCAAAGTCCTCGTATTTATCGTCGATGTTTCTCCACTGCGACCCATCAGCGGGGTGTCTCAGCATATCGTCTTCCTTACGGTCTTCTTTGTGCCATCGCAGCAACTTGGCATGCTCTTTGTTTCGGAACAAACGTTTCAACCGTGGTATTATAGGAGCATGCCACATCACCTTGGCAGGAACCCTCTTCCTGGGGCGATCGTCGCCCTCAACATCACCAGGGTCATCTCGCCTGATCTTGTACCGAAATGCACCGCATACCGGGCAGGCAGTTAATTCTCGTGCTGACCGCGGTAGAGGATGCAGTCATTGATGCATGCATGTATCTTATGCACTTCCAATCCTAGAGGGCAGACAACCTTCTTTGCTTCGTATGTATTGCAGGGCAGCACGTTATCTCTTGGAAGCATCTTCTTCATTATTTTCAGCAGATTTTCAAATCCCTTGTCAGATAATCCATTCTCTGCCTTCCATTGCAGCAATTCCAGGGTGGTGCCCAGCTTTTTGTGGCCATCTTCGCAATTTGGGTACAACAATTTTTTGTGGTCTTCTAACATGCGCTCCAACTTCAACCTCTCGTTTTCACTTGCGCGGTTTATCTGTTCTTCACGAATGACCTGACGAAGATCATCATCAGACTCATCAACAATGTCCTCAAGTTCAGGCTCGTCTTCCCCCATTTCAGTATCACCGTGTTCACGAACATAGGATAATTATCATCATCCTCTTCTTCTTCATTGTCTTCCATTACAACCCCTCTTTCTCTGTGCTTGGTCCAACAAAATAACTGGGCATGAAGCCTTCTTGCAACAGGTGGGTGTGTATGGTTCTTGAGTTATGGAAATTCCTCTTATTCTGGCATTTTTTACATGGACAAAAATAAATCCATTCTGCCTGTTTTTCTCAGCCACATTGAGAAAACTATGCATGCCATTAAGGAATTCGGGACGACGTCGATCACTGTACATCCATTGCCGGTTCATCTGCATTATATAAATTTATCAACAACCATTATGCTAAATCATCATGACTAAATTAATTAATTAATACAAAAAGTTCATCACACGTTAATACCAAACTAGCGTATAGTGACCATACATATATAGTTCTCATAAAAATACACACTGAAACCATCCATAAAAACTCTCTCTAATTAATGCATTTAAAAACAACAACAAATGCGATCAAAATCGCAACAAAGGTAACAATTGACCCGACGGCATAATGATACCAAGACTCTTTACTAATTGCATATTTCCTAATCTTTCTAATCTTCGGGCGCATTGCGTCCATCTCGCTCTTGTGACCATCGACGACACCGGCAAGAACCTTTTCCAAGGTCATCTTCTCTCTTTCAGTTTTTTCCAACCTTTCTTCAGTTTTTTTCAATCTTTCTTTCAAGCCAATATTTTCTTGTTCAACTAAGTATAACTTCTCAACAATAGGGTCGATTGGCATTTCCGGTTCCACTACCTCCTAGATAAAAATATCTATGTCAAGTTGGTCGGCGTAAGTAATTGTCGTATAATCAGGAAATGAAAATATGTAGTGAAAAAAGATAATATACCACATCCGAATCATAGACTGGACGAGGGCCAACGGGGACGGATATCAAAACCATGGCGCTATGTATATAAAAAAATTCTTACACAATAAGAAAATTATATACAAGTAAATATATACGTAAATCATACAAATCAAAATTTCTTTTGGTAAATAAAAACAATAGGCTCACCAAGGTTGTGTCGGTGATGGGGCGATCGACGGCAGTGAGGAAGGGGACAAGGCGCGCGGCACTAAAAAAACCACAAATCATAATTAATTTTGAGCTCAAATTGCATCAATTTGTATACATAACAAAATGAATAACAAATTCTAGCTTAGGCATTTCATCAAACACCTAGCTAGCACAAAAAAAATGAAATGAGCAAGAAAACGAGCAAAACTTGCAATGCCGGAAGAGGGAATGTTGATGCTAACCGTAGAACCGATGGGTACCAACAATCTTGACAAATGGTGGAGAAAAATGGGGATGGATTAGACCTCACAAGAGGAAGGAGAGAGCAAAAATGGAGTTGAGCTAGAGCTGGAAAAAATGGAGCTGAGCTCGGGGTGGTATGTAGGGTTTAGGGGAGGGCTTTAGGACCGGTTCTAAAGGATATGACAGCGGGACCCGCAGTAGCTGCAAAAAATGAGAAAACCTGTAGAACCGGTTTGTGATACAAACCGGTTCTAAAGGGTCTGTCCCCTGGGCCCCCCTCCCTGCAGCAAATGGCCCGCAAGGCCTTTAGGACCGGTTTGTGTTACAAACCGGTCCTAAAGGCCTTGCGGCCATTTGCTGCATGGGTGGGGCCTAGGGGACAGACCCTTTTGAACCGGTTTGTATCACATCCGGTTCCATTGTGCTTGGCTCAATGCCCTGTTTTCTACTAGTGCAATTCTACTCTTGAAGGGGCACTCGGCAACGAAGTGCTCGGAATCTCCACAATTGAAGCAAGTTCTTGCTTTCTTCGTGCTTGAGGATTCCTTCCCTTTATTCTTGGTGGCATTGGATCTAGAGTCTCCTTTCTTCCACCACTTGTGTTGAGCAAGAGCCAAGAATTCTTCATGTGATGTCTTCATCTCTTTCTCGGAGACCTCATGAGTGGATCCACCATCATCACTTGAGTCATTATCTTCATGGGGAATGACCTTGGCCTTCAAGGCAAGAGATGCTTTCTTTGCTCTGTTTACACGGGCCATGACATCATCTGAAGTTTGCTTCATGACCTTTAGAGTGATAAAGAGACCTAAGACATCATTGGGGGATAGGTCCAAGTAGTCGGCCCTTGCTTGTACATTCATCACCATGTTTTCATTGTATGGGCATCAAGGTGAGTCGAAATTTCTCCTTGACCCAATTCTCCGTACAATCCGTGAATCCACTATCTCTCGTATCATTAACAAGAGCCTTGAGTCTTCTAAACATGTCTTCTATGTTCTCTCCATCACCCAAGTGAAAGTGTTCAACTTTTCTTTGAATGATTGACTTCTTGTACCTTTGGAGGTTGACATTGCCGTCAAACATATCGACAAGACCATCATAAGCTTTCTTTGCACTGGTGAAGGACCGGATGTGCTCAACTCCTTCCTTTTCCATTGCCCTCTCCAACATGTGCAAATCATGAGCATTGAGTTGCTCATCTATGATGTCACTTCAGCTTAGATTTGCGGGGTCCTTTGGCTCATACCCTTTTTTCAACAATTCTCCATATTTGCATTGAAGAGCTGCACATGTAAGACTTCATGGAAGCTTTCCAATTAGTAAAACGATGCCGATCCACCAAAGGAGGTGGACCAAGAGGAGTAACATGCGGATGTTGAACATTAGGAGCATTGTTATAAGCAAAGCCAAAAGAATTTCCACCACTACCATTTAATGGTGAAGATGTTGCGGATGCTTCTTTAGTTGGAATGGGGTTTCCATGTTCATCTAAAATAATCTTTTCACTAGATTGTCTAGATGGAGATGTCAATTCTTTTATTAGTCCCTCCATGTTTTTCTCGGAACTATCAATCATAGCTTGGACTAGCTTTTGAATCCCATCCATGGTGACGGGATCATCGGCCATCCTTACCTACTCTTTAGGCGGTAAGGCCTATATAAAGAGACGAGGCTCTGATACCAATTGAAGGATCGAGAGGTTAACTAGAGGGGGGGGTGAATAGGTTAACTACAAATTTTAACTTCTTTTTCAAGTTAACAAGGTAATGCTCAAATATAGATTATCTAGATTATGCAACTAGGTGAACAATCCTATATGTTGAGCAAGTACAACTAGCACAAGGTAAGTATATGACTAAGCTAGTAGTAACTAGTAAAGGTAAGTTGAGGAATAACCGAACATAATGACGTGGAGATTTATCCCGAAGTTCACTTCCCAATGGAAGCTAGTCTCCGTTGGAGCGGTGCGGTGCCACCAAAGTGGAACACCGAGTAGGCCTCAAATGCCACACCGTATCTCCTTCGAGTCCTTCCACCGATGTGGATAGGCTCGAATCACTATGTTGCCGTTGAGGTTGACAACTAGAACCTTTACAAGGATGAGGCACACTCCATAAGATTGGAGGGTCCTCACCAAATCCCAAGAGGCTTCAAGACTCCGAGAAGCAAAATCCACGAGCACAAAAGCACCGGGGATATCAACAAGGCTCGAGCTCCGATGAACTAAGAGCAACAAGATTCCTAGCTCCAATGAACTAAGAATGAGAAGATCCCTAAGGGATGAGTGGGTGGATTTCTAATCGACTCGGTGGAGTTGTAGATCGGGGGTGTCTCCTTCAAATCCCAAAGTACCACGAGGTTTGGTTGGGGATTTGAGGAGTGCTTGTTCTTGAGTTTGAGCTTGGTCAATCAATAGTGGTGAGAGAAAGTGTGAGTGAGATTGACAAAGTCAAAAGGTAGGTGGAGACCTCCTTTTATACGGGGATGAAATACAGTCGTTGGGGGGGGGGCAGTTTTTACCTCACAGCGCCCCCCCCCCGGCCTGGGGGCCGGCCTGGCCGGCCTGGGGCAACCAGGGCCGGGCTCAAACCCACCCCGGCCTGGTGCCCGGCCTGGGCCGGCGTGGAGAGAGAGGGGGAGGCCGGCGTGGGGGCAGCCACCCCAGCCAGGCAGCCCGGCCTGGGGCCGGCGTGGGGGAGTGGCGAGGCCGGCCACCCACCCGAGCTGCCCGGCCTGGGGCTGGCGGGGGCAGCGAGGCGAGGCCGGCCCCCCACCCGAGCCGCCCGGCCTGGCACCCGGCCTGGGGCCGGCGTGGGGCGTGGCGAGACCGGCGGGCAGCCACCAGCCCGGCCAGGCCGGCCAGGCAGGCCGGCCACCCCCCCCCCCCCCTATTCCCTCTTTCTTTCTTCTTTCTTCCCCGTTTCTTTTTCTTTCTTCCACATCTCTTTCCGTAGATTTTTCTCCCTTATTGCTGCAACTTGCATGAGATTTACGGGGAGATCTTTTCTGAGTACACTTAGCGAACACATTAGTCCATCTATATGTTGTAATCAAACACTCAAAATAGAATTTAGAAACTATGTTCTTTCAACAGTAGCTTCATAATTATATGTATCTGCCCTCTGCGTCTGCGTGATTGTTATGTTCAGATGCAGGAAATACGGGTATATGCAGTTAGCTAGCATTCAGACAGGAAGAGAGGTGGACTGAGAAGCAGAGGCTGCCGGTGGTACACATTTTGTCAGTTGATGACAACCATGTATGCTGACTTGCTGGTGCCTATTGCTTCTCTTTTACCAGAAGTCACAGCAAAGTCAGCGGCAGGAACCATGTTTTTGGAACCGGCCAGCAGGGACAAAGTTGGCGAGTCCAGGACTAGTCTTGATTTGGTAAGTTTGTTGTTTTAGAATTTAGACTAGTCGGTGAGAAAGAGAAGTCGTTTTCATGCTTGCAGTATACATGAATAGTAATATCGTCGGTGATTTTATTTCGATCAGCATGCTGTTCATCCCAGGAATAGAGAAAGGCATGGAGAAAATAGAAGTGGTTCTATTTTCTTGAGCAAAAATGCCCACTGCCAATACCAAAATGGTAGACCAAAAATAACTTTGATGTCTTGTAGGTTCATATAGAGAAATTGCTACCATTTTTATCCATGCCTCATCCTTGTATAGTTGTACCATCCATGCTTGCCAGTTTCATATGTTCTCGTGACTTGCAATCAATCTTTGCTGATACGGTGTAGCGAACGGTATTGTGGTACTAAACTCCACAGCGATTAAGTTTCCTTCCTAGAAGGTGCAGGGCGGCGTGCTGCATCATGGTAAAGAGGTACCTGAATCTACTTCAGGACTTGCGGCATTTTTGAAGGAGCAAGTGCCGTACAAACATGAAACTGAAGGAGGCTACCAAGAGCGGTACTCCATTTGCTTTTTTCAAATCTCCAGACATGACTTTTTCCGGTGCTGCGTTATACACGAGTATCTTCTAAGACGATGCTTACGGTACAAGTAACACAGCTTTGAAATATGTGCACCTTAAACAAAGATCCACTGTGTGGATATCTCATTGAGCAAAAGACGGTGGTACACATTTTGTCAGTCGAGATAGCGGCGTATGCTGACTTGAGGGTGCCTATTGCTATCTCTCTATTACCCGGAGTCACAGGGAAGTCGGCGGCCGGAGCCATGTTTTTCGAACCGGCCAGCAGGAACGAAGCTGCCTGAGTCCAAGGCTAGTCTTTCTTTGGTAAATCTGTTAGTTTTAGTTGGTGATGAGGATAAGTCGTTTTCACCCTCGTGGTAAATAAATACGCCATCCGAGCCATATTAAGTATCGCCGAGTTGGGTGTATCTAGCATCAAAATTACCGATAATATTAGTACTCCCTCTCATCCATATTAATTGTTGCCCAATCAGATGCATCTAGACATGTTCTAGTGCTGGATACATCCAATTCGGCGAGAGTCACTAGTGGAAACATGGGCATTAGTCCCGGTCCGTAAGCCCCGTTTGTCCCGGTTGTGCAACCGGGATGGGGCATCCGGGACAAATACCCCTCCCCCATTGGTCCCGGTTGTGCCAGGACCCGGGACGAATGGGGCTGACCACGTGGCCCGTGAGCTGGAACCTGGCCAGGGCTATTAGTCCCGGTTCTCAATACGACCCGGGATGCATGCTCCTTCTGTCGCGGCAGGGCTTTTGCCCTTACGATTTGCGTTTTGCGACCCCCAGACCTCCCGGCGGCCCCTCCCCGGACCTCCCGGATCCCATGAGAAGAGAGGTGTCCCGGTGGCCCTTCCCCGGACCTCCCGAATCCCACGAGAAGAGAGGAGCCTCGGTGGACCCTCCCCGGAGCTTCCGGATCCCACGAACAAATAAATAATACATATATAAAGCAGAATAAGGAACACTTATATTACGGAAGAAAAATATATCGAGCATATTACATGACGGATGGAGTGTATTACAAAATCAAATTCAGTACCACCCGGGGCTATAGTACTCTCCATTTACGTTTAGGACCTCTGCATCTAAGAAGCCCGCAATTTCCTCCTGAATTGCTCGTATGCGGTCCCTTGGTAGAAGACCGTCCCGAAGCCGTTCGATCTAATATAAAGAAGAGTGGTCAATATATATTAATGAAACTAAGTAACTAAACTAGATGTTAATAAGAAGAATTGACGACTAACGTACATGAAGTTGCTTTAAATTTCTGCCCTTGGGACATGTCGTCTGACGAATGAACTCGCAAACGTAGTATCCACACAAGTGATTCCCGTCTCCTTGTTGCAAGCACTTTACGAGAACATGATTTCAATCAAAATAATAATAAACCAGACATGATAATGGTATCGACACTAGAATCAAGGAGATGCTCGCGAATCTAGATAGTACTTACTTGCACAACATCAAATGTAAGCTTTGATTTCCATTCACCCCTGGCCTTTTTTATGAACCTCTTCCAAACGCTACCCGAGAAAAAAAAGAATAAAAAGAGTTAGTAATTACTTGATATCCGAAAATGAAACAAACTAGTCGATATAGTGTCATATATAAATAATGAAATTAATAAAGGTTGAAATTACCGCTGGATCATTTCCTGCATGTCAGCCCACATCGCTAGGGGTTTACGTTTTGGGTCCATTACCATTACTTTTACTTTGTCAATTTCGAAGATTAGCAGAATATAGTGGAAGTTGCGCAAGCAGAACTCATCAATTATACAGTGAACATCGAGTAAAGAAAACAGAATGTTTACAACACAGTAACACTAACCCGAAGTTGTAAGGAAATAGTATTTCCCGTCGGTGTTGGTGAAACAATATTGCCCTCAAAATATTATTTTCTGTATCCTTGGCAAATATCTGAAGAGTCTTTTCATAAACAATATTTGGATCAATGAACCCAATATCATAGATTCCACCTCTTTTGCATTCGAGAATCTTCATTCTGCAATTATAATATATGACTGTACTACATATATATGAATATGCAAATGAACGAGGTGAGCTAGAGAAATAAGTACTTACAGACAATAGGCACTAAGGACAGCTTTGTCGAGGGTCTGTTGCTGGTATAACTGAAACAATTCGTCAAATTGAATCATAACCATTCCTTCTCCATACCCATAGTGCTCGTCCTTAACGCTGAGACATATCCAGTCCTGAGATTTCTTAGTGGCTTCCATATACCAACTATGCACTCTTCGCATTTTCGTTGGTAGATCCTTTATCTCCTCGGGTTTGACGAGAGGCTTCCCGTACGTGTATTTGTACGCACATTCAGCTTCGGGGAAGTATTGTAGTGTTTGCATATACTCAGCAATGGACAAACCCGCATCAGCTGCCTTGTCTGCGTACAGTGTTATAAACTCCGGATCAATTTGCTCGTCAGCAATATTAGTGCTCGGCCCCACCTGGGTATTGGAAATCACTTTGAGCGGGGACGTGGATTGTTTTTTCTGCTCTCCGATCTGGGCAACTGATTTTCCTCTTTTCCCGCTTGCGCTACTACTATTCGTCGACCGCACCATTTCCTGGTGTGACTTCAGAACAGAGCGGTCATAGTCAGATGATAGACTCGGCTCGGGTTGATGAAGAGTCTTCACCATTTTCCAAGCTCGTTCTATCTCTTCTTCGGTCTCGGGGAAATCTGCCTTTTTCTTCTCCTTCCGCTTCGATTTCCACGCCTCGTATTCGTCCTTTGCGATTTTCTGGTTTTCCTCGGGAGTATAGTCATAAGGTAACTTGGGTACCTCCTTTGGTACCTTCGGGAGGGGTGACCGTTGACGTTTGGGTGATTTTTTACGTTTCGGCAGAAACTTAGTGGGTGGAGAAGGCTGACGCAGCGGCGTAGGCGACCGCGCTGGAGACGGCATGCATGGCGAAGACGACCGCGCTGGAGACTTTTGCGCTGGAGAATGGCGAGGATTCGATGGCTTTGCCGTCTGATTTGGGAGCACAATTAATTCCTTTAGCCATAGAACGGTCAAGTTCTTGGCTTCTCCGAGTTCAGTCAACTCTTCGTCTTCACCTTCAGGGAAATCAAGCTTTACCCGCTCGAATCCGTTGACAACTTCATCGACCCCAACAACAGCGTAGCCCCGTGGAACCGGAAGACTATGGTGAGTTGGTTCGTTGCCAATTGGTAAGGCATAGCCGGCCGCCGCCTTGATGGTTATATTGACGACCTTCACGTGGAGCTCACAGGTTGTCATCTCCGTGATATCATCCACCGGGTGAATCATCGGCGGTGCATCATCACCCGGTAGCTGCGTGGATGCAACGCTGCTTTTGCGATGAGAATGTGCGACGTTGGTAGCCTCGGCTTCACCTTCTACCATGTGTAGTGATGCGCCGGTAGACACTATCTGCTGGCTAAGTGTGTTAATTTGTTCCTGCTGCTTCTTTGCTACATCTTGCGTCAGCTTTATCTGTTCTTCAAGTTGACGCCTCCAGTTTGCCTGAGTCTCTGCTTCAGCTGCCTCCGCGTCCTTTCTACGTTGACGGCTTCTATCGGGGTATAACTTTTTGGTGGAGTCGAACGCAATACTCCACGGAGGAGTGCCTTTTATGCCTCGTGTACGCCCTCCGTGTTCCTTATTCCCGAGGGCGCGTGTGAGCTCGTCGTTTTCTCTATCTGGCACGAACTTCCCCTCTTTAACGTCCTTTATTGCGGTTCTCAGCTTTTCTATGGGTATAGGACTCTCTTTATGCCTTAGGTTATAGATTGCATTTCCTTCGGCGTCCAACGTGCCGCCATGCCCGTAGAACCATGACCTTGTCCGCTCGACCCACAAGAACGGCTCGGGAGTGATCCCCAGTTTAATCAGGTCGTTCTCCCATTGCTCCCACTTGGGACTGGAACCCTTGTAGCCACCTTGCCCCATAACATGGTGATATACCTTTTTGGCGGCGTTTTTCTCATTTGTTTTTGTCCTTTCCAGTTCATTCTCTGACAGCTTGTACTTCACGAAATCTGCCCATATGGCTTTTATTTTCTCATACCCTTGAGTGAAATCTGGAGTGTTGTTCTTCTTAACATAGTCAAGGTTCAATCTTTTCTTCCAGTTTTTGAATTGCTCGGCCATCTTTTTCAGGGTCCACGCCTTGACCTTTTTCCGTATCTCAATTTTCATTTTAGTAACATCGGCCTCATTCACAGCCGCTTCATTCTCGTCCACCTCCGGCAAGGGTAAGTTGAAATTAGCCAAAATCTTCGAGAAAAGATGATCTTTGGCTATTTTGCTGACATATGAAATTCCTTGTTTCCGCGGATCTTTTGGCTTATTCCACACATGAACAGTGATCGGGATGTGATCCCTAACTAGCACTCCACATTGCTTCACAAATTTTTGGGCAAAGCTCAGGTGCGCCGTCTGCTGCGATCGTGTCGATCCTATATCTTTCTGTATCTTTCAACTTCTTTGTTGCGCCTCGTTTAGTCTTTTTTCCGGTTGATATACTTGAACCGGATGGCTAAAAATATAAAGACTGTTAATACATGTATGTAGACAACGGATACTTCATTAATTAACATATCTATATATGCACCTCGGAGCCGGTGTTTGTAATTTGTACGGCTCCACCAGAGCCGTCGGCTGCTCCCATATCGGAGCCGTCGGCTGCTCCCATATCGGAGTCGTCGGCTTCTCCCTCACCGGAGTCGTCTCCCTGGGTGAGCTCCGGATCTCCCTCACCGGAGTTGTTCATCCACTGACTCACGTCGGTATCTACGTCGGGCCCGCGGATGAAACCCTCGAGCAAGTTTTCGACATCTTCGTCTCTTGGCTCCATACTATACAAAAAGAGTAATTATATGTTTGAGATCCATTTCATCAAAATTGCTTATAGATAATAACTAATGATCAATTATTTTCATCAAAATTGCTTATAGATACTACACAAAAATAGCAACATATTCATGAAATATTTAAACGTATGATAATATGCATCCATAGATAAGGGTAGTCATAGCTCACGTCGTTAAATTTTCTAACATTCCTAACATGCATTCTTAAATTTCTAACACTAATTTAGTAAGATTTTCTAACATTTTTAAATTTCCTAACATTTTTAAATTTCCTAACATTTCTAACATTTATAACTAATGATTCTAACATTTCTAACAAATCTAAAATTCCTAAGTCTAATCTAAAATTTCTAACATTCATAACTAATGATTTTAACATTTCCAACAAATCTAAAATTCCTAAGTCTAATCTAAAATTTCTAACATTCATAACTAATGATTCTAACATTTCTAACAGTAATAAATAACTAAAAACAAAAACAACAATTAAGTAAAAAAAAAGTGGAAAAAGCCCTAGTTAGGGTGAGATGGAGGCAGGACCTTACCTCCTCTAGGGCGGCGGCCGGAGCGGGGCAGCGGCGGCAAGGGGGCGCGGCGGCGGCCGGCGGGAGGCAGCGGCGGCGGGGCAGTGGAGGCCCGACGGGATCGAGGGGGCGGCGTTCCGCGGGCTGGCGGAGGGCCCGACGGGGATCAAGGGGGCGGCGGCGCGACGGGATCGAGGGGTGGCGGCGCGGCGCGTCACGACGAGATCGAGGGACGGCGCGACGGGATCGAGGGGCGAGGCGCGAGCGGGCTGGCGGCTCGAGGGGCGACGCTCGAGGGCTGGCGGCGGCGCGACGACGGGATCGAGGGGCGGCTCGCGGGGCCGCGGGATCGAGGGGGCAGCGGGACGGAGGAGTGCGGCGGCGCGACGACGGGACGGAGGAGTGCGGCGGCGGAGGTAGGGCGGCGCGCGAGGGAGGCAGTGGCGGCGCGGCGGCGGAAAAAATGGGCAGCCTGGCGGCGTCGGTTCGTCCCTGGGCGCGGTTCTGTGGCCATCCGGGACGGTGACGTGTATATATTCATGGCCATCCGTCCCGGGGTGGCAAGAACCGGGACGAACGGCCCCTTTAGTCCCGGTTGGTGGTAGCAACCGGGACGAAATGCCACCGTCCAGATGCTCTTTTTTGGCAGGGCGCGCCAAATGTTTTAGCGCCAAAATTTGAATATTGTTTGAATATACACATGAATAACTTCTATATACTTTCGAATTTGAAAAAATTTCAACATGAAAATTGCTTGAATTTGCCTAAATTAAATCTGTTTTCTGTTTACCTAAATAATTATTCAAACTATTAACTATTTTACTATTTACATTCAAATCGTTGCTAAGTGCATATATACATACCAAATGCACGACATAACGTATGCTGGCGAATTCTGTTGTTTTGTATTTGGTCGATGAACTGACCGGTGTATGAAGGTGGGCTATACATAGGGTCCTCTGATTCACAAAGTGCTAGATCCAACGGCTAACAACCGCCCGAACAGTTGCACATTACTACCCACTCCGAGCTCAAAGTGAACACTGACCCAAGCATGGATTGATGTGTTAAAGAGGGGGTGTAGAACAAAACAATCGGTATCACCATCATACAGCCCTACCGGGCTACTGGGTGCAATATGCATACCAAATGCTTGGCAGGACGTATGATGGCGAATCCGGATGTTTTGTATTTGGTCGATGAACTGAATATATGATGTATAAAACCTTAAAGGGGGATGTAGAACAAAACAATCGGTATCGCCATCATACAGCCCCACCGTGGCTACTCGGTGCATACATGCATACCAAATGCACGGCAGGACGTATGATGGCGAATCCGGATGTTTTGTATTTGGTCGATGAACTAACCGGTGTATGAAGGTGGGCTATATATAGAGTCCTCTGGCTCACAAAGTGTTGTGCTAGGGTTTTTATCTAACGGTTAAGAAACACCATGATCCAACGGCTCACAACAGGTCGAAAGGAACACACCGTAGCCCTGATCGAACGGCTCACAACAGCTCGAAAGAAACACACCCCGGATCCAACGACTCACAAGCGTTTGAAAGAAACACACGATCCGTGTGATTCTATCTGATTGGTCCAACGAAACACGAACCATTTAGTCCCGGTTGGTGTCCCCAACCGGGACTAAAGGGATATATGGTTTCTACTCGCTATATATATGTATGCATTGCCACACCATTGGCATAAACACATACAAACTCACCACTCTCTCATGGCTTCTACCGTACCCACTCTAACATTCACCAGGCGGAGGCACTTTCCGCCTCGAACTACCCCTGCTCGTGCGGCTACAATGTTCCCGCCGGTTGGATGCTGAGCGCCGGAGGAGTGCCGGTCCCTCCTCTTCCTCAAGGTGTGACGCGTCGGGCGGCCATCACGAACCACTACTACCACAAGCTCACGCCGGAGCAGCGGAGGAATCCCAGTTGGCATCCCGATAACCAACATACTTGGGATGCCTTCTTCATCAATCGGCGTGAGAGGGCGCTCGCCAGGTATGAGGAGGACGGTCTGCCTCCTGGGAACTTTCACGAGGCCGGTCGTCGGCTATGGTGGTACGGTCGGACTCTACAGAGCGTCATGGACTACATCATGGCCTGCGATATCCCCCGCCTGCGGTACCCTCACGCCCAGTCCTGGAGTCGTGATCCTCCGAGGGAGTGCAGAGCACCGTCAGACGATAGTGACGACGACGGCGGCGACTACGACGACTACGAGTCGGAGTATTATAGGCCTAGGCAGGAGTATGACTAGTTAGTAGATCGATGCACTCTGGCCATTATGTACTGCCTTGTTATTTAGATCTATGCTCTCCGTTTAGATTTAGATCCAATCTTGCCATTATGTGTACTGTGCCTTGTTTATCTATCGAAATGCATGTCCCCCTCTTTTTAACGTCTATCGAAATGCCATTAGTCGTCTGAATCCAACCAATCAGCAAAAATCACACGGAAAACAGAAAACAGACGAGCTAGCGCGCCGCTGTTTCCCGGAATACAACAAATTATTTTATTAAACAGCCAATAGAAAACAGACGCGCTAGCGCGCTACTCTTCCTCGTCGTCGTCGTCGTCGGTGACCTCCTCGTCGTCGTCGGAGGTGCATAATGGTATGTCCGGCATAGGCCCCCACCTCGGATCGTCGGAGGCCCAGACTTCGCCGGCGTGGTCGGCCCGACGGAGCTCTTGCAGCGACTTCGTCCTCGCCTCCCGAGCGGCATCTAACTCGAGGTGGCGTTCGAGGCGCCGCTCCGCCCGCTCAGCCGCGCGGGTCTACCATAGCTCCTCGTCGGCGCTCTCCTCACCCGGATTGTTCAGGTAATACTCGCGGACCACGCGGTCGTCCCTGGCATCGACTAGGCCCTGAAACGCGCGGTGCCTGAGGTGGCGGTGGTCGGCGGCAGTGACGATCTGCGGCGTCGGCGCCCTGGCCTCCGCTTCCCAGAGGGTGTGGCAGTCGTTAAAGTTCATCAACGACCGCGGGCGGCTGAGGCGCCAGGCCGCCGCGTCCCAAGCGCGGGCGGCCTCCGACGCTGTCGCAAAGGAGCCGAGGGGGATGCGGTCGTCCCCGCAGCGGATAGTCGCGGTGAACATTCCGTTCTGCCGTGATCGGACGCCGCGGAAACCGGTAGTGTTGTTCGTCCTCGGAGGCATGGTGGTGGCACGACGGTGCGTGGAGTGGAGAAGACGCTCGAGGCGTGACAGTTTATACCGCGCATTCGTGGCCACGCGTCACAACTCCCGCGCCACGCGGCAGGACTCCCGCGCCACGAGGTACAATACACACTACCACCCACACCTCTCTCTCACTCCCCCAAGCAAAAAAAAAAGCGATGGGGGCTGTGGCCGCATTTGTAGGGGAAGGGACATTGGTCCCGGTTTTGGGAATGATCCGGGACCAATGCCCATGCGCGTGCCACGTGGCCTGTGGCTAGGTATTGATCCCGGGTCGTGCCACGAACCGGGACCATTGGCTCCCCACGAACCGGGACAGATGCCCCCAGGTGGTTTCTGCTGCCTGGGGCACACGAACCGGGACTAATGCATGGCACTTGTGCCGGATTTTGGTGCAACCGGGACAGATGCCCCCTGCCCCCTGAACGAAGGGGTTGTTTCCACTAGTGAATTAATATGGATCTGAGGGGAGTAGTAATATTATTGTTGAGGCAGTCCACAACTGAGCAAGGAGACCACGACTCTGAGCCTTATCCTCTCGCTGGTTTGAGAGTCGTTCCCAGCGCCCCGTCGTTGGCCCTCCCCTTCCGCAGCTCCGGCGGGTCTGCTCGTCGGCGTCAGGATGGGTTAGGTGGCCGTGCTCTCTCTGTACAGAGTAGTAGTAGATTTAGCTGTCAGGTTGTTGTTTTGAAGTTGTTTGCTTTGGAGTTCGGCCTTATGCCGCCAGGAGCCTCTCCGCCGCCGGCAGCGTGCACCGGCCGGCGTTGGGTGGTGCTGGCCCTGCTGCTTTCTGTCCTCCAATGGTGTGAGGCGACGAGCGGTGGTGCTGGCCCAGCTTCCTTCCTCGCTTTTCTAAATAAATTCGAAGGTGCCGATGGTTTGATTGATGCTCTGATTTGCTCCCGGTTAGCTCGATTCAGTCGCCATGGAGGCGAAGGAGGGCGACTTTTGGGCAGATCTGGGGGTCTGCGCAAGGCCAGGCTGAATCCGGGTTCAATCCTGGCCGGCTACTGTTCGGTCGGTGGAGATAAATCTCTCTGTGTCTGCATGTGCTTATGGTGGGCATTTTGCTGGGGCAGAATCATTCAGATGCGATTGACTCAGGGTACTGCTTCAACTCTATTTCCTGCTGGTTTGGTGACGCTAGTCCGTGCTCTGGCTGGCCGTGGTGGCGAGGAGAGTAAGGTTGGCGACGGCATAATCCGGGAGGATGAAGATGATTCAGCCTGTATGAAGCACCAAGAGGGTAATCTTTACATGGCAGTTTCCTTGTACTGCTGTAATTTTGGACTAGCTGGTGCTGATGCATCCTATGAGCTTTCTTGCTACATGTCTAGCTGCAATACTTTGTATCTACTGCAAGCTATTGGGCATGATGGTTATGCGTTCCTTCCGTTCGGGACATGCCGGAGACGGGTGAGAGCGTCTCTGCCGCGGTTTCTCAGATCTAACGGCAAGGAACCCCCTGATTTGAGCTCGGTGTTGGACAATTCAAATATACAGCTCAATCCTTTATCTCGTTGGCATCGGTCGTCGCGATTGCTGGTTGAGTCGCTGGCTCTACGGTTGACGCGGTGCAAAGAGGCCCTAGAAGAGTACGACTGCAGGATTGTTGCGTCCGACTTCTCAGCGGACCCCCTGGCAGGCTCCGGTTGTGCTTTTTGGCATTTCCATCTTATGTTTTCAGTAGCATTCTCCCTTTGTATTCAGCTACGCAGGTCTTTTTTCTGGGATGTTTCTTGTTGCCACTGCGATGTAATTGTTTTCCTATCTAATGAAAGTGGTATCTAGGGCCCTTTGGGGTCCGTCTTTGTTAAAAAAAAAAAAAAAAACTGAGCAAGACTAGTAACGCTACTAACCAGTTATCTGTTACCTGTGGTGCAGCGAGGTGACAAAGAATTGACACCTTCCCAGTCAGAGCAGTTTTCCTTGATTGATTGCTACTGCAGTTTAGCCCTTTTTTCTCTGAAGAAAATGCTTGAGGGTCGTTGCGGTACAATTCTGATCCCCCAAGTCAGGTTGAGACCAACCGTGCGTGCATGCATGTGTCCTGCCTGCGACCTACTCCCTGTCTGTAAGTCAAGATGATCAAGCCCATGGCGTCTTATCACGCGCTCCGGTCCGAGAGTTTTACAAGTCACCGACCTAGGAAGCGGTCGTAGGTTTCTCTCGTGTTGCCAACATGCCGGGCATGGCAATTTCTTTATAGGAAAATTAGCTCAGCACCATGACTAACAGTATGGGCGCTAGTTCTGTGTTGCCAGAAATTATCGTAGAGTCTCAGTCCCCATGCCACTGTATTCTTTTTCATTTCGAAACGGCCATGCCACGCTATGGTTTAAACTTTTAAAAATATCACCTAGCTGGTGTTAGAACTTACACGATCTAGAATCAATCTAGATCAAGGAATTGATAACAATCTAGAACACCTTGAGGGATCAAACATTAGAGAGGTTTAGAGGATTACAGGCTCCAGCATTTGAAGACATCGTCGCCTGCTTGGTGCAGGCGAGGTTGAGAGTCGGTGTAGACGTTGTAGGGGTTGATGACGGTCGCTGGATCACACGGTGACCCTCAGGGCTCCACCGGCACTGTCCGGGGACGGCGCGGCGAGGTTCCAGCTATTCCTATTGCTCGTATCGGGGGAGCAGGGTGACTGAGCGCTAACACAGGTAGATCGCCAGCAGCCAGCCCCCCCCCCCCTTAATATAAGCGCATGCAAACAAGAGGCCAGAACCATTAGTTGGTCAGGGCGCGGGGCGCCCCCGATCAGGGCGTTTTAGATGCGTACGTGAAGGTCACGAACGTTGGTTCGTGGGCCTTCACTTATCTCTTTATTTTCGTCATCTTTATCTCCTTATTTTTATTTGTTTTTTCCTAACGTTTACCTCTTTGATTTGGTTCAGTTTGAACCGTGAGATCAACCAACAGCTGGGACACAAGAATGATCATGGCGCTTGGGGAACGAGGCGACGTGCATGCATGTCGGTGTGACACGTTGGAATTTGACGCAACAATGTATAGAGGTATATACCAAAGCCCATATGCAGTTGGGAAATATTAGCGGTTGGGAGTATAAATGACCTTTCAGGTAGCAGTACAGATTGACTACTAGCGCCATATCGTGTCGTTCTTGAACTCTGCGCATACGTTTCAAACCATCAAACATAAGTAACAATTTCTGCACACGTACAGAGTGATCGATCGAGCAGCTTTAATTAGCACACCTTGTAACAAACCTGTTTCCAAGTTCTGAGCACTTTCTTGGAAAATGCGACTCTGGACGAACATCGTGGAAAATTCAGGCCAAGTTTATTAAGGGCGTACGGAGCGTGCTTTGCTTAAACTCCATGCATGACGCAGTGCCGGCAGAGAGAAAAATCCCAACCTCTTTTATTGAAAAAAAAATCAGCAGACGACCGGGTCCGGGTACGTGTCAGAGGCAGTCCGCCCAAAGTTAACGCGTAATCCATGACAAAACAGAGTTTCCGCCTAATTAAGTACGCCGTCATTGCTCAAGTCAACCTAGACGTGCCTTGGCACGCACGGCCTTTTCCTGCTCATACCACATTCCTGTAGATGAGAGCTACTCCCTCCGTCCCGTTTCAAAATACTACTAGATGACTTTTGTTTGTCCAAACACGAAAGAAAGTCATCTACGTATTTTTGGAACGGATGAAATGGCGGTTAAGGGGAGAGGCGTTTTGGCTCTGAGCTCACATGCTTCAGTAAAAATACAAAATTGAAAGAAAAAATAGTAAAATGTTTTTAAAATGCTAAAAACAATTGGTAGTGAACTTATGCAAACGATATACATACGTGTCAATTCTTATACTAAAATGACGTGTGTGCTTCTGTATATAAAAAAAGACAAAATCAGTGCTCTGAAAAAATATTTTTAGATCTCATTTTTTTTAAAGATAGGTCATAGAAGGACCTACCAGTTTCATAGAAGAAGAGGTCAAGATGACCGATACAAATCATAAGGCATACACACCACGCCGATCGGCTTACAACACGCCCTCTACAACGACCCGACGACAGAAAACTCGCCTTGCCCAAGCTCCTACCGAAGGTGAGGAGGCAGGGCACCAAGCCACCGGACCGCGTCACGATCAAAGAAAGACTCCGCCGTAACTCGACCTCAACTCCAAGGCCGCCAAGATCAACGTACCTCTCCCCTTACGCCTAGAAGATATCAGGTAAAGCCAAAGAGGTTGAGAACCAATACAAAATTTTGTTTGGCTGTGAAATTGGGTCTTTACCTTTCAGATATTTAGGAGTCCCAATTCATTTTAGAAAACTCACAAACGGTGAGTGGAAGCCAGTTGAGGACAGATTTGAGACAGAACTTGCATGCTGGATGGGCAAATTGTTGTCATATGGTGATCGTCTTACTCGATCTTATCAATTCTGTCCTTACGAGTCTGCCGATGTTTATGTTATCCTTTCTAGAAATACCTAAAGGGGTATGCAAAAGGTTAAATTACTTTCGATCACGCTTCTTTTGGCAAAGCGATGGTCATAAGAAAAAATATCGGTTGACAAAGTGGAATGTGATCTGCAGACCTAAAGATCAAGGGGGCCTTGGGGTAGAGGTTTTGGAGTTAAAGAATAAGAGTCTACTTTGTAAATGGATATTCAAACTCCTAAATGAGGATGGGGTATGGCAGGAACTTTTAACAAACAAGTATCTCTATTCTAAATCTCTATCTCAAGTTGAGGCTAAATCTTCTGACTCACCATTTTGGAAAGGTCTCATGAGAGTTAAGGATGAGTTCTCTTCGAGGGGTTTTTTTCAATATTGGTGATGGGTCAAACACAAGGTTTTGGGAAGATACTTGGCTAGGAGGGACACCGTTATCAACACAATATCCGACCCTATATAACATTGTCCAGCGAAAAGACGTTTCGGTACAAGCGGTTCTTGGGGCAACCCATCCTAATATAGCTTTTAGGAGGGCGTTAACGAGCAACAAATATGAGCGTTGGCTGAATCTTGTTGAACGTCTAATGGATATTTCGTTGTCTACACAACCAGATAGTTTTGTTTGGAGCTTAACCAACTCTGGTATGTATACGGTTAAATCCATGTACCTTGATCTTTTAAATGATAACGCAGTTTTCCTTCGGAAATATATTTGGAAAATAAAAGTGCCTTTAAAAATCAGAATTTTCTTGTGGTTTATTTATCGTAAAGAACTGCTTTCAAAGGTCAATTTATCACGGAAAAATTGGCATGGGAGCACTAAATGTTGTTTCTGTGACGATAGTGAAACGATTCAACATCTCTTTATATATTGCCTGCTTGCGAGTTTAATTTGGAGAGTCGTGTACATGACCTTTCATATAGCTCCTCCAACTAGTATCTCGAATATGTTTGGGAATTGGTTGCATGGAGTACCCAAAAAAGAAAAGGCTCAAATCAGGGTTGGAGTCTGTGCTATACTTTAGGCTTTATGGCATGTACGTAATGAAATTGTCTTTAACAATTCGAAAGCTTCGACCTTTTTGCAGGTGATACCTCTGGCCACCCATTGGATTCGTATGTGGTCATTTCTCCAAACGGTGGAGTGCCGCCAGGACATGGATTCTGGGTGCGTACGTTTGGAGACGGTAGCACGGGAGTTCTTCAGCCGATTCGGTTGGCAGCTTAATCACAGGATAACATGTTGAGGCATAGGCGCTCTATGTTAGCAATAATTTTCAGATGGTTGATACATGTCTCGACCTTGTGTGGCCCATGAGTTGTAATAAGGTTTTGCACTTTGAATTTTAAATAAAGTAATAAAAGCCGTATGCATCACTTTGATGCAGAGGCGGGGGCTTTCCCATTTCTAAAAAAAGGCAGGATCCAGGCGGACCTAAGGAAGCGCCGACTAAGAAGTGTCCGCCATGATGTACATTGCACCCCTAAGGCCCGCGTTTTGAACATCGCCCAACACTGCTAGCACAACGTCACGCCACCACATCTCCAAATCATCAGGCTCTTCTCGGGAGCCTTGACGACGTCTTCAAGAAGATCACGACGTCGTGGCGCCGCTGCCGTATGGACCGGTGACCCGAACCAAGGGTTTCCCCCGGCACCCTAGAAGAGGATGACACGGTCTATCCATGACCGCGCCCCCAAGGAGGTCCGGCACCCGCGGGTGTCGCCGCGGCCAGCAATGGTTGCAGCCGTGCAGAGCTTTCACCCCGGCCATAGCTCGTGTCCTCAAATCCGCCCGGAACGCTGCCTGGAGGTGGTGGCCAAGGGCGCAAGGCGCCAGCTTGAGACGTGACAGGAAAGGAGAGACGACCTTGTCGGCCTCACCGTCGAAGGAGAGAGGCGTGTCCGCGACCACCGGCTCCACTGCCAGCCCGCATGGGCTCCGAGGAGGAGGCCCCCCATGCCGGCTGGCCACCACCGCTGCCGCGCCATGCCAAACACCACACACTGCAGCACCACCACGACGTGCCCACCACGTATGTATCCACGCACCCTCCTAGCGCCACTGGCACGCGCCGGCCGCGCCGCCGAGAACCGCCACCGCCTCTGGTCGACGGCCTTGCCGCCGCTTGACCGGCCGCCGACACCGCCATGGTGCCAAGCAGCCGACGCCGAGACGCGCCACCACACCAACCTGCAGACAGGATGCCAAGAACCACAGGCCCTCGCAGGCCCATCTGGGCCACGAGCGGGCCCTAAGCTCCGGACCGCCGCAACAGGGGCGCCACCGTCGCGTTGATGGCCGCCACTCCACCGTCGTCGTCGATCTGCGCTCGTCGCGGGGATCCCGCCGCACCTCGTAGCCAGTTCGCCGCCGCACCTCGCGTCGCCGCCACCACGCGCGGAGAAGGTCCCGCCGCCGCCGTCTCTGCCCGGGCTTTGCCCGACGGGACCTCTTGGCGGCGGCGAGGGGGAGAGGGGCGAGGAGGGAGAGCCCGGCGGCTGGCGGCGCGGTCGCCCCCCGTGTCGCCTAGGGTTGGCGATGCGGGGGTGTTTTTTCAATCGGCGGGTTTTGGGAGGCGTCTTAGATCTCATTTTGACCTTTGATTTGTTTCTTTTTTTTTTGCATAGCCCACCAAAAAAATTATTTCACTTCGAAATTTGGCACGTATGAGTACATATGTATACGTTCATCGCTAATATTTTTTCGGATTTTTTAAATAATTTAACTATTTTTTTTTAATTCTAACGGGAGTATATGATCTCACGGTGTCATTATGAATTTCTGGCCGTTAAGTACTACTAGTACATATTCTGAGCAAAACTCAGTACTATGATTTTTGTGTTGGAAAAAAGAAAATATGAAATCGATCGAGCCAATGCTACATTCAATGATTCAATTTGTTGGCGATCGATCGAGTTTGGTCCAGTTTAAACTTTAAACCGTCAGCTTTGACTTTGGAGCTCGTACCGATTTGACTTTTCAAACTTACGCCCGCGCGCGCGATCGACGAGCGCCAAGCGAGCAACCAAAGTCGCCGCCGCACGTAACCGGCATGCAGCTTCCTCCTCTCTCCAAATCTCCACGCCTCTCCGGCCTCCCCATCGTGTTATATATGGACGCCGGCGCCACGACCCATTCGTATAGCTGCCTACCTCGTCTCGTCTCGTAGCACACATTCATCACAAATCGATCGTCGGCCAAGCCGTGCGAGCTTTTGCTTGCTTGTCGCCAACGGGGAGACAGAAGAGAAGCGAGGAAGAGAAAGAAAGCTAGGCAAGGTTTGGTCGGCATGGCCGTGCTGGGGAAGTCGGGGAAGTCGAGGCTCGCCCTGCAGGTGCTCGTGGCGGCGATGGTGTTGCTGGCGGTGTTCGGCGAGGCGGCGCGGCCGCTGGGCGGCGAGGACTGGGTGTCCGCCGGAGGCATCCCGCTGCCGGGAGGCTCCGGCGTCGTCCAGGTGCTCCGGCGGCTCTACCTGCAGCGGCCGGGCGGGCCGGGCGCGTCGTGCGGCACCAACAGCCCCAACAACGGCTGCCCGCCATAGGACCGCAGCCGACGTACGGCTGGGTTCCTTCCAAACGTGTCTTTTTCCTTTTCTATTCTTGATGACGACCCCGGCCGAGTGGTAGACCCGTGATCGATCGACTGTAGGATTTCATTCGTTGATTGGTTTCTTGGTGATTGTTTTTTTTGTCCAGGCGCACATGTACGCTTTGGTGGCATTTTGTACATACAAAAGCATACACATATGTATTGATTTTTTCTTTCTTTTGAAGAAAACAACGGTGGCCAATCTGGCAGTCGGCATATAAAAAGCCCAGCAACTAGGTCTTTTCCTGTAGTGCGACGACTGAACGCCGCATTCAAACAGCTGAGCAAGACTGGTAGTACTACAAACCATGCATCTGTTACTTGTCGTGCAGGAGGTGACAAAGAATTGACAGCATTTCACTGAATCTAGCAGTTGCCCAGGTCAGCCGTAACATGGACACGGCTAGCTAGCGTACCGAGTCAAAGTTTTCCTTGATTGATTGCCACTGCAGTTTAGCGTTTTCCTCCGAAAAAAAAAATGCTTCAGGGTCGTTGCGATAGAATTTTCATCGCACAAGTCAGGTTACTTGGGACCCGCTGTTCATGCCTCACACATGTATCCGCAAGTCAAGATGATCAAGCCGAGCAGCACTCGATCGGGCGTGGAAAATCCATGGCGTATTTGTTAAAATGCCAAGATCAACTAGGGCTAGATGTTCACGGTGAACCAATTGCTATGCCTCTGTGAGGTTAGATCCGAGAAAGAAACTGAGAGAGAGAGAGGGAGATACCACCTTCTGAACCTTTGGACGACGACGGCGTGTCGGTGGTGGTGGACATGGTGGCGTCGGTGGTGCTTCCCGTGAGTCTTGCGCTTACCCTAGATCAGAAGGGAATATTGGTGGGGTGTCTGGCGGCGCGGTTAACTTCATACCGTGTGCCCCGGCCCCCACCCTCTTTATATAGCGCAGGTCACAGAGGCCCACCAACCATTAGGGTTGGGCGCCCCCGATCAGGGCGCGTGAGAACAAGTCCGAGCAGGCCGTTAGGCCTCCTCGGGAGAGATCAAACTAACATTCTCCCTTTGGGGTGTCTGTATATTTTGTATATTCTGCAACCTTTGTAAAGTTCCCTCTCTTTTAATGGTAATAAAATGCTGTGGGGTTTTACCCCACAGTTTAGGTTTAAAAAAAATTCTCCCCGTTGATCTCAACTTTTACTTTTATCTTTATACCTTTTACTTGTTTCATCACATATTGGTACATAGAGTATGTTTCATCGTCACAGCTCAATTGCCGATAGAATCAGACAGCTACAATATACCTTTCTATTTTGAAACAAAAACTATTACTTTTCGGGTCTCTCTCAATTCAGGAATCATAGGCTTTCCATTAAACCCATGCCGGCTATGTAATCTTTGAACACACTGAGTGGTAAGCCTTTCGTTAGAGGATCCGCAAGCATATCCTTTGTCCTTATATGCTCGAGACTTATAGTTTGATCCTGGATTTTATCTTTCACAACATAATACTTTATTTCTATTGGCTTTGTAGTATTATTTGACTTGTTGGTGTGAGCATAGAATACTGCGGGCTGGTTGTCAAAGTACATTTTTAGTGGTTTGCTAATGCAATCTACCACTTTCAAGTTGGGTATAAATTTCTTTAACCATATCGCCTGCCCCGTGGCCTCATAACATGCTATAAATTCTGCATACATCGTGGATGATGCAACTATTGACTGTTTGGAGCTTCTCACGAAATAGCTCCTCATGCGAGAGTAAACACGTATCCTGACGTGGATTTTCTATCATCTTTGTCTCCCGCAAAATCAGCATCTGAATACCCTCTTATCTCTAGCGAATCAGATCTTCTGTATGTTAGCATGAGGTCCTTGGTGCCTTCCGCATAACGCAATGCTTTCTTTACCATTTTCCAGTGCTCTGTGTCTGGATTCTCTTGATATCTACCGAGTACCCCGGTGATAAAAGCTAAGTCAGGGAGAGTGCACACTTATGCATACTGTAAGCTTCCAACAGCCGAAGCATATGGTACTGATTTCATTTGATCGATCTCATATTGGTTTTTGGGACATTGGAATTTCCCAAAACTATCGCCCTTGACTATAGGAGCAGGTGTGGCAGAACTCGCATGAATATTATACCTTTTGAGAACTTTCTCAAAATATGCCTTCTGCGATAGTCCTAAGACTCCATTCGTTCTATCTCGGTGAATCTCTATGCCCAAAACATATGAGGCTTCACCAAGATCCTTCATATCAAAGTTCGAGGATAAGAACTTCTTCGTTTCTCGTAGAAGACTGACATCACTGCTAGCAAGCAAGATATCATCCACATACAAGATTAGGAAAATGTATTTCCCACTTTTGAACTTTGCATAAATGCAGTTATCCTCAACATTTTCTTTAAATCCAAAACTCTTTATTGTATCATTGAATTTTAGATACCACTGTCTAGAAGCTTGCTTTAATCCATAGATAGATTTCTTTAGACGACATCCCATATCTTCCTTGCCTTCCATGATAAACCCCTTGGGTTGTTTCATGTAGACCTTTTCTTTTAGATCTCCATTCAAAAATGCCGTCTTTACATCCATTTGATGTAGCTCTAAATCAAAATGTGCAACTAGTGCTATTATGATTCTGAAGGAATCCTTACATGAGACTGGAGAAAACGTCTCATTCTAATCTACCCCTTCTCTTTGTGTAAAGCCTTTTGCCACATAACGTGCTTTATACTTTTCTACATTCTCATTAGAGTCATACTTTATTTTGTAGACCCATTTACAACCTACTGTTTTGGCTCCTTTGGGAATATCCTCTAAGTCCCAAACATCGTTGGAACTCATCGATCTCATTTCATCTTCCATTGCCTCCACCCATTTAGATGAGTGACGGCTTCTCATGGCTTCTTCATATGAGGTGGGATCACCTTCCTTATGCGTCGTTTCTGTTTTATAAACTTTATAATCACTAGAAATAGCTGACTTTTTACGTCTTGTAGACCTTCTAAGGCCTTCATTCTCTTGTTCATGTCGTGCCTCAACTTCTGGCACATCCTCTTGAGAAGAATGTTGCTCCTCCCTTTCATGCTCAACTTCGGGTTCAGTCGGCTCCTGACGGGCAGGTTCCGAATCTTCACCTCTACTTGTCTGTAACACCCGGGGGGATTTTCCCCCAAAAGTACAATTGTTTGTTCTCTCTTTGCATGGCATTGCATTGCATCTCCTGCATTCTTGTTTTCTGTGTCTCTCAAACCAATTCAAAATTCCAAAAACATATGCCAAAGTTTTTGAAACAAATCACAAACAATAACATCTCAATTTGTTTCACCAAACTTGAATTTATAAATAATTCAAGTATTCAAAGTTGAGATAAATCATTCAATGTGAATTTCAATCAAATCCTTTCCAATTTCAAAACGGTACCAAACATTCAAAATTCGGAGAAAGAAAAGTTGTGCACCTGGGCTTTTTAAGTGCCAAGTGCATGGTTTTTATTTCATAATTTTTGGTTATATAAAAACCCCCTCAATTCCTTTTCTTACACCTTCTACAAAAAAGGAAAAAAGTATAAAAAGAGCTGCTGGGGGAGGCAGGCCTCTCGGCCCACCTACCACCCCAGGAGGCCCAGCCCACACGGCCTCACGGCCCTTCCCACCTTCTTCTCCGTACGGTGATGACAGCAGGGGGGAAGACGCGCTGCTCCACCACAGCCATGGTCCCCCTCCCTCTACCCTCCTTATCTACCCCCCCCCCCGAGGCAGCCCCCCTGGAACCCTAGCTCCCTATCCCTCCTTCCTCCTCCCAGCCGCCGCCACCCCCCTCTCTCTCCTTTTTCCCTTCGTCCTCTGTCTCAATTTCTTCTCTGAATGTTGTTGTCTGAACCGAGAAGAGCCTCCATGGCTGGTTGTTGCGAGCTCGTTGCGCCGCCGTGTGGTCGTCGCAGGAGGCTGCCGTGAGCGGGAATGGAATCCCCACATCACCCTCTTCGTCCCCCTTTCCTCGGCCGAGCCTGGGAGCCCCAAGCTCCACCACGCCGTCGCCGTTTTCTTCCCGGCGCGCAACTATCGCCCGTGACCGTCTCCATCAGGTCCGGAGTGTCTTCGTCGAGCCCGGCCCCTCCTCGAACCCCGGTGAGCTCTCCGCCCTCGGGCTACCCTCTCCCTCCTCCCCGTCCTTGCTCTGGTGGCCGCTGTCGAGCGCCATGGCCGCGCCATCACCGGCCGGCGCTGCTCCAATCTCCGCAAGTGCTCGACTGAAGATGAGCACAGCCCGCGGAGTCACCTCAAAAGCCCACCTTCCCTTTCTGAATCACAAATCAACTCATAGCGCAGTGGTACTGAACCCGTGCAGTGCAGCACCAGGGCGTGGGTTCGATCCCCCCTCCGCGCAATTTGTTTTGCGAATTATCGCTGGGAGATGGCCCCACCCGTCATGGACACCCGAGGCCAGCTCGGATCTGCCCCGCGCCTTGTCAGCGCCGCGTGGCCGCGGGCCCGCTCGTCCGTGACAGAGGTTGGTTCGTGTCCGGTGAGAAAAGTCTCAGATCCAGATCTGGATCTGGTGATTTCGCATCCAGGCCCCTGCCATTTCAAAATCTTTTGCAGTTTGGCCCCTAAATTTCAAACATGAATAACTCCACCAATTCAAATCCAAATTGGGCAAATAAAATATGTATTCCATTCAAAATTTCCTGTACTTTTCAATTATGCACTTTGTTTACTGTTTTGCCTAATTAAAATTGGTGCAATAATTCAATACTTTAATTACACCTTTTAAATTGCAAAATTCATAACTTGGGAAATTCAAATCCAATTCCAACATGTAAAATATGTTTTCCAACCAGAAAAATGCAAGGAATATTAATATGCCATCCATATCCCTGTTTGCATCTTGTATCTTGCATGTGTAGTAGTGTTATGCATGTCACCTAATATTTAAACATGGAATGTGTTGGGGTATTAAATTCAAATCATGCTCTATTCCATTTAATATTGAATAGATCACCTCTACCTTGTTTAAACCTATTAATCAACTCTTAATATTGATGGTTAGCTAAACATCTTGAACCAATACTTATTTGTCCGGCTTCCGGTGCCCGGATTAAATTGCTTATGTTGCATCCTGTGTTGCATCTTGCCATGTCATGCATGTAAAATAGGATCATGCTGGATCTTTTGCCGTATTAGTAATTGTTACATCCGGTATTTGTTCTAGTTCGTTGCTTCTTCGCGGATAGGACGCTGAGATGATGTGATCAAAGACAAGTTCTGCCACCTCTACTTGCTGGATTCGAGGCAAGTATACTCACTTGCTACCTATGGCTGCCTTTCATCACTTGTTACCGATTATTCCCGTTGCCTTTATTCTAGCCTTATGATTCGATGCTTGTGTCTCGATCCTATCATATGTTTACCTTGCAACCATGATATAGCCTTCCTTCCACTTCCTATTACCTGTTGTTTGTTTACCTTGTTGGCCCTCGTGTCGTAGTTGCATGCTTAGTGTTGTTTGCGCTCAAGTCTTGCTGTCCGTCTTATCACCTGTTTAGTTTGATAGTTGGGTTTCAACTTAATCAACAACATGTTAATGCTTAGGGTAATAATAATTTGATGATAAGGCACCGGCAGGAGGCCCGGCGTGGTTTTGAGGCCTGCTAGTGTCGAACTTAATTAGGAAAAGGGTCTTCTCCTCCGATCCATGATGAGCACGCTAACCGCATGTGGGAAGCGTGTATGGGCGCCCCCCACAACTTTTATTCGATTTGCATCTCGTCCAAATCGCCACACTTAGTTCGGGTTTTCCATTTGCCGCATGCATATGCAGGTGCGAACCCTTGGCGCCAGGGTGGAACTTTTGTAGTCGGCATTTAGGGAGACACGTTCTTAGAGTGCTATGAGGGTCCCCTTTTCTTCGTGGGGTTTGATTAGTCGTGCGCTCAATTGCACGTGGTTCTTTGGGCTTGATGCGAAGAAGATTTGGGTTGTGTTGAGTGCCTCGCTTGGTGGAAGGGCCTTTCCATCTGGCGGGTCATTCTTACGTGTACGGCCAAATTGGTGCATCCCTGCAGGGTTAATCTTCTCGAGAAGCCGTGTTGTCCGCGGTTATGGATGACTTGGTGAAAGTGCTGGCTAACAAGTACTCAGACAACTTACACTTAACGATGATAACTTGACTAGTACTATAGATTACCTCCACCATAAAAATGAATGTCACCTTAATCTACAGTGTGAGTTTCCTTGGGTTGCTTCCTTAGTAGGGAGTAACACTGGATGGGTATTGTTTGGTGAGTAGTTATAGTTGGTTTTGTCGCGCTATCTTATCCCTTTCTTTTAGCCGGATGTTGTAGCGCGTCTCTGTAGTTAGTTAGTGCAGCCCGCTGCCGCTTCGTTGCAATAATCCCTTCCTCCCGTTGTACCCAAAGTATTTGTATCTTGTGATGATTGGTTACGCTGGTATCTTGTGAGTATGGTTTATCCACTTGCCAGTACTTGATCGTACTGACCCACGAATCCATTTCGTGGCTGCATATTCCACATTGCAGTCAACAGGTTTGAAGTCTGACGACATTAGCTTGAGAATCCCTCCGGCTTGGCCTCGGCAGGGATTGGACGCCATCGGTTATCTTCAGGGCTCTTAGTCCAATTTGTATCTTGTCCGTAGTCGGACACTATGTTGTTTCTTCCGCTGTCATTTGGATCTTTGTATTGTATCAGTTGTATCCTTGACTCATTTGAGTCGTCTTGTATATACCTCCTCTGTTGTTGTTGTGGATTATTCGTGAACTGTTGTAATGTTATCACAAGTGGCAACCTGAAATCGGTTATTATGCGGATTTGGGTGGAAATGCCGAAATCTGCATAGTGCCCGATCCCGGGGCGTCACGAATGGTATCAGAGCATGGTTCTGATTCCCGATGTTGTTTCGATACGAATGGTTATTGAAGCAACGGGTCCGCAAAGCCTGTAGGATAACCTCGCTAACGGTCGTGTTTGTAGAGTGTCTAAACTATTTGTGCTAAAACTATTTTTGGAAATATCTCACTAGGATTCTGATTTTCTTCTCATCTCTATTCTATTTCTCCTCCGATCTTATTTGTTTTGGAGCCCCTTCTCTTATCTATCTTTCAAAGTTTTAGGATCCTACGTGGGTGGGCGTTTTCTGAGCCTTTAACCTAGTAGCTTCGATCATCGGAAGATTCTTGGTGAAAGAACATCGTCGTCACTCCGAGCAAGAATCTCGTGTTTGTGGTGTCGAGAAGCCCTTGTTAGTGGTGTCGAGGAGATCAACTGGAAGCATGAAGAATCGATAGTCGATCTTCTTTCCCCTCCCGGGTTAGTGGGTGGATTGCGGGGACGCAATCCCTTGTTAGTGGTGTCGTCTGTAACACCCGGGGGATTTTCCCCCAAAAGTACAATTGTTTGTTCTCTCTTTGCATGGCATTGCATTGCATCTCCTGCATTCTTGTTTTCTGTGTCTCTCAAACCAATTCAAAATTCCAAAAACATATGCCAAAGTTTTTGAAACAAATCACAAACAATAACATCTCAATTTGTTTCACCAAACTTGAATTTATAAATAATTCAACTGTTCAAAGTTGAGATAAATCATTAAATGTGAATTTCAATCAAATCCTTTCCAATTTCAAAACGGTACCAAACATTCAAAATTCGGAGAAAGAAAAGTTGAGCACCTGGGCTTTTTAAGTGCCAAGTGCATGGTTTTTATTTCATAATTTTTGGTTATATAAAAACCCCCTCAATTCCTTTTCTTACACCTTCTACAAAAATAAAGGAAAAAAGTATAAAAAGAGCTGCTGGGGGAGGCAGGCCTCTCGGTCCACCTAACACCCCAGGAGGCCCAGCCCACACGGCCTCACGGCCCTTCCCACCTTCTTCTCCGTACGGTGACGACAGCAGGGGGAAGACGCGCTACTCCACCACAGCCATGGTCTCTGTCGAATCTCTGACTCTACAAATCCCTTAGGTGACCCTATCGGGTTTCGACTAGGAGAAGTCATGAGCGCTGGTGGAATCGTCGGCTAGACAGGGGGCGAGATTTACCCAGGTTCGGGGCCCTCGAAGAGGTAAAACCCTTACTCCTGCCTCTTGTCGATCTGTATTGACGGAAAGATCGGTTACAATGGTGGTGCTCGAATCGAGAGTAAGATCTCGAGTTCAAGGCTTTGATGGTGTTGTGTTACTTGATCCTCTCCCGGGGGGCTCTCCTGGACTTATATAGGTGGCCAGGTCTCGAATCCTACCCGGAGAGGACTCGAACTCTAACTAGGTCGGTTACATGTTTCCTATCTTAACCCGCAAGTTAGTGCAGGTGGGCTTCACGTGGGCCTTCTGGAGTATTCCAAGGGCTCCTCTTCTTGGGCCTTCAACCTTGGGCCTGAGAGGGGGGTGTCCTTATTCGCAGGGTCTAGGATCCATATATTCGTCAGTAGCCCCCGAGCGTTTGCTCGAGTGGGGTTTTTCCAGTCGAGTAGACGGTCAAGCCTTTCTTGGTCTGCCTTTCTTATGGATAACCAGCTTGGTTGTTTCCTGTTTTAAAGGGTGTGTTCCCTGTGCAACGAGTCTTCATGCTCGAATGTCGAGCAGCATAGGTGCCTATTTTTGTGGCTTTTATCGCAGAAGGATGCGGCACAGTAGCTTGGCTCTCCCGAGAGATCAGGGCCAATTAATTGCGACTAGGGCAAAAACATTCCTGGCCTACACAGATTCGAGACCTCCGACTCGAACCCGATAAGGTGATTGTTGCGACTGAGCCGTTGTGGACTTATCGAGTCGAACTTAACCTATGGGGGTACCCGGCGCGTCCGCTAGGATTTTTCTTCGTGTTGTTGACACGGAATCATACAGGAGGACGCAACTTTCGAGTGCGATTCCAGGCCCTTAAGAAAGATCTTTTTGGGTCATACCTTCATATTCGAAGAATATGGCATCCGGATGTGCCTAGTCGGCAGAACAATCCAGGTCTTTATGATGTAAAAATATCATGTGTGAATGGAGGTAGGTTCTTCCTCCCGAGTGATTGTTTAAGATTCAATCGAAAGAATTTTCGTACTGAGGAGAGTCATGCCCATATGAAAGAGTTTTCATGTTTGGACTATTGTGCCCGTACGAAAGAGTTTTTCGTGTATAGGGTAGTTCTCTTTTGTTTTAAAGAGGTTTTGCTCCATGATTTGTTCGCAAAGGAATTGCCTTTAATCGAAGGAATTTCATACGAAGCTGTTTTCGTGTTTGAATTTTCCATTCGAAGGTTCTTGAATTTGATGTCGCGTGCCATGACGTCATGGCGCACTGTTCTCCTCCCGATGGGACGTGACGGAGTGGTAGCAGATGAGCTGGCCCACCTAGTTAGCTTTTTGACCGGGAAACGAGACGCCGCTCCCGGTTTTTACGCGAACGGTGCAGTAAATGCGCACGATCTTCTGTTAAGACCGTGGCACGGAACAGCGTTTCACCGTCTCCTCGTTTCATCTTCACACGTGGTGGCTGCGATAGGCGCCACGTAGCGCATCGAATGGCTGGGGCTGATTCGCTCCGTGTATAAATACGGGACTTAGCGCTGCGGTAAAAACTTCCCAGCCTTCGTCTTTAATCCATCTCCTTCCTCGCGCCCATCTTCTTCCTCGCGCTCAAGCTCGTGCTGTCAACCATGGCTGGAGGCAAAAGACATGGCGCTGCCACCTCTGCAACCGGAGAAGTTTCCGCGCAACCTGCGCCTCGAGCTGGCGACTGGCGTTCGCCCAACACCACCGCGAAGAGCATCAAAGAGATGCAGCGGGAGGGGCTGCTGCCGGCTGAATCTGAGAAGCGGGTGCGCCTCGGGAAGAAAGAAGAGGTACCAAACCCGCAGTCGAACGAGCGCGTGGTCTTCGCGGACCACGTGTCTCAGGGTCTCTCCTTCCCTCTCCATCCTTTCCTTCTCGGGTTGCTGTATGTCTATGGCATACAGCTTCACGATCTTCCTCCGAACGCGGTGCAGCACATATCGTGCTTCATCGTGTTCTGTGAATGCTTTCTTGGCATTCGTCCGCATTGGGCGCTCTGGAAAGCCCTCTTCAAAGTTCGGATCTTCCGCGAGAAATCGCGGGTAGACTCCGAGCCTCGCGAGCCGCTGCGCACGGGTGGCTTCGGGATCCAAGCGCGACTGGAGAGCAGCTACTTCAGGATGCACTTCATCGACTCCGCCCAGGGCTGGCGGAAAAAGTGGTTTTACGTCATCGACAACAGCTCGGGTGGGATCGTAGAATTCCACCCGTTCGCTGTTTTGAAGAGGCAGAAGTCCTGGGCGCATAAGCTGTCAGCCGAAGAAACTCAGGTCGTCACGCCCCTACTCGCAAGGGTGTCCGCTCTCCGGGATCAGACTGCTGGAGTGGTGCTCAACGGGCTGCACCTGGCGAGTATTTTTCTGAAGCGCAGGATCCAACCTCTGCAGCAAAGGCCTTCCACCAAGTGGGAATACCAAGGAGCTGAGGATCCTAGCCGAGTGAGCCGCGAGGAGCTTTCGAACGTTGAGTTCGAGAAGAAAATCGCGGCTATCACTAGCTTGAAGGTGGGGGAGAAGTTCCCCGACTGCACAGTCGAAGCCTTCGACGCTTCGAAACCTCCACCAGCCGCGGTTAGTTTATCCTTCCTGTCTTCTATTATTTTCTTCTTTGCTTTGAGCTTTAGTCGACTGAATTTTTTCTTGCCTTCTTCTGCCTTCTTTGTAGAGCCTAGCAGTGGCGAACTGCTACCCTCCAGTTGCGGGAGAGGATGCCTCGGAGTTATTGGCGAGTCACCTGGACAGCTTAGCCGATACCAGTGTAGCCGATGCTTCTTCGAGTTCCGAGGACGATTCTTCGGATGGTGCGGAGGGCTCGAATGGCGGCCTTCATCACCACAAGCGTCGTCGAGTGGATGATAACGAGGCTACTTCCAAGGATAACTCCTTGGAAGAATCGCCTGGGAAGGCTCCTATCTCCGCGACTCCACTTCGCTCACTCGCCCCTTCCCCTTCATTCCCAGTAATCGCGCCCGCTTGGAACGCGGATTTGCTGGATGAAGATGAAGATGAAGATGATGAGTAAGTTCTTATTCTTGTCCTTTAGTCGAACTTTTTTCTTCGCACCTATGTTGATGTTTATTTGTTGCAGTTTGCAAACCATCAGTCCTCGCAGGTATGCTTCTTCCGTTCCTCCCGAAAAGAGGAATAGAGCAGGAGCTGCGGGTGAGACTCCCACTGCTGGCACTGTCCAGAATTCTCCCAGCGCAGCCCCCCATGCGGCGACTGTGGAACGTGAGGCTCCTAGCTTTGCCGCCAGGACTTCAGCTTCGAAAGAAGTGACGGACAGCTCCATAGATCCCCTCTCCCGCGCCACGGGCCTGGTAAACTTTTTCCATCCGTCATGAAATTTTTATCGGGTGCACGACAGGGCTCCCGATGGGAGTAGCCCCCGAGGCTGTAGTCGATCGCGTGCGATCGGCTACAGGCTCAAAGTCTTTTTCTTCTTCTTGATTTTATCGGGTGCACGGCAGTGCTCCCGATGGGAGTATTCCCCGAGGCTGTAGTCGATTGAATTCAATCGGGTACAGGCTCTAGTTTATATCTTCTAATTCTTCTACCAATGTATTTTTTGTAGTCGCTTGTTGACTCTCTTGCGACGATTGGTCGTCGAGTTATTCTTGCCGAGTCGGAATGTGAGTCGCTTCGATCAGACCGCAGTCGACTCCTGTCCGAGAACGAGCTTCTTAAGAGTAAGTCTTATCATCTTTTCTTCTTCCTATTCTTTCTTCAATTCTTGATTTCTGACAAGTGTTTCTATGCAGCCCGACTCGAATTCGCGGAATCCGAGAAGGGCAGTCTCTCTGAGCGGGTAACCACTCAGGGGGCTGATCTAGCGGCCATCCGACAAGAACTGGAGACCTCCCGCATGCGATCGGAGGATCTTGAAAGGCAACTTGCGGATGCGCGGAAAGCTCTAAAGGATCAAGAGGATGCTGGCAATAAGGCCGATGCTGACCTTGTCACGTTCCTCCGTCCCCTTGCTGAGCGTCTCGCGGGTAAGTAGTTTAAACTCTCGCGATTTCATCTTTTATCCCGCTGAACTCGCCAAGTCTTGACATTCTTTTCTTTTGCAGGTCTTCTGGATGTTCCTCTGGAGATCCCTGGGATCCAACGGGTAGACGTGCTAACCGACACTCTTGCTCAACTCAAGAGGCACGCCGAAGGAGTTTGCTCCTTGATTGGCGATGCCACTCATGTGTTGACGCAACTGCACGGTCGCTTCCTCGCCAACGCTGCACCTCCATCTGCGCTAGACGACTTGCTGAAGATCTTTTCGAAGAGCAATCTCTTGGATGCCTACGCGGTCGCCCAGTCGGAGTCTGGCGCAAAGACTGCGATCCAGTTTGCGCTGGCGCATGGATTCACTGGTTTGGAGGAAGCCTACTCGGCTCTTCCAGTCGACCCCTCCACGGGCAAAAAGGTACGGCTCTCTCGTTTTGGCGAACAAGCCGCCATCCTTGCTCGGAAGCTGTCTGAGCTATTTGCTCGACTCACAGGAGGGGCGACTGCCGCTAGCGGGAGTACCACTTTAGCTTCGTAGTTTTGTATTCCTTTTTCGTTTTGAATGTAATGAACCTTGGGATGTATTCCCGTATTATCTTTAATCGAAATGTTTGCCTGGAAATTGCTTCTGGTAGTTTGTGTATTCTCTCCCGATGGGAGTAGCCCCCGAGCATTCGTCAACTGTGCGACTAGAGGTACTTCGAATAGGGCGTCTTACTTCTTTCCATGTATTCTTCCAGGCTACTGGATTTGTCGCAGAATCCTCAGGTGGACTTGCTGCCCGAGCTGATCCACTTGTTGCAGCTGTTGGGTCTTTGGCGGGTCTTCGTGATCGTGTAGCTGATGGCGAGCGCAAACTGAAAGTGTTGCGTGGGGTAGCCGATGTGGCGAAGTCCAAGAAAAAACTAGCGACTGAACGCGAACAGTTTGTGATGGACGAGCTGGCTTCCGTTGCTAGGGAACTGTTGTGTAAGTAATACAGCCCCCAAGTCTTCTTTGTCTTTCTTCCTTATCTGATCACGCACTCTTTTCTTCAGTTGTTAAGCCGGATGATAGGGAGGAAAAACAGTGGGTGGAAAACCACATTCTTCAAGAAGCTGGCAGCTCAAGGCCTCATGCGAATAATTTTTGGTCTGATCGCAGCCGAGGTTTTGTGTTAGCTACTTTGAAGTTCCGTGTCTCTCAGATAAAAGTTCTCGTGAGTTCTTTTCACGAGGTCTTGACCGGGATAAACGCTGCATTCTACCCGCTTGAGAGGGGTCCTGAAGATTGGAGGTATCTCCTTGGGCTCTTCGGGCAGGAGGGAGAAATTCGCGAGTGCGTGCGCAACCAGATGATTTGCGGCGCGGTGGTGGCTCTCTCCTTTGTCCGAATACGGCATCCTGAAGTAGATTTTAACTCCGTAGCTAGCCTCCCAGATGGACCAATCGATGATATTTCTCCGTATTACGATGCTGTTCGTCCTGCAGCGGAGAAAATCATTCGATTGACCTCTGAGGAAGTAGAGATAGTGTTGGCGACTGAAATGCTTATCGCCATGACTGATTGTTGAATGTGTATATTCTATCATGCTGTATAGCTTGTAAAAACTGTTTATAAGGTGTGTAACCTTGTGTGTATGAATTTTCTTGTGATGCTTAGTTGTAGGCTTTAGCCCCCGTGTTTTTATGGGGTGTGTACTTGTAACTATTTAGCATGTAAGAATAGATAATCTTCGAGTAAATATGGATGAGAAACCATGTATTTTATTGCTATGACTGAGAAGTCATGTATTCGGGCTACAAGAGTGGCTAGTATAGCCTTATTTGTTGTGATAATAAGTAATCCTAGGGATAAAATTTGCGGAGGTGTGCGATATTCCAAGGATTGGAATAGATTCCTCCAGTGGACGGATTCTTCAGCCTGTAGGCTCCGCCTGGGATGACTTCGTGTATGAGGAAGGGTCCTTCCCAGGGTGGCTCGAGCTTGTGTCCTTCCTTCTGCTTGAGCCGTAGCACTAGATCTCCAACCGCGAATGCTCTGTGGCGTATGCGGCGACTGTGATAGTTTCGCAGTGATTGCTAATATACTGCGGATCTTGCGAGCGCGATGTCTCGCATCTCGTCGAGTGCATCCATATCTTCTGCGAGTGCCTTGTTGGAGGTTTCTTCGCTGTAGGCCACAACTCGTGGGGCGCTGAATCTAACATCCTCGGGTAGGACTGCTTCTGCCCCGTATACCATGAAAAATGGTGTGTATTTTGTGGATCGGTTTGGAGTTGTGCGGAGGCTCCATAGTACGGAGGGTAGCTCTTCTGCCCAATGTCCTGCGGCGGGGTGTAGACGATCGAGTAGACGTTTCTTGATGCCAGCCGAAACTAAGCCGTTGGATCTTTCGACTTGACCGTTCGTTTGCGGGTGGGCAACTGAAGCAAACTTGAAGTTGATGCCCTTTTCCTCGCAAAACTGTTGCGTTTCCTTTGCTATGAAGTTTGTACCATTGTCTGTAATGATGTCGTGTGGCACACCAAATCTGCATACAATGGAGTCGAGGAATTTGACGGCGCATTGGGCGCTAGCCGAAGTTACTGGCATGGCCTCGATCCATTTGGTGAACTTATCGACTGCGACCAGCAAGTGCGTATATCCGCCAGGCGTGGATTTGCGTAGTGGTCCAACCATGTCCAGCCCCCGTTGTGCGAAGGGCCAGGCAATGGGTATCATGTGCAATTCCGTAGCAGGTGTATGTGGTCTTGGTGCGAATCGCTGGCAAGCATCGCATCGCTCGACCAGGTCCTTTGCATCGGTAGCTGCTGTTAGCCAGTAGAATCCCGCTCGGAAAGCCTTTCCCATGATTGTTTTCCAGCTAGCATGATGTCCGCAGTCTCCTTGGTGGATGTCCTGGAGTAATTCTTTGCCGTCTTCGGGTGCGATGCAGCGCTGAAGTATACCCGAGATGCTTTGCTTGTATAATTCTCCGTTGACTACCCGAAAGGATTTGCTGCGTCTCACTATTTTTCGAGCCTCGCGTGGATCGGCCGGGAGCTGTTTGTTGATCAGGTAGTCGAGATATTTCTGCGTCCAGACTGGCTCGACTAGGAAAACCTGTCGTGATATATTATGGGTAAGCTCGATAATGGCGACTTGCGGGCTGACCTCTGTTTCTGACGCTGCGGGTGTTCCTGTAGCTTTCTTGACTTTGACCGATCGCTTGATCATCCGTTCGAAATATATTCCTGGTGGTATGGGTGTATTTGTGGAACCCATGTTTCCCAGCCTATCTGCTTCTTCGTTGCTTGATCTTGCAATGTGCTTCAACTCGCACCCTTTGAAACTTCCTTCGAGTAGATTGTACATATCGCGATACGCGACCATGTTTTCAGCAATTGCATCACATTCTTTCATTGTCTGCTGCACAATGAGATTGGAGTCGCCGTAAATCATTAATCGAGTAGCTCCACAGGCGACTGCCATCTTCATCCCATGCAACAGGGCTTCATATTCTGCGTCGTTATTCGATGCTGGATCATCTGGTGGAAAGTCCAATCGCAGGACGTATTGCAGTTTGTCTCCCTGTGGCGATATGAGCACAATTCCTGCTCCTGCTCCTTCGTTTCTTTTGGACCCGTCAAAATACATTATCCAATTGCTTGTGTACTCAGGCGGCCCGGGCGTTTGTAGTTCTGTCCATTCTCTTAGGAATTCCACGAGCACCTGAGATTTGACTGTGTTGCGCCCTGCGTAAGTGATGTCCCAAGCGCCTAACTCGATGCTCCATTTGGCTATTCTTCCGGATTCCATGGGGTTGTTCATGATTGTCCCGAGTGACGCATCATTAACCATTGTGATGGCGTGTTCCTAGAAGTAGTGCTTGAGCTTTCGGGCTGTAAGGACCACCCCGTATGCGAGCTTCTGGTAATGAGGATATCGTTGTTTGCATGGCGAGAGCACTTCGCTGATGTAATAGATTGGACGCTGAAATCCGTACGCTTTGCCCTCCTCAGGTCGTTCGACTACGACTGCTGTGCTGATGACCTGGTTTGTGGCGGCTAGGTATAAGTAGAGTGGCTCCCTTTCTTGCGGTGTTGCAAGGACTCACCTACTTTGCAATGATCGCTTTAAGTCCGCGAATGCTTGCTTAGCTTCCGGTGTCCACTCGAATTTGTCCGTCTTCCTCAACAGCTTGTAGAAGGGTAACGCTTGCTCTCCCAATCGTGCGTTAAACCTGCTCAGGGCGGCCAGTCGCCCTGCAAGCTGTTGGACTCCGCGTAGATTAGTTGGCTCCTTCATTGTCAAGATTGCTTGTATTTTCTCTGGGTTGGCTTCGATGCCTCTGGCGGATACCAGGTACCCGAGAAGTTTCCCTGCTGGAATGCCGAAAACGCATTTTGTAGGATTGAGCTTGATCCTATATGCGTTGAGGGCATCGAATGTTTCTCTAATATCCTCGAGGAGTGTGCTCTCAACTCGAGTCTTGATGACTATGTCGTCAACGTACACTTGTACGTTCTTGCCAATGAGCTTGGCGAGGCATTTTTGCATGCAGCGCTGGTATGTTGCGCCTGCGTTCTTGAGCCCGAAGGGCATTGTCGTGTAGCAGTAGACACCGTGAGGTGTGATGAATGCTGTCTTTTCTTCGTATTCTCTTTTCATCCGGATCTGATTATATCCCGAATAGGCATCCAGGAAAGAGAGGCGTTGGCAGCCTGCCGTAGAGTCCACGATCTGGTCGATTCGCGGGAGGGGAAAGTTGTCCTTGGGGCAGTGCTTTTTTAACGATGTGTAGTCGATGCATACCCGAAGGATGTCCGTGTTCTTTTTGGGGACCAGTACCGGGTTTGCTAACCAAGTGGATATCTTGATCTCCCTGATGAATTTTGCTGCTAGCAATCTGTTTACTTGTTCTCCAAGCGCCTTCTGCTTGGGTTCTGAAAATCGTCGAGTAGTTTGTTTGATTGGTTTGGCATCTGGAAAGACTTCGAGTGAGGGCTCGGAAAACTCCCTGGGTATTCCTGGCATATCTGATGGCTGCCAGGCGAAAATTTCCCAGTACTCACGGAGGAGTTCGACGAGCGCGCTTTCCTATGCTTGCGGAAGGGTGGTGGAAACCAGCACTGTCTTCGCAGAATCTGTCGGGTGCACTTGATGCTTTCGAGTGTCGCTGTTAGCGCTGAACTCCAGTTCAGGCGCGTTTTTCTTCGTGAGGGGCATCACGGAGTGATCCGTGGTTTTTGCCAGCTCTTGAAGTTCTTCTTGCATCCCAAAAGATTTTGCGATCTTATTAAATTCAATGTCGCATTTGTTGGATTTCTGAAAATCTCCGTCGATGGTGATTACGCCATGTTCTCCAGGTAATTTGAGCTTCAGGTAGGCGTAATGCGGTACTGCCATGAATCTGGCGAACGCTGTTCGACCAAGAATGGCGTGGTACTGCGAAGGCCAGTCGACAACTTCGAAGTCGAGGAATTCTCTTCTGTAGTTGCTCTTAGTGCCCAGCACAACTTCTAGGTTAATTGTTCCGAGTGGACGGATTGCTTTTCCTGGAACTATCCCGTGGAAGGATGTTTCTGATTCCTGGAGGCCGTCCAAGTTCCTGTTCATCCGACGGAGTGTATCCGCGTAGATAATGTTGATGCCACTGCCACCATCCATGAATATGCGGGCCAAGTCGTAGTTGCCAATTTGTGCTTGGATGACAGGGCGGCGTGTCCTGGTCGATAGACTCGTGGCGGGTGGCCTTCATCGAGAATGTTATTGGCTGGTCCGCCATCTTTAAGTATTCTGTTTTTGTTGGCGGTGTCTGCACGGCCATGCACAATTGCCTTGTGTTAGTCTTTTGAGCTCTGCGGGATGGACATACCTTCTGGATCATCGCGAGTTGCCCTGCTGGATTCGGGTATGCGTTGGCCCCGGAGTTTTGAGCTGGCGGTGCAGGTAGCGCGGCTAATGTCATGTTTGGATTTGCTGGTTGAGGTGGGGGTTGTGGCGGCTGGAATCCTTGGTGGCCTCCTCCTGGAAGCGGTGGGTAATTTTGCGCGTGTGCAGCTCTTTTCCTTGCGAGTGCTTCTGAGATATCAATAAACTTTCGGCAATCCTTAAGAAGGTGCGTTGCCTTAGTTTTGCCCGTGCGTTTATCTGTAAATAGATGTAGCGAGCAGTATCCATCGAGGTCTTCGTCAGGTGATTTTTCTTCAGCTTTTGGTCTCCACTCGCGATTCCCACGGCGACCGGAGTCGCGGCCTCGCGTGAATTCCGCTGCGACTAACTCCTCTCTGTCTTCGTGATCGTAACATTTTCTCCTCTTCCTTCGACTATGACGATCTTCATCATGTGCAGGTGATGATGCCCTCTCATTGCGCACCGCATCTTCTCCGTTAGCCCATTTTTCGGCTATGTTAATCAGCTCCCCAATAGTCTTGGGTGCGGCTCTACCCAGTTCTTCTCTGGAAGCCGTTCTTCGGGCGCCTTTTGCGAAGGCTTCAATCGTTACTTCTTCTGAAATGGTTCCTGCGGTATTCCTGAGCGTAGTCCATCGCTGGATATACTCGCGGATGGATTCGTCACTTTTCTGCTTGCATGCTCGCAGTTCTTCAATGGTGGCTGGCCTCTTGTAAGTCGACTGAAAATTTTTGCAGAAATCGCGGTGCAAATCATCCCACGATGCGTAGCAATATTTTGGTCGTCTCTCCAGCCAACTGCGAGCCGCGCCGGCGAGATGCAAATTGAGGTATTGCATAGCCGTGTTTTTATTCCCACGTTGGCATTTTACTGCCGTGAGGTAATCGCTTAGCCATTGAGAGGGCTCGAGTGAGCCGTCGTATTTCGTTACTTCCGTGCTAAGCTTGAATCTTTTGGGTAGGGGCGCCTCGCGGATACTGCAGGCAAAGCAGAGAGCGCCGCAGGTTTCGTCATCCGAAGAGCCAGACGAGGAGTGCTCGCGATATCGCGAAGCCCTCGCCTTATCCACCCTTTTTTGCGCGAGGTCTGATCGCGCGTCGTACTCTGGCCGGTCGCGGTCAGTATCCTTCCTTGGCTCCTTCCTTCGCTTTCGCGAGCGGCTGCTATGATGCCGTGAGCTCTTGTCTCTCGGACTGCCTTCGCTGCTACTTCGACTGTCATCACGGCGCCGTGCTTCTTTTCCTCGACCACGACGTGGTGACCTGTCCCTTCTTGGCGAAGAACTCCTACGTTTGCGGGATGCTTCCCTATCCTTGTCCTTCTCCTTCTCCTGTTCCTTCTCCAGCTGCTCTGCCTTGCGGCCGCCAGCCCTAATCCCTTGCGCACTTGTTTATATTGTTCCGCCCGAGGATCACTTTCCGTCGGTTGGTTCATCTGCATGTAAGTTGCTGCGGCCGGAACCGCGGGGGCAGGAGTTTGCGGGTAGACATTGCCATCGTCGTCGACTCGCATGAGGGAAGGAGTGACCGATCTGGTGGTTCCGGCTAGGGACTCATTGTTCCTGGATGTAGATGCGTGTCCCTTCCTCGCGGGTCGGGTTCCAACCGAGGGTGTTATGGACAGCCCGGCTCGCCTTTGGCTCGACTCGTCCGCAGCTCTTCTTCGGCGGGCCAGGTCTATTCGAGCGTCCTTGATAGTCGTGGCTGCTCTCACTAGGTGATAGTGGTAGGCAACCATGTCTTCGTGTGAAGCCCCGGATGCGGGTGGCTTGCTCGTTCGCATAGCCTCCTTTGCTTGGTTCCAGGACTCCCGTGAGACGCCGATTATGTTGCGCTCTGCCGCGCTGTGTTCTATTTCCGAGGCTTGTTCCGATTCCGCCATGCAGACTTGAGCCAGTCGAGGCTCGTGCGTCCTAGGCGTAGGTCGAAAGTTTCTTCGAATTCTAGATGGTTCCTCTGTCGAGAGGGTATGGTAGTCGTTGTCGTTGAAGCGGATGGACTCGCCGCTTTTCTCCAGATGACGGAGTGAGTCGACAGCTCCAGATTCAGTTTCCGATTCATCCGAGAAGTGGAGGATTCCGTCCCGGTTGGTCACGAATTTTAGGCTCCCGAACGTCAAGGTGACGCTTTTCTCCAGATCCTCGAATACCGGCCGTGATTCCGGCGAGTGAGGTGTGACCACGACAGATCTGATCCGTATAGGATTGTTCGGAGCCGTAGTCGATGGTTTCCAATGAGAGTGCGTTGTCGATGAAGCCGAAGATGCCAGTGATCCAGCGCAAGTCTTCCCCACGGTCGGCGCCAATTGTCGAATCTCTGACTCTACAAATCCCTTAGGTGACCCTATCGGGTTTCGACTAGGAGAAGTCATGAGCGCTGGTGGAATCGTCGGCTAGACAGGGGGCGAGATTTACCCAGGTTCGTGGCCCTCGAAGAGGTAAAACCCTTACTCCTGCCTCTTGTCGATATGTATTGACGGAAAGATCAGTTACAATGGTGGTGCTCGAATCGAGAGTAAGATCTCGAGTTCAAGTCTTTGATGGTGTTGTGTTACTTGATCCTCTCCTGGGGGGCTCTCCTGGCCTTATATAGGTGGCCAGGTCTCGAATCCTACCCGGAGAGGACTCGAACTCTAACTAGGTCGGTTACATGTTTCCTATCTTAACCCGCAAGTTAGTGCAGGTGGGCTTCACATGGGCCTTCTGGAGTATTCCAAGGGCTCCTCTTCTTGGGCCTTCAACCTTGGGCCTGAGAGGGGGTGTCCTTATTCGCAGGGTCCAGGATCCATATATTCGTCAGTCCCCCTCCCTCTACCCTCCTTATCTACCCCCCCCCCCCGAGGCAGCCCCCCCTGGAACCCTAGCTCCCTCTCCCTCCTTCCTCCTCCCAGCCGCCGCCACCCCCTCTCTCTCCTTTTTCCTTTCCTCCTCTGTCTCAATTTCTTCTCTGAATGTTGTTGTCTGAACCGAGAAGAGCCTCCATGGCTGGTTGTTGTGAGCTCGTTGCACCGCTGTGTGGTCGTCGCAGGAGGCTGCCGTGAGCGGGAATGGAATCGCCACTGCACCCTCTTCGCCCCCCTTTCCTCGGCCGAGCCTGGGAGCCCCAAGCTCCACCACGTCGTCGCCGTTTTCTTCCTAGCGCGCAACTGTCGCCCGTGACCATCTCCATCAGGTCCGGAGTGTCTTCGTCGAGCCCGACCCCTCCTCGAACCCCGGTGAGCTCTCCGCCCTCGGGCTACCCTCTCCCTCCTCCCCGGCCTTGCTCTTGTGGCCGCTGTCGAGCGCCACGGCCGCGCCATCGCCAGCCGGCGCTGCTCCAATCTCCGTAAGTGCTCGACTGAAGATGAGCACAACCCGCGGAGTCACCTCAAAAGCCCACCTTCCCTTTCTGAATCACAAATCAACTCATAGCGCAGTGGTACTGAACACGTGCAGTGCAGCACCAGGGTGTGGGTTCGATCCCCCCTCCGCGCAATTTGTTTTGCGAATTATCGCTGGGAGATGGCCCCACCCGTCATGGACACCTGAGGCCAGCTCGGATCTGCCCCGCGCCTTGTCAGCGCCGCGTGGCCGCGGGCCCGCTCGTCAGTGACAGAGGCTGGTTCGTGTCCGGTGAGAAAAGTCTCAGATCCAGATTTGGATCTGGTGATTTCACGTCCAGGCCCCTGCCATTTCAAAATCTTTTGCAGTTTGGCCCCTAAATTTCAAACATGAATAACTCCACCAATTCAAATCCAAATTGGGCAAATAAAATATGTATTCCATTCAAAATTTCCTGTACTTTTCAATTATGCACTTTGTTTACTGTTTTGACTAATTAAAATTGGTGCAATAATTCAATACTTTAATTACACCTTTTAAATTGCAAAATTCATAACTTGGGCAATTCAAATCCAATTCCAACATGTAAAATATGTTTTCCAACCATAAAAATGCAAGGAATATTAATATGCCATCCATATCCCTGTTTGCATCTTGTATCTTGCATGTGTAGTAGTGTTATGCATGTCACCTAATATTTAAACATGGAATGTGTTGGGGTATTAAATTCAAATCATGCTCTATTCCATTTAATATTGAATAGATCACCTCTACCTTGTTTAAACCTGTTAATCAACACTTAATATTGATGGTTAGCTAAACAACTTGAACCAATTATTTGTCCGGCTTCCGGTGCCCGGATTAAATTGCTTATGTTGCCACCTGTGTTGCATCTTGCCATGTCATGCATATAAAATAGGATCATGCTGGATCTTTTGCCGTATTAGTAATTGTTGCATCCGGTGTTTGTTCTAGTTCGTTGCTTCTTCGCGGATAGGACGCTGAGATGATGTGAGCAATGACAAGTTCTGCCACCTCTACTTGCTGGATTCCAGGCAAGTATACTCACTTGCTACCTATGGCTGCCTTTCATCACTTGTTACCGATTCTTCCCGTTGCCTTTATTCTAGCCTTATGATTCGATGCTTGTGTCTCGATCCTATCATATGTTTACCTTGCAACCATGATATAGCCTTCCTTCCACTTCCTATTACCTGTTGTTTGTTTACCTTGTTGGCTCTCGTGTCGTAGTTGCATGCTTAGTGTTGTTTGCGCTCAAGTCTTGTTGTCCGTCTTATCACCTGTTTAGTTTGATAGTTGGGTTTCAACTTAATCAACAACATGTTAATGCTTGGGGTAATAATAATTTGATGATAAGGCACCGGCAGGAGGCCCGGCGTGGTTTTGAGGCCTGCTAGTGTCGAACTTAATTAGGAAAAGGGTCTTGTCCTCCGATCCATGATGAGCACGCTAACCGCATGTGGGAAGCGTGTATGCCCCCCCCCCCCCGCAACTTTGATTCGATTCGCATCTCGTCCAAATCGCCACACTTAGTTCGGGTTTTCCATTTGCCGCATGCATATGCAGGTGCGAACCCTTGGCGCCAGGGTGGAACTTTTGTAGTCGGCATTTAGGGAGACACGTTCTTAGAGTGCTATGAGGGTCCCCTTTTCTTCGTGGGGCTTGATTAGTCGTGCGCTCAATTGCACGTGGTTCTTTGGGCTTGATGCGAAGAAGAGTTGGGTTGTGTTGAGTTCCTCGCTTGGTGGAAGGGCCTTTCCATCTGGCGGGTCATTCTTACGTGTACGGCCAAATTGGTGCATCCCTGCAGGGTTAATCTTCTCGAGAAGCCGTGTTATCCACGGTTATGGATGACTTGGTGAAAGTGCTGGCTAACAAGTACTCAGACAACTTACACTTAACGATGATAACTTGACTAGTAATATAGATTACCTCCACCATAAAAATGAATGTCATCTTAATCTACAGTGTGAGTTTCCTTGGGTTGCTTCCTTAGTAGGGGGTAACACTGGATGGGTATTGTTTGGTGAGTAGTTATAGTTGGTTTTGTCGCGCTATCTTATCCCTTTCTTTTAGCCGGATGTTGTAGCGTGTCTCTGTAGTTAGTTAGTGCAGCCCGCTGCCGCTTCGTTGCAATAATCCCTTCCTCCCGTTGTACCCAAAGTATTTGTATCTTGTGTTGATTGGTTACGCTGGTATCTTGTGAGTATGGTTTATCCACTTGCCAGTACTTAATAGTACTGACCCACGAATCCATTTCGTGGCTGCATATTCCACATTGCAGTCAACAGGTTTGAAGTCTGACGACGTTAGCTTGGGAATCCCTCCGGCTTGGCCTGGGCAGGGATTGAACGCCATCGGTTATCTTCAGGACTCTTAGTCCAATTTGTATCTTGTCCGTAGTCGGACACTATGTTGTTTCTTCCGCTGTCATTTGGATCTTTGTATTGTATCAGTTGTATCCTTGACTCGTTTGAGTCGTCTTGTATATACCTCCTCTGTTGTTGTTGTGGATTATTCGTGAACTGTTGTAATGTTATCACAAGTGGCAACCTGAAATCGGTTATTATGCGGATTTGGGTGGAAATGCCGAAATCTGCATAGTGCCCGATCCCGGGCGTCACATTGTCATGGTTGGAGTCACAACAGGTGCTTGCACCACAACCTCAGGGGTTGACGATGCAGGTACAACAGGTAGCGAGAAAAACGGCTATTGAATCATCGGATTAGGTGCACGCAGCCTCTTCTCCTCAAGATCAATTTTCCGAGTTACCATGCTCCCCCTCATCATTTCGTCCTCTAAGAAGACCGCATGTCTCGTTTCTACAAACTTTGTGTATCTGTCTGGACAGTAGAAACGATAACCTTTTGATCTATCAGGATAGCCAATGAAATGGCAACTCACTGTTTTGGTATCTAACTTTGCAATGTTTGGATTAAACACTTTTGCCTCAGCTGGGCTCCCCCACACCCTAAGGTGTTGTAAGGATGGAACTTTTCCTGTCCACAACTCGTACGGTGTTTTGGGCACCGACTTGCTTGGTACTCTGTTGAGAATGTGAATGGCGGTTTTAAGTGCCTCCATCCATAATCCCAATGGCAAAGTGGAATAACTCATCATACTGCGTACCATATCCATAAGAGTACGGTTACGCCTTTCAGCTACTCCATTTTGCTGAGGTTCGCCCGGCATTGAATACTGGGCTACTATGCCATTCTCCTGTAAGAACCTTGCAAAAGGTCCAGGGACTTGGCCATATGGAGTGTGTCTGCCGTAGTACTCCCCCCACGGTCAGATCTCACTATCTTTATTATTTTATCATGTTGATTTTCAACTTCAGCCTTGAATATCTTAAATTTATCCAACGCTTCAGATCTTTCTTTAATTGGATATATGTATCCATATCGGGAGTAATCATTTGTGAACGTTATAAACGAGTCATAACCATCCACACTTTTCACAGGAAATGGTCCACAAATATCGATGTGAATAATTTCCAGTGTTGATGTACTTCGGTTTGCACCCTTTTTAATTTGCTCTACATACTTTCCTTTAATGCAATCTATGCATTGCTCTATTTCTGAGAACTCTAGCAGAGGAAGAATATCATTTTTGATTAGTCTTTCTATTCCCCCCTCGAAATATGGCCCAAGCGACAGTGCCATAATTTTGATGAGTCATGAGTTCTCTTTCTTTTATTTTGTTCATTATTCGACCCAGAAACATGCTCATTCACTTTAGACACAGAATAAAAAATTTCACGCAAAGATAATAAATAAAACTCATTGTGGAGGTAAGCAACCCCCACATGAATATTATTACACCATAAGGCACATTTTCCATGTCCAAAATAACACTCATAATTGTCTTTGTCTAAGCGTGATACACTGATAAGGTTCCTGTGTAGTGAAGGAACAAACAAAACATCTCTAAGCAGAATAGTGAAACCATCAGCTAGCTCCAAGGAGATGTTGCCAACAGCTTCTACGTCTGCTTGAACTCCATTAGCGACCTCAATGCAATTTTCGCTTCTTAGCGTAGTCCGGGTCGAACTGAATCCCTGTAGAGAATTTGCAACATGAACAGTTGCACCTGAGTCAATCCACCATGTAGATTTGGAAAACTGTGTATACAGGGATTCATTTACAAAGGAAACAACATTGTTACCTTTCTTTGCCATTATGTACTTTAGATAGTCTCCGCAATTTTGCTTATAATGGCCAGTCTTTTTGCAGTAGAGACAAGTGTCTTTGTCCACTGGAAAAGACCTCTATGGGTGCTGATGCTGATGCTGATGGGGACCTTTCCCATGTGGTTTTGAAGGAGAACTAGTATGGCTTTGACTATAGTTTATTTTCTTATTATCCCTCACATAGTTCACAGAACCACCATGTGAGGCTTTAAGTCTGTCCTCCTCTTGAACACACATAGCAATAGTCTTTCAACATCCCACTTTTCAGGGGCCATGTTGTAGGTTATCACAAAATTGTCAAACTGACTTGGCAGCGAAGCCATGATCAGATGGACAAGCAGTGCTGGCTTGATCTCAAGATCAGCATCCATGGGCTTAAGTTTCGCAGCCATGTTGCTCATCCTCAGTATATGCTCCCGGATGCCATGTGCACCTCCGGTGTACTTTTCAGTTACCAGCTGTTTGATCAACTGGTGGCATAAACCTTTGAAGAGCCAGTGAACTAACTCTTTATCTTTTCTAAGTACTCCGTAACGGAAGCACACTCTGCAATTGAGCCCACAATTGCGTTCTCAATTGTATTCTAAATAAATGCCATACACTTTTTATTGGCAGTTAGACACTTTCTGTTTTTAATAGAATATGCCAACTCCAAAGGAGCATGGTCTCTTTTCTTTCTTTCCCATGCAGCATCATCATCAGTTGCCTCTTTAACAGACTCTTTTGGCATGACAGGCTGTGGAGTGTCCACAACCCAGTCAACCTCTGCACAGATGAAGGCAAATTTCACCTTCTTCCTCCACTCACTGTAGTTGTCGCCTCTCAGGGTCGGGATGTCCTTGATGCATGTCATCAAGTAGAACCCTCCTGAAAACCACAATGAAGTGAGAAAATACAACAACAATTGCATGTAATAATCCAACGTTGGTTAAGTTTAGAACACACAACTGTTTATGCAATTATGACTATATAACCGTTGGGCAGAAAATAGCAATAAAAGCATATATGAGACTATAACAATTAATAATGATAATGCTATTAACAACGTTGGTTATATAATAACATAAATCATAACTATCACTTTAACATGCTTTTAAATTTTAATTATCACTTTAGCCTCTTTTTCCTTTAATAGGCCATTTTTCATCAAATTTGCAGCGGAAAACATGAATAATAAATTCACACACTTTTTACTTTATACGAATATTTCATTTACTTTTGTATTTCCTAAAACAATAATTTCGTTGGAAAGAATTGAATAGGAAAAAACTAGATCAATTTGCCCAAAAATTTGGACAAAAAACAATTAATTCTGCTTCTGTAAATAATAAACAGGAAACAGAAAAAAAACTGTGAAAACTGTGAAAAAACGGCCTGGCCAGCCTATTCTTCGGCCCGGCCCATGGCTCGCTTAACGCGCACACGCCCGCGCCGCGCTGTAATTAGATGCCTGGCGCCCAGCGCCCTTTCTCTCGCCGCATGGGCTAAAAGCCCATTAGCCCACTCTACGCCAGGTCGAGCGACGCGGAGAAAAAAGTTGCATGCGTGCCCCCTTCGCTCTGTCCTTTTCTGGGCGAAACCGGCCCAAGTGGCCTGCTTGGCTCGCTGCTTTCGGCCTGTTGGCCCGGGGTGTGTTAGGGTTTCGATCCCATCCGTCGATTTCGATCGGACGGCCATGCGCCGATCTCGCTGGGACAAAACCGGCAGGGGAGAGCCCCCGGTTGAACCCTAGCCATTCTCCCCCCCTGTGCGCCCCCATCTCTATCTGCTTCGCTCCGCAGCGGGCGGAAAAACCGCACCGGCCGCAACCGCGCCTTGCGCGCGCCGCCGTCCACAGCGACGAGCGCCGCCGCGCCGGCCGCTTTTTCTCCTTCACTCCCCACCTCTTCCTTTCTTGCTCTGTGACAGAACCACGGGAGGGAAACTGCACCTCCGCGTCTGCTTTGCTCGAGCGGTGGCCCCGCCGACTGCCGGTGAGGACGGAGGTCAACACGACGCCGCGCGGGCCCCCTCCTTTCTCTACTTTGCTCCACCGCCGCCTCTGTTTCTGCGAGTGAGGGACCTCCTCGACTCCTCTCTGCGCTCGACAACGGTGGACTGCGACGGCTGGGCCGTGGCCTCCCCTTCGCCGGTAGCGCGTTTGCCCTTAGCGGCAGACGCGCTGCCGTCGACGGATTGGCTGCGGCGCCTTTTCCTCCCCGGAGGTTCTTCGGCCCGGGCGCCTCGGCTTGCCGATGCGCGTCCGGAATCGAGAGGAACGGCGCGGCCCTGGTGGCGGCGCTCTGTTGACAGGTGAGGTGTCTTTTCCCTTCCCCTCCAAACTCTTTCAGGGTTAGGGTTTTTACTTTCTTTCGGGTGGGGAATTTTCTTTTGGTTCTTTCTTTTCAATCCTTTCACCGAAATAAAACTAGCAACCTAGAGCAGCGCTCTGATACCAATGTTAAAATGCCAAGATCAACTAGGGCTAGATGTTCACGGTGAACCAATTGGTATGCCTCTGTGAGGTTAGATCCGAGAGAGAAACTGAGAGAGAGAGAGGGAGATACCACCTTTTGAACCTTTGGACGACGACGGCGTGTCGGTGGTGGTGGACATGGTGGCGTCGGTGGTGCTTCCCGTGAGCCTTGCGCTTACGCTAGATTGGAAGGGAATATTGGTGGGGTGTCTGTCATTGCGGTTAACTTATACCGTGTGCCCGGCCCCCATCACCTTTATATAGCGCAGGTCACAGGGGCCCACCAACCATTAGGGTTGGGCGCCCCCGATCAGGGCGCGTGAGAACAAGTCCGAGCAGGCAGTTGGGCCTCCTCGGGAGAGATCAAACTAACATTCTCCCTTTGGGGTGTCTGTATATTTTGTATATTCTGCAACCTTTGTAAAGTTCCCTCTCTTTTAATGGTAATAAAATGCTGTGGGGTTTTACCCCACAGTTTAGATTTCAAAAAAAAAACATTCTCCCCCTTGATCTCAACTTTTACTTTTATCTTTATACCTTTTAATTTTACTTGTTTCATCACATATTGGTCTTCATCACGATCTTCATCGACAAGGTCTACATCAACGTGGTCTTCATCGACAACCTCGTCAACACACCGCCAAGGTCTACATCAACATGGTCTTCATCGACAACCTCGTCAACACACCGCCGCCGTCGCTACAACTACGACGTCCACATGGCTGGACACGCGTCTTCTGACAGTACAACTTTAAGACGCCACGACACCGACGACGGCATTGACCGCGTCCGACGGCTAAGACTGCATCGACAACCCGGCATCACTACGGTGAAAGCCCCTACAACCGCGCACACGGTTCTGGCGAAACCATGTGTGCTTGGTGAGCTTCTTCCAGTCCTAGCAAAACTGGTGGACTCACTTATGACCTACGACCGCGTCCTATGACGCCCGCGACGGTACCTCTCAAGGTGCGAAACGTCGTAAAAAAAACACATCTGCAGCACCGTCATACACATCGCGCAATTTTTTTTGCGCCTCCGACATTGCGGTTACAACGACTACGGCGAGTACTACATCGACCACTACTACCTCGACTACGGCTACATCACGATCGGCTACCTCGACATCGACATCATGGGCTACGTCTACAGCAACACATCGGCAACAACTCCAGTCAACAGCGTCCGCGTCGTCACTTGCGTCCACGCCACTCCCGTTGTGACTGCGGGAGGGAAGAGAGGAGAGATGATGATGACGGAGAGGAGGAGCGATGGAAGTGCAAGACTTTAAATCCAGTCGCAAACGTCCGTTTCACTCCCGCTACGACTGAGGGGGAATGTTAGAGTACGTATTATATATGCCTTACAGATAGACTAGAACTCTATGTGCCTTGTACTCCAAGTCTCTACCTACCCCATGTACCCACTTTATATACCTCCATATGAGGGCAAAATCAAAACAACAATTATTAGGGATCAACAAAATTCTATATTGATTTTTTAATGCTTTTGTTAGTTCACCGCCATGCATATGCTAGAGTAGTAGTATAACTATATAGGCCCTAATTATGTGCTGCCGCGAATTCTCGGCATCCGCTCCCCCCACCCCCCCCCCCTTTTTTTGCAACGATCATGCCACCACCCGAATTGTCATCCATGGAGCCTTAAGACCGTACGCCCGAGGTCATATATGTCGGTGACACGTTGGATGATGCAACTATACATATAGAGAGAAAAATGTGTATATGTACCGGAGACACAGTTGGGAAATAGCGTTGCGTTGTAGTAAATGTGATCTTTCGGCAATTTATATATTGTGCCGAACCACTAGTGGAGAACAGGGATTTTGCTCGGTGGTGAGCACTCCTTTCGCCTCGGCGCGGCTACCACCCGGTGCAAAAGGGTGCAGAGCTGGGGCTAGGGCGTGCAGGACGCGTCGTGGGGGGTCTTTTGCCCCGGTTGGAGCCACCAACCGGGACAAAAGGCCCGCAACACCTTTTACCCCGGTTAGTGGCTCCAACTGGGGAAAAAGACCCCCCCCCATATAAACCCTGTCAGCCCTCTCCTCTCCTCATGCCACTCACTTTGGAGGACATATTCTAGTTATGGGGTGTGTGCTCATTTGTTTTTCCCTCCTATGCACAAGAGGTGTTCAATAAAATGCCCGGGAGCATAACGCCATCTCAACTCGCAGAAAAAAAACGATTTAATTTGTCTGAGCCACACTTAATTAAATAAGCTTTCTCCTCCTTCTTTACTCCTCGGTCGAGGTACCAACTTTATCCTTTCATCTGTCGATGTAATATTGGTCATTTTTCTATTCACGGTGTTCTGTAACAGTTCTTAATTAATAATCATATAATGCAGATGAACCGGCAATGGATATACGCTGACCGACGCTCTGCCGCGTTCATGAATGGCGTGGGTTATTTTCTCGAGGTGGCCTAGGCAAACAAGCGGAATAATTTTATGTGTTGTCCATGTGATGTATGTCGGAATCAGAAGAAACACTCTTCGCACAGAGTCATCCACTTCCACCTGTTTCAGTCCGGTTTCATGCCCGGCTATAATTGTTGGACCAAGCACGGAGAAAGAGGGGTGATGGTGCATGTCTTGCACTCGTTGGGAGACGCCAAAAGGAAGGTATGATGAGCACAACAATAGTTTTCCCTCAGTAAGAAACCAAGGTTTAATCGACCAGTAGGAGGAAGGAGTAACTTCAGAAGGTTGAAGCAGCTGAGATGGCAGGGCGCACTACCGGTTCAGAAACAACATGGAACCTACACAACACTATCAAATCACTTTGCCCCAACGAAGCAGTGAGGTTGTCAATCTCACCAGTTTTGCTGATCACAAAGAGGTTAAACGTACGGTGTGAAAAACAGTATGAAAGCAGTAGCAGCAGTATGAAAGCAGTAGGTGTTTTATCAGTATGAGCAAAAAGGATCGGGGTCCACATTTCACTAGTGGTGCCTCTCCGTGAAAGATAAATAACATGTGTGGTGAACAAATTACAGCTGGGCAATTGACAGAAATGAAGGATGCATCGTAGTGCATATGCAAGACATAAAGATTACTGTGTGATTTATGCGGGCATTACAACAAAATACATAGATCGTCATCCAACTGCATCTATGTCTAATAATCCACCCTCCGAATATCATCCGAACAAACGTTGGGTATTAAGTTGCAAGCAAAAGATTATCGCCATAAGCAAAGTGTGTAATGTAAACTAGGTAAACAATGTTGTTTTCTCCCTAATAGCAACAACACATCCTCCATCGGTCATGTTTCTGTCGCTCGAGCACAGATGAAAAGGAGGCATGAACCCACTATCGAGAATAAATACTCCCCCTTGGAGTTACTAGCATCTACTTGGCCATAGAATCTACTAATAACGGAGAGCATGCAAGATCATAAATAACATAAGCATGAAGATAACATGATAGATTGATAATCAGAAGAGATAGCATTCAACATTCATCAGATCCCAACAAACACAACATGTAGCATTACATAAAGATGATCTTGATCATGATAGGTAGCTCAGAATATCTAAACATGAGGTACAAAGTGGAGAGCACAACCATCTAGCTACTTCTATGGACCCGTAGTCCAAGAATGAACTACTCACGCATCATTTCGGAGGAGGGCATGGTGGTGTAGACCCCTCTGGTGATGATTTCCCCCTCCGACAGGGTGCCGGGGAGAGCTCCAGAACCCTCCCGATCTCGGGATGACGATATCGGAAGCCTCGGGTGTTTCTCGGGATAAAGTGGGATATATCTCGGGTTTACGTCTCAGGGGGATTAAATAGGCGAAGGGGCAGAGGCGGTGGAGACCCAGGGGCCCCACACCACCCCCTGGCGCGGCCAAGGGGGGGCCCGCCCTATGGTGTGGGCCCACTGAGGCCTCCTCCGGGTCTTTTCGGGACTCTGTGAAACCTTCGGAAATTCTAAGACTTCCGAGCTTTGAATTTTCCAATTCCGAAAATATTTCCAGAACAACTTTTCTGAAACTAAAAACAACAGAAAACGGGGAACTAACTCTGTGGCATCTTGTCAATAGGTTAGTCCGGAAAATCGATAAAAATGAAATTAAGTGTATAACAAACATGTGGGAAACAATAAGAAAATAACATGGAACATCAGAAATTAAGGATACGTTTATGACGTATCAACATCCCCAAGCTTAGTTCCTACTCGTCCTCGAGTAGGTAAACGGTAAAAATACATAATTTCTAGGTGACATGCTACCAACATAAACTTGATCATAAATAATGTAAAAGCATAAGTAAGCTGAGATCATAGAACTTTAACACAAGCATGATAAATAGAACTTTAATAATAAAGCATAGAAATCACCTAGCATCATGAGAAGTAACTCAAATAAAAGATCATGAATAACAATACAAGGAAAGATATACGTTTGTTTCAAGTATAGAGAGAACATGTCAAAGTGATATTTCTCTAGTCCTTAAGAGTGGGGCAAAACATAAATGCCAGGACACCTTCAAAGTTCATGAGGAAGACTAGAACAAATAATTAGAGAACATGCAATGACACATCATGAATCAATTAGTAACGTTTCTGGGACAAATGCACATAAAACTCAGCATGGCAAACATGCTCTCTCAACCGTGCATAAAGTTAGAAGATGGAGACTCAACATAAAAGTAAAAGAAAGGCCCTTCGCAGAGGAAACCATGGATCACTCATGTGCTAGAGCTTTTATTTTATTAAACAGAAGTATAAAAACTTGACACTCCTCCAACCATCTTTCGCAAACCATGGCTAACCGAATCCTCGGGTGCCTGCCAACAATCACATATCGTGGAGGAGTGTCTATATTTTAAGAGAGGTGTATGCTTATGTCAACAAATGGTAGATAGAAAATGCAGTACGTCATAAGCCAACTAGACTTCACAAGAACGGCCCATAGAAGGACGCATCTGGGTAGAAGGTCATCCCTCTTTCTCTTTTGTTTACACAATTATGCTTTGACTGATAAATCAGGGGCAAAAATAGTGAAGAGAATTTGTGTTATTAATTTGGGGCTGGGCACCCCGCTGCAAGCTCTTCTATTATTGGATAAGCGGATGAAGCTACTAGTCCAGGGTGTGAAAGTCCAATCAACAAGTGAGATAAAGATTGTCTATTTACGTCGTCATGAGCTAAAACAGGAGCACCAAACATGAGTAATTTTGAAAGTTTTAAAAGTAACACATGAGCAATTTACTTTGGAGTGGCGGTTAATTATCACATGTAGGTAGGTATGGTGGACACAATGGGAAAACTTTGGTTTTTGGGAGTTGGATGCACGAGTAGAGCTCATACTCAGTACAGATGGAGGCTAGCAAAAGACTAGGAGCGACAAATCAAGAGAGTATAAGAGCCATAATCATGCATAGCGACATAAACATCATTAATCAAAGCATAAGTGGTAACACAAGTTCAAAAACTAAATTATCATGGAGGCTATTCGTGACTGGTTCATAGTCATAAACATGGTGTGAGCATGCGCCAAGTCAACCAAATAAAACATTCAAAGGAGAACACCACAAATTTATGCTTCAATATGACAAGAACAACTCATGATTATTTCAATGTCACATTAAACACTCTCAGATATTTGAGGATAATCATGCTACTCAATAACCACAAGGATTTAGAACTAAAATAACATCTAGCATGATATGAAAAATTCTAGCCACAGCCTATACAAGCTTCTAGTTGCACCGTTAAAAATTCTACCTCAAGCAGCAGTTTCGTTTCCCAACAAGCACCATACGAAACCTGCTTTAACAAAAACTCTATAAATGCTATAGCAAGCAAAAATGAGAGGACTCACAAAACACTACTAAAACTAACAGCTCTGAACAAGATATGCAATGAAAATGAGAGCTAAGCAAGAATTTTTGCAGCAACTAGAAGAAAAACTAAGAATAGTAGCATAACAAGTATTCAAACGAAAAAGCGGAGCGTGTCTCTCTCCCAAACAAATAATTCTAGGATCCAAGTATATTATTGTAGCAAGGAAAACAAAGAAAAAAACATACGCTCTAAGTAAACTTCATATGATGTGACCGAGTAAAAATATAGTTTCACGAGAAGTGACCTGATAGATAGTTGATGAAGAAGGGGATGCCTTGGGCATCCCCAAGCTTAGATGCTTTAGTCTTCTAAAAATATGCTTGGAAGAACCACGAGGGCATCCTCAAGCTTTGACCATGCACTCTTCTTGATCACATATATCACCTCTTCTCTTAACTCTTGAAAACTTCCTTCACACCACACTCAAAACGTGATTCGCATTAGAGGGTTAGTGAAACAATTAAAAATCCATTGGTTCTGTATGGCACAAGTGATATTGATACTTTTAAACATTATCTACAGCCATTGATGTTTCATGAAGCAAAGAAATCCACTTGACATCGCAAAAGAGCAAATGCAAGAAAAATGGCAGAATCTGTCAAAACCAGAACAATATGTAAATACGAATTTTATAGGGACACTTACGTTGCTCAGATCGAAAAACTTAAAGAACAAAAAGGTTGCGGAATTAGCCGAGGAATAAGAAGAAAAAATTTCAGATCATTCTGATCTACCTGGATTTTATATGATTGTTTACGGTGGACAGCAGAAATCTGTTTCCTGTGCAGAAATCCGAAAACCAACTCCAACTCTCGTCGGAAACCTTACTTGGCACTACTAAAACATGAAAATAAAGATACAAAGGAGTTGCTACAGAAGTATAGAACCCCTTGACTCAAAGAAAACAGAGAAAAACAAATCAAAAATAAAACCATGGGTTATCTACCAAGAAGTGTTTTTCTTTAACGCCTTTTAGTTAGGCCTAGAAAAGTGGAATCAAGTGTTTGCTCTCATAAGAAATATGAATTGAAGCAAAAGAGTTCATCAAGAGCATTATCATATAAATTTTCTAAACAAACTTCCTCATTATCATTCATATCAATAGTTGGAATAAATAGAGGATTATCATAGGTTTATCCAAGTAGCACAGTTTATCATAAATAATAGTAGCAATATCATTCTCACAAGTTTCATTCATGGTAGTATCAAGATCACAAGTATAGCAAGTATCAGTTTCATCAAAAAGGGATATTTCAAAAGAATCAATAGGATCATCACTTTCATCAAATAATGTATGAGTTAAAGAGTTACTCTCATTGGGAGGTACACATGGGTAGCTCATTCTTCTCCTCTTGATTATCACCCTCCTCCTCTTTTTCATCCAATGAGCTTCCAGATTCAGCAGTTTCTTCTTTCATAGGCTCCTACAAGGCATTAGTCTCTTCCGTAGGTTGAAAGCATTTATTAAGATATTCCATTATGTAGTAATTACAATCCTTGTAATTATCAAAGCAATATTCAAGTATAGCATAAATCTCGTATTTATAAGGTGCATCATCAATACTTTCAAGCAAATAGGCAATTCCGAATGCACCCTTCGAAGCAATAAATTCTTCAATTTGTTCCACATCATATAATTCATAATTTCCCTTAACATAAGAAGACATGGTAACATTATCATTATACTCACATTGAAAAGGGAGGTGTTTATACCTCCTACAGCAGTAAGATTTAACAAAGTAATAAGTAACATTATAAGTAGAGCACAATTTTTAGCATAGTCATGCAATTTATTAATTTGCTCCCATAAGTGTATTCCTTTTTGTGATAAGCGGTATTCCTTATAATATTTTTGTTGTTCATCTGTGAAACCACCTTGCCTATAAGATCTAGTTTCAAAGGCATCAAACATTGATAGCAAGCATAATAAAGCAAGTAACAAGCAAAACAATAACAAAGTAAAAATGATTGGAGGTGAGAGACTCCCCTTGCAGAAATTCTCTTCCTCCCCGGCAATGGCGCCAGAAAAATAGCTTGATGGTGCAGGTCTTGCACTCGTTGGGAGACCCCAAGAGGAAGGTATGATGAGCACATCAGGAGTTTTCCCTCAGTAAGAAACCAAGGGTTAATTGAACAGTAGGAGGAAGGAATAACTTCAGAAGGTTGAAGCATCTGAGATGGCAGGGGTCACTACCGGTTCAGAAGCAACGTGGAACATACACAACACAATCAAATCACTTTGCCCCAACGAAGCAGTGAGGTTGTCAACCCCACCGGTTTTGCTGAACACAAAGAGGTTAAATGTATGGTGTGGAAAACAGTATGAAAGCAGTAGCAGCAGTATGAAACCAGTACGTGTTTTATCAGTATGAGGAGAAAGGACCGGGGTCCACATTTCACTAGTGGTGTCTCTCCATGAAAGATAAATAACATGTGTCGTGAACAAATTACAGCTGGGCAATTGACAGAAATGAAGGTTGCACCGTAGTGCATATGCAAGACATAAACATTACTATGTTATTCATGTGGGCATTACAACAAAATACATAGAATGTCATCCAACTGCGTCTATGTCTAATAATCCACCCTCCGAATATCATCCGAACAAACATTGGGTATTGAGTTGCAAGCAACAGATTATCGCTGTAAGAAAAGTGTGTAATGTAAACAATGTAAACTAGGTAAACACCGTTGTTTTCTCCCTAATGGCAACAACACATCCTCCATCTGTCACATTTCTGTCACTCGATCACAGATGGAAAGGAGGCATTAACCCACTATTGAGCATAAATACCCCCTCTTGGAGTTACTAGAATCTACTTGGCCAGAGCATCTACTAATAACGGAGAGCATGCAAGATCATAAATAACATAAGCATGAAGATAACATAATAGATTGATAATCAGAAGATATAGCATTCAAAATTCATCAGATCCCAGCAAACACAACATGTAGCATTACATAAAGATGATCTTGATCATGATAGGCAACTCACAAGATCTAAACATGATGTACAAAGTGGAGAGAACAACCATCTAACTACTGCTATGGACCTGTAGTCCTGGGATGAACTACTCACGCATCACTTCGGAGGAGGGCATGGTGGTGTAGACCCCTCTGGTGATGATTTCTCCCTCCGACAGAGTGGATTTACAAAGTTGCTGCAAATAGTGAAGAAGCAGCTTCCTAGAAACAATGAATTGGCCGATAGTACATACCAAGCAAAGAAGCTTGTCTGTCCCCTAGGATTAGACGTGGAGAAGATACATGCCTGCATTAATGACTGCATCCTCTACCGCGGTGAGAAGTACGAGAATTTGAAACAATGCCCGGTATGCACTGCATTGCGGTGTAAGATAACACCAGACGACCCTGGCGATGTTGAGGGTGACCGCCCCAGGAAGAGGGTTCCTGCAAATGTAATGTGGTACACTCCTATAATACCACGGTTGAAACGTTTTTTCAGAAACAAAGAGCATGCCAAACTTTTGCGATGGCAGATGGAAGATCGTAAGAAAGACGAGATGTTGAGACTCCCCGTTGATGGGTCGTAGTGGAGAAAAATTGAGAGAATGTTCCCGCGCTTTGCAGGTGATGTAAGGAACTTATGGTTTGGTCTAAGTACAGATGACATGAATCCATTTAGTGAGCAGAGCTGCATCCATAGCACCTGGCATGTGACTCTATGTATCTATAACCTTCCTCTTTGGTTGTGCATGAAAAGGAAGTTCATTATGATGCCAGTGTTGATCCAAGGCCAGAGACAACCGGGCAACGACATTGATGTGTACCTAAGGCCATTAATCGATGAACTTTTACAGTTGTGGCATGAAGAAGGTGTACCTGTGTGGGTCGAGCACGAACAAAAAGAATTTAACCTACGAGCGCTGTTGGTCGTAACTATCAACGATTGGCCTGCTCTTAGTAACATTTTTGGACATACAAACAAGGGATACAATGCATGCACACACTGTTTAGATGACACTGAAAGTATATATATGGATAAATGTAAGAAGGTTGTGTACCTCGGGTATCGTCGTTTTCTTCCGCGCAAGCATCCCTTAAGAAAAGCAGGCAAACATTTCAATGGTGAGGCAGATACCCGGGAGACACCTATCCTTCGACCTGGTGATGATGTATTTGATATGGTGAAGGATTTGAAAGTAATCTTTGGAAAGGGTCCTAGCAGACAACCTGTTCCGAATGACGCTAAGGGACACGCACCCATGTGGAAGAAGAAATCTATATTTTGGGATCTACCCTATTGTAAAATCCTAGATGTCCGCTCTGCGACCGACGTGATGCACCTAACGAAGAATCTCTACTTGAATCTGGTAGGCTTATCTGGCTTGTATGGGAAGTCAAAAGATACATCTGAAGCACGACAGGACCAGCAACACACGAAAGGACGAGACGGCAAGAATCCTGAGTGGTTTCAAGGTGGTCCTGCTAGCTACGCTCTTACCAAGGAAGAGAAGAAAATATTTTTTGAAGCACTAAGTAGTATCAAGGTCCCGTCTGGCTTCTTGTCGATTATAAAGGGGATAATAAATGTGGCAGAGAAAAAAACCAAAACCTGAAGTCTCATGACTGCCACGTGTTGATGACGCAATTTCTTCCGATTGCGTTGAGGGGTATTCTACCAAAAAATATTCAACTACCCATTTTGAAGCTATGCGCATTCCTCAATGCAATTTCCCCGAAGGTAATAAATCCAGAAAGTCTATCAGCGTTACAGACAGATGTGGTCCAATGTCTTGTCAGCTTCGAGTGGGTGTACCCACCAACCTTGTTCAATATTATGACGCACCTCCTAGTTCACCTAGTCAAAGAGATTACCATTCTCGGTCATGTGTTTCTACACAATATGTTCCCCTTTGAGAGGTTCATGGGAGTCTTAAAGAAATATGTTCACAACCGTGCTAGGCCAGAAGGAAGCATCTCCAAGGGTTATGGAATAGAGGAGGTCATTGAGTTTTGTGTTGACTTTATTCTATACCTTAAGTCGATTGGTGTTCCCGAATCGCGGCATGAGGGAAGAATGAGTGGAAAAGGCACGCTAGGAAGGAAAGCAAAGATATTTATGGACAGACATTCTTTCACTAAAGCACACTACACAGTTCTACAAATGTCCACCTTGGTGGCTCCTTATATCGAGGAACACAAGAATATTATACGGTCCGAAAACCCGGGGTTGTCTGAATCCTTGATTAATGATGAACATATGGATAGTTTCAGCGCCTGGTTGCAGACAGAACTCATGAATAACAACATTGTTGGAAATCAACTCTACTTGTTGGCCAGGTCACCATCTTCGACTGTACTGACTTTCCAAGGGTACGAGAGAAATGGGAATGCATTTTACACGACCGCACAAGATAAAAAGAGAACCAACCAAAACAGTGGTGTCCGTTTCGATGCAACCAAATACAATGGGAAAAGGAGACATATTGTGGTTACATAGAGGAGATATGGGAACTTGACTATGGACCTAATTTTAAGGTCCCTCTGTTTCGGTGCCAATGGTTCAAGATGACAGGAGTAAAGGTAGACCAGTAGTACGAAATGACAACAGTGGATCTCAACAATCTTGGGTACAGAAACGAACCATTCGTCCTAGCCAAAGATGTGGCTCAAGTTTTCTATGTGAAGGACATGTCTACCCAACCGAGGAAAAGAAAAGATAAGAATTCGAGTACATCATGTGGTGAGCCGAAGCGCCACATAGTTCTTTCAGGGAAAATAAACATCGTGGGAGTGGAGGAATAACTTTGAAGAAATTCTGCCCTCCAGAGTGAAAACTGACCCAAGCATCACGTTAAATAATGAAGATGCTCCACTGATACGACAGAAAAGTAAACAATGGCGGCACAAGTTGGGGATAATGTATTAAACCCTCACGGTTCATGTAATATTGCTAGACTACTTTGTAATAATGTATCAAACCTTCATGGTTCATGTATTTGGATTAGTCCACCTCTGTTTTCCACATGTTTTATATCAAATGCACTATCAGGCGTATCAAAATGGAAGATTTATAGATATATAGAACAAAACACATGGTTTCTCCTGCATACAGCCCGACTGTGGCTCCTTAGTGCCCGTATATCAAATGCACTATCGGGCAAATGCAGGAGAATCTGAATGCTTTGTATACGGTCGATGAACTGGATGATTTGTAGATATATAGAACAAAACACACGGTTTCTCCTGCATACAACCTGACTATGGCTCCTGAGTGCCCGCATATCAAATGCACTATCGAGCGTATGAAGAAGAATCTGAATGCTTTGTATACGGTCGATGAACTGGAGGATTTGTAGATATACAGAACAAAACACACAATTTCTCCTTTATACAGCCCGACAGTGGCTCCTGATCAAGTGCCCGCATATGAAATGCACTGTCGGGCGTATGAAGGGGAATCTGAATGCTTTGTATCGCAGATTAGTACCCACTGAGTGCCGAACATGTACGAGAGGTGGGCTATATATAGGGTCGTGTGACTTACGAAGTGGTCATGATAGCCTGCTGATCCAATGGCTCGGAAGCAATGGAAAGAAACACAACGCTGATCCAACGGCTCAGAAGCGCTCGAAGGAAACACACAATCCGTGTGCTTCTTCCCAAAAGAAACACATCGATGATCCAATGGTTCAGAAGCCCCCCAAAACAAACACACAGTTTATCGAACGGTTCATAAACGCTCGAAGGAAACACACGATCCGTGTGCTTCTTCCCGAAAGAAACACATCGATTATCCAACGGGTCAGAAGCCCCCGAAAACAAACACACCGCTGATCGAACGGTTCATAAGCGCTCGAAGGAAACACAAGATCCGTGTGCTCATACGCTGTGTTGTTTGGTTTGATAGAGTTTGGAATATTTCAAACAAAGTAGCGGAATTAATGAAATTAACAAAGTAGCGGAATTATTCAAACTAACCCTAATTCATCAAACTAACTTCGACCGAGGCCTAAGACGCGTCGTCTCGGCTAACTGGTGGCGGGGTACACAGGTAGCTAGACCAGCAATATGGAACAATAGTGGATATACAGGTGGCGGGTTTTAGTCATACTCCTGCCTAGGAGTATAATACATGTACTCGTAGTCGTCGAAATCGCCGCCATCATCGTTGCTCTCGTCGGACGGCGGTCCGGGATTGAATCTCGGCGCGTGAGCACGCCTGGACTGCAAGTGAGGGTATCGCAGGCGGGGGTTATCGCTGTCAGTGATGTAGTTCATGACGCTCTGAAGAGTCCGGCCTCTCCACTAGAGCCGACGGCCGGCCTCGTTGAAGTTCGAAGGAGGTGGGCCATCCTCGTCATGCCTGGCGAGCGCCCTCTCACGCATATTGATGAAGAAGGCGTCCCAAGTCGGGCGGTAGTCGGGATTGTAGCGGGGATCCCGACGCTGCTCTGGTGTGAGCTCGAAGTAGTAGTGGTTCGTGATGGCCACCCGACCCGCCATACCTTGAGGGACAGGAGGGACCGGCACGTCTCCGACGCTCAGGTGCCAGCCAGGGGGGACGGTGTAGCCGGGCGGGCAGGGGTAGTTCAAGGCGCAAAGCTCCTCCGCCTGCGGGTAGGTTAGAGTGGGTACGGTGGAAGCCATGGGAGAGTGATGAGGTTGCAGATATGAGTTCAGATGTGATATGGTAATGTCGGACAAGCCTACAAATATATACGGGGTGGAAAGCGCGGGAAGAAATATGGCGGGAAGAGAAAGCGCGGGAAGAAATATGGCGGGAAGAATAAGCGTGGGAAGAAAGATGGCGGGAAGAAATACGGCGGGAGGAAAACGTGGCAGGAAGAAATATGGCGGGATGAAATGTTTGAAATTAAAAAATTGTTACTAGTTTAAATAGGTAGAATAATTATTTTTTCAAAAAGAAAATGTATTTGAATTGTTTGTGCAATTTGAAACACTTTTCATATTGAAACTTTCTCCAAATTCAAAACCATCCATAAACTAGGTTTTTAAAAATATTTGAAAATTCAAAAATTGTTACGGATCTAAATAGTTAGAATAATTATTTTTTTAAGTAGAAAGTGTATTTGAAATGTTTATGCAATTTTAAACACTTTTCATATTGAAAGTTTCTCCAAATTCAAAACCATTCATAAACTAGGTTTTTAAAAATGTTTGAAAATGAAAAAATTGTTACTAGTTTAAATAGGTAGAATAATTATTTTTTAAAACAGAAAATGTATTCGAAATGTTTATGCAATTTTAAACAGTTTTCATATTCAAAGTTTCTCCAAATTCAAAACCATTCATAAACTAGGTTTTTAAAAATGTTTGAAAATTAAAAAAATTGTTAAAGTTTAAGTACTTAGAATAATTATTTTTAAAATAGAAAATGTATTTGTAATGTTTATGCAATTTTAAACACTTTTCATATGGAAAGTTTCTCCAAATTCAAAACCATTCATACACTAGGTTTTTTTTAATGTTTGAAAATTCAAAAATTGTTACTAATTTAAATAGTTTAAATAATTATTATTTTTAAACAAAAAATGTATTTGAAATTTTCATCAGTTTTAAACACTTTTCATATTGAAAGTTTCTCCAAATTTAAAACCATTTGAAATGTATTTGAAAAAATTATTTGAAACGTGGCAGGAATAAAAATGGCGGCAGAAAAAAAAAATGAAAATTTTGGCTGCGCAGGCAATCAAGGGTCCACCTCCCCCTTTTACCCCAGTTGGTGGCACCAATCGGGGTAAAAGACCCCTTTTTCCCCGGTTCGTGCCACCAACCGAGGCAAAAGACCCCTCCATATATAACCCAGGGCGGTGGCTCCGCCCGGGGCAAACCCGCAGAAACGCCTAAGTCTCCGACGCGAAGAAACCGAGACCACGCCGACAGGCTACCAGATTTCGCCGCCACCAGAGAGCCTCCTCTATGCCGCGCCGTTCGACCTCGCCGTCGCCCCCCGAGCCGGCGCCCGCGCCTCCTCCGCGCCCGCATACCTCGACGCCGGCTCCTCACCCCCGAGTCCTCGCCGTTGCCACCTCCGGCCTCCTCGAGGTGAGCAGGAGAAGCCACCACGCGCCCTCCCCGCGCGCAAGCTAGGCAGAGTTTTTTTTGAAGTATTAGTTTTTTTAATGTTAATAATTTTTACTGTTAGTATTTTTTAGTGTTAGTTTTTTTACTGTTAGTATTTTTTAGTGTTAGTATTGTTAGTTGTTGTTAGTAGTATTATTAGCTATTTTTAGAAATTGTTAGTATATTTTTAGAAATTTTAGAATATTAGCAAATTTTAGAAATTGTTGTTAGTAGTATTATTAGTTGTTTTTTAGTGTTAGTATTTTGAATCGACAAGAGAGTAAGAGAAACATGAGGCAACCGAGGGGGAAAGAGAGGAGAGAAACAAGGGGGGCAGCTGCGCCTCTCCTCGACGCTGTGAGTAGTGTCGCGCCCCCTAAGAACCCTAGCCAACTGTTGCACGTCGAGGGCACGCCCGGGAGCACGCGCCTGTGCTCACCGCGGCATGACCGACAACACGCGCACGACCCCGACCATGGCGCCGCGCGTATAAGACCCCATCCTTGCCACCCTCTCGCCACACCACTCCTCACACCTACCGCAACCACCCCGACACGATCCACCGAGCCCGGAACAAACTTCACCGCGGCATGGCCGAGAGCGCGCGCATGACCCCGACCACGCCGCCGCGCTAATAAGACCTTGTCCACTCCACCCTCTCGCCACACCACTCCTCACACCCACCGCAACCACCCCGACACGATCCCGACCACGGCGCCGCGCGTATAAGACCCCGTCCATGCCACCGTTTCGCCACGCCACTCCTCACACCGACCGCAACCACCCCTACACGATCCCGACCACAGCGCCGCGCGTATAAGACCCCGTCCATGCAACCCTCTCGCCACCCCACTCCTCACACCCACCGCAACCACCCCGACACGATCCACAGAGCCCGGAAGCTCCCAGTGAGCTCCACGGGAACAAACCTCACCGCGGCATTGCCGAGAGCACGAACACGACCCTGACCATGGCGCCGCGCGTATAAGACCCCGTCAACATCACCCTCTCGCCACACCACTCCTCACACCTACCGCAACCACCCCACACACGATCCACCGAGCTTGGAAGCTCCGATCCCAGTGAGCTCCACGGGAACAAACCTCACCGCCGTCCACCGCAAATAGTTTTGAATAAATGATTGTGTATTAGAATCTTTTTTTCTAGCATGTGTAGGTGTGTTACTCTCTGTTATAACGATGTTTTCTTACATTACTTAGTGGTAATTAGACATATGTGAAAATTGATTGCATTTGAATTTATTAAAATATTGAAGTGATTGACTTGTTCAAATATTTGACTTACTAAAGTATTTTATCTTCCATTTATATTAGTTGAGCTATGGATGGAAGAGAGGGTGAAGAACAGATGTTCGCGATAATAGAAGAAAGTACACTCCCCGGTGGACCCAATGACGGTGGAGGTCAAGACGACGACTCGCAGTACCTGAATGATTCAGGTCAGGGAATGGAGGTAGAAGAGCAATTGCAACGACCGGATGTGGAACCGGAGAAAATCAGTGATGAACAATCCTTAGTGAAGGTCGTGGAACCTACTGCATCGATATCGTCTTTCAAGAAGTCGAAATGAGGCCCGGCTCAAGAGATGAGCTCGAAAGAGCATCTGGTAATCGAGCAAGTCTATCGATCCGGCGAACCTCCTTGGCCCATCAGTACAGCAACTAAGTTTACAAGTCAATGTGGAGTTATTGTTAGGGACCTCATCCCTATAAGTATTGAAGAATGGAATGATCCAGCAAAGGACGAAGACGATCGTAACCGTCCTGCAGTTTCTTTTGTCTCATACCGGTCCAAACAAGCTCTTTTCGACAAGCTTATGAACCATTTCAGTATCCTAGAATGTGATACCAAGGAGACAGAAAATAAAATGTGTGCCGCAGTCATGCACTGGCTCTTAAGAAGATGGCTGAGGCTTTAAATGCTTACAAGAAAAGATTATGGAAAGAATATCAAAAGAAAAAACAGTCCTAAAATACGAGGGGCCGCTAGAAAAGCAGAAGCGACACTGGCCAGCATTTCTGGCGTACAAGGAATCAGAAAAGGGGAAGAAAAGGTCAGCAAAGAATGCGGCAAATGCGGCGAAGAAGGTATATCACCATAAAATGGGTTCAGGTGGCGACAGAGTTGTAGTGCCTAAGTTTGACAAACTTGAGGCAGATCTGCGAGAGAAGGGGATCATTCTCGGTACACAGGATTTTCCACGGAGGTCAAGAAATTGGTTGCTTGGGCATGGGGGCAACGTTTGACGCAGAAGGGAACCTTATTATGACTGAAAAAATAAAGGCCCCCTTCGCGGCACTTGAAAGGGTGTTCAAAGAGGTAAAAGCGAGACACTACATTCGACGAAGCAGACCCATCTCAATGCCGGAGCAGCGTGGCTTCAACGGAGGTACCGGCTAGCGATGCAGTTATGATTGTTGATGCCGCTACACAGACGGAGGCCGTGGATGCAATCAAGGAGAAGACAAGTTGTGAGCTATACGTGTCGATCTCGAACGTATCCATCAAGGTGGCGGACGGCTATGCTTTACCTTGTGTAGAGGGAGCGACCTGCCATGACCGTCCGATTACATGTCACGACCCCGGACCCAGAGATATACATACTGTTATGTGCTCCTAGCCATGGACTCACAAGGGCTTCAGGGTTACCAGCCCCGGCCGCAACAAACAACGGCATGCAGACTGGATTCATCGGCACGTAGTACGGATCCCCAGTCTACTACTCCTTGTATCCATGCTAGTCATAACCAACTATGCATATCAAAGCGTCCACGAATCGTATGAAACTGAAGGAAACGGGACCAAAGCTATACAGATATGCTATATGTCCAGAAAGTGCAACAACAATCGAGGGTTACTGGGGTTACCTCGCCCCAGGCCGAATCACATCGGCAGGCGGGCTCGGACATGGATCATCGGCTCCACAACCCCTCGACTGTGACAACTATGCAGGCATAGCCAAAACTGTATAACAATGAGCTCGAAACCAACAACCGATCAAAGCAGTACTCTAGACATTGAACTTGTATTAAACAGGTGTTACTAGAGTATAGCTTACAAACAGAGGTCACACGACCCAACATTACATCAGACAACGGAAGGCAAATTATGTTGCTAATCAACAAGAACCAAAAGGCCTAAGAGGCCGCAACATAAGGCGACGTCCCAGCCCATAGATTCCAGGCTGCTACCTGGGAACCCCAAACTACTCGTCGATGTCCATGTTGAATCACCACCGATGGAGTGAGATCTTCACCTGAACCAAATTTAAGAAAACCTAAGTACGGGAGGTACTCAACAAGATTTAATTAACCTATTATATATCTGCTATTTCGAAAAGGGTTTCATGAAGGCTGATTAGCGTAAAGCAATCTTTGTTTTGCAAGTTGAGGAAGGAATAGCATGTCTCATGGGGTATTTTGAAAACAGATGAGAAAACTACTCAACTATTGAGATCATCATCATTTCAAACCACCAACATCAATTCCGAGCATCTCACATGCTACAAGGATCACCCCTCTCGGCATCTCCGAGGAGGCACCCTTCATCTATTGCATCCATGCATTGTCAACATCTTCTACGTCACGTTCAAGTTATCTATGGCCACGTGATATTCACCAAGTCGTCCTTAACCGTGGACACGGCTTTCCGAAAGATTTATCCCTGCAGGGTGGTACACTTTACCCACACGTACCCTCCGACTCTTAGCGCCACATGTACGCTCTTCCATGGAGCGCGGCAGAGGGTGGATGGCTCCGACCTTTACCTTGCTCGACCCTATCCATGAGTCAACCCAAACAGGGCCACCCCGTCAACAGGGAGTTGGCCACCTCCTGACGGCACCTGTTCTGTGAGTCGGGATCAAGATCCGTGTACGTCCTTCACTTGTCCCGGTCACGCCCTGGTTTTTCTCCAAATCGTTTTCTGACTCACACGCAGATGGAAATAGCGAACTAAGTGACTCATGGATGTGGCCAAACTAGTTAGTTAGTCGAGCGAGGTTCATTGGCTCGCGCGTGTGGTTGCACGCTCAGTCTTGGTTTCCGCGGCGAGACCTTAATCCTAGGGTTGGCAAGTACAGGACAAAGAACCACTTCCCAAGTGGCCTCCCGTCCTTGCCTTAGTCAAGTTAACCACACAGTGCTCATCTTACCACGTCATCATATCATACTAGGTTATCGCAGCTCTGATTCATCAACCGGATGGAGCAGAGGTAACAAACATATATGACTAAGCAAAGCAGATATGAGGCTCTGGCGATGCGCACAAGCAATTCTATGGCGGCTAGGAGCAGTGGATCAGGATATTGAGGCAATGCAGCATATAGGTGAACTATGTCTACTAGCATCAAATACTTTGGAATCGAATGCAAAGTACGAGATCAAATGTTGTTGGAAAACGTATATGAGAAGATAAGAGGTTATGCTTGCCTTGGTTATAAAAAAACAGATAAAGTCTTCAGGAATAAGTGCTTGACTTGTCGGTTAAGATCAAGTATTCACCATTGGACTGCTGGCCTTCTTTTCGAAGTCGCATTCTACCGAGGGGGAAACAACACCGAAAAGAAGAACAATCAACCATGGCATCGATGCAATGCACAATATGTATGCATGAGCAAATTAATGCACTTAAATAAAGCCCTAAACATGTTCGTTGGGTGGCTAGGGTTCGTATGGAAAATATGCACTTTTACTGAAATTTGCCCGTAATGGACCCTGGAGGGGGTTTCGGACGGTTATGAAAGTGAGTACCATTTTAGTTGCTCAAATGGGTTTGAAAACACCATAACTAGATTGCATTTGACATTTTGAGCAATTTGGTATATAACTTGTAATTTTATAATTTTAGTGAATAAAAACTTATTTTTCTATTTTTAAATGAATTAACAACATTAAATAATGGCCATTTTTTGGAATTTCCTGGGATTTCTAAAAATAGGACTTATGACGTCATCATGACGCACATATGAGATCATCTTTCTCTGATCTTCACAGTTGAGATCGAATCGACGAAATTAGCGCGCAATTCGCAGAACAGGAAGCACCACGACGTAGAGGGCCTCAAGGGGAAGCTAAGGGTGGCGGCGCCGCTTGCTATATGTCACCGGAAGCTCGCCGGCGACGAGGAACCGCGGCGGCGGACTATGGTGCACGACGAGCGGGAGATGCAGAGGGTTAGGGAGAGAATTGAGGCCACGGGGAGGCTCACCGGAGCGAGTAGAGCACGATGGCGGGGTCGGTGAGGCGAGGCGGTGAGCTCGGGAAGCCGGCGGCCATGGCAGAAACGGCGATGAAATTCCGGCGATGCAGGGCCTCTCGGCCTCTGCAAGAACTCGAGGAGGACGAGCGGGGCACGGCGGAGCTCCAAAGACGGACGGCGGGCATCGAGATGATCCATAGCGACGGCGGCGACCGGCGGCTCGTCGGCTAGGGTTAGGTTTTTCGGGTCCTTGTGAGGCACACAGAGCGGGACTTCGAGGGAAAGGTGAAGGAGGGAGACGCGGGGTCTCCGTGGTGTCCTTATCCCTCTACTGAAGGCAAGCATGAGGTGGCATACAGCGACGGCGGCTCTGCCACGCAGGAGCTCCTACTGTCAAAGGTTGAAGACAACATTTTTGCACAAACCCCCCTGGAGCTTTCGGAAAACACCAAGAGGTCCTTTTCTCTAATAAAACAGGACATAAAACATTGTTTTGAGGACCTTTTTGTAAACAGAAAATTTGGCAAAAATAACTTTTGAAAAGCTTATAAAATTTCCAACAAAACCATCTGTTTCTTTGGTGTATTTGAAAAAAATGTTCAGTACAAAATTTCGAAACCCACTTTACGTACTATGTGCGGGATTTTTTTTTCAAACCATTTAAATCACAATTTAAATTGTTTCAACATGGTGTAAACTTTTGTTTTCATGCATGTATGATATGAACACAACACCACACACCCTAATGTTAGAAAACTGGGATGTTACATTACACCTGGCTATGCTCGTGTCGGTGTGGATGATGTTCAGGCGGCTTGGAGGATACTGCGGCTTGACATCCCCGGAGGTGATGGGGTAGAGACACTAGGAGAATCCGTCAATTCCATCATACAATGGATAAAGAAAGGCATAGTGTTTCCGATGAGTAGTCCGGTGCCACCACCGCCACCTACATCTCCGAGATGCAGTCCACTGCCATCACAACCACCTAGAACGAGTCCAGCTCGATCATCGCCAGCACACTTCGACGCCATGGACGTCATCAGCTCGAGTCGGGATCGATCTCCGATGCCTAAGCCGACTCCGTCGCCCACTAAGTCCTCTAAGAGGAAGGTTGCTACCTCTATGTCTACCCGAAAGAAGAAACATGCTCCGAAGAAGAAACCCAAGCTGCCGCAAGAAAAGTTTCCTTACCAAATTAATGAGGAGGAGACCAACGAGTGGGTGACTGCGGACACGAAACGTCATATGTCTGCGTGGGGAAAGAAAACCTCGGATCTTCCAAAGGAACCAATAGATCCGGTAGTAAAGAAGCACTTCAAGAATATGCTGGAAATGCCATCCCAAGTTCAGCTGAATCTGCAATGTGACTATGATCGCGTATTATTGACGACTTCTAACAAAGTAAAGAATACGGGGAAAACAATTCCCCAGCTCGGGAAGAAGCCAAACCAATCGGTCCCCCTGATGGTGCAGATCTTGCACTCGTTGGGATACCCCAAGAGGAGGGTGTGATGAGCACAGCGGTAGGATTTTTCCTCTTAGTTAAGAACCAAGGTTATCAATCCAGTAGGAGAAAGAGGATCTTCAGAAGGTTGATGCCACTGACGGTGGTGATGGCGCCTCACCAGTGTCAGCAACGTGGAACCAGCACACAACACAACCAGCATACTCGTGCATCCAACTCCCTAAAACCAAAGTTTTTCCCATTGTGTCCACCATACCTACCTACATGAGATATTTAACTGCCACTCCAATAAATTGCACATGTGTTACCTTTAAAACCTTCAAAATTACTCCTGCTTTATGTTCCTGTTTTTTCTCACGAGGACATCAATAGAGAATCTTTATCTCACTTGTTGATTGGATTCACACCCTGGACTAGTGGCTTCATCCGCTTATCCAAATGGTAGAAGAGCTGGCAGCAGGGTGCCCTGCCCCAAATTAATACACACAAAATCTCTTCACTATTTCCCCCCCTGATTTATCAGTCAAAGCATAATTGTGTAAACAAAAGAGAAAGAGGGATGACCTTCTACCCAGATGTGTCCTTCACATGGGAGCCGCTCTTGTGAATCCAGTTGGCTTGTGACGTACTGTATTTTTTGTTTACCATTCGTTGATATTAGCATACATCTCCCAAAATATAGACACTCCTCCACGGTATGTGATTGTTGGCAGGTACCCGAGGATTCGGTTATCCATGGTTTGTGAAAGATGGATGGGAGGAGTGTCAAACTTTTAATACCTTTGTTTAATAAAATAAAAATCTCTAGTGCATGAGTGATCCTTGCTTCCCTCCGCGAAGGGCCTTTCTTTTACTTTTATGTTGAGTCTCCGTCTTCTAACTTTATGCATAGTTGAGAGAGCATTTTTTCCGTTCTTAGTTCTACGTGCATTGTCCCATAAACATCAATAATTACTTCATGATGTGATATCATTTGTTCTAAAATTATTTGCTTTAGTATTCCTCATGAACTTTGAAGGTGTCCTGGCATTTATGTTTTGCCCCACTCTTAAGGACTAGCGAAATATCCCTTTGCCATGCTTTCTCTATACCTGAAACAAACTTTTATCTTTCTTTGCATTATTATTCGTGATCCTTTATTTGAGATACTCTTCATGATGAAAAGTGGTTGCTATGCTTTATTATTAAAGTTCTATTTATCATGTTTGTGCTAAAAGTTCTACGATCTCAGCTTGCATATGCCTTTACATTTTTATGGTCAAGATTATGTTAGTAGCATGTCACCTCAGAAATTTTTGTTTTATCGTTTACCTACTCGAGGACGAGTAGGAACTAATCTTGGGGATGCTTGATACGTCATAAACGTATCCTTAATTTCCGATGTTCCATGTTGTTTTCATGTTGTTTCCCACATGTTTTCCTTACACTTTATGCCATTTTTATCGATTTCCTGGGACTAACCTATTGACAAGATGCCAAAGAGCCAGTTCATGTTTTCTGTTGTTTTTAGATTCACAAAATTTGTTCTAGAAATATTCTCGGAATTGGACGATTCGAAAGCCAGAAGTCTTAGAAGTCCTAGAATGCGGTGACCCAGCACACCACTGCATGTGTAGTGCGCAAGTCAATGACATAATACTCACAGAAGGACTTACCTGCGAATATTACATCTCTCAGAGTGGTACAACAGAAACACAGCGAGTCCAAGCAAAACTATAGGATACAAACTTCATTACAAAATCTGGAGAATCTCTTTGATGAATCAAGAAGATCTCCTGCAAATGAAACATCTGAAGAAGCAATTCGAAGCTCCAAGCTAGAGAAGAACTCTAGCTCAGAACTAAATCCACTAGGGCTGATGTCAGCCCTACTCTATGGCTTGAAGCAACTAAGTCCAAGAATGGTATCCACCTACACCTTGATAGCTTCTCCTCCTCCAGCGCAGTTGATAACGATGATTTCCTGGCTAAGTAAGAGATGACTTCACCTAGCTTCATGAGGTAGTGATGGCTTCATGATGACGACTTACGTAAGGCTTCAACTCTAAGCAGGGGGTCAAACGGGAACGAATGAGTAACGAGCGTTACTCAACAAGTTCAATATATATAGTGGGTAGTTTGATGCACTAACTACGGCTTTAGACTGAAAAGGGTCATAAGCTAATGCAAGGTTTTTGTAAATCTTTCTTCAAGAGGTTGCTTTGAATTCTGAAAACTATGCCTGCCAGATCTTCATAGGACTAGAACTTCATGGAGTTGTCTTTCCTGCGGTGTTCACAGCTCCTTCCCGGCACACGGGGTAACATGCCACATCCTTTTACACTCTACAGAGGTGCGTTACTTTACCCATGGACGACCAAGACCATGTTGCACAACCAGGTGTACATTCCTGTCCACTCCCACTCAGGTGTGGGGCCCGGTTGTTGGTCCAAGCCAAACCGTGCTTCTCCGCACAACGCATGCCCACCCATTTCCGCCAGCAGGTTGAACTCCTGATTCCACCCCTCACGATGGAGATCTACGCGCCTCTGGCAGACACTCATATTCCCGAGAGTCCGTGGGACGTAAGGGCTCCCACCCATGTGCATGTAGTCCCGCAAGACCTACAGTGTACGTCTCTAGCAGTCCGTTGACATGCGAACGAGAGAAGATCACAACCGACTTACTCCCCCATAGAAGACCCATGGTTAACGCGGTATTTACGGTGCAAGAATCTTGACGGCAGTTGTTGTTAATTCCTAGGTAATACTTTCCCATGAAGATGGAACCTTCCTTTGACATATTCATCTTACCATGGTCCCATCCGCCCACCAAACAGTTAACTACCACTCGGGTAGTCATTCAAATAGTCATATTATTATAAAAATAGGATCATGCATTTTTTTTGAGAGTAGGTGATAATACGATAGGGTTTTTGCAAATAGTTCGTTATGAGATACTCCAAAGGATATGAGCAAGTGATGAACTTGCCTGAGATTGAAATAACCATAATAATCAATTTCTTTGGGTTCTAGGGTCGCGTAGACAATCCCGACATCTGAAAGATAGCAAAGTAGTCCCGGTAAGGACTACAGAAAACACTGGCAAGGATGATACATGCATAGTAATGATATGCATCGTGAAATACCCTAGAAAATACCCCCAACTTACAAATGTAAGCCACGTTTGATACGATATCTCAATCATACAAGTTTTAGGTGAGTTCTTTCATTACTTGCGGTAATGTGGTTATTAATTTTAGACTTATGTGTGTTTCACTTTTATATAACAAATTCTTGTTATCATGTTTAAGTTATAAGTAGACAACTTATGGTTAGGCAATAAGATTATAACACATGGAAACCAACACTTGAAAAGATAACAAACACATTTTATTTTATGCTCAAAGGTGTAGAGCTAATGACAAGGAGTTGAATTGAAACTGATGAACTAGTACAACTAACTCTATCATCACAATACTTGCTAATTACTTGTGATGATAGGTTTAGTAGGTGTGAAAACATGTGGGTTTTATTAATAAGGAAAATGATATTAAGGTAGTTATTACCGGTTATAATGGAATATTATAGAATTCCATTATACCTTTAGAAACAAGTTTATAAGTTAAAAAAATGTTTTGTGTTCGACATATTTGAGTTGAAAATGTTTTTCTCTTTAATTGGGTATCTTAGTTGAAGTATTCTGAAAATATTTGAATAAGATATTAATTTATTAATTTTAAATGAATTAAATGATTAGGCAAAATATTGCACACATGAAAACTTAGTCAAATGACTTTGAAATCATCATATACGAGTTGTACTTGTCATTTGGAGCATTTTGGTATATAACTTAATTTTTTCTGAATTTTTGAATTATTTATTATTTTTCTGAATTTTTAAATAATTTAATTTAATTCAAAAAATGCTTAATTTTAAATTTTATAAAACATTTTTGAAAAGTAGATAAACATTTAGATTTTATTTTTCTAAACATTTATATATTTTTTTGTATTTTTCTGATAAGTATTTCAAAAGTTATTGATTTATTAGGTTTATTTCATTTTCTGCCATTTTAAATTGATAGGTGGGTTCCATATGTCAGTTTTAATTCTAAATCAAAAATAAAAGAAAAATAAAAATAAAAATCTTCACGACGTCACTATGATGTCATGATTACGTCAGCACAGGACCAATCCCTCTCTGTTGAACTCGATTACGATGATTTGGTCTGAATTGATCCAATCGATCGCGTCTATTAGCTAGCAGAGCTCGAGGGGAGTCAAATGAGCGACTCCAGGAACCATATGGTCGCTGGAGTTGCCGGCGACAAGCAACAGCGCGGCGACGGTGACGGCTCATGTTGGCCAGACTAATTCGTCGACCAAATTCGAAATGGAAGGCACCCAGAGGTGACGAGGCTCACCCGCAGCGCGATGATGAGGTCGGTGAGACACGTCGAGGTCAGAATCACCGGCGCGCTTCCGCGGTGGCCGGAACAGAGAGCAAAGGAAACGACGAAATTCGCGGGCTACCGGCCATCCCAGTCCATGTGCGTGCTCGAGGATGTCGAGGAGGACTACGCGCATCTCTTGATGGCCTCAATCGCTCCAGTGGTGGCCGGAGTCGATGGCGGTGGCCGACCACTGTGAGAACTAGGGTTTCATTTTGTGGCCAGGAGAAGCTGAGAGGAAGAGAGCACACGCAAGGAGCTATGAGGCAGCTTCGATGGGGACATCTCCTGGTACTTATCGAAGTCGGGAGGGAAGCAGGACGTGGCACGAAGAGCGACACGGCGGATTCCTTCCTCTGGCTTCCTTCCTCTGCCTTCTGGCCAGAGGTTGAAGAAAAAAAATAAATGTCACTTTTCGATAACCCCCTGGAGTTTCAATTATTCTCAAATAAGTCCTTCTGTCTAAAAGAAACATTGTTTCCAGGGCCTCTTTTATGATCAGAAAAATTATTAAAATTCATATTTAGAATCCTCATCAAAAATGCAATCTCACCATGTTTTATTTTGGTTGAATTGATGAAGGTTTGAATTTTTCACTTAGGTGTTCAACTTAAGTGGTTTTATTATTTTCTCTCCATTTCATTTATTAAATGGCTTTAAAATTATCATAGACAAGATTATCATGAGTACACAACAAAAATGTGGTTTAACAAGGTGGCATAACTTAATTGGAAAAATTTAGATACAATTTCTAATAGAAAATAATTTAATAACATTACATGGTAATGTTTCTATGCATCGAAATGATAACCACTTAATGTGGAATTTTATTCTATGTCAAACCAAATGATTTTAATGGGTGAAGGAACTTGTTTTCTGTTATGTGGCTTTGTTATTTTCCTAATTGAAACTCTTAGCAAGTTTGGTTGACATTTTAATTAAGTGTGTGTAAGCCATGTTTGCTGTTTTTAGTATTTGATCAAGTGGAGAACATGTGTGGCTTTGGGACCTTATTTGCTTGTTTTCCACATAGGTTCCAATATGGATATTATCCCATGTTTGTTTTAGAACAGGTAATCATATACTTGGTTATGTGTAGATGAATTCTTGTTATCATCTGTTAGTCTTATGTATGAAAAGGATATGGAAAACATGGTGTTAAGCTTGTTACCATTAACCTCCACATTTCAAGACATGTGGATGAAATGGCTGGTTATAATTTCATACTTGATAATTGTTTCCATTAAAGATATTTTTATGAGTTCCTCATCTCTGATGAGCTTGACAGAGGTTATTGATTCACTAATATTTCCTAATGATTCACTGGATAATATCTTATGCTCCCTTACTGAGGCAGTGTTGCTTCTTGTGTTCATCTTTTGTTTGATGTCCTATTCTCTAGTTGACACTATTCTTCTGTTATCACCTTTGTCCATTGCAGGTAGGTTCCTCTCTTGGTTTCCAACCTCAACTGTCTCACCATTGTGGTGAAAACATCCAATTACTCCAAGCAAGGATTTAACTTAGATGATTGTAAAGAAATATAAGTGTATTTTAAGACATCCATTTGCCAAATACATATAAGAAGAATCTGTGAACAAGTTTGCAAGGCTTGTCCCAAATTACTTTTCATATCCAGATGGCATAGATGTACTAGGTTATTCAACCTTCTGTTTATTTGTGTATGACACTCAATTGTTTGAGTAGACAAAAGTGATCTGTTAACAAGGTCTAGAAACTTGTTACCAAACTACTTCTATATAACACTAACATTGGAGTATCACACAATTTCAAGAGGGTTAATAAGATCAGATCAAGATATAAGAGTTTCCAGGTACTCTTATAGTAGCTTAGAGTAGCACTTCTAGCACACTCTAAATAATCTTCTTGAAGATCTTCCTGTGGTAGTTCCTCTTTTCTTGTAGTTTCTTCTCTTGCAAAATGATTCAGAGAAGTTTGGGAAACAAGATATAGTGGTCTAGCCAGAGTATCAAGATCTAGATTAAGATTTAGTTCAGGCTTTTATTCTCTTTCCATATGCTTCTCATTTAGTTTCCCATAAGATATGTTCTTATATGATACATGACTGGTTTACTTAGTTTTCAATTTACTTCCTCTACTAGAGGTTATAATTTGTTGTTACTCAATACTTGTATACAGAGATACTTTATTTATTGAAGGTTGATCTGAATAGAAGTGTGGAATGCTTATGGAATGATGACTTAATAGTAAGTTGATCAAATGGTTCATTGATGTGTTGAGATTTCAGATACTCACTTATATAAGATGGATGAGACAATGAGCATGTAAAGCTTATTGGGTTTTAATGACTTATGTCATAATTGTTATTTGTTTTCTCTGGTGTCATGATTTTACTTTATTAACTTTGTCATTCATAATTCAGATATAGAGGTTTGGGAATATCATATGTAATGATCAAGGTTTAACAGTAGTTTAAGAAGATTTATTTCTTCTTTAAGATACTTCTTTTATGGTTGATGAGATCTGTACATATTTGATAAATATGTTAATACAATTATTATGTCATTTCCCACTTGTGGGTTTTGAGTTAACACTTGTTTGTATCACTTCTGTTCTGTTGAAACTTTGTTATTTACTTGTGATGGTTCTCCTGATGATTATGAGATTATTTATAAAGATGTTATGTAGATTGATTGATAACTCAAGTAGTTCATGTTTTAGAGAGTCTAAGATATTTGATGATGAGATTATTCCATCAAGCACTACTAACTTGTGGAAGTGTGATCATCAGTTATGAGATTTGGATACTCACCCCTATTTGAGTTGTAGATACCTAGTGAGTTATCCCAAGTCACTTATAGACTTAAGGTTAGGCTTGTTGAGAATTAGTATTGGTCATAACCAATTCTGGTTTGTGTAACCAAATGATTTGGTTTCTTAATATACTTGTTATAAAGATCATTCCAAATGTACTCTTGACTAGATGAACTAGACCTATTTCATCAAGTCAAGTGAAACTTTTGTCACTTTGATTCGTTTAAACTTTCACGCTAAAATTTCCCGTACTTTTAGATGCATGCTTTGCAAATGCACATATTAAATTTAGATCCTTATAACCTCCCAAACACTGGGATGTTACACAGTAGCATCCGGAAGTCCCGAAGAGCCCAGAGGGGGGCCACAGGGTGGCCACACCATACGGTAGCGCAACCACCCCTGGCTGCGCCACCAGGTAATGTGGGCCCCCTGGCCACCCCCCGGAATCGCCCTTTCGCCTATATATACTCCTCGATGCATAAACCCTAAAAGAATGGACCTTTTCCACAAAATACATCTGTAGCTCCGCCGCCGCCGCCGACAAGTTTTGGGGGACAAATATCTGTTCTGGGACGGGGAAGTGCCCCCGAAAGCCATCTCCATTGACTCCACCGCCATCTCCATAGCCGTTGTTGTCTCCTATGATGAGGAGGAGGTAGTTTCCCCCCGAGGTTGAGGGCTCTACCGGTAGCTATGTGTTTCATCTCTCTCTCCCATGGTGTGATCTATATGTGATCGTGAGCTTTGTAATCTAGTTGAATTCATAGATATTATTCTGCATCTATTATGGTACTCAAGAGGTTTTTGTTATGAGATCTCTGTAAACACTTTCATGACGGTGTAAAGGTGATAGTGTGTGCGCCGTGTGGTTTAGCATTATATTATATTTTGTGTTGGATAAACCTATGAAATTGTGGTGTTTGCATGGAACCATTTAGGTCCCATGATGATAGCATGGGGGTTACTTGGTTGGGAAAGTTCTTACTCCGAGGAGTGTTGTTAAAGCCCTACGCAATGATTGGTGTTTGTTATTCGGCTGGAGAGTGGTTAAGAGTAGCATAGTGAAGAGAGATATTTGTGCATTCAATTATGTGATCATTGTTGAGAGTCTCCACTAGTGAAAGTAGGATCCCTAGGCCTTGTTTCCAAGCATTGAAACACCGTTTTCCGCATGTTCTGCTACATGTTTGCTTGCTGCCATTATATTTCAGATTGCTATTATCATCCATATTACTTGCATTTTACTCTCTCTTCGCCGAACTAGTGCACCTATATACCTGACAAGTATATTGGGTGTGTTGGGGACACAAGAGACTTCTTGTATCTTAATTACAGGGTTGCTTGAGAGGGATATCTTTGACCTCTACCTCCCTGAGTTCAATAAACCTTGGGTAATCCACTTAAGGGAAACTTGCTGTTGTTCTACAAACCTATGCACTTGGAGGCCCAACACTGTCTACAAGAATAGAAGCGTGCGTAGACATCAAGCGGCTCCCATGTGAAGGACACATCTGGGTAGAAGGTCATCCTTCTTTCTCTTTTGTTTACACAATGATGCTTTGACTGATAAATCAGGGGCAAAAATAGTGAAGAGATTTTGTGTGTATTAATTTGGGGCTGGGCACCCCACTGCCAGCTCTTCTATCAATTGGATAAGCGGATGAAGCCACTAGTCCAGGGTGTGAAATCCAATCAACAAGTGAGATAAATAGTCTCTATTTACGTCCTCATGAGCAAAAACAAGAACATAAAGCACGAGTAATTTTAAAAGTTTTAAAGGTAACACATGAGCAATTTACTTTGGGGTGGCTGTTAAATACCATATGTATGTGTATGGTGGACACAATGGAAAAAACTTTGTTTTAAGGGAGTTGGATGCATGAGTAGAGCTCATACTTAGTACAGGTGGAAGCTAGCAAAAGACTGGGAGCGACAAATCAAGAGAGCATAAGAGCCATAATCATGCATAGCGACATAAACATCATTAATTGAAGCATAATCACAAGTTCAAAAACTAAGTGGTCATGGAGGATATTTGTGACTAGTTCATAGTCATAAACATGGTGTAAGCATGTGACAAGTCAACCAAATAAAACTTTCGAAAGAGAATACCATAAATTTATGCTTCCTTATGACAAGAACAACTCATGAATCTTTCAATGACATATTAAACTCTCTCAGCTATTTGAGGCTATTCATGCTAACCAACATTACAAGGCTTTAGAACTAAAATAACATTTAGCATGGCATGAAAAAGTTCTAGCAACAGTCTATACAAGCTTTTACTTGCACCATTAAAAATTCTACTTTAAACATCAGTTCTTCTCCCAACAAGCACCATACAAGATATGTTTTAACAAAAATACTATTTATGATACAGCAAAAAAACATGAGAGTACTCACGTAACACTACTAAAACTAACAGCTTTGATAAGAGATGCATGCAAAACAGGAGCTAAATAAATGCAGCAGCCAGACAAAGATTAAGAATACAAAGTATTCCCATGAAAAAGCGGAGCATGTCACTCTCCAATAAAACAATGATGGGGTACAACCAAGATTATTGAAAAAATAAAAACAAACTGAAAGCAAAAAATAAAAGCAAACTGAAAGAAAAAAATAAAAGACGCTCCAAGTAAAGCACATAAGATATGACCGAATAAAAATATAGTTTCACTACAAGTGACCTGATAATTTGTCGATGAAGAAGGGGATGCCTTGGGCATCCCCAAGCTTAGACGCTTGAGTCTTCTTGGAATTTGCTGGGATGTACCACTGGGGAATCCCCAAGCTTATGCTTTTCACTCTTCTTTTATCATATCATCTTCTTGACCCTTGAAAACTTCCTTCACACCAAACTTCTCACAATCTTCATTAGCAACGTTAGTGCAATCGAAATAATAAATTCACATGGTTCAGTTTCAACACATGTATAACAATCAAAAACACATTATCTACTGTCACAACTTCTTTTAAAACTCATTTTCTCAAAAGAACACCAAAAGAAAGCGATTAAGATGCAAATGGAATTATTGGCAGAAATCTGTCAAAACAGGACAGCATGTAAAGATGGTTTTTTTAGAAAATCTTCTGCTGCTCAAATCAAAAAGTGGTCAACTAAGAAAATTTGCGTATACATCCCAGAATTACGCACAAACAAACTCAGGTCATTCTGAATTTTCTATGATTTTATACGAAATAAACAGTGGACAGCAGAAATCTGTTTCCTGTGCAGAAATCCGAAATATAGCCTCAACTTTCCACTAGAGGCATTACTTGGCTCAACAAAAACACAAAAGAAAATATACAACGGGGTTTCTAAGGGAATAGAAAACACCCAGGTGCAAAGCACGCAGAAGAAAACAAAGGAAAAGGGTTGAAAACAGAGAAATAAAACGGGTTGTCTCCCGGTAGCGCTTTTCTTTAACGCCTTTCAGCTAGGCAATAGAAAGCAACTCAAGTATTTTCAAGTGAAGAAGCATCAACATCATAACTTTCTCTAATAATAGAGTCAAAAGGTAGCTTCATCCTCTTTGTAGGAAAGTGTTCAATACCTTTCTTGAGTGGGAATTGGTATTTAATACTCTCCTCTTTCATATCAATAACTGCACCAACAGTTCTAAGAAAAGGTCTTCCCAAAACAATAGGACAAGAAGCATTGCATTCAATGTTCATAACAAACAAAATCAACAGGGACAAGGTTATTGTTGACCATAGTAAGAACATCATCAATTCTTAGCATTATCAACAAGATGAACATCCAAATAACAGTGTTTCAACGGTGGTAGATCAAGCATATCATAAAGCTTTTGAGGCATAACGGAGATACCAGCACCAAGATCACACAAAGCATTGCAATCAAAATCATTTACTTTTAACTTAATGTAGGCTCCCAACTATCATCTAATTTCCTAGGGATAGATGTTTCAAGTTTCAGCTTTTCTTCCCTAACTTTCATGAGAGCATTGGTAATATGTTTAGTAAAGGTCATATTCATAGCACTAGCATTGGGACTTCTAGCAAGCTTTTGTAGGAACATAATAACTTCAGATATATTGCGGTCATCAAGATCAATATTATTATCATCAAAATTAATGGGACCATTATTTCCCACATCTCTAAAAATTTCAGCACTTTTATCAGAAGCAATTTGAGCAGTTTGAGGCAATTTAGCATGTTTCACCGAAGGGGTGGAGTCGTTGTTAACACCAATTACTTTACCATTGATAGTAGGAGGTTTACTAGCACTTGGAGCTTCACTTTTACTAGTGGTGGTGATAGTGCAAACTCTAGCAATATTATTCTTTGTAGCCAATTCATCTTCTCTTTCCCACCTAGCACGTAATTCAGCCATCAACCTAACATTATTATCAATTTGAACTTGTATGGCATTCAAAGTTTTACTTTCTTTAACATCATGTGGCAAAATCTTCAGTTTTATAAAACCAACATCAACTTTAGAGACAAGAACATCTATTTTACCAAGCTTATCCTCAACAGATTTATTAAAAGCAATTTTTGTGCTAATAAATTCTCTAAGCATGTTTTCAAGATCAGAGCTGGAGCTTTTATTATTATTGTAGGAATTGCCACAATAATTAGCATAACCATTATTAGGAGGATAGGGCTTATAATTGTTTCCACCAAAATTATTTCTACAAGCATTGTTGTTAAAATTATTATTTCTAATAAAGTTCACATCAACATGCTCTTCTTGAGCAACCAAAGAGGCTAAAGGAACATTATTTGGATCAGCTTGAGCTTTACCATTAATAAGCATAGACATAATAGCGTCAAGCCTTTCACTCAAAGAGGACGTTTCCTCAATAGAATTTACCTTCTTACCTTGTGGAGCTCTCTCAGTGTGCCACTCTGAATAATTTATCATCATATCATCAAGAAGCTTTGTTGCCTTGCCCAAGGTGACAGACATAAAGGTGCCTCCAGCAGCTGAATCCAATAGGTTCCTTGAGGATAAATTCATTCCTGCATAAAAGGTTTGTATAATCATCCAAGTAGTCAGTCCATGAGTGGGACAATTCTTCACCATAGTTTCCATTACTTCCCGAGCTTTAGCAACATGTTCATTATCAAATTGTTTAAAATTCATTATGTCACTTCTCAGGGATATAAATCTTAGCAGGTGGATAATTTTTTTCCAATGAAAGCATCTTTACACTTAGTCCATAAATCAATATTATTTCTAGGCAAAGATAGCAACCATTCTTTAGCTCTTCCTCTCAAAGAGAAAGGGAATAATTTCAGTTTAATAATATCTCCATCCACATCTTTATATTTTTGCATCTCACATAGTTCAACAAAATTATTAAGGTGAGTAGCAGCATCATCAGTACTAACACCAGAGAATTGCTCTTTCATAACAAGATTTAATAAAGAAGGTTTAATTTCATAGAAAGCAGCAGTAGGAGCAGGTGGAGCAATAGGTGTGCAAATAAAATCATTGTTGTTTGTGCTAGTGAAGTCACACAACTTAGTATTCTCAGAGGAACTCATTTTAGCAAAAATAAAAGCAAGCAAATAAATAACAGCTATAAAGTAAACTAATTTTTGTGTGTGTTTTCGATAAAGAGAAGCAAAACAAGATAAAAATAAAAACAAGACAATAAACAAAATAAAGAGGTTGAGAGTGAGAGACTCCCCTTCCCAGAAGACTTCTTTCTCCCCGGAAACGGCGCCAGAAAAAGTCCTTGATGGTGCAGATCTTGCACTCGTTGGGATACCCCAAGAGGAGGGTGTGATGAGCACAGTGGTAGGAGTTTTCCCCTTAGTTAAGAACCAAGGTTATCAATCCAGTAGGAGAAAGAGGATCTTCCGAAGGTTGATGCCACTGTCGATGGTGATGGTGCCTCACCGGTGTCAGCAACAACATGGAACCTGCACACAACACAACCAAAATACTTTGTCCCAACGGTACAATGAGGTTGTCAATCTCACCGGTCTTGCTGAAAACAAAGATTAGACGTATAGTATGGAAAATGGTGTATGCTTGCAGTAAATAGAGAAAGCAGGAAATTGTAGAGGTTTGTTTAACAGTGTAAGAAAATGGACCGGGGTTCATAGGTTCACTAGTGGTGTCTCTCCATAAAAGATAGCATGCTGGGTGAACAAATTACAGCTGGGCAATTGACAAATAAAGGTTACACCGTAGTGCACACTCATGACATGATGACTACTATGATATTTAGTGCGGGCATTACAACAACTAGCAAAATGCCCGTGCGTTGCAACGGGCTGATAAAACTTTGAAATCACTAAAATATATCCTGACTTATCGTATCCATAGAAATCGTGTGTTGAGTTCCACTTAGTAAATAAAATTCAGAGCCTCCATCAAATATCGGTTTTGGCTTGCTAAACATCTCCTTCCATACTTTCCACGTTTTTACGTGAATTTTGTGCCAAGGCAAAAAGATAAAATCTTGTAGCCTCGTCTTATAGATGTAAATGCTCATTTCTGAGGAAACACGCTCGTTGTCATCCAATAGCTAGACCTAGGCGCACAGTAGTCATCTGCATGTTTGTCATCGTTGAGGATGTCAATCAGGATGTCGGAGTAGCCACATGTCTTGAACTGCACGAACACCTCCTCGTGCTCAGTGTCCTCCAGCTTATGGAGGCCAAGTGCCCTCACTCGAAGATCTGTTATGAAGCACTCCCATCATTTGCTCTATCATTTAGCCATGTGCAGAATGCAATCCCTAACTCTCTTTCATATATATAAGATGTAAAAAAAGGCCAACATGCATGGCGCCGCTCTACAAGAATAGTGATGGCTTGGGTTGCTCCGTTACAGCACGATCCTTTTTCGGTTTTTTTTTACAATGATTATTTTTCGGTTGGACTTAAGGCTCCGATCCAATAGTTCTGGCCGTTTCAAAAAAAAGGTTACCGCAGGATAACACAATAATTAGCAGTGCTATAAATACTGCAGGTATGATCGATCGATCAATCTGGTACCAGCCTCGGATGTGGATGAAAGAGATACGACGGTGCCTAGATCGCTAGAGAGCACCTCCCCAGATCGCTAGCGACTAAAGGAACAACCGACGTTCAGATATTTCTTGCCATAGTTGTTTCGCTTAACGTTATGTTTGGGGTCAGCGGACGTACCATCAGGAACCACCACCTTAAGCCCTATTATATAGTAGAGATATACATAGACCCTAATCCAACTGCATCTATGTCTAATAATCCACCCTCAGGTTATCATCCGAACCCCCTTAGGTATTAAGTTGCAAGCAGCAGATAACTGCATTAAACAATGTGTGTAATATAAGCAATGATTGTACACGCGGGCACTGACACCGCTCTTTTCTCCCTAGTGGCAAAAGCACATCCTCCCCCGTCACGTTTCTGTCACTCGAGCACAGGCGAAAAGTAGGCATGAACCCACTATCGAGCATAAATACTCCCTCTTGGAGTCACTAGCAACTACTTGGCCAGAGCAACCACTAGCAACGGTAAGCATGCAAGATCACAAATAGCATATGCAAATAAAGACTATAATCAACTTGGCATAAGTTCAGTATTCATAGGATCCTAGCAAACATGGCACATAGAGTTACATAAGATCAATCTCGATCATGTTAGGAAGCTCACGAGATCTAAACATGGAGGCATATGAGGATGAGACAACCATATAGCTACTTCTATGGACCCGTAGTCCAAGGATGAACTACTCACGCATCACTCCGGAGGCAGGCATGGTGACGAAGAAGTCTCCGGTGATGATTTCCTCTCTGGCAGGGTGCCAGAGACAGCTTCAGAACCCCCCTGATCTAGGGTTGATGATGACGGTGGCTGCGGAACTTTTCGGGGTTTTTTTATCAGGTATCTAGGGTTTTCCATCCGAGGGGAATAAATAGGCGAAAGGGGAGAGGCGGTGGAGCCCTGTGGGCCCCACACCACCCCCTGGCACGGCCAGGGGCGCGCCACCCCATGGTGTGGGCCCCCTGATGCCCCTCTTTGACTCCTCTTTGGTCTTCTAGATTCTTCCGGGGAAAATAGGCACTTTGGGCTTTGTGGGGTCCAATTCCGAGAATATGTCCGGAACAACTTTTCTGAAATAAAAAACAGCAGAAAACTGGGAACTGGCACTTTGCATCTTGTTAATAGGTTAGTCCCGGAAAACGTGTAAAAAATGCTATAAAGAAGGGAGAAAACATGTAGCAATTAGCATAATATTATCATGGAGCATCAGAAATTATAGATATGTTGGAGACGTATCAACCCCCGCTAAAGGTGTTGGACACTTCACAGACTCCCTCCAATCCAGTTGATATGGAAGCAACTGCGAGGTTTGTTAGAGATTGTGGTATAACAGTTGACCAATTGCTAAGCGATTCCGACTCCATCGCAACGGCTGATATGGCATAGAAATATGAGTTAGGGAAGTCTCTCATCAGACCTGATCAGCTCGACTCTATGATAACACTAAAGCGCCAACTGCATAAGTGGTATGTCCAAAGCGGAAAGGCCGGGCTGGACCAACTCATGGTGAAAATTATACATGAGGATTACTTCCGCGAGGACTCGGTCTGTATTGATTTTGAAGATCTTTTTTTCTTCTATAATCTAGACGGCCTCGACAAATCACTCATCAACACCTATTGTTTGTAAGTCTCTACCTCAGCTAGTTCGATCATTGCTTCTGATACTATCCTCACTATATGATATATATTATGCAGACTGAAGATTCGGGAATGTAATGGAAACAGTGGCATTGGGTTCATGGACCCATATGTCGTCAATGATTTCATTTTAGAGCGATACCCTAAAATCACGGAGGATAACATCGTTATGTTTTTGACGAACCAATTTCACCGTAGTGAAATACTATTTCCTTGCAGACATGGATGAGTGTTAATGTCTTATGCATATTCCCTCACATTTCTATTTTTCTAAGTCGGTGTTAAGTGTAATTGATGAGTTATGCATGACTATGTATATAAACGTGTGTGCAATTTCCACTGGATTCTTTTGAACATTCACGTTGACACTGGAGCAGTTGATCTCATGGAATCTATGCATAAAGAACAAAATGAGTATACACCCATTATTTCAATGCTCACAAAGTAAGTTCAATCATTGTCACATTATACCTTCCCCTTTTGTTCAATCATTATCGTACGATGACCCCTCTATTGTTTTTTTCTTTATTGGACAGGGCTTGGAAGCGGTTCAGGAAGCAACAAGCCGGTTTAACGGAGGTGGATATGAAATTTTATACACTCATTGTAAGTAGTACTTGCTACATTCACGCATCTCTCTTTAATTGCTTTAGCATTATTTGATTCAATTCTATTTCTCGTAAAGTGCACTAAGCAGCCACAGGGAAGAAATTTATGTGGATTCTATGTCATGGAGAACATAAGGACAATCGTGAATGACCGGTTGAAAAGAAGGACAAATTTAATGCTGCACAATCTACGGGAGGAGCTCCTACCGGCAGACCGCTTACAAGCACTTCAAGACGAATTGTCGGCTTTTATGCTGCAGGAAGTCATAGATCCAAATGGACCATTCCATTATAAACAATGATCTGTATGCATGTACGTAGATGGTCTCAGTGTATAAGTCTATTCAGATGTAATGATCTAATTGAGATCAATGCAATTATCTTCTGATGATATCAATGCATGCAATGATCTGTATGATGATTACTGTCAATGTGGAACAAATATGTCATTTACAGACTAAACAAAACACCAAAAAGAAAACAACACAAAAACAACACCCAAAAAAATCCCAGACAATAACATGCCAAAACTCTGCCGCGGCAGAGAAACACCCAAAACTTTATCGCGACAGAGAACCTTTTACCCCGGTTGGTGTTACGAACCGTGGTAAAAGGGTGTCGGCCTGCTCGCTGCGCAGAGCCCACGTGGGCACCCCTTTTACCCCGGTTGGTAAGGCCCACTGGGTCATTAGGGGGGGCCTTTAGCCCGGGTTTGGCAAACCCGGTTGGGTAGCCGGTGAATAAGTCCCCCTCCCCCCAACCGGTGCTAATGCCCTATTCTCCACTAGTGAACTCTGCGCATACGTTTCAAACAATTCAAATGCTACGAGTTTTGCTCCTATTGCTGCGAAAAATGTGACCCCTATATCAAACTTGTGGCCAAGTTATGAGCACTTTCTTGGAAATCAGCTAAGCTAGCTATGGTGACGACACTGGATGAGCGTCACTAGATCGTGGAAAATTCAGGACAAGTTAAGAGCATCTCTAATATGCCGATACGCCGACGACCCTATCCACATCAGCGTATGCCCGATCCTCGTAACAATCCCGTCGGCGTAGAGTGTCCGTCGGCGTATGCAAAGGCCGATTTTTTTTCTAATTTTATTCAAAAAAATTCAAATTTTTTAATCTATATTTTTTATTTGAATTGTTTAACTAGTTAATCACAACAGAGACATATTAATATTTTCTCTAATCATTCTTAATATTTAATTTTAATCACTTGCTTCTACTAACACTTCCCAATCGGTCACCTATCCTCAGACTACTCCCGTCCCAACTACAATGATATCTAGTCAGTAGTCTATAAGATGTGTCATGTAGGATTTATACTGATGTGGAAGAGAGAGAGTTAGGAGAGAGAAGAAGGGTGTATGTAATATAGCAGACGGTCTAGATCCTAAAAAATCGCTAGTTTTCAACACTTTTATCCATTGCATGCCTGGACATAGGCTAATTACAGTTAATCCAGCTTCGATCGTGGAGAGTTATAGACAGCCATACTGAGATGCCATTGTATAGAGAGTTTTTACTACCGTCTACAAGGTAAGGGGAGCGTTCGTTATAGACAGTGGGTGTCTAAACTAATATACATGCCTGAGCTGCCTAGAAACAACGGAATTTTTGCTGAAAATAATATCCAATCAATCCTGTTAACCGTTGGATCATCATGTCACACTCCTTTATTTTGTGAATCCAAAAAATATTTAAGTAAAAACATAATAACTAATAATAATCTTGAATTCAAATAATCTTGAATTCATATAATAATTAATATTTTTGCTTTTTCCATTTAATATTGAATAATTCATATCGACAAATCCGTAAATCAAAATTTGACAATTAATATGCCTAAATCGATTAGAAAATGGGAAACACTCAAATATGAAATTCATATAATATTTTTCATCATGTATAGGACTTTACTAAGTGGAGTTTTTTGTGTATGGTATATGGTCACCCAACCAAATTAGGTGTCGATACTAGGGATTCTGGAGAAAACATGACAAATTTGGGCACCAAATGACCAACCCATTTTGGAATGTGGCAAAGATATGGCTAAGTACAGCACAATGGTATCTACAACCCAACACACACTTTTACACTTGACACTTTATATGGCACCACCTAGCTTTTAGTTGGATTCCGACTCTCCGGAGCTCCTCTCCAGAGAAACCCTATACCCGCTGGAGAAAACCCAGCTTATAGGTCTGCACCCGACACCGGCGTCAAAGGGGATAGCAAAGTGCAAATTTTTTTCTTGGTTGTGTTAGGGTAGACCATACAAACACCCAAAACAAACTTATACCCAACCTCTTCATAAGATTCCCTCCGGTTCGACCGAAGTGATAATTTCCACCTATAAGTCCACAAACTCACTAGAGTAAAACTGATGATGGTGAAACTGATGATTGTGAAACCGGTAACATCCCGAAGTGGAATCTTAGACATCTACAACCAAAAACACACTCTTACACACTTGGTATGGCACCAACTAGATTTTGGTTTTGTTCCTACACTCAAGAGCCCCTCTCCGATGAAACCCTAGCCCCGCTAGAGAAAACACCATCTTATATGTCTACAACCCATACCGACGTCAAAAGGGGGTAGCAAAGTGAATCTTTTTGATTGGTTGCGTTAGGGTAGCCCCTAGGAACACAAAAAAACTTATATCCTAACTCTTCACAAGATTCCCTCCGGTTCGACCGAAGTGATAGTTTCCACATATAAGTCCATAAACTCACTAGAGAGAAACTGATGACGGTGAAAATGCCAATTTTCCGGAGTGGAATCTTGGACATATCCATCCAAAACACACTTGTACACACTTGGTATGACACCACCTAGCTTTTGGTTGGATTTTGACGCTTCAGACCCCTCTTAGATGAAACCCTAGCCCTGTTGGAGAAAAACTCAGCTTATAGGTCTACACCCGGTACCGGCGTCAAAAGTGGGTAGAAAAGTGCAATTTTTTTGCTTAGTTGTGTTAGGTTATCTCCTCGGAACACACAAAACAAACTTCTACCACAAATTTTTACAAAATTGCCTCCGGTTCGACCGAAGTGGGAGTTTCCACCTATAACTCTACATACTCACTAGAGAGAAACTGATGACGGTGAAACCGCTAACATCCTGAATTGGAATATTGGACATATGCAACCCAAAACACACTTTTACACACTTGGTATGGTACCACCTAGCTTTTGGTAGGATTCCGACGCCCCGGAGCGCCTCCTCGATGAAACTGTTAACCCTTTATTGTTAGTTCCATTCTTGCTCATGGAATTTTTGTAAGAATATATCTTGAAAAATATGCATGATGATGTAGATCTGTTTCTTCCGTTCGAAATGAGCTAAAGAACGTCGAAATACGAGTTCGAATGAAGAAGTTATGATAAAAACGGTAAGTAAATAAAAAAAGAGCTAGGCTAGGCCGACTGCATTGCCGTTGGCGCAGCTCAAAAAAAATAGGCCGATGGAAATGCCATCGGCGTAGCTAAAAAAAATATAGTCAGACGTCATTGCCATCGGCGTAGCTCTATTTATTTTTCGCAGTCTGGGTTATGCACGTTGGGATCTACTCCGACGGCCCCGATATTTGGCCATCAACGTCTTGACTGTGTCCCATAGTGATAGATGCCCTATTTTAGCGTCTGTGCCCTAAAAACAATTTTTAGGCATGAAAGGGCAAAAACAAAGCTCCAACAGGTGCCCTATGTGGTGCCCCATAAAAGGGCAGCCCTATATTTTGGTCCTCTCTGCCCTTCATTTGGGGTAGAAAGGACCGCGAGGGCTGCCTTATCCTTTCCCTTTCCACACGCGCGGCCCTAACCTCCCCCTCGCATCCCCGCTCCGCCATCGACCCGGCGCGACGGAATACGCCGGCCCGGCTCGCACCCGGTCATCCCACGACCCCACGGCCACCCCAAATTGCGCGGCTACCGCACTCCGCACCCCCGCCGCCCGAAATCACGCCGCAGCCGTTGCCAAACCCTAGCCATCGCGCCCGCGGTCGCTCCGTCGCCCCTCCCGTCGTCCCTAGCTACCATGCACATTCTATCTAGCCACCGCGCATGACTTCCCGTGCTTCGATTGTCCGTGGCGAGCTCCTGAGCCCTTCCCGCAAACCCTAGCCACCCGCGCGCGCCATGGCGCCGCTGAAGAAGTCGAAGGCAGCCTCTGATACGTCTTAAATGTATCTACAATTTCTGATGTTCCATGTTTTTTTCATGCCAATTTTTACAAGTTTTTTGTACACTTTGCATCATTTTTATGGATTTCCTGGGATTAACCTATTAACAAGATGCCAGAACGCCAGTTCATGTTTTCTGCTGTTTTTGGTTTCAGAAAAGTTGTTCTGAAAATCTTCTCGGAATTGGACGAAACTAAAAACCCAGGACCTTAGAATTTTTTCACGTACACGGAGTCCAGAGGTGACCCTTAGGGGGGCCCTAGAGGGCCCACACAATAGGGCGGCGCGGGTCCCCCTTGCCGCGCCACCAGGTGGTGTGGCCCCCTGGCCATCCACCAACGTTGCCCTTTCGCCTATATAATCTCCTCCTCGGGAAAACCCTAAAGACTCGAGACTTTTTCCACCAAAAGTTTCGTAGCTGCCGTCATCGTCAATCCTTGTTCTAGAGGGTTCTGAAGCTCTCCCCGGCACGCTGCCGGGAGGGGAAATCATCACCGGAGGGCTCTACACCATCATGTCGGCCTCCAGAGTGATGCGTGAGTAGTTTATCCTTGGCCTATGGATCCATAGCAGAGCTAGACGGTTGTCTTCTCCTCTCTATGCCTCATGTTTAAATCTTGTGAGCTGCCTAAAATGATCAAGATCATCTTATTGTAATGCTACATGTTGTGTTTGCTGGGATTCGATGAATATTAAAAGCTATGTCCAGTGATTATCAATCTATCATGTTCTTTCATGTTTATGTTATTTATGATCTTGCATGCTCGCCGTTACTAGTAGATTCTTTGGCCAAATTGATGCTTATAACTCCAAGAGGGGGTATTTATGCTAGATAGTGGGTTCATTCCTCCCTTTTATCCATGATCAAGTGACATAAACGTAACGGATGGGGGATATGCTATTGCCATTAGGGAGAAAACAACAATGTTTACATTACACACTTTACTTAATGCAATTATCTGTTGTTTGCAAATTAATACCCGAGGTTTGATTAGATTACGCTTCGTGGGTGGATTATTAGTCATGGATGCGGTTGGATAACGTTCTATGAATTATGTTGTAATGCCCGCATGAATCACATAATAATCACCAGCTCATGCATATGCACTACGGTGCAGCCTTTATATCTGTCAATTGCCCAGCTGTAATTTTTTTACCCAACATGTTATCTCTCTGTTTTGGAGACACACCACTAGTAAACTGTGGACCCATGTCTATTTCTTTTACACTGATAACACAACCTACTGTCAACACCGTTTTCCTTTCATTCACTTCCATCATTGTTCTCTTTTCATTCACTACAAACAAATCTTGTTTCCACACTATACGTCTAATCCTTTGTTTTCATCAAAACCGGTGAGATTGACAACCTCACTTTTTCGTTGGGGCAAAGTAACTTGGTTGTGTTGTGTAGATTCCACGTTGTTGCTGAACCGGTAGTGCGCCCTGCCAACATGAGCTGCCAACAACCTTCAGAAGTGATTTCTTTCTCCTACTAGCCGATTCAACCTTGCCTTCTTTCTGAGGGAAAACTTGGTGTTGCACTCTTCATACCTTACACTTGGGGTCTCCCAACGAGTGTACTCTTGCATCATCAGCCTCCGGCTACAAGGGCGTTCGGGTGAGGCTGTTGGGCCGCTAGAGCGCGGAGGTGCAACACGATGGTGTCCGCTACTACCTCGGCATGTTTGATGCCGCAGATTAGGCGGCTCAGGCCTACGAGATCATCGGGTGGCATCTCGGCATTCCGCGGGAGCAGCTCAACTTTACGAGCATCAAGTGCCTGCAGGACGGCATCTTCGTTGGGCCTCCGATGAGAAGACGGTGAAGACCTCATTGGTGAAGAAGAAGGAGGAGCCGTCAAGGGTGCTCGAGACCGACGACGAGGCGATGGCTCGGTTTGCTTAGGAGCATCCCGAGTATGTGCAGTACGAGCAGGAGTATTTCTGTAAGCGCGAGTAGGAAAAGAAGAAGAAGAAGTTCGACAACAAGGCCGAACCTTCGACTGTGAAGATATAGGTGATCGGGTTGAGCTCCTCCTCCTTAGACTGGTCAGGGGACATTGATGAAGATTACATGAATAATTGCAACTAGGGGGTTAGGATTAGCATCGGGGTGTGTCGGAATCAAGTTTAGATTGTGAAATTGAGTTCAGATGATGGTTTGTAGTTCAAATTGTGTTTGAACTATATTTTAATTTTCATCTAATTTTTCTAAAATGGGGCATCTATTGAAGAAGTAGTGTCCTAGAATAGGGATCTGGAAAAGTAAAAAAAAAGTTTGGTGCCCTATAACACTAAAACATGTGCCCTATAAGTTCAAAAAGTGGATATAGGATAGGGCACCTATTAGAGATGTTCCTCTCGGGCAGTGTTTTCCTCCCATCTTCCTTCCTCAGCTGGCTCCTGAGGGTCCAATTCAGCTTCTTGGCGAGCCACTTGATATTGCTCGTGGTCTATCTGGGTTCCCCTGCCCTGCAAAGACAAAGCATGTGGAAATGGCAAGGCAATAATTTACTCGTCGTCCTTGTTACCAGAAAAGTGTAGGTGAAAATGATAGATGTTGCAGTTGAGATGGTTAATCTTCAAATAACCAGCATAAACTAAATATTGGGGGTCAATCAACCATATAACAGGTTTAGAGTCATCAAAGTTGATCCCATCCTCTATAGAAATGTGAGTAAAAAGTCCGCCACAACAAATTCTTCCTTTGGATTGTGATTGCTGGCGGTTAAAGTGATGAATAACAAGTGCACCAAAATTAAACTGAACATCCTTAAATGTTGTAGTTAGATGTGCAAGATCATGGTGTGCAAGTGCACCTGCGTTTTCTCTACCAAAAAGTGAATGTGCAAAGATTGATAACGGTTGGGGGGTTTTGATTGAGAGACATCTTCTTCCTAAGATAGTTATAATTACGAAGAACAGAAATCTCATTCCAAACACCTACCATCTCGATAAGTTCATTATCATCATTTTCTAGAGATTTTGTACTATGGTTCGGAAAACCGAATATTTCGCATAACCTTTGAAGGCTTAGACATGCTTGTTGAGTATGGCTCTTCATCTGGCTCATGGATGTTATTGTAGAAGGTGTATAGACACTCCCGCGTGAGCTTCTCAAAGGTGGGAACGCGGATTTGCGGGAAGGTGGAAAGTCCAACATGTCCCACCATCGTCGCGAAGTCGGCGGCAAGACCAGCATCCTAGAGGAACTCGGGATGCACCCACCTCATGGGAACGACCTCGCATTTCTTCATGGTCAATCTCGAAGGCGGTCAAGGAGTTGCAAAAGGTGGGTGCATGAACTAAACCATGTATTGGAGGAGAAACTTGTCGATTTGGAGTTCTACCAAATCAAACAAACAAAATCCGCGAAGAATCGGAACTTTGGGAGGATTTAGGGCAGAGTTTTGGAGGGTTTGGAGAGATGTATTTTCATGTTTTGGACGAGCTAGGAGATGAATCCCACATCCCCCTCTCTTTTATATTTGAAACACGGCAGTATGGTGAGTAGTAGTGTTGCAACTCACCGTACATTTCGTGCTCTCTTCGTAAGTTTTAGGGTTTACATACATGTCTCGTGTTCTGGTACGGTGGCTTGCACGGTTGCATCCCACTGTACCACCACTTGTTAAGTGATTTCTTCATTGCATAGATACAAAAGGTTTGCTCAATACAGCCGCTGGTACGGTGGATCTCACCGTACTGTCACTCGTTAAGTTGGTATTAGACTCTCTGATTCCGGGAATTGTCACGATATAGTCACTAGTCACTGGTACGATGATAATTGACTCGTTAAGTGGCTTTCTCTTGTATTACTCGCAGATGGCCTGACCGGTACTGTCAGTGGTACGGTGAGTGCTCACGGTACTCTGACCTGTTATTACGTCCGAAAAATATTGCGTATTGGGATATACGAAACAGTAATAATAATAAATAAATCATCACCATACTGTGTCTCGTTAAGGTGTGTTGACTTGAAGCATGAACTCGGTCTGGTCAGCCGTAACAGTGACACAAGTTTTCCTTGATTGATTGCTACAGTTGAGTGTTTTTCTCCGAAGAAAAAATGCTTCAAGTTGCGGCCGGTAGAATTCTGATCCCCCAAGTTAGGCTGCGACCAGCTGTTCATGCAAGCATGCTCCTGGCCATAAGTCAAGATGATTTAGCCCAACAGCACCCGGGACGTGGAAAATCCATGGCGCATCACGCGCGTGCTTGGGACCGAGAGTTTACAAGTCACGATCTCCTCCGTCCTAGGAAGTGGTTGTAGTTTTGTCTCGTGTTGCCTACATGCATGCCGGCCATGGCAATTTTTTATATGGGACTACCTATGTATCAGTCGACTAATATTTTCTTAAGTCTCAGTCAATTCGGAAAAATGCAACTATAGATTAAAGAAAAGTGTGCACTTTTCTGATCAGAAAAGTGTAACTGAATCCGTTGCACTTTTTTATCCACAAAAGTACAATTGCACTTTTTCTTTAACTGTGGTTACACATTTCTCAAAATTGACTGAGACTTAAGGGCATCTCCAGTCGACCCCAGAGCCTCCCAAATCGGTCTTTTTAGCGCCGAAAGCGACGAATAGCGCCGTTTTCGCACCAGCCGGCCCCCCAGAAGTCCAAATAGCGCCGTTTCGGCGCTATTTCGCGCCGCGTCACCCAGGCGAAACCCAGCCCGCTGGATTCGGCTTGGGGGGCGAAATGGCGTGGCAGCCCACGCGGGCCAGCGCTTTCAGCGACGCGTGGGGAAACCGCGGGAATAGAATACACCGCCCGTGATCTTCTTCTCGGCTCTCGCGTCGGTCAAAGGCTGCCGGCGTTTATGGCATGGCGGGCGGCCAGTGCATGCGCCCGCGCAAAGGCTGCCGGAGTAATGGCGTTGCGGGCGGCAGCGACGGCACGCGGCGCAGTTAATGCCCCGCGGGCTACAAAAGGCCCCTCGCCGCTCGCCGCACTCCCCATTCTTCCTCTTCGCCGCTCTCCCGTTCTTTCTCTCCTCGCCGCTCTCCCCGTTCTTCCTTCCTCGCTGGAGATGGACAGCTACGATGAAGCCGCCGTTGCAAACGGCTGGCGCCGCCGCCACCTCCGCAAGAACGAGGCGTGGGCGCTGTATCGGGCGGGCTATCCGTGCCCGCCCGATATGCGCGTCCCAAGCTCCGCCGCCGGACAACCACGGTGGCAACTCAGCGTCGGCGGGGTCCCCGTGCCTCCAATCCCCTCCACCGACGCGGAGTTCCGGCAGGCCATCGACGAGGTACGTCGAGGGCTGACGCCGGACGAGGCCGCGCGGCTGCACTGGAGGCCACACGGCCAGGACGCGTTCTGGTGGCAGGAGCTCCAACGCCGCCACGACGCGGACATCGCCGCCTCGGGAAACAACGGCCCTATCAAGGGCCGCGCGAACGGCATCGGCCGGAAGCGTTGGTGGGGAGGCCGGCACCGCACGCTCGAGTGGGTGCTGGACTACATCGACGCCGGCAACGAGCCCCGGCTGCAGATGCCGCCCCGCCCGCAGACCCCTCGTGGGCACCGCGTCGGATGGGCGGATCGTCGTCGGCCACCTCCTCCTCCTCCGGCGCCCAGTCTCTCTCCCTCACCCCCCATTCTCAACTCCGGGCGCCCTGCCCCCAGGCGCAGCGGCGGCGCCCTGCGCATCGGTGACGGAGGGCGGCGAGTGCGCCCGAAAACGGAGGTGGCGGAGGACGACGAGTGGCCCGACATTAAGGCCGCGGAGGAGCTCTCGCGCAACACGCTCCAGCTGGTCCCCGACGACGTCGCCGCCGACTGGAGCTCCAGCGCCGCCGCCTCGCCGAGGCGGAGCAGCGGAAGGCGCAGCGCGCGCAGGAAGCCGCTGCCAATGCGGCCCGCCGCCGCGTTCCTCCCCCTCCGCAGCCGGCGGAGGTGCCCTACGTCGTCCTCGACCCCGACACCGACGACGAGGCCGAGTTCCAGCGCGCCCTGGCGGCGAGCAGGTGGGGTGACGCCGGCGCAGACCCGAGCAACCCACATTGCCGCGCCCCCGGAGACAAGTGGAACGCCGACGACGACGGCGGGGACGACTACGACGACAGTCAGGCGATCGCGGCGAGCCTCGGCCTGCAGTAGCCGTAGTTTTAGGGCTTTTATGTTATAGTTAAATTTCTTTCAAAATCTATGAATATGCATTCGAATATATGAATTTGCGTCGAATCTACTATTTTGAATTAATTTGGGCCGAGAGTTGGGCCGGGGGGCGACTAGGAACCGTACCCCCCAGGTTCCAGATTAGCGCCGTTTGGCGCCGCGACGGCACCAAAACAGCGGCGTTTTGGGCCCTGGGGGCGACACAGCTGGAGATGCCCTAAGAAAATCTCTGTTGACTGAGATTTAACAAAACCGTTTTTGTATTTTTGACAGCTTGCCAGTCACCACCGATCGAGTCCCTTTTTGTTTTGTTTTGTTTTGTTTTGAAACGGCCGATAGCACACCCCTACGCATTAGAAAATCTGAAGCAGCTGGGAAATAAAGAGTGATCATGCATGGCGCGGGTCGTTCTAGATCTCTGCTCGTTTCAAACAACAAATAGTACGAGTTTTGCTCCTACAAGCTAGGTAGAGTGATCGAGCAGCTTAGCTCAAACGTACGTAAGATGTAGCGAAAAATGTGACCCTTGTAAGTTGTAACGAACATTTGGCCAAGTTCTGAGAGCACTTTCTTGGAAATTATCTAGCTAGCTAGGGTTCTGAGTCGACTGACCCTGGATGAACAGAACACCGTACGGAGTGTGCTTTGCTTGGAACATAACACCGTCAATGCATGATTTCTTGGGTAGTATAAGTAAATTTTAAGTAATGCCATATGAGGTGTCGTTCTTGAACTCTGCGCGTTTCAAACAATAACAGATTCGAGTAAATGGTTTCGCTCACGCCCGCAAGATGCAGCGAGAAATGCGACCTTGGTAACAAACTTTCTTGGAAATTAGGTAGCTAGCTAGAGTTCTGACTCACTCAGCTGGATGCTTGAACGCCGTCGGAACGTACGTGGAAAATTCAGGCCGGCCAGCCGGACGGAGCAAGCGTGCTTAATTTGCTTTGATTGAGCTCGATGGACGCAGGCAAAGAGAGAGATCTCAAAATGTTTTATAGTTATTTACCACATGAGCTCGATCGACGACCTAATTAACAACGTACGTACGCGCATGCATATATAGTCGATGACAAGACAGAGGTTCCGGCCTAATTAAGTACGGCATCGTTGCTCAAGTCAACCTAGCTAGCCCCTAGACTGCCTTGGCACCCACGGCGTTTTCCTGGTCAAACCATATTGCTAGCTAGCTCTTTCTCCTACTAATTAATTTGTCCTCCTGAGAGAAAAAAAGTATATATATATATATATGTCTCGAGCTAGCGCGCTAGGAAAACTCAATATGATTTCTCTGTTCGAGAAAAGAAAATATGAATTCGAGCGAGCTAATGCTGCACTCAACGTTTTGGCGAGTTCGGTCTCCGGTCTAATCCGTCTGCTTTGACTTTGGAGCTCCCCGGCCCGGCACCTTTGCCATGGATCATGCACGCACGCATGTACGTACGTTCTGATCGATGATCGCTGGTCAACACGGTTTGTTACTGCCATGCATGGCCCGCGCGCTAAGATGAAGAAGACGGAAAATATAGGAAGCATCGGTTTCTGATCGACGATCGACGACGTTCGTGCCCATTGACTTTCCAAACCGAAGTGCGCGCGCCAAAGCCGAGCGAGCTAGCTAGTCGCCGCACGTAACCGGCGTGCAGTTTCCTTTCCTGCCCAAACCCCCACACCGCCTCTCGACTCTCTCGACCGGTTATATATAGGTGCCGCCACCCGTTCCATGGCTAGCGTACCTCCTAGTCTTGGCACATTTCTGTCATTCGCATAGTTTCGCAGCCGAGCTCACCTCTTCGTTTGCCAACAGAAAGGAGAAGCTAGCTAGAGAAGAAAAAAGCTAAGAGGTCGATCGGTACATCATGGCCGTGCTGAGGAAGTCGAGGCTCCTTCTGGCGGTGCTCGTGGCGGCGCTGCTGCTGCTGGCGGTGCTCGGCGAGGCGGCGCGGCCGCTGGGCGGCGAGGACTGGGTGTCCGCCGGAGGCATCCCGCTGCCGGGCGGCGCGAGCGTCGTCGAGGTGCTCCGGCGGCTCTACCTGCAGCGGCTGGGTGGACCGGGCGCCTCGTGCGGCACCAACAGCCCCAACAACGGCTGCCCGCCCTAGGATCGATCGTCGGCTCGTCGCGATCGACGGTCTCGGCCGTCACCGACTACGTTCACCGGTTCCTCTCGGGTTCCAACGCGTTTTTTTTATTGACGACCCAGCCCGAGTGGTTGACCGGTGATCGCTGGATTTGCGGAATTGGATTCGTTGATTGGTTTCTTCATTTTATTGGTGATTGATTTTTTCGCTCACGCGGCCGCGCACGTCAAGTACGCTCGCCGGGTGGCAATTTGTACAAACATACAAAAGATATACGTCCACATGCATATATGCAAGCTGCGGAAGCACCAGCTAGGCTATAGTAAATCATATTTGATTGAATGTACATGAATAACTTTGTATATGATGATTTTGTAAAAACACTAGGAGAGTATCTCTTTGCTTATGAATTGCTGTGCTTTCCTCGTATTTTCGCAAAACCTTGTTAACCAAGCACAGGGCTCTTTGAATTTTTATTCGTGAAAGTGGAAGCTGACATTCTGATGCGTCACGTACTCGTGGCCTCATTCAAGGTGCCAAAAGGGCGGAACTTCTCATGGCCCTACGTGTGATGCTGTGGTAGGATCAGCCGGTTTCCTGGTACGCATGGGCAGGCTCCTTTTTGTCCTTTGTTTGACCCACTGGCCTGGGACACAAGTCGTATAGGCGGTGCTCACCTTGGCCAATTCCACCTCGGCTCCACGTCTTTTTTTTGGCATCAACTTCACCGACCTCATTTGACGATCGCCCCGGCCTGACGGCTGGCCTCGCCGCGGTCATTAATTACTACCCCTCGGTAAAAAACTCTAGAAGTACTAAAAATTATAAATAGATCTTTCGACCAACTAGCGACGGATATAAGCACTTGAGTAAGCCGTAGGGCTGCCACCATCCTCAACCAACTAGAGACGGATATAAGCACTTGAGTAAGCCGTAGGGCTGCCACCATCCTCGACCAACTAGCGACGGATATAAACACTTGAGTAAGCCCTAGGGCCGCCAGCATCCTTGCCCCTCCGTCATCGGAACCTGGAAAAAACTCGTCGCAATAGAGTTTGTTCTAACATAGAGACGTTAAGTCGCCATGCGAAGTCACCAAAGAACTAGTTTAGAAACACTTTAACCATCACTAATCATGAGAACCGTAGATCTACCAACCACACCAACGATCATGTATATGCACACGTTAATTAATTAGCATGTGAATCAAGTGCGCGCGCCTTGGAACGATTCCTCACATCCTCGAACGTGCACCGTGATTATGTAAGACTCTATGCATGCACCATGCATCCACAACCATCGATCTCTGCTAGCAGTGACGGAGCTGGGTTAATAGTAACCCTGATGCCCTTTTTAATTTAGTGAACAATTATACTGGCCTAACCTGATGCAAAATGCAATTTTTGTGGGAAGTAAGGCTAAACAGTTCTTAGACCCTATGCATCAGGGTGAGTCTAGGCAGCTCCGCCCCTGTCTGCTAGCTAGGCCTCCATTGCCAGCACTATATATACGCGTGACCCACCCCATGGAACGTCTCATCCATCAATCGTGCCCTTTGCGTAGCTGCCAACGAGAATCGATTTCGAGCAGTGATCAATCAAACAAAGAGGCCGGGAGACGATTGATCGATTCGTGATGGTGACAAGATTTGCTTTTTAGAAGCAATCAACAGTAGAACATTTTGTTCTACGGTATATATTAATAATATATACAAAGTTACTTAGCCCCTAAAAACTCAACCGATTCCGGTTTTCTCTAACATCATAAATAAACTATGAGGATAAACTATGAGAATTAACTAAGAGCTGAATCAATCCAGTTCTTCAGAGTGTCTATATATCTGGGTTTCATCCTAAGAATGATGATCTGGAGGTCCTTAGAGAGTTGAATTTTCCAAGATCTGGGACATGGAGTAATGTTGTTGAAAATCTTGTCATTTCTTTGTTTCCATATATTCCAGCAATCCATGATGATCACTTCCAGCGCAATATCTTCAGGAATGATCTGCTGAAGAAGAAATATTTCATCATAAACAGAGATGCCTCTCTTCCTGTCAATACCAATATGATCCCAGCATCTGCTTGCAAATGGACAGTCAAAGAAAAGATGAAGCAAAGTCTCCTTCATGAATTCATGACAGATTTCACAATCATAACTTTGAAGATGAAAATTCTTCCTGTGTATTAAGTTCCTTGTATTAAGTCTATCATGAAGCAGTAGCCAGAAGAAAATCTTGTATCTTAAAATAGCAGCATTTTTCCAAGTACTTATGAAAAGACAATGAGCCTTAGGTCCCTCAATGAATTGCTTGTAGGCTAAAGAAACCATAAAATTCTTATTTTTCCATCTGTATGGCCATCTATCATGGTTATCAGATAACTAGATGCCTTGAATGTTCTGTTGAAGCTGAATGAGTTGTTGATGAGCTTGGTTGGATAAAGGAAGTTGAAAGTTATCAGCAATATCATTGGCATTTAAACAATCCCAAACAGATTGATTTGTTCTATAACAGAAAGAATGAAGGTATGGGAACTGCTCAGAGCATTTAACATCACACCATTTATCAGTCCAAAATGCCACAGTCTTCCCGTTACCAATCTCACATGTAGCAATATTCTTGTAGTCAGTTATCAATTTAATCATGTCCCTCCACCAAAAGGAACCAACCTTTCTGTTATCCACCATCCTATGAGAATAATGACTCTCTTTAATCAACTTAATCACTGGAAGATTCTCATTGTTAAAAAAATTATGCAAATGTTTCATCAACAGAACTTTATTTTGTATACCAAGATCAAGCACCCCCAGTCCACCCTGATTATGTGGTTTGTTCACTTTATTCCAGGAAATAAGTGTTGAACCTTTATCCTCTATCCCATATTTTCTCCAAAAACAGCGTCTGATACTTCTGTTAATATGGTCCATAACAGTCTTAGGTATCTGGAGTGTGCTCATATAGAACATAGGCAGTGAAGAGAAAACAGCCTTCACAAGTATCAATTTCTCACCATATGAAAGGAAAGAAGAGCATCCATGCAATCTATCATTTAATCTTTTAATCAGAGGCCAGAAATCATCCACCTTAGGCTTAGAAATAGATAAAGGCAGACCAAGATAATTAATGGGAAATGTCTCAATGGAACAACCCATAATGTTCTTCAACCTAAGGCAGACCTCATCACTAGCCTTGAGAGGGATCAATCTTGATTTGTGATAGTTGATCTTCAATCCAGTGAAAGATTCAAAATGTGATAGCAAGCTTTTAACATGTTGTGCCTGAGTACTACAAGCCCTCATGATGACAATAGTATCATCAGCATATTATAACAAAGGGAAATCAGGGCATGCTAAGGATGAGAAGACAGGAGTGATCAACAAATTTCTCATAGCTTCATTAAGAACATCCTGAAGGAGATCAGCAGCTATCACAAAAATAAGGTGGGGAAAGAGGGTCCCCTTTGAAAGTAAAGTATGGGCACCTAGAGGGGGGTGAATAGGTGCTACGACCAATTTTAATTTTTCTTAAAGTTTAGGCTTGACAAGAAGGTAAATTCTCTAGATTGTGCAACTAATGGTGAATTTACCTATATGACAAGGCAAGCAACTAATGCAACTAGGACAACAATTAAAACAACAAGAACTACAATAAAGCTACGAGTGCGAGTAAGTAATGAGGGAGGAACGAGGTAACCGATGGAAGCACACGGAGACACGATGTATTTCCGAGTTCCTCCTTTTTAGGGGAGTACGTCTCATTGGAGGGGTGTGAGCTCGCCACAAAGGCCTACTCAACACCACAAAGGCCTCACCCTATTCTCCGATGAACTTGCGCCACAAAGGCCTAGTTCACCTCTCACTATTGAACCCCTTTGAGGCGGGGATCGAATCCTTTACAAACACTTGGGGCACACACCCACAACTTAATTGGGGGCTCCCAAATCTTCTTGAATCACCACTAGAACAAGAAGCTTAGGTTCTCCACAAGAGGAAACCCTAAGCAAAGATCTCTCAAGCAAATGAGAGGGAAATGGAAATCCGGTTGGTGAAGATGTAGATCCGGTGGTTCTCCTTCAATCCTCAAAGAATCAACGAGTTTGGGTGGAGGAGGAGGGAGATCTTGCTAGTGGGTGAGCTCCATTAATGGTGTCTTCAATGCTGGGGAGAGCTAACCCTTGGAGAGAGAAGTGAGGCTCTATTTATAGCCTCCAACAAAACTAGCCGTTTTTTAGCCTGATTTCGACCAGCCCGGAATGGTCCGGAATATTCCGGACCCCCGGAATAATCCGGAGCAATCCGGATGCCAACAGAGCATAATCCCGTTGTGGCCGGAATGGCCCCCGGAATATTCCGGATGCCAACAGAACAAAAACCCGTTGTGGCCGGAATGACCCCGAAAAATTTCGGCTGCCGGAATCTTCCGGAATATTCCGGATTGCAACAGAGCCTTTTCCCATAGTGACCGGATTATTCCGGTTGTATTCTGAAGCCCGGATTGGCCCGGAATTTTCCGGGCTTCCCTTTGAAGCTCTGTTTTTTGCCATGAAAAATCCATTTGATCTTCGATTTCTTCACCATTTCTTTGACACCGTATACGTGCTGAATTAAGACCAATTCCTTTGACAAAATAGCACGTACGGTTAGTAGCCTCTTTATGTTGTTAACAAACACACAAAACAGCGAGATATCGAGAATGCACTTTCAATCTCCCCCTTTTTGGTGTTTGATGACAACATAAAGATTTCACGGGGATAGAGCAAAAAGAACTAAAGAAATGGTGTCTAAAAAATAGACGGAGTTCTTCCTCGATGTGTGTAGTGAGACACACACTTCATAGCCTTGGTCCCCCTATGTTTTAAACACCAAGCCGTCTAAACAAGTTCACATAACATGCATAGATAAAGATAGACAATAATAGTACGCATGATAATAGTAACATAACCACGGGAAGGGTGACACGAATACGTCACGAGGTTCCACACACATAGTACGAAGTTTTAAAACGAAGGAAACGAAATAAAGATACCAGAGCACAAGCCTATAAGATCGAAATCAAAAGGCAAAAGACTTGCGCCCCAACCCTTGCAAAGCCCGTGGAATACTAATATGGGGACTCCTTCTCCCCCTTTGGCATCAAGACGCCAAAAAGGGACAAAGAGTCCACTAGCGCCCCAAGAGATCACTCCATGTCGTCATCTTCTCCATTGCCTTCCTCATCATCTCCTTCTTCCTCTTCTTCAACATCACGTCCTCCAAGCCCAACAGAATCAAAGTCGTCTTCATCATTGGAATACTCCTCCTCATCAACATCCGCTGGAGGAACCCTGAAGTAGAAGTCATCATCATGGATCTCGGGCATCTCAATGGGGACAAGATCAGCAGCAGCAAGAGAAGGAGGGTCGGCAGGCACTTCAAAACCAGCAGCCCTGCGGTCGGCGTTCTGAATACGCCTAGTCTCCTTGGCCAACTCACGAGCCTCATGGGCAATGGCCCTAGTGTCCTTGCACATGTTGAACATAGACTTGAAGAATTTTGCAATTCCACTAGAGGGACGCTCAGGAATGCCACTGGAGGAAGCAGAAGGAGTGGCCGAGGGGGACTTGGACTTGCCCTTAGCAAACTCCGGAATCTCATCACCATTGATCAACCGAGGAGCCATCTTCTTGCACTTGACCACCTCATAGTTTTCCATGACCTCAATCCCCACCTTGGCATTGATGAACTTCTGAATGAGTGGGCCATAGGCGGGCTTCCCTTCTCCATGACCCCTAGGAAAATCTCCCGGTAGATGAAGTGCATCACATCAATCCTCCTTTGGTTCTTGGGCCTAGTGAGGAACATGAGGTTCACCATGAAGGCCCTCATAGCGGAGAAATCACCGACCTTGATCACAATGGAGGCATGGAAGATCTTGGAGAGCAAGTTGTAGTAGGGGTACATGTTGGAGTTGAAAGGCTTAGTCTTTCCTTTGACATTGGGAGGATAGAAAAAGTCCAGGCTCGAGATGTCATACTCTGGGGCTTCATGAATTTTGTAGCCATGATCAGCATAGGTGGCAGTCCAGGTGTAACCCAAGGCCTCAGCAAACTCAGACAAGTTACTGGTGATCTTCTCCTCCCCACATATCCAAGTCATGGAGCGCCGGGCATCACCCGTGGCATGGAGAGCGCAATAGAACTGAGCAATCAACTCAGGACAATACTCACTCTCTGTGTTGTCAAACAGAGGAATCAATCCAAGCTTCTCCAGACAGGCATGCACATGGTGGAGCTCTGAGTTCTTGTACCTATTGTAGACGTCCATGTTCACCTGAGCTTGCACACAAGTAAGAGGCTGCTGGGTAGAATAGAACTCGTTCCAACACTTGAACTGCAGATTTGTCTAGAACCGAGGATCCTCACAGGTGGAATCAGGAAAACGGTACGGGTTCTTCCGCTTGATGAACTTTCACTGAGTAATAGAGCGCTCTTTCAGATCAATATCAGGAACCCTCTCAGTGTTATCATCATCACGAGATGCCCCACGAGAAGCGAAAGAGCGACCCCTGACAGGACGAGCACCCCTCGAAATGGTTTGCTTCCTTTTCTGACCAGTACGAGCTCCAGGACCTGAGAATAGAGGACAAAGGTGTAGCAAAGATAAGTGCATATGCCATACGGGTCAAAGGAACTCCGAAAGGTTTGGTTTAGTGCAAAAACTCGAATTTCTGGCAGCATACGGAAAATTCCGGAATGGTCCGGATTATTCCGGCTGGGCCGGAATGGTCCGGAATATTCCGGAAAATTCCGGGCTCCTCGATTTGATTTGAGGAACTGCCCAAAACTTCGAATTTTTGACTCAACAACTAAACCAAGCATCAAGGTATACCAAAAAGATGAACCTAAAGTAGATCTACGTGCGGGAAGTTGTGGGATGGTCACAATCTACGATTTGGATCTAAGTCTAGATTTGTTGAGTGGTTAGACTAGATCAATGATAACATGGCATCTAGGTAGTGATTGGCAAGATGAACACATTGAAAGAACTTGGAACTAGATCAAACCCTAGTTGAGATTGCATCTAGAGCCAAAATCAACCAATCAAAACGAGAAATAATAGATGCCAAACAACATACCGTCCATGGGGAAGTCCTTGTCCAAAGGAGGGATCCAACAATCCTCCCTAGGGGCAACGGGGACGAAATTGACGAACAAAGGCGGCTAGGGCACGGGAGGAGAGAAACAAGTGGAGGAAAACCATCCACCCGTGCGTGCGGGGGTATTTATAGAGGAAAACTGCCCATCCGAAATGGTCCGGAAATTTCCGGAGGTCCCGAAAATTCCGGAGAATTCCGGAGTTCCGGAATGATCCAAAAAAATCCGGATGGCCGGAAAATTCCGGCAGAAGCAGCAAACAGCTCCAAGAATTTCGGAGGGCGAGTTTTGAAAGGCTAGGAACGAAGTGTTGATGTGTGGAGTACGGCATATGCATAGATGAACATGAGAGAGGACAAATAGAGCAAAACACAAGGGGTTAGGTTTCCTATTCTTACTTCTCGGGGAAAAACAAATAAGATCGAAATAGCAACGAGAAGTAGTACTCGGAAGGAAAAACACAATAACCACAAGATATCCAACTAAGAACCAACTCTTCACGTGGGAAGAGGTTGGTGGCCTAAGCCACCATGTAAGAGTTCATGGTATGCAACCGCGAAGATATATCTTCGGGGCATTGCCAATACTCAACATTGAAGCTCACAATTCAACATTAGAAATAGAGAGATAACAATGAAATTTTTGCTATGGGCATTATGGGGGGAGGGAGAACCCAATGTGTTAGGATAACACTCCCCCTATGTCCATGCCTACACCTAAGTTCAAACACGTTTCATCTATAGGGGTGTGTGCAAGATCTTCAAGTCAAACTCCTAGAATCAATCACATTTAGTTCATTCCTCAAGAACAAGAATCTTGCATCGTCAAGTGGCTTCGTGAAAATATCCGCAAGATTGTCCTTGGTGGGCACATAAGATAGTGCAATGTCTCCTCTTGCCACATGGTCACGGAAGTGGTGGTGGTGTGGTCCTGTGTGTTTATTGTATGTTGCACCGGATTGTATGCAATTTTGATGGCACTTTCATTGTCACACAAAAGAGGCACCTTTTCCAAATGAACTCCATACTCCTTGAGAGTTTGCCTCATCCATAACAATTGAGTGCATGCACTTGCGGCGGCAACATACTCGGCTTCGGCGGTGGAGAGGGATATGCAATTTTGCTTCTTGGAAGACCAACTCACTAGGGACCTACCAAGAAATCGGCAAGCCCCGGAGGTAGACTTCCTATCATCTTGATCACCTGCCCAATCGGAATCCGTATATCCATTAAGATAAAATTGTGCCCCCTTTGGGTACCACAAACCAAATCTTGGGGTATGAACCAAATAACGAAAGATCCTATGGACCGCCATTAAATGGCAATCCTTAGGAGCCGCTTGATACCTTGCACACACACCTACACTCAAAACGATATCGGGCCTAGATGCACAAAGATAGAGCAAAGAACCAATCATAGAACGATAAAGCTTTTGATCCACATCCTTACTCCCTTTTGGATTACGAGATAGATGGCACTTGACTTGCATAGGAGATGTCTTGATCTTAGCATCTTGGAAATTAAACCTCTTGATCATATCTTGGGTATACTTGGCTTGAGAAATGAAAGTCCCACGAGCCAATTGCTTGATCTCAAAGCCAAGGAAGAATTTAAGCTCACCCATCATAGACATCTCGAACCTGTCAGTCATAAGCTTAGAGAACTCATTATTGAAAGCTTGGTTAGTTGAGACAAATATGATATCGTCCACATATAGTTGGCATATGAAAAGCTCTCCCTTTACTCTCTTGGTGAAGAGAGTGGGGTCAATCTTCCCAACTTCGAAACCACGATCATCTAACAACTCCCTAAGGTGCTCATACCAAGCACGAGGTGCTTGTTTGAGACCATAGAGAGCTTTGTCAAGTTTGTAAACGTGGTTAGGAAAGTTGAGATTCTCGAACCCCGGAGGTTGCTTAACATATACCTCCTCTTTTAGTGGACCATTCAAGAAAGCACTTTTCACATCCATTTGTTGTAATTTGAAATTATGAGAGGATGCATAAGCAAGGAGGATACGGATGGACTCAAGGCGAGCCACGGGTGCGTAGGTTTCATCAAATTCGATGCCTTCAACTTGGGTGTAACCTTGAGCAACCAATCTTGCCTTGTTCCTAATGACAATGCCATGCTCATCTTGCTTGTTCTTGAAAATCCAATTAGTGCCAATAACATTGTGGCAATCCTTGGGCTTCTTAACCAATCTCCAAACTTTGTTGCGCTCAAAGTTGTTGAGCTCATCATGCATAGCTTCAACCCAATCGGAGTCCTCAAGAGCTTCATACACTTTCTTAGGCTCCACCATAGAGATATGAGCTTGATGCTCACAAAAATGAGCCAATTGACTTCTTGTAGATCTTATAGTTTGAACATCCTCCAAGACCTTGTCGTCTTGGGCATCAATTTTCTTCAAATCTGTTCTTATCCTTTTGATGCGACGGGCTTCAATCTCCCCATTATTACGAGGAGGAATCACTTGATCATCTTGATCATTTGGGTCCCCATCTTGACCAACTTGGCCTTGATCATCATCATCATCATCATCAACAACATCTTCAACACTAACTTCAACTTGAGGAGAGGATGAAGAAGATGGTTGATCTTGGCCTTGATCTTGACTCGCATTAGTGAGAGTAGTGGGTACGACTTGCGGAATCACTTGATCAATGAGAGGAGGGTCTTGAACATGTTCTTGGTTAGGTGTAATAGTTGGCTCCTTGGCTTGATCTTCTATTGTAGTGGAGGGCTCCACTTTAGTAGAGCATAATCCTTCTCGAGTCGCCATAAGGTGTCCCTCGATGGGGCGGAAAAATCCCACACCCATCCTTCCTATGGCTTCTTGAGGCATTTCAACATCTACATTAGAAACATGGAATTGCGCCACTTGGGAGCCGTCATTTTCCTCAAAAACCACACTACAAGATTCTATGACAATCCGTGAGGCTTTGTCATAGACTCTATAAGTGTGGGATTCGGCACCGTAACCAACAAAGATACCCTCAATAGTTTTGGATTGAAATTTCGACAACCTAATACCCTTGATCAAATAGAAGCACTTACAACCAAATACACGGAAGTAGGAGACGTTGGGCTTGTTGCCGGTGAGGATCTCATATGGGGTCTTGTCCAAGCCTTTGCGGATGTAGAGGCGGTTGGAGGAGTGGCATGCGGTGGATATGGCCTCGGCCCATAAATATTGGGGAGAAGAGTACTCCGCCAACATGGTCCTTGCCATATCCAAGAGAGTGCGATTCTTCCTTTCGGCAACACCATTTTGTTGAGGAGTGTAAGTGGCGGAGTATTGATGACGAATGCCTTCTTCACTAAGAAATTCATTCAATGTATAGTTCTTGAGCTCCGAGCCATTATCACTCCTAATAGCCATGATTTGCACATTGTGTTGACGTTGCACTTCGTTGGAGAAGTCGATGATGGTTTGTTGAGTTTCACTCTTGCACTTGAAGAAATAAACCCAAGTGTATCTTGAATAATCATCGACAATCACCAAGCAATACTTCTTGCCGCCAAGACTTGCCTCGGGCACGGCACCAAAGAGATCAACATGGAGAAGCTCCAAGATCCTCTTTGATGAGATAATAGTCTTGGCCTTGTGCACGATTTCATGCATCTTACCTTCAACACACGACCTACAAACGCGATCCTTTGAAAAGGAAACATTTTCTTTTAGTCCAACAATAAGGCCACCTTTGTGAAGACTTTGCAAAGTTCTCATGTTGACATGGGATAGGCGGCGATGCCACAACCATCCCAAGTCCGCCTTCCCGAAAAGACACATTGCTTGAGAGTTGGTTGACTTCGACAAGTCCACCACGAACAACTCATTTTCAACATGTCCCACGTGAGCGATGTCAAGAGTCTTGCTCCTCAAAAGGACCACAATATCACCATCGAAAAAGACGGAAAAACCCATCTTTCCAAGGGAGCGGACGGAAAGTAAATTGTAACCAAGGGATTCGACAAGCATGACGTTCACGATAGTTATATCGGGAGCCACCACAACCTTGCCGAACCCGGATACCTTAGACTTGGACGAGTCTCCATAGGTGACGGTTGCTTGGATGTCATTTGGTCGCAACTCCGTCACTAGCTCTTTGCTTCCGGTCATATGATTAGTGCATACACTATCGAGAATCCATTTAGTCCCACCGGAAGCATAGCCCTGCAAGAGATCATTGACTAGAGTTAGGACCCGAGATGGGTCCCTTCATATTAGCAACAAGGGTCTTTGGAACCCAAATGGTATAGTCAACAAAACCCTCAATAGGACCAACATATTTAGCTTGCACAACACCATAATAATCAACATATAAGAAATGGTGTGGTTTGTTAGTTCCCGCGGAAGTGCTACGAGTAGTGTTGTCCCTCATGACACTACTACTCGAGGCAATGTTGTTAGCTTGAGCGGGTGAGCTAGGAGTAGTGTTATCCCTAATGAAAACACCACTCGAAGCACCATTGTTGGTCTTCTTCTTGCTCTTCTTCTTCTTGCTCTTCTTCTTCTTGTTCTTCTTCTTGGCTACATAGCCTAGACCTTGCTTGCCCACTTGTTGCCTTGGTGCACTTAATTGTGGTCTAGCAATGACCGCATTAGAGTTAGGTGCAACCACTTGTGGGGAAGGGGTCACAAATGTCACAACTTGTGGGTCTTTACCCTTGAATCTTGCCAGCTCATTCTACAACCTAGCATTTTCCTCAATAATATTTGCATGATCACAAGAAATGGTAGAGGTGCTAGCATTGTTAATTTCATTAAGTTGAGTTTGAAGTTGTTCATGCAACTCTTTGAGGGATGAGTGTTGGATTTCCAAAGCTTTGTGAGCCTCGGTTAGCTTTTCAAACTCCTCGGTTAGATTACCATGACCAACCCCAAACTCGACCTTATCCTTTTTAGCCTTTTTATATTTAGCAATAGCAAGATCACGTTCCTTAGTGATGTTTGAGACAAGTTCATTATGAGTCAATTCAATTGATTCAAGTTCATCCTCTAGAGAAACTCTACCATCATGCTCTTCCTCAAGAGTCATAGAGAGAGGTGCGATTTCATCCGCATCCCTTCTCTCAACCTCACCTTTCTTCTCAAGAGCATCTTGGGCCTCTCCCAATTGCCTCATGAGATACTCAACGTACTTCTTGGTCTCCCCTTGCATGTTAGACATAAAGTGGTCCAAGGAGATCGTTTCTTCTTCTTATCTAAGACTAGCAAGATGTTCTAGTTCACTAAGGGTCTTAGAGGTGGGGGAAAGAGATACCTCCGTGGCCTTAGCCATGAAGCACTTGGCATTACGTTGAGGGAGATCTTCATTGGGGGATTCGAAGAGGGATGAAGATGATGGAGTAGTGGCAATAGCTAGAGCGGCCACTTCACTTGTGGTTTCTTCTTCTTCATCACTCCCGGTATCATACTCCTCTTGAGTCAAGAGCACAAACTTGGTGGGAGACTTCTTGTTGAACGGCTTCTTCTTGAAATGAGGTTTCTTGTACTCAACCTTGGACTTGTCCTTGCGAATGAGCTTGCCACTATGGAGCTCTCTATTTTCATACGAGCACTCCGCAATGAAGTGATGCTTATCTTGACAATTGAAGCAAGACCTCACTTTTTGAGCTCCATCATTTCCATAGAGAGACTTTGTCTTTTCTTCAACAAACTTCTTGCCCTTGGGGGGATTGCTCCAAAACTTTTGCACGGTGAGAGCAATGAGATCCTTTAGAACGGGATCATAGTCTTGTTCCTTCAAAGGAGGCAATGCCTCATCTCCATCTTCGTCATTCTCAACCTCTCTTGACATAGCCTTGGCCTTCAAAGCAACGGATGCTCCTTGATGCATTCCAATGGCCCTAGCACGGTTGTCAAGCGCATTCTTTGTTTGCACTTTGTAGGAGCACAACTCTTGCATTACTTGAGTTGATGTCATTGAGGATAAATCATGTCTTCCTTGAATGCTCTTCAAGTCCGTGCCCTCAAATGGCATCACGGCAATCATGTACTTTCTCTTGATCCAAGCATCGTCAATATATGTGGAACCCGCACTAGAGAAGGCGGTGGCAAGAGTTTTGAGTCTTCGATACATGTCAACATGATCTTCTCCATCACACATGAAGAACCCTTCGGCCTCATTGGTCAAGGAATCATATCGATTTCTTTGCATGCTCTCATTCCCAACAAACATGATGACAAGTGCATCCCATGTTTCTTTGGCGGTGGAGAAGTGTTGAAGATGCGGCATGTGGTTGGGGCCCACGGCTTGTTGAAGGATGGACAAGGCGGTGTAGTTGAGTTGGCAATCTACGGCTTCTCTTCTTGTGAGATTCTTGGGATCAAATGGCTTGTATCCGTCACGAGTGATCCTCCAAAGATCTATACAAGAAGAGTTCAAGTGAGTCTCCATGTAGTATTTCCATTCACGAAAAGAATAAGCATCAATTTTAGGTGGATCTCCTCTAGGGATTATATGAGGATGGGGGACGGGGGGATCGGGAGAGTATCTTCCTTCAACGGCATGATATCCTTCCTCTCCACCCGCACCTTTCTTAGCGGATTGTTCGGCGGAAGCAGTTTTACGTGGATCACCATCTACCCCATTCTTGACACCCTCCGGTTCTTCCGGAAGGGATGATTCGACAACCTCCGGTGTTTTGCCTTTGAGGAGTTGAGCCATGAGTTGACGCAACTCATCAAATTTTGTGTCTATGGATAAGGTCAATGAATTTCTCAAAGCATTGAGATCATCCATGGTCACATTGTTAACGGACGGAGCGTCGACCAAATCATCTCCCATACTTAAACTCTTAGGCGGTTAAGCCCGATAGAAGAGCCGAGGCTCTGATACCAATTGAAAGTAAAGTATGGGCACCTAGAGGGGGGGTGAATAGGTGCTACGACCAATTTTATTTTTTCTTAAAGTTTAGGCTTGACAAGAAGGTAAATTCTCTAGATTGTGCAACTAATGGTGAATTTACCTATATGACAAGGCAAGCAACTAATGCAACTAGGACAACAATTAAAACAACAAGAACTACAATAAAGCTACAAGTGCGAGTAAGTAATGAGGGAGGAACGAGGTAACCAATGGAAGCACACGGAGACACGATGTATTTCCGAGTTCCTCCTTTTTAGGGGATTACGTCTCGTTGGAGGGGTGTGAGCTCGCCACAAAGTCCTAGTTCACCTCTCATTATTGAACCCCTTTGAGGCGGGGATCGAATCCTTTACAAACACTTGGGGCACACACCCACAACTTAATTGGGGGCTCCCAACTCTTCTTGAATCACCACTAGAACAAGAAGCTTAGGTTCTCCACAAGAGGAAACCCTAAGCAAAGATCTCTCAAGCAAATGAGAGGGAAATGGAAATCCGGTTGGTGAAGATGTAGATCCGCTGGTCCTCCTTCAATCCTCAAAGAATCAACGGGTTTGGGTGGAGGAGGAGGGAGATCTTGCTAGTGGGTGAGCTCCATTAATGGTGTCTTCAATGCTGGGGAGAGCTAACCCTTGGAGAGAGAAGTGGGGCTCTATTTATAGCCTCCAACAAAACTAGCCGTTTTTCAGCCTGATTTCGACCAGCCCGGAATGGTTCGGAATATTCCGGACCCCCAGAATAATCCGGAGCAATCCGGATGCCAACAGAGCATAATCCCGTTGTGGCCGGAATGGCCCCCGGAATATTCCGGATGCCAACAGAACAAAAACCCGTTGTGGCCGGAATGACCCCAGAAAATTCCGGCTGCCGAAATATTCCGGATTGCAACAGAGCCTTTTCCCATAGTGACCGGATTATTCCGGGTGTATTCCGGAGCCCGGATTGGCCCGGAATTTTCCGGGCTTCCCTTTGAAGCTCTGTTTTTGGCCATAAAAAATCCATTTGATCTTCGATTTCTTCACCATTTCTTTGACACCGTATACGTGCTGAATTAAGACCAATTCCTTTGACAAAATAGCACGTACGGTTAGTAGCCTCTCATACATTTAAATTGCTTGCCACACAAAACAGAAGAGAAATGCACTTTCACCCTTGTCTAACACCCCTCATACATTTAAATTGCTTGCCAAGGACACCATTTAGTAAGACAGAAGAGAAACCAGTAGAATATATAAGCTTGAGCCATTTAATCCATCTGGTACCAAAACCCTTTGCCTTCAAAATATTTAGAATAGAATTATGGTCCAAAAGGTCAAATGCCTTTTCAAAATCCAATTTCATGATGATAGATTCATGTGTATCCTGGAAGCATCTATGAATGTACTCATAGACCCAAGGCATGCAATCTTGAACGGATTTGGCTTTAAGAAAACCATACTGATTAGCATGTATAAGTTTATGCATGATCTTCTGAAGTCTATTAGCTAATATCTTGGTAATAACCTTGAGTGAGCAGTTCAATAGAGAGATAGGTCTCTAATCAGAGGCAATTATAGGATTTTCTTTTTTGGGTATAAGAGTGATGAATGAAGAGTTTATACTTTGAAGGTTCACCCTTCCATGATAGAAATCCTCAATCAAAAAATAGAAATCTTCAGCAATAATAGGCAAACACGCCTTAATGAAATTTGTGTTGAAACCATTAGGTCCAGGAGTTTTATCAGCTGGGAGTTCCTTGATAACAGAATCAATCTCTTCTTTAGTAAAAGGGACATCTAATTGCTCCAAACCATCCACTCTATTAATCAATGATAGAAGTTGAAAGTCATCATTACAAGGGACAGTGGTACCCAGCCTCTGTTTGAAAGCTCTCTCCAATACTGCAGCTATAAATGAGTGTTTAGAATGCTCAAAACCAAATTTATCTTGGATAGATGAGATGTAATTTCTCCTAAATTTTATGGTAGCTTTGACATGGAAAAAATTAGTGTTTTCTTCTCGAAGATTGGCCCATCTAATGGTGTCTCTCTGTTTCTAGTATTCCTTTTGACTTCTGAGTAAGTAGAAAAGGTGTTCTTTAATTATTTCTCTTCCATTGTGTTCCCATAGAGTTAGGTCCCTGAATTCTTCAATCATATCAAAAATCCCAATAAGATCATTGGAGTTTTGAATATAAGCAGCCAGTCTTGATTTATCCTTGGACCAGATCCTGATACCTTTCCTCAACCTCTTGAATTTAGCTGTGATGGTCTTGGCACTGTCATTTAGAAAAACTTCCTTCTCCCAAATATTTCTGACAATGTCCTTAAAATCATGGTGCTGCAACCAATAATTTTCAAATCTAAATTTTTTGGTCTTAGGTATGTCAGTACATATCTTAATCATAAATGGTGTGTGATGAGAGATAGGTTTAGCTAGAGGAAGAACCATTGTGTTGGGGAAAGAGAGAGTCCATTCTTCAGAAGAAAAAACCCAATCTAATTTTTCTAACAGTGGGGCAGCTTGCATATTACTCCAAATGTAGTTTCTTCCCTTAATAGGAATTTCAATCAATGACAAGTTGCTAATAGACTCATTGAAAGCAAGCATGTCATGTTCATTACCACCAGGCCTGCTTCTATCATCAGGATATCTGATATAATTAAAGTCTCCAACCACTAACCAGTTTCTATCTTCAGAATAATCCAAGTTACTAAACCAATGAATAAACTCCTGTCTAGCTACATACTCACATGACCCATAAATATTTGTCGAAGTCCATTCTGTATTGTTATAGGTAGAGGTAACACTACTAGGAAACTGGGCATAGATGACATAGCATCAGTGGCGCACCATGTAGCTGTGCGCCACTGATGTGGCTCGGAGGATACATGTACAGGCATCAGTGGCGCACTGTGCAGCCGTGCGCCACTGATGCCTAGCTCCCATGTGTACCTAAAAGAATCAGTGGCGCACCACTAGGAGATGCGCCACTGATGCTCCATAGTATCAGTGGCGCACCGCCAAATGGTGCGCCACTGATTCTATGTGCCATGTATGCCCGGAAGCATCAGTGGCGCACCACCAACCATGCGCCACTGATGCTCCATAGCATCAGTGGCGCACCGCCAAGTGGTGCGCCACTGATTCTATGTGCCATGTATGCCCGGAAGCATCAGTGGCGCACCGCCAACCATGCGCCACTGATTCTATGGAGCATCAGTGGCGCACCGTCTAGTGGTGCGCCACTGATTCTTGCCACCCATGTATTCTTCATAAAATCAGTGGCGCACCACCGATTCCAGTTTTCTTGTATAGAACCTTATTTTCGAATCGATCATATTTTCTAAAAATATATTTTTGGAAAGTTTTTACAAAGTAAAAGTAAAACAAAAAAGACAGAGTAAAAAAAACGGGGCAGTAAGAGTGCCAACCACGGCCAGTCGACCCACCTAGGCCGTTTCCACTCCAAACCCTAAGAGCAAGTACAACGCGGACGCTTATCATGGGCGCTAGGATCGTTTTCCTGACCGTTAGGCTTAATTCCCGGCTGATCCCGGGAATAACTTTCGCGTCGACGCTTGACTAGACGTCGGACGCTCCGTCGTTTTAGCTGTAGAAAACGTTTCGCGAATCGCCTACTGACTCGTGAAAATAAAAGAAGTTTAGCGCCTGAGTTAGCGGCTTGCACGGGAGCATGGAGCGCTTGCCTATTTTTCTTTTCGTACATGTTTTTTTTAATCACGTAAGCACCTAACCTAAGTGGCTACTGGCTAGTACGTGCCCTAACTCTACACGCACCCAGCAGCCAGCACCACACATTGACACACAGCCACATCGCACACTTCCCTCTCCCCGATTCAGATCCAAACCTCGCCGGCAGGGCCCCTCCGCCGCCCCTTCACCCACAAGCACCAGCCGCTCCTCCACCCCGTCCTACACCCGTTCGTCCTTGCGGGTCAGATTAACCAGCGCCCGCCTCCGCCTCGCCGGGCACAGAGGCGCCGCCGCCCAGCGACCATGGCGTCGCGCGCATCGCCTAGGGTTAGCTGCAGCGGTGGTACTACACGGTGGCCACGGGTCCCCGACCACCAGGACGACGACCATGCGGACGCCTCGGAGGCTGCCGACCACCTCGCTCTGCAGGCGGGGTCGTGTTCGCGAGGGTGCATGACCGAAACAGGCCGTGGATGTGCCGGATCCTGAGGCCGGGTGTGCTGCTGCCGTCCTCTGCCACGTCCACGAGCTGCGGCCTGCTCCTCCTGCCACCGGCCGTCCTCGACTTCGCTCGTCACCCACTGCTGCAGGTGATGTGATTTCCTCGTTCCCTTGCTTCCTTCCTCCTGAGATCTACTATAGTTTGGATGTAGCTAGGTTGGTTGTGATTCCAGTCCACATAGTACTGGAGACAAACTCCGTTGCGGTAAATCCCCTACAATCTGCTAACCAGGTTCCGGTTTTTGGATCCAGTAGTATGGAAAGTTAGTTCCGATTTAGCATATTGAGTTCTACCTTCACAAGAGCTTTACTAGGTCTCTACTGGTTTGCCGCGCCCGTTCATTAGGAGATAGATTGGTAGGAAATATGAAAATATATAGACATTTTAACATGTTTGAATACTATGCGTTAAGACTTGGTAGGAAATAGAAGATTTTACCGACAAAGGAACAAAGGCTACCGATGACAAAAGCATAGTTTTGTAATTGCATCGTTTATTTTAGTTTCCTCAGGTTTCAATCAAACAGACACATGGCAAACTATATTATGAATGTAGTATCACACCCATCATGTATCCTTTAACAGCTGAGAAATTAGTATGGCCTAGTCCTCTCCTTGGGGCGTATCCACGGGCTAGACATTCTTCCACTTGTTCCTTGTTGTACTTGTCATCTTTAATCTGCATCTATCTTTGTGTTTGCTACGTTCTTGCTTCTACTTCCTTGCCTGAAAGTGAGAGTAGATCAGCAACATGGTACAACACCCAGTCAGTTAAAAAGTGAAGCCTGCCCATTCTATAGATGAAATTCAGGAAACTTAGATGTAGCTTTTTTTGCCTTGATGAGAATGAAGAACCAATCCGTGGACATAATTTGTAACTGATGCATTGACTGAGTACTATAATGTAAGAGTTCAAAGTGTTGTATGAACTTAATCATATCACACAAGAGGTGGTAGTCAATTTTAGTCACCAAACTTAACTTTAATAAGGTGCAGATGCTTAGTAGAAAAATTATAAGGTGCAGATGCTTAGTAGAAAAAATTATAGCGAAGAGAATAAATGTAGGATGAGTCCAAACAAAATACGAACCATCGGAAACATTTTATGCGGACGGATCACGCACCCGTACAACTTACTTCAATTGATAGAATGTCAAACTGTGGGACAAAATGCAAGGACTTCATGTATACATGGAACTGTCAAATCAGAGAATTTTAAAAAGGTTATCTTCTGTAGAAATGAACCTGTGCATGGCAGTTGGTGCTCCCAGTAATGTAAATACTGTGTAGGCATATTTGCCTGCTAGAAAAGGTGCCGAAAAATTAGGCAAACTAATCATCCAGCAATACAACAAGCTACTTCGTTGTGTAATACTGCATTATGTAGAACCAGGAAGCACATCTAAAATCGATTTCATCACCAAGAATTATATACTGTGGTATGCTCATTTTGTTTAACTGTAGTCCTGATGCCAAGAGAGGTAGCAATATCTTATATATAAATTACATTCATCTTCAGGAGAATGCATATAAACAATAAAAACAATAAAAGAAATGCTATGACCGTTTCCCACCAAAATGACCAGACAGGACACACCACGTACAGACTTCATAACAAAAAACATTCATCAGAACTAAGTTTGGAGCATACCCAAATTATCTTCCCTTGGCATCTGGAGAAGACGATCGAGACGCTCCTGTCCTTACAGCCTCCTCACCTTGGCAATACAGAAAGCTCGGTTTAGCAAACCTATCTTTTTAAGAAAGAGAACACAGGTAGTCGTGCCGTCGTGTCCTGCAAAATCCACTGCACCTGTGGCAGTCTGGTTTCGCAGGTAAAATTATTCAAAACGAAAAAGAGACATGCTTGAAACAAGTATAGAACAATCACTAATTGACAGATGCTTATGAAACAGAACATGAGTTGTTTCACTGTAGTAGATAGGCATTTTATCAAGCAGGATTTACGCAGTCGTATAAAATAAGGATTGCGATGGACTGCTTGCGCGAGGTGGTTGAGACGGAACAGGACCACTGCCTTCATCATTGACATCAGATTGTCCGCCCTTCCTCTCTTGCTGCGGAGGTGACGCCAGCGGCGAAGGCTCCAACCTAAGTTTCTTCCCAGGTCATGGTCAGGCGTGGTGAGGTCCTGTACGGGCGGGAGTGCCGGGAGGTGGTCATTGCGTAGTCATGGCAGTTTTGTTGACGCACGGCGTGGCACAATCGAGACCTTCTGTAGGTGATCGAACGAGAAACCGGCGATTTGACCTGCAGAGTAGCGGGCAAGGGACATAGGGCTCATCAAGGGCCAAAAATGATTTATACTTTCGATCGGACGGCCAAAAATTGTGAGGGCCTGCGAGAGCTCCTCTTTGTTGCAGTTTTAATATCCCTAATATATATATATGCACACACGACACTAGACATTTTTCTTCACACATTCTGAATTTGACTATATGGAGTACAAAGGATGATTGACTATATGTTGCGTGCACTAAATAAAGCTTACACGTCTTGCTCATTTTGGGAAAATTTCCTCTCCATAACATGTTAATTACTCAACTCGGCTGATGCTTCCATTATTTTTTTTTCTGCTTTTGACAGTTCATTATTAGTGGCAGTTGCATTGAGTTGGCTGTGTACTTATTATACCTTGCATCTATGCAATTTTTTTACACACATGCCAGAATTAATGTGGTTATTTAGACCAGTATGCATAAGATTTATAATGTTGTCCTCAAGAAGATTTGCATGTTGGATGTATTGGAATGATGTATAATCTTCGGGGCAATAATAACATCAGAGTTTAGCATAGATGTAAACTGAATCAAGAACATATTCAGAGTTCAACAAACATGGCATTGTAAACTGAATCATTAACTTCCCCTTTTTAAATTTTTCCTTTAGAAGTCACAGCCTGATACAGTTCGTCATGGTTCAGAACAGAGCAGCAAACAGATCGGTTGGGAACTATATATGTACTATGTGTGCCTTTTTTAAATAGCTAGCTAGGCATGTGTTATCGGTCCTGTTGGCCACTGTAATATTTGTGTATATGCAAATTATGAGCTGAATCTTACTTGTCTGATATCTGTTTTGAACACTTTTCTGCATTTTTCCTTGTGAAAAAGGATATATAGATGGGCATTAATATTCCACTAATAATCTTACTTGTCGATTGATGCAGACGAATAGCTCCAGGCTGTGCTTGGCTGAACTTTTGCTATTAGATTCTTCAAAGTTTACTACTGTAGGTTTGTTGCTAGTATTAGTAAAATTCATTACTTATACATCTATGCCCTAGTTCTGTGTCTCTTTGTGAGCATTTTATTTGTCAACTAGCATGATATGTGTTATTGTATGGGTACACATGGCTTTGGGTGGGTACTCAAATGTCAAAATTAAGCATGAAAATGGTTTATGGTTCTAGATAATAGGCCATTCTTTGTTGACAATTTGCCTTGTTTAATTAAGCTAGTGACCATATTGAGAAAAGCATGATTTTTCTCCCAAGTTGTTTCAAGATAACTTGTCTTTCCTCATGCTAGAGTATAAGAACACTGATGGACTATTATGTTATATTGCAGGTTGGAGACTACATATCCCCTTGCACGGTGATAAATGTGCAATACCAACAATTGTTGTCAATCACTGTCGTAGGCTCGGTGGATGAACCACTTGCTAGAGGAATAGGATCGGATCAGAGCAACATGAATCGGATGAAGACCTTTGCTGTCTTGCTTGCCGCCGTGATCGTGCTTCTGATCTATTTCTTTTGTTGGTAGTATAGGTGACTATCACCTACTTATTGTGTAATGTGATGAGATCGTCGAACTTGTGATGGACGACTTGCTACTAGCTAGCTAGATTATGTGTTGATGAACTTGTAATATTTCCAAACTTGTCACTATTTCGGGTTTTAGCTATGAGTGAGATGATAAATTAGATTGTGACAATGATCATCTTTGTCTATTTATACTACTTTGCAATCTGCTATCTGAATTGTATAACATGTATTATAAATACATGTATAGATACCCGTATAAATACGTGTGCAAACAAAACTGTGTAAACGTATGCAAGAATCAGTGCCGTACCCCCAAAAGAATCAGTGGCGCATCAAAAAGGAATCAGTGGCTCAGAGCATCAGTGGCGCATCAGTCTGGTGAGCCACTGATTCCCTAAAGTGCATGCATACTCTGGAGAATCAGTGGCGCATCAAAAAGGAATCAGTGGCACAGAGCATCAGTGGCGCATCAGTCTGGTGAGCCACTGATTCCCTAAAGTGCATGCATACTCTGTAGAATCAGTGGCACACCAAAGTCATGCGCCACTGATTCCCCAAAGAATCAGTGGCGCACCATTGAGGAATCAGTGGCGCATGACTTTGGTGCGCCACTGATTCCCTGGAGAATCAGTGGCGCACCAAAGTGGTGCGCCACTGATTCTCCAGGGAATCAGTGGCGCAATAGTAGTGGCGCACCATGGTGCGCCACTGATTCCCAAAATGGTGCGCCACTGATGCCCATTTTCCTAGTAGTGTAAAATGGATTGATATAGCATGTGCATTATTCTGAATCATTGTACCACTGAACAAAGCTCCATTCCAAATCATTATAAGACCTCCAGAATTACTCACGGATCGGTAAAAAATGAACTTGTTGAATCTTTTGGGACATAAATTCTTAATATAGGAGATATCAAAATTCTCTCTCTTAGTCTCCTGCATGCAGATGATATGACAACCAGATTCCATAATATTGTTACTAAGGGCCAGCCATTTATTGGGATCATTGATCCCCCTAATGTTCCAATCCAAAATGATCCAAGATCTATCCATATGTAAAATTAAAACTTCAAACAGATATCCACTACTTAGATACTTCTTAGAAGATACTGATAGAATACTCATAGATAGTCATCAATATTACATAGTTGAACCATACAACCATATAGAATATTGTCTTAGGTACAACAAAAGGCTCAAAAGCATACATCACTATTATCATGGGTTCTAAAACTACTTAAATACTGCCATCATCAAGGTGCAGCAATTAAGCTGATTCTTCCTCCTCCTGAACACTGGGAGGCATCTCCTTCTGCACAATTTTCTTCTTTCTGTCCAACTTGAGCAGCTCCTCCTTAGAGCATAATTCAGGTTCCACCTTACAGAAAGATACAGGTAGATTTCTCACAATTTTGGCTGGAATAATAGGGTGTTTAGCTGTGCAACTAACACAATGTCTGTTCTTACAGACAGATTTTCTAAAACCATTATTGATCTCCTGCAATCTAGTACTTCTTCTTACCTCAGTTTCAACCTAGGGATCGTTCTCCTTCCTTTTCTTATTAGCATGGAGGACTGAAGTAGTAGCATTGCCTTTGGATGTACAAATAGTACTCTCAGGTGTACCAATATGTTGTTCCTGTCCCAATACAACATTTTGACAAGCAGAATCATGAGAGATAGGGCATTTATCAGGAATAACAAAGGGCCTAAGTGATGATGGTGAGGTGCCTTCCACTATGAACTTCCATAATTGAGTTGCAAGAAAAGATTTTTCCCATGCAAATTTCTCATGAGATAGAAGTGCAGCTATGAAAAAATTCATCCATTCAATAGGTACCTGTGTAACCTTGACATTATCTTCCCTAGGAGAAAAATGTTTACTCCAGAGGGCAGCACCTTCTTCTCCCAGCACATTAGCTTCTGAAAAAAGGCAGGATTCCAACATAATCTGAGACATAGGAGGTATCTTATCCGAATTGTCATAAACTTGTTTCTTATCTTTGTAAAGTGCTACTGGAAAACCAGGAGGGGCTCCCTGCAATGAAGTACCTGAATCATTATCACTTAATTCCTCCTGTGCCTTCTCCACTTGTTTATCAACCATATCATCAATCTCATCTGTGGAAGTATGAACCATAGGAATATCCTTCTGACTCAGATCATGAGTCCCTTTGATAGCCTCCTCTTGCACCTCAATGTGTACATTCTGTTCCAGTGACACAAGTGTATTATCTCCAATAAGAGAAGATGTGCCTTGTTTAGATGGAGTAACATGAACAGTCTGAAACACATTGTTAGTGATCTCTGTAGATAAAACTAAATATGCCATGTGTTCCATCTGATTCTGTACTACTGCTGCTTGTTGGCTTTGAATAGCTAGGAAATCAATTTCTTCCTCCTGATTCTGAATGAGCACATTCTCAATAGCAGGGAAAAGGTTAAGAGCAGGTACCTCCATAGGTTGAACTTGGACCACTTCCAATTGATGGGGGCCCTTCTCCTGGACAGGTATGTCGAGGTCCAATAAGTGGTGTGGCTGCAAGGGGTCCATATGCTGATACTGGCCATATGGACCATGAATAGAGTCTTCATAGATAGTTTTCTCTTCAGATAAGTTGATAGTCAATGTCAGATCACTACCCATGTCAACATCATTGTCATTCTGTCCTGCCACTTCAATAGCTGGACCCATCAGATCATTTAACTCTAGAAATTCCCCTGCTTGAAGTTCCATATCCACTAATTCATTTGTAGGAGGCATGGCCCGTTGGTCCCATGCCACAAAATTTGCTGCAACTGCTCCTCAATAGCTAACTAAACAGGATGATTGCCAGCATGATTAGCAATAAGAGGTGCATTGTCCTCTAGAATTTCTTGATCATCCACCTCATTCTGTGGAAGGATCCTATCAAGATGTTGTTCTGGTTTGGATGGTGGAAAGGTTCAGGAGGGATAGGATGTGGTACCCCATCCACTGTCACCTCTTCTTCTTCAGGTGGACCATCATTCAGTAGCTGATCCTGGAGTATAATAATAGGACAGGTCCAAGATTCCCCACTAAATTTGTCTGCACCCGAGACCACTGAGCTGGAAGGAATATCACACAAAGCAACCACACTGATTTTGAGCAGCACATATGCATCAGTAGACTTGGTTCTATCCCAAACAAGAAGTTTACCAAAACTCGGTACTGTATTAGCCAGTTCATGCATGCACCTAAGGTCAGCCGGGAAACCAATGATGTGAATCCAAACTTCCCTATTGAGATTAAATCTCCTCCAGTTTAGTCCTTTATTGTGCTTTTTAAAAATCAAGTGGACATCATCACATGCATGCAGGCCGTTTGACACAAACCAATCACTATCTTTAATACTGACAAATCTGACGAAAGCTTGGCCAAAAGGGCATTCAGAGATGGTTCTGATGTCAACAGGTTTCTCCACAAAAAACTCACCTAGTATCTCGTGGACATTCTGAAAAGCACCCTCCCCTTGCGGCATTGGCATGATGGTGACAATCGCCAGGTCTTCATTGGTCAATCTGTGGTCACCATGGATAACACGAACTCTTGCAGGCCGACCTTCAATAACTAGGGATTGTCGATTTGGAGGGAGAAAAGGGGCAGTATCAAACGGGAAGTTTGCCATTGGATTTGGGGCTGATTCACCTCCAACCAGAGTAGACGAGAAAACCCTCACAGCTCGAGCAGTGGAGGTAGAAGATGAGGAGACAATCGGTGGAGTTCTAGCTGGTGAGTCACTGGTATGTGGGCCTAAAAGCCTAGATTGCATCGTTTTGTTCTTCTCCGGAATTAACTCTCTTCTGTCTCTCACTGAAATCCCCTTTGTTACGTCCAATCTCGCGCGATGAACGAGGAGCTACCAATTTTTTTTTCCTTAGAAGCCGTGGATTTCTTTCCTATAATGGGCAGCCCATTAACGTCGGAGTCGTAACGACAATTGTCTCCAATGTGGCCCCATCTCTTACAAGCATGACATCTGATCCTGTTAGTACATTTGGGCCTGGTATGACCGTCTAATAGACAACAGACACAGAATAAATGCGGCCCATTAATGTTTAAAATATTCAAACCTGTCTTTGATGAGGTATAATTGGCGGTATCACAGGCATTAACCCTCCTTGATGGCTGAGCAGATGTTTCGGGAGAAGCAAGAACACGACAATGATCTTCAAAAAATCGAGGGACTTGAGTAGCTTGAACATATGATCTAGATTGTTTAGCATGCGAAACTTTTGTCCATTCATTCTCTTGTTCTTTGAGATAAAGCAAATATTCCTTTTGTGAATCCGGTCCACCACGACCCCATAACCAAAAACTCATACAGAAAAGATTGTTGAAAATATTACCTCCCTTGAAAATCTCAAATCCCACCTCTTTGGATGCAACAGAGAAACGAAATGACCAATTTTGGAGACATTTGACTTTGAAAAGACATGCCTCTCCACTGTAACATCCCAAGTATGAAAATTCCCCTTTTACATGGTTGTTTCTTGAATTCTAATTAATGCATCATGTCATCATAATGCACTCATGTGTGGAATTGCAAATTTCAAATAAATTCAAATCATTATGTTTCACACTTGGTCTGTTACAACTTTTTCAAATAAAATATTCAAATCAAACAATTTAATTGTTTTCCATAAACTAGATCTTCCAAATAAGTGACTTGGGTAATTTCCAAATAATTCAATTATTGCAAAATTCAAGCAAATTCATTTAAATTTCAAACAAGAACAAATATTTAAAATTTTGAAAAACAAAAGTTGGTGTAACTGGGCTTTTTCAATCAGGAACTTATAAAAATTATCACCATAATTTTTGGATCCCAAAAACCCCTTCTTTTTCCTTCTCTTTTCTTTGCTACAAAAAAAAGGGAAGTGGGGAGGCAGCCGAACTGGGCCAACAAGGCCCAGTCAGCCACCTACAACCCAGCAGGCCAAGGCTAGAAGCAGCCCACCTCTTTCTCCTCTTCCTCCGTACAGGATGTCGACATCCAGGAAAAGCAGCACCATGGACCCCCGCCCTCTCCACCTGCTCCCTTGGCCTCTACAAGATGCCCCGAGGACACCCCAAACCCTAGCCATATCCTCCCCTCTCCTTCCTCTCTAGCCGCCGCCGCCTCCTTTCTCCTCTCTTCCTCTCTGCTCCTCCTCGTTCTGAACCTTTTCTGAACCCGAAAATAGCACTCCGTGGCCGGAAGTTGGAGGTGTTGGCGCGGGTGCTGTGCTCGTCGAGGGAGGCCGTTCTTCGCGGGAATGGAAAGTAGACACTTCCCTCTCCATCTTTGCTGAAGACGTCGCGGTCCGAGGAGGCTCTAGGCGGCCGCGCCGTCGAGTTCTTCCGCCGCCGTGCACTATGCGTACTGCAGTCCGTCGTCAGCTACTCATCGACCTCGTCCGCGCCTTCGTCGCCCAGAGCAGCAGCACCTCCGCGCGCGGTGAGCCTCCGTTCCCCTCGTTCTCTTCCCCATGCTGCACGCGCACGCAGCAGCAGTAGCGCGCGGCGGCCGCTCCCCGGCGTCCGTTCCGTCCGCTGCCGCTGGGACGAACTGAACTTCGTTTCAGTTTGAGATTTTCCGCACTGATACACCTCAAAACCACATGCCCCTCCAATCCATCACGAGCCGCACACTAGCCCAGTGGCTAGGACCCCGCGCGCGCAACCAGGAGGTCCCTGGTTCGATCCCCCCGTGCGCGGATTAAACCCCCTTTTTGCTGATTTCCCACCGCACGGGGCCGGGCCCGCCTGTCACACACTCCCGAGGCCACCTCATCCTCCACCCATCCTCGTCACCACCACGCATGCGCTGGACCCAGCTGTCAGCCTGCGCGGGTACTTCCCCCGGTGTAAAACGTTTCTGTACCTATTTCTTTTCTTTTTTTTTCTCTTCCAGAAAATGGCAGATTAATACCAAATCTTGCAAACAACATAACTTAACCATTTTAAATCTGTTTTGGGCAAACAAAATAGGTATCCCAATCCAAATTTCCTACTCTACCCAAATATGTAATAATATCAACTTTATTTCTGGTTTTGAATAATTTAAAATGCTGAAAACAATTATTATTTGTTAAATGCTTTAAACATTGCAAAAATCATATCTTGGGCATACAAATTCCAATTGGAGCAAACTAAATATGCTTTTCAATCAGAATTAAATGCTCTATCCAAATATGCCATAATATCAACTTTTTGAGAAACTAAAAATCCAACTAAATTCAGTACTGATTTTTATTTAATTAAAAATGCCAAAGTGCATAACTTAATCATTAAAACCCCATTTTGACAAATAAAATGTCTAATTGAAGCTAACACTATTTACTTGCTATTTCTATAATATCTCATGCATTTAATCCACTTTAACAAAATGTTTAGGTGTAATTCATTAAACCCTCAAATTAGGCGTATGGACTTTTACCATATGAATTCAATTGCATATGGGTCCATTTAATATTGGTCATAATGTCTCTAGCTTACCTTCGATGCACCAATTAAAATGTCATGCATCATCCCATGTTTGTGCATTATGCCATGTTATTGATTGTCCGTCTCTCTTCGTTGTTTGTTTGCTTCTTCGAGAATAGACGACGACGTTGAGACATACGAGGTTTACGATACCACTTCAGAGGAGTTAGCCCAGTACCAGGCTACTGAGTTTGCAGGCAAGTATTCACTCACATGAACCACTGTGTCCGTTCCACACTTGATACCGATACTTTCCGTTGTCTAATCTGCTAGCCTTATGATTCGTTGCTTGTGTTCCGATCCTATCACATGTCATCCTGCAGCCATATAGCCTCACCCCCACACCTACAACCTTGTTGTTTGTTAGCTTGTGTCGTAGTATAATGCTTAGGTTTGTTTGTGCTCGAGTCTTGTTGTCATTTATCTTATCACCTGTTTAGTTTGATAGATGGGCTGGTTATAATCAATATCATGTTAATGTTTGGGGTAATAATAATTTGATGATAAGGCACCGGCAGGAGGCTCGGGTTAGGGTTTTGAAGCCTGCTAGTGTCGACCCTAATTAGGAAAAGGGTCTTGTCCTCTGATCCATGATGAGCGTGCTCACCGCATCCGGGTGGTCGTATGGAACCCCCCTCGACTTGACATGATCCGCAGTTTGTCCGAAGAGCCACACTTAGTTCGAGTGTTCCATTTGCGCATACGCATGAATGGGTTGCTCCCATGGTTGATTATGATGATGATGATGATGCATACATATAGGGAGAGTCCTGTGGTGCCGGGGGGGGGGGTGTGGTTTTCACCCTTGCGCTTAGGTTAGGTCGGACTGGCCGGGACCTTATAGCTCCGTGGCTCCTAGGACAGGTTGCAGAGATGGTTCGGGTCGTCTTGAGTCCACCTGAGTCTTAGTTGGTGGCTCGAGTGTGTACGGGTACTGGAGCACACCCTGCAGGGATGAATCTTCTCGAGAAGCCGTGTTGTCCGCGGTTATGTGACGACTTGGTGAAAGTGCTGGCTAACAAGTACTCCGACAATTTACACCTAATTAATAATAATTTGACTAGTAATAGGCATATTGTCACAATAACCTGAACCTTCATTAATCCAACTGTGTGGGTTATCCTCGGATTGCTTCTTTGGATAAGGGGCGAGATCCAGGATGGGTTTGTTTAAGGTTAGTGGTAGTTGGCTCCAATGCGCTATCTTATCCCTTTCTTCTAGCCGGATGTTGTAGCGTGTCTCTGTAGTTGGCTAGTGCAGCCCGCTGCCGCACCTTTGTATCACCTATCTTCCGTTGAACCCAAAGCATCTGTACATGGTGTTGTCGGGTACACTTTGGTATATTCTGCGTCTTGCTTGCCAGTACTCTTCCCTACTGACCCCTTTGGGGCTGCTGGTTCTGCAGACTACGTTTTTGAGGATCCCCTTGGTGGCTACTACGTGGAGTATGACGAGGCTGCTGACGAGTAGATAGCGGACCCGGGCAGGATCCGAGACTTCGTGGATGGGCTCCGTTCTTTTCGTTTCCGGCCTCTTAGGCCTATTTGGTTCTTGTCTGTAGTCAGACACTTTCTGTGCTTCCGCTGTGATGTAATGATGACTTGTTGGGACATGTGTCCTCTGCATGACTGTATTTGCTATCTTTGCTCTAGTGAGAGTTTTTGCCACTTATTTCTATTTCTTTGTGTCTTAGAGATTTGTTGTGATATCACTTGTTCAAATGTCGTTAATGTACCATGTGTGTATGTTATGCAGTACGTCAATGGAAGTATTCGGATTCCTATTGGATGGTTTCACAGACGATGAATAGTAGAGAATGGTTGTCACACGTTTACGTGTCGGCCTACTCATATTGAGATGCGGGTGCAGGTAGGCCCCGTAAGCCAATTATCTACTTTTTAGCGGGCTGTGTGTATCCTCTAGAAGTCCGGGTACGACAAATGGTATCAGAGTCTGTCTGCCTGTAGGATCCCTTTTACTGGTCGCAGTTGAGTCTAGAAACTATTTTGTAGCTATATAGGAAAAATTAAACGTGAGAGTAGGAATTACGTTCTTTTATTTCTTTCCCCACCCACCCCCCCTTTTCTGGTAAGGAAGTGCAACGTTGTTTTTCTCTTCTCACCTAAACTGTCAAGTTAGGATTTCACGTATCCTGGTTTCTCGAGGATGGTTATATCTACTAGACCATAGGAATGGAGGTGGTTGTGACACGATTTTCGTGTTGCCTACTCACGATTGAGAACGGTGGAAAATAAGCCCCGGAAGCAGATCCTCTATTCTTTAAGCAGTAGATATTGATCCTCTAGAAGCCCGGATGGGTTTTCCCGTAGTACCTCAGGTGTTTGTGGTCTCCTGTTTCCCAGTTGTTGCTTCGATATCGTCCTTCACAAATCGTCTCTTCCGTTGTATCAACTTATCTGTTGATTCGTTGTTAACCTCCATCCGCTTTTTTCCGGAGATTTTCTTCTTCAACACGGCTATCCGTGTGGTACGCGAACCATTTATGGTGAACGTTGAGGGTAGTATATGTTTGCTCCATGCTACCTTCTTACCGTCTGAAGTAAGCCTTGTAAGCACTTATATTGGATTTTGTTTTCCGGTTAGTGTGTTAATCTTGGTATCCTCTTTAGGATGGAAAGTGGTGACGAAGAACCCACACTGCCACCCGAGATGGGGAAAGTGTTGTCTCAGATGACACAAGTTATAAGGCAGATGCAGCAGAACCAAGACCTTGGGAATAATGGCAACGCCCGTGTGTCTATTCGGGAGTTCCTTGAGCTCAATCCACGCACGTTTGTTACCTCCTCCGAGCTATTGGATGCTGATGACTGGCTCCATGAAATGAACCGTACTCTTAGGGTAGCTCATGTGGCTGACGAGGACCGTGTTCCTTACGTGACCTACCTTCTCCGTGGACAATCCATGTCTTGGTGGGAGAACTTCCAAGAAATGAGAGGTCCTAGTGTGGCAATCACATGGGAGGATTTCAAGCAAGCCTTCGTGCGCCATCACATTCCCGATGGGCTCATGGAGAGAATGCGTGAGGAATTCTATTCTTTCACACAAGGCAATTTGGACGTTCTCGAATACCAAAGAGAGTTCAATCGCCTGGCTCGCTACGCAGGAGATGAAGTCTCCACGGAAGCGAAAAAAATGGCAAAGTTCCGCAGGGGTCTCAACCCGGAACTCAAGTATGCTCTCACGAACATCAAGGCCAAGAATTTTGAGGACCTCATCAACATCGCTCTAAATGAAAAGCATGGGCGCAAGTTGGTTGAGTAATATCGTAAGCACTCTCGTGAACAGGCTAATCTCTCAAAAGCTATCATGCCTCCACAAAAACGAAGAGTTTGGGTTCCATATACCACTCCAACACCGCCCATCTGCTTGCCAAGCCCGGCAGGATTTCTTGCCCGCCCTCCCACCCCAGTGGTATCTTCAGGAGGTGCTCCATCTCAGCCAGGTCCAACAAATCCTCGTTCTGTTGTTACATGCTACAAGTGTGGACAACCGGGCCACTATTCCGATAAGTGTCCGCAAAGGCACCTCTTTCCACTTCCACCTCGCCACAGGTCAGCCCCGACAAGAATACGTGGTCCTCCGTTGGGTGGCTACAACAGCAACGAGCTTGGCGTGAGAACCGTCAAGGTGAACCATGTCAAGGCCCAGGGAGTAGAAGAATCTCTAGAGGTTGTAATGGGCACACTTCTTGTGAACTCGTTTCGTGCTAAAGTCTTGTTCGATTCTGGTGCTTCACACTCCTTCATCTCTCAAAACTTTGCAAACACCAGTAAAATCAACTTTGAACAGTTGTCTATCCCTCTCCTAGTGAAATCACCGGGATCTAGCTGGCAAAGCAATAAAGTTAGCCAGAACATCGAGATCACAATTGGAAACCTTCCATTCCAGGCATCTCTGATAGCTCTCCACTCTTCAGATATTGATGTCATTCTTGGGATGGATTGGCTGGTAGCTAACAAAGCAGTCATGGATTGTCCTGCTAAGTCTGTCAAAATCACACACCCTTCTGGCCAGATAGTCTACTTCCATGCTGAAAATCCAGTTGTTCAACTCTACACTCTCAATGCAAATCCTCTACCATCTATTGAAACTGTTCCGGTGGTTTGTGACTTCCCCGATGTCTTTCCAGAAGAATTGCCAGGAATGCCTCCTGACAGAGCTGTTGAGTTCGTCATCGAACTTGAACCAGGCACTGCTCCAATCTCCAAGTATCCATACAAGATAGCTCCTCCTGAACTGAAATTGTTAAAGGAGCAAATCGATATGTACATGGAAAAAGGTTACATTCAACCTAGTTCCTCGGCTTGGGGATGCCCAACTCTCTTTGTGGCAAAGAAGGATCAAACAAAGAGACTCGTTGTTGACTATCGTCCTCTTAACGAGAAAACCATCAAGAACAAATATCCAATTGCTCGCATCGATGATCTCTTTGATCAACTTGCTGGAGCCTCTATATTCTCCAAGTTGGACTTGAGAATGGGTTACCATCAAATAAAGATCAGAAAAGAGGATGTTCCAAAGACAGCATTTGTCACTCGCTTCGGTCGCTATGAATACACCGTCATGTCCTTTGGTCTCACCAATGCACCGGCGACCTTCTCTCGACTCATGAATTCTGTCTTCCATGAATACCTCGACAAGTTCGTTGTGGTATATCTTGATGATATTCTTGTCTACTCCAAATCCGAGAAAGAGCATGAAGAACATCTTCGTCTCATCCTCATGAAGCTTCGCGAACATCGCCTCTATGCCAAGTTTTCCAAATGTGAGTTCTGGATTTCTGAAGTCACTTACCTTGGTCATGTCATATCTGCCAAGGGCATAGCTATTGACCCAGAAAAGGTTAAGGCCATTGTTGAATGGAAACTGCCTAAAACGGTGAAGCAAGTCAGAAGTTTTCTTGGTTTGGCTAGCTATTGTCGTCGCTTCGTCCCAAACTTCTCCAAGATTGCCAAACCATTCACTGACCTCACAAAGAAGGACAACAAGTTCGTCTGGTCTCCACAATGTGATGAAAGCTTCAATCTCCTGAAGACTAAACTCACTTCTACACCAGTTCTTGTCGGCCCAGATCCTTCCAAACCTTTCCAAATATGCTGTGATGTTTCTCTCCAAGGTCTAGGTGCAGTTCTCATGCAAGAACGTCAAGTTGTGGCTTATGCTTCTCGCCAGTTGAACACACATGAGCTCAATTATCCCACTAATGACCTTGAACTCGCAGCAGTTGTGTTTGCCCTCAAGAAATGGAGACAATACTTGTTGGGTAATCGCACTGAAATCTTTTCCGATCATAACAGTCTAAAGTACATCTTCACTCAGCCAGATCTGAAACTCAGACAAAGGAGATGGATTGAGAAGATCAAAGACTTCGATCTCACCATTTACGACACTCCAGGCAAGGCTAATGTTATGGCCGATGATCTCAGTTGCAAGTCCTATTGCAACAATCTCATGATCATGAAAAGCCAACCTCCTCTTCATGAAGAATTCCAAAAGCTGAATCTTGGACTTGTTCCTCAAGGCTATCTTGCAAACTTGATAGCCAGTCCAACGCTTGAGGACAAGATTCGTTCTGAACAATTGCGTGATGCTGAGATCAAGAAGATCGCAAAGAACATCAAAGCAGGCAATGTGAAGTATGAGTGCTTCTCAATTGATGACAAGGGAACAGTGTTTTTCCAAGGATGCATTGCAGTTCCCGAAATCCAAAGCCTGAAAGATGTGATTCTCAAGGAGGCTCATGATACTCCTCTTTCCATACACCCTGGAAGTACAAAGATGTACCAGGATCTCAAGACACTGTATTGGTGGTCTGGCATGAAGCGTGAAATTGCTAAATATGTCTCTGAATGCGATGTTTGTCAACGTGTCAAAGCAGTTCATCAGAAATCAGCGGGTCTTCTCCAACCTCTGAAAATTCCTAAATGGAAGTGGGACATGATTGAATTGGACTTCGTCACTGGTTTTCCAAAGTCCAAGAGGGGCAACGATGCAATCTTCGTTGTCATTGATCGACTCACTAATGTCGCTCATTTCTTCCCTGTTAAAGAGACAATCTCAGCTAGTCAATTGGCAGAGCTCTATACAACAAAGATTGTTCCTCTTCATGGTATTCCATTGGAAATCAGCTCAGACCGTGGAAGCATCTTCACTTCTCATTTCTGGAAAAGCTTTCAAGAAGCTTTGGGCACCAAGCTTCTGTTCAGCACAGCCTATCATCCTCAGTCTCAAGGGCAAGTCGAAAGAGTCAATCAGATTCTCGAGGATATGCTCAGAGCATGTGGTCTCTCTTTTGGCATGAAATGGGAGGAATGTCTTCCATATGCTGAATTCTCCTACAACAACATCTTTCAGGCAAGTCTAGGCATGGCACCTTTCGAGGCTCTCTATGGTCGCAGATGCAGGAGTCCTATCAATTGGTCTGGAGCTGGTGAACGTTCACTCTTAGGCCCTGACATTGTTAAGGAGGCCGAAGAGAAAGTCCGCATCATTCGTGAAAATCTGAAGATTGCTCAGTCTCGTCAGAAAAGTTACTATGACAGCAAACACAGGGACATGGCCTATGCAGCTGGAGACAAGGCCTACCTCCGTGTCACTCCTCTCAGAGGCACTCATCATTTTGGTGTCAAGGGAAAGCTTGCTCCACGTTATATTGGTCCCTTCAACATTCTCTCAAGGCGTGCAGAAAATGCCTATCGTCTTGAACTTCCAGAAAAGCTATCCAAGGTGCACGATGTCTTTCACGTGTCACAGCTCAAGAAGTGCTTCAAAGACCCAGGTCGTGCAGTTGATCATGATTCCATTGAACTGCAAGAAGACCTTTCTTATGAGGAGCACCCTATTCGCATTCTCGATGAGACCGAGCGCAAAACTCGCAACAAGAGGACCAAGTTCTTAAAAGTGCAGTGGTCTCATCATTCCGATAAAGAGGCAACGTGGGAGACCGAAGAGGATCTTCGCAAGAAGTATCCGGACCTTTTCTCTTCTCAGTAGGAATCTCGGGGCGCGATTCCTTCAAGGGGGGCGTTTTGTAACATCCCAAGTATGAAAATTCCCCTTTTACATGGTTGTTTCTTGAATTCTAATTAATGCATCATGTCATCATAATGCACTCATGTGTGGAATTTCAAATTTCAAATAAATTCAAATCATTATGTTTCACACTTGGTCTGTTACAACTTTTCAAATAAAATATTCAAATCAAACAATTTAATTGTTTTCCATAAACTTGATCTTCCAAATAAGTGACTTGGGTAATTTTCAAATAATTCAATTATTGCAAAATTCAAGCAAATTCATTTAAATTTCAAACAGCAACAAATATTTAAAATTTTGAAAAACAAAAGTTGGTGTAACTGGGCTTTTTCAATCAGGAACTTATAAAAATTATCACCATAATTTTTGGATCCCAAAAACCCCTTCTTTTTCCTTCTCTTTTCTTTGCTACAAAAAAAAGGGAAGTGGGGAGGTAGCCGAACTGGGCCAACAAGGCCCAGTCAGCCACCTACAACCCAGCAGGCCAAGGCTAGAAGCAGCCCACCTCTTTCTCCTCTTCCTCCGTACAGGATGTCGACATCCAGGAAAAGCAGCACCATGGACCCCCCTCTCCACCTGCTCCCTTGGCCTCTACAAGATGCCCCGAGGACACTCCAAACCCTAGCCATCTCCTCCCCTCTCCTTCCCCTCCAGCCGCCGCCGCCTCCTTTCTCCTCTCTTCCTCTCTGCTCCTCCTCGTTCTGAACATTTTCTGAACCCGAAAATAGCACTCCGTGGCCGGAAGTTGGAGGTGTTGGCGCGGGTGCTGTGCTCGTCGAGGGAGGTCGTTCTTCGCGGGAATGGAAAGTATACACTTCCCTCTCCATCTTTGCTGAAGACGTCGCGGTCCGAGGAGGCTCCAGGCGGCCGCGCCGTCGAGTTCTTCCGCCGCCGCGCACGGTGCGTACTGCAGTCCGTTGTCAGCTACTCATCGACCTCGTCCGCGCCTTCGTCGCCCAGAGCAGCAGCACCTCCGCGCGCGGTGAGCCCTCCGTTCCCCTCGTTCTCTTCCCCACGCTGCACGCGCACGCAGCAGCAGTAGCGCACAGCGGCCGCTCCCCGGCGTCCATTCCGTCCGCTGCCGCTGGGACGAACTGAACTTCGTTTCAGTTTCAGATTTTCCACACTGATACACCTCAAAACCACACGCCCCTCCAATCCATCACGAGCCGCACACTAGCCCAGTGGCTAGGACCCCGCGCGCGCGCCTAGGAGGTCTCTGGTTCGATCCCCCCGTGCGCGGATTAAACCCCCTTTTTGCTGATTTCCCACCGCACGGGGCCGGGCCCGCCTGTCACACACTCCCGAGGCCACCTCATCCTCCACCCATCCTCGTCACCGCCACGCATATGCTGGACCCAGCTGTCAGCCTGCGCAGGTACTTCCCCCGGTGTAAAACGTTTCTGTACCTATTTCTTTTCTTTTTTTTCTCTTCCAGAAAATGGCAGATTAATACCAAATCTTGCAAACAACATAACTTAACCATTTTAAATCTCTTTTGGGCAAACAAAATAGGTATCCCAATCCAAATTTCCTACTCTACCCAAATATGTAATAATATCAACTTTATTTCTGGTTTTGAATAATTTAAAATGCTGAAAACAATTATTATTTGTTAAATGCTTTAAACATTGCAAAAATCATATCTTGGGCATACAAATTCCAATTGGAGCAAACTAAATATGCTTTCCAATCAGAATTAAATGCTCTATCCAAATATGCCATAATATCAAATTTTTGAGAAACTAAAAATCCCACTAAATTCAGTACTGATTTTTATTTAATTAAAAATGCCAAAGTGCATAACTTAATCATTAAAACCCCAAATTTGACAAATAAAATGTCTAGTTGAAGCTAACACTATTTCCTTGCTATTTCTATCATCTTTCATGCATTTAATCCACTTTAACAAAATGTTTAGGTGTAATTCATTAAACCCTCAAATTAGGCATATGGACTTTTACCATATGCAATTCAATTGCATATGGGTCGATTTAATATTGGTCATAATGTCTCTAGCTTACCTTCGATGCACCAATTAAAATGTCATGCATCATCCCATGTTTGTGCATTATGTCATGTTATTGATTGTCCGTCTCTCTTTGGTGTTTGTTTGCTTCTTCTCGAATAGACGACGACGTTGAGACATACGAGGTTTGCGATACCACTTCAGAGGAGTTAGCCCAGTACCAGGCTACTGAGTTTGCAGGCAAGTATTCACTGACATAAACCACTGTGTCCGTTCCACACTTGATACCGATACTTTCCGTTGTCTAATCTGCTAGCCTTATGATTCGTTGCTTGTGTTCCGATCCTATCACATGTCATCCTGCAGCCATATAGCCTCACCCCCACACCTACAACCTTGTTGTTTGTTAGCCTGTGTCGTAGTATCATGCTTAGGTTTGTTTGTGCTCGAGTCTTGTTGTTATTTATCTTATCACCTGTTTAGTTTGATAGATGGGCTGGTTATAATCAATATCATGTTAATGTTTGGGGTAATAATAATTTGATGATAAGGCACCGGCAGGAGGCCCGGGTTAGGGTTTTGAAGCCTGCTAGTGTCGACCCTAATTAGGAAAAGGGTCGTGTCCTCTGATCCATGATGAGCGTGCTTACCGCATCCGGGTGGTCGTATGGAACCCCCCTCGACTTGACCTGATCCGCAGTTTGTCCGAAGAGCCACACTTAGTTCGGGTGTTCCATTTGCGCATACGCATGAATGGGTCGCTCCCATGGTTGATTATGATGATGATGATGACGCATACATATAGGGCGAGGCCTGTGGTGCCGGGGGGTGTGGTTTTCACCCTTGCGCTTAGGTTAGGTCGGACTGGCCGGGACCTTATAGCTCCGTGGCTCCTAGGACAGGTTGCAGAGATGGTTCGGGTCGTCTTGAATCCACCTGAGTTTTAGTTGGTGGCTCGAGTGTGTACGGGTACTGGAGCACACCCTGCAGGGATGAATCTTCTCGAGAAGCCGTGTTGTCCGCGGTTATGTGACGACTTGGTGAAAGTGCTGGCTAACAAGTACTCCGACAACTTAACCTAATTAATAATAATTTGACTAGTAATAGGCATATTGTCACAATAACCTGAACCTTCATTAATCCAACTGTGTGGGTTATCCTCGGATTGCTTCTTTGGATAAGGGGCAAGATCCAGGATGGGTTTATTTAAGGTTAGTGGTAGTTGGCTCCGATGCGCTATCTTATCCCTTTCTTCTAGCCGGATGTTGTAGCGTGTCTCTGTAGTTGGTTAGTGCAGCCCGCTGCCGCACCTTTGTATCACCTATCTTCCGTTGAACCCAAAGCATCTGTACTTGGTGTTGTCGGGTACACTTTGGTATCTTGTGCGTCTTGCTTGCCAGTACTCGTCCGTACTGACCCCATTGGGGCTGCTGGTTCTGCAGACTACGTTTCCGAGAATCCCCTTGGTGGCTACTACGTGGAGTATGACGAGGCTGCTGACGTGTAGATAGTGGACCCGGGCAGGATCCGAGACTTCGTGGATGGGCTCCGTTCTTTTCGTTTCCGGCCTCTTAGGCCTATTTGGTTCTTGTCTGTAGTCAGACACTTTTTTTGCTTCCGCTGTGATGTAATGATGACTTGTTGGGACATGTGTCCTCTGCATGACTGTATTTGCTATCTTTGCTCTAGTGAGAGCTTTTGCCACTTATTTCTATTTCTTTGTGTCTTAGAGATTTGTTGTGATATCACTTGGTTTCACAGACGATGAATAGTAGAGAATGGTTGTCACACGTTTATGTGTCGGCCTACTTGTCGTGGGATAATCACGGCAGATGTTACCGGGGGTAACTGATCTTGGGGCAAGTCGACACAGGTATTTGGGAGAGGGTGTAGCTCGAAGGAAGACATGGCGAAAAGCAATCTAAGAGCCGGAAAACAACTCGCCGGATCTCGATATGATTATGCTGGATACTCGATAATGTTACAGTTATGACTTGAATCTCCCTTAGGCGAAGCCCAGGGGTTGGTTTATATAGTACTCATATCCCCCTTGACTTGCCTTACAAAGCGCTTCTCGAGTCCTATTCGAACTCTTCATACGAACCCTAACTTTCTTTACCGTAACCCACAATCCGGGTTACGATCCTTACAAGTCCTGGGCCTTCTAGAAGCTTCTTTGTCCTTAGCCGGATTTGATCCATCCGTCGTTTGGGCCGGATCTCACCTGAGAGTCGGCATACCGGGTTACTATCCCCTCATCAGTAGTCCCCAGAATAGCCTGGGCTTCCAAGATTTACTCTTCGAAGCGCCGGCTATTCCCTACAGAAATATAAGACACAAACATATGAAAATCAGGACGCAGCGCGCTGATGAATAGCCGTGACTGGTACCAAGGAAGCCAAGTAAAAGCCCGGCTCTCCCTCAAGGGTTCTCCTTTAATCTTCCAGACTCGAGCTTTAGTAAGGAACTCCATGACTTCACCTTCTTCGATAATTATTGCTAATACCAGGAAAGAGATTCCCCCCTTCTCTTTTCTCGGGACCATATCTAAGTGCACATAAAGCACGTCTTCAAATTTCAAAATGTCCAACTATTACTCCGCAACCCCCGGGTTTCGCCCGTTAGGATAAGCTTTTCCACCCGGTTTATTATAAATAAGCCCCAGGAGGCAAACTCAACCCTTAACGGCTCACTTTCCCCATTTCTCTTCTCCCAAGTTCAAGCTCGCAGAGCGCCACCACGGGAACCCCACGCATCTCGCCGGAGCCCATCCGCCTTCGTTTGCGCTCCGCCGCCGCGCGAGCCGCACCAGCTCCCGAATCCACCGTCAAGCCTCCGATTCGCCGGCCAACGACCACGAAAGGACACGAATCTTGCGCCATCTGTCTCCGCAAGGCCTTACTCCAATCTCCTTCAGTAAGTCCCTTACATCCTCCAACTTACCCCCGCAATTTCTTAGTTCTTCCTCTAATTAGATCTGAATCGAGCGGTCCGCAATTTCTCGGGCTGCGCCGGATTAACTCACTGATACTTACCATAAACATTCCTATGGATAGGATTCATAGCTTATATTACTCCCCTAACTCCAGTAATCGTTAATCTGGTCACAATTTTAGAAATAGGATTCCCAATCTAAGCTCGGGCCATCTGAAATTTCCGCCCTTGTTCTCCTTCCTCAGAAAATCTTACTTCTCCGACTCATTCGCAGATGGTAAGCATATAAGCATCCCCCTAACTCCTCCAAACATTTGCTTTTACGGAAAGCTCCATGTATTTTGTAAGGTCACTTGATACCCGGATAAATCATTCTTGACCCAGCGAGGCAAATAGCCGGGTTATGTTCAAATTGCGGGTAATTGCTTGCCTGCTAACTTCCAAGTTTTTTGTTCCTTACGTCCTTTCCTTTGATGTTTTACCAGGTCAATCCCATGGCACCCAAGAGGCAGGGGAAACAGCCGAATAAGGCTAAATCCACAAGCTCCATATCGGCCAATTGGGGAAGTCCTCCGTCACCAAGGCCAAGCTGGAGTTGGTCGAGCTTGGAACCCTACCTCCACAGGAGTCTATCCACTGGCGAGTGCCCAATGAAACCCGGCCTTCTCCAGCGACGAATGAGGTAATATGCTTCGTGAACATGTGACCCGGGGCTTTAGGCCTCCGGGTCACCCCTTCTTCCGTGACGTCCTAGACCATTACAACCTCCGTATCTTCGATATAGGTCCAAACTCCATTTTGAACATCTCCCATTTTATTGTTCTTTCCGAATCTTACTTGTGCACACCGCCAAGTCTAGCCCTCTTCGTCGAACTTTTTCAGTGCAAGCCGTGTCGCGAAAGCGGCGACGGCGCACTTCTCACTTGCGGCGGTCTCTATCCAGCGCCGCAAGAACTCCCTGATGCCTCCTATTTCTCTCAATTCCCACGTAAAGCACTGCTTTCGTACTTCTACTGCCAGGATACCTCCACCCGGCGAAAAGAAGTTGCCGGTTACTCGGAGGGTCAACTTGACATCTCCGAGAAATTCAACGCCTTCGCGTCTGAACCGACAGGGCGATCTTGCCTTTATTAGCTAGGATCTCCATCTTGTCCGCCCGAGGCCTCATCGGGCTAAACCTGTGAAGACCTGGGTTAGCTTCCGCATTCAGCCAAACTCCATTCGTGAGAAGCTGATGTGCGAATACTCGGGTCAAACCACGGACCCAATCCGATTCTCCACCCGCACCCTTGCTCCGTGACATTAACAAAACAATTAAGGGTTTCCTGACAGAGAAGCTCGAAGTAATCCGGAGCATAGCCGGACTAGAACCTTTTACCCTCGAGAATCCAACCCCTGGAGTAAGTTTTCTGCCTTTTGATTTTGACTTCTAACACTTACTTTTATTCGCTTCTCTTGACTCGATATTAATCACTATCCTGGCATCTTCTCCTCAGGCCGATGATGACTTTTGGACGGTCGACTCCACTCCTAATTCCGAAGACGGGGAGGAGGAAGACGATATGACTCGAATGAAGGTACCTACTTGATTCCTTTGCACACGTTATATCCTGCCTTTCTTCTTCTTTATGCTGTAACTCGGACATTTCTCAGAGCGAGAGGACCAAAGCGAAGAAGAAGAAACGGACAGCAGGGGCGGGTCCACCAGCGAGGAGGAAGAGCCGGAGCCAGCCACCAGAACCGGAACAAAGAGGAAATCCCAGAGGATAGCCCTCCAGGTTTTTACTTCATCCCCTTACACTTTGGTTTTTTGCTCCCATAACGTCACTCCGGGCTAACCCCATCTTCACCCCTTTTGATCATAACTGAAGGAGCCACCCATGACTAGGCGCCGAGTAACCCGGAATCATCCGGGCAACGAGACCCCTAACCCGTTGCTTCGCCGCCCCCGTTCAACCCCTGGTATTTTTGTAAACAAAACTTCTTTCCAATCATTCCTTTGTAACGTAATCCCAGACCTCTCTTGCCATTTCCAGTCTCTTCCGGGTCTAGTGACTTCCCCTCGGACTTCCCAGTAAACACCGGGTAAACGCCTTTTCCGGATATTATACCGAACTTTCATCCCCTTTCTTTCCATAACCAAATTAATTACGCCTTTGCACCTTCTTCAGAGCCACGGTTATTAGTAGCGACCAGGAGGACACCGAAGCTAAAGTCCGGGTCGAGGGCGAGTCGTGATGATGCCTTCACTACGGCTGGCGACGAGCAAATGTCGCCACCGGAGCCAGCTAGGCATGACGCCGAGTATCCAATCGCTTCGCACACGAGCGAGAAGGAGAAGGGGGCAGCTTCAAGCGCGGGAGGGGGACCAGACTCCGACATTCGGATGACCCGGGTGCCACCTCCTGTTACAAGAAATGCTCCTTTTCCCACTTTCCAGGTACCCGAGCCATCTAACTCGGATAACGCTGACTTTAACCAGCTGATGAGCGCTCTTCTTGCCATGAAAGCTTCAGAAGGGACTGTCTTAGAACGTATGGCTGCAGCACATCAGGTAATTTTCACTTGATACTCCTTATTATACATCCATCCCCAAGTCCCGAGTATAATTTTTTTTTTTTTTAATTATCCTCGGTACTTTCGCATAGTACTTGCCGGCAATCATTTCCTCAGATAAAATACTCTCGCGATCCGGCTTACAGCTTCACCCGGCCTTTGCAGGCAGAGATTACTCAGTCAGATGAAGCGTTACTTAAGGCTGAGCAGCTCTTGCTGGCTGAAGTTAAGCGTAGGGAGGCCCTTGAAGCGGAGATAAAGACTTTGAAAAAAGATGTCTCCTCATACAAGAAAAGTACCATGCTGCCCAGTCCTCGCTGAATAACCTGTCGGCTCAGCTTACGGACACTTACCGTATCTTGCTAAGTAAGTTTGCTATTTGCGATTAATTTGCGTACCTCTATCTTGCCGCTGTAATAACCAACATGACTGATATGCTTTCACATGTTTGGATTGCAGTGCTAACCTTGCTGCTCCGGAGGAGAATGCCATTACTCAAGTAAAAACTCTGAAAACTGTGCTCGACGTTTTTTTGCCGGCACGAAACTTTTGCTGGATGCTATCAAGTGGCCTTCTGAGGTATACCCGGGCGAGGAGACCCTTATACAGGCCTTTTCCACAGCACCTGGATGGATTGAAATACTGAAGCGTTCGTCCTGCCGAATTGGGGTGACCCGGGCTTTAACGCTGGCGAAGGCTTATTTTCCAAAGCTTGACCCGGCAAAGATAGTATCCGGGTTCCCAGAATTTAAAGCTGACGGGTCCAAATTCAAGCCCCAGGATTTCAAAGCTATACAATCTGCGGTACGTCCTTCAGCCACAGCTTTGGCCGACAAGATGGATCTAAACACAATTATGAGCTCGTATGATTCTGAGGGCAAGGTTATCCTGGTGGAGGCGCCTCCCCCTATTGATATGTTGGACAAATGGTCGACTGATCTGGCTAGGAGGAAGGAAGAGGCTGCAAAGAGGGAAGCAGAACTGGGCGTAAAGCCGTCTACCTCTACCCCAGCCGTGCCTCCGCCTTTCGTCCAGAAGTGAAGAGCCCGGGTAAAGCTGCTGGTAAGGCCAAGGAGCAAGTCCAAGATTCAGACCCGAGGACCACTCTCAGGACGCCGAGTAGGACGCTACCCAACGCTTTGTGTTTCTCGAGACTGATATGATTTTTGGTGGTGCGCTTGTGCACCATTGACGCTGATACTATGACTGTATGCTTATTAATCTTATGATAACTCTTTGCCTCCCCTGGCTTTTGATAATCTCGATCCTTGTGTTACTTATAAGCTTATTCTCGATACTTCGAACTCTTGTTTTCAGTTTCCTTTTGAGACTCGGCTAACCGAGTATCGTAGGTTTGATAGAGGAACCTTTCTTTAAGTCCCCAATACTCGGAAATTAAGGTTTTCAGGCTTGGGTAGTTAAAACAGTTTGTTTCTGTTTCGAAGTCCCCAGTCCCCATGACCCAAAGTACGAGCTATAGGGCGTGGCCTTTCTCAGATGACATACTGCTGTTTACCAAGCTGAATACCAATATCTGTTTACATAAATACTGAAGTCATGCTTAATATTTGTTGTTTTCCGGCTTTTTTAGCCTTATACTCTGCATGGACTTGTGGTTTAGATGACCCTTTTGATTATCTTGTACTATAAGCCGGCTTTCGCGTGGATACCATGTCGTTGCGTCTATACGAAAAACAAGATCAAGCAAGCCACACTGGCTGCATAATTTGATTGTGATCGTACGCGAACAGATCATGCCACTTAGTGCGAGTCACATCGAGCTTAAGTAAGAATAACCAAGAAATTTGGCTCCTTTGTCCAGTTATAGGATTGCAGCTGTACCCGTTTTTTCGAGTAATCAGCCCCCATAACTTATAGGCATCATGGCCGGTCTCCGGTCTTGTGATTACTTATTGAAGCAGATCACCCCCCGGAGACCTATATCATGTAATGTATTTCGATGATACTGATGTATTGATAGTAACAATGTTACTTACTTGTAACTGAAGCAAAGACCATGATAAGACTCGAAACCATCTTCTTTTATTGATAAAAATTTCTTTTTTGATTCAGCAGGCCGCCTCATTAAAAACCTTCCAGTCCCCTTAGGTACCCTGGATAGGAAAAGAGTGCGTATGAAACCTGCCGCCCATTACACTGCTTTAGTTATTCTCGAGAATCGGCCTCGCGTTGATACGGCCGATGCACATTCTCCACTTGCTATGCCCTTTCGTAATGAGTACCGGATTTGCTAGCCAGTCCGGGTATATCTTCCTTGGAACGTGATCAGCTGCGGACGGTGGTACGCCTTCTTCTTCCCTGAGAGTTTTGAAAGTATTGCTCCTGATGAAGCCTACCATCTTAGGGTTTGTTCTGCCCTAACTTTTGCTTTGTCCCCCTCAGGGGTTGGCTTTTTTGACGTTGTCCTCTCTTCTAGGTCTACCTGAGAACGGTAATGTTTGAGCTCTTCCTTCCTGCAGGCTTGCTCGGCCATTGCCGCGTCTCCCTCATCGCACTCGGCTGCTATATCCCGGTTTCCGTGTATTGTAATGGTCTTCTTGGGACCCCGGATTTTCAGTTGTAGGTACACATAACACGGTCTTGCCATGAACTTGGCATAAGCCGGCCTTCCAAACAATGCATGATAAGGACTGCGCAACTTTACTACCTCAAAGTAAGCCACTCGACTCGATAATTATCCTTTGACTCTCCAAAAGCTACTTCCAGTGCCACCTTTCCTTCAGGGCATGCTGAGTGACCCGGCACTATCCGTGAAAAACTGTTGTACTCTTTTGCAGCTGCGATTCCTTTAAGCCCATTCGCAGAAAAGTTTCCCAGTACAGGATATTGATACTACTTCCTCCATCCATCAGGACTTTTTTCAGCTCGTAGCCGTTGACCTGTGGTGCCACTACCAAAGCTAAGACTCCCGGGTGATCAACTCTATCCGGGTGATCCTTCCTGCTCCATGTTACCTCTTGTTCTGACCACCTCAAATACCTTGGAACAGCGGAAGAGACCGAATTAACTGCTTGTTTCAGTATCTTCTTATCCTTGTTAGAGCCTCCTGTAGTGTGCACATGATATTGACCCAGCTGTTTGGGGTTAGCTTGAAAACCTCCTGCTCCATTTTGATTGTTACCTTGATTTCCAGCTGGCGGATTGCCGGCTGGGGGCGGCCCATTACCCAAGTTTCCACCTAGACCCGGACCTCCTCCCCGGCCCGCACCTCGCATAGCTCTGTTCACTTCTTCGTTCTTCCACCTTTGTAAGTCGGCACATTGCTCTAGTGAATGATTGGCCGGCTTGCCATTCCTGCTATGCTTCGGGCACGCCATCCTAAATATGTCCCAACTGTTGCTTGGTCTTGGAGGTCCTTGGTAGTGTCCCCATTGTGATTCCCAGTATTAAAATTCCCTTCGGATCTAGGTCTTGAAGACCCGGCCTCCGTGTTGGCTACAAACTCGGAATTCCCGTCGAACGGGCGCTTGTTTTGGCTACTTCCATTATTGTTTGGCGCCGACCCATTGCCGGTTTTCCCGCTGCTACTTGCGTTTGCTTTTGCTTTCTTGTCGTCAACTTCCTCCTCTGTGGTATCCGTTGCAGCGTGTTTGTTGCACGCATCCATTAACTCTCCCATTGTAACCTCCGCTGCATTCCTACTAGATTTCATGCGAGTTAGCTTTTGTACCAAAGGAACGTACTTACATGTTTTTGCCATAGCTTGTAGCGCGTCCTTAGGCTGGATATCCGTAGACGAGTGGAGTATCTCCATAACCGGCGTACCCAGCTGCGTGCCGATTCTCCTTTCTTCTGAACGCATCTTTCTAAATCATCAATAGTAAATAACTTTCTGCATGTCCCATGAAAGTGCTTGATGAATGCGGTCTTTAGCTCCTCCCACGATTTGATCGATTTTTCCGGTAGGTTGGTGAACCACAACTTTGCTGCTCCCTCTGACATCATTAAGTACATGAATTTGGCTTGGAGATTCTCGGATGCGTTGCGAATTGACATTGCCATCTCATAGCTGCTCAGCCACGTTTCTGGATCCATTGTTGGCTCATAATTTACTACTTTCCCCGGTTCTTTGAACTTCTCCGGGTAAGGTTCTGCTCTGATATCGTCCGAAAGGCACTTTGGCCCCGCAAGGGTGGTTGGGGCCGGTCTTGCCCGGGAAACGCGTGACCCGGCTGGGGGTACCGCGGGATGCGGCACCACTGGTAACTTGTGCGCTGCAGACCCGGCCCCGGCTCTTCTGGCTCTGGAACTGTTCACCACCGCCTGCGCTGCTGATACTACTGGTGCTGTCTGGATACGCGGTGGAGGCGGCATTTGCTGCTGCTCTTCCCTTCGTTGCGCCGTATTCGTTTGAACATGGCCCTGTTGCTGGCTGGCGTACGGCGTCCCATGCATCCCGCTCCTATGATCCGGATAATTAGCTTGCTGTGCTACCGCGGTGTGTAGTAGATCGATTGCTCGTCGGGTTCCTTCCGCATGAGGCGAGTCTCCCACAGGGATCTGGTTTAATGCGAGCGTTGCTGCGTACACGTTGTCCATGGGATTGTTGTAATGACCTGCTGGTGTGCGGAATCGCGATGGTGGTGGCGGCATGGTATTGCCGGCTGTCGCCCCTGTCTGTGGCAAAGGTAACCCGGCTGGCGCGCTTACCGGATGTGCTCCCGTTGAAGGTCGCGGTATGGTCCCTTGGTTCGTCGGCGGAATCGGCTGATCTTGAGGCGTGAACACCAGGGCGGTCGGGTTAATAACCCCTCCTGTTGCCGGCAGCATAGTTCGGTGCCTTTGGTGCATCCTTGTCGTTTCCTCCCGGAGCCGGGTTTCTCGGTCATCCAATTCGTGCTGCCGCGCGGCCATCCCCTGCCTTTCTGCTTCCACTTGCCTTCTTTGCTGCTCCAATGCACGACGAGCTACGTCCAGGTCTCTTACACGTTCTGCCGCGTTTTCCGGGGTAATAACTGTGGCCAAGACTGTGGGGTCCAAAATCAAGTTATTATCAAACAGAGCCGGGTGACGGGTTTGAGGGTCCGGCCCCCGGTGTCCGGTTTGCTTGGAACCCGAACATATTTGCGTGTCGCTCCTCGTCCGCTGGGCGACTGGTGACAGACGCCGACTCTCCATCGACTTGGGCCAAGACCGGGTCAACTGGTCCTTGCTGCTGAGCCGCTGCCTGAACCGCCCCAGCTGGTGCCGCGGCCGCGTTTTCTTGATTGAGATTGGTCGCGGGAGCCGCATAAACTGCAACCCGGCGCATGATGCCCGGTGTAGATTCGTACTGTTCTTCCTCGCTGGTTTCCCTTTCATATCGATCCTCCGACAAATCCCGTATAGACTCGGTACCATCCTCCCTCTCTATCTGACCCGTTGTTCCAATCGATTCTTCTTTTCCCGATCGGACATACGCGTCTTCCCCTGACATAGAATCAGATCCAACATTATCACAATTCAAACTGGAAGTACATATCATACCGATGAAGACGTTGATGCTGCCGACTGTCACGATGGATCCGGTTTCGAGGTGGTCCGACTCTGGCCCCCAGCCAGAATCGTCTACCATCTTCTCTCCTTTGCCGTTGACGTAGATTTCTCCGACGATGAGGTTCTTCATGCTCTTCCGAGCTTCTCCCGTGATGTAAACACCTTTGGACGCAGGCCCCACGGTGGGCGCCAACTGTCGTGGGATAATCACGGCAGATGTTACCGGGGGTAACTGATCTTGGGGCAAGTCGACACAGGTATTTGGGAGAGGGTGTAGCTCGAAGGAAGACATGGCGAAAAGCAATCTAAGAGCCGGAAAACAACTCGCCGGATCTCGATATGATTATGCTGGATACTCGATAATAGGTGTTACAGTTATGACTTGAATCTCCCTTAGGCGAAGCCCAGGGGTTGGTTTATATAGTACTCATATCCCCCTTGACTTGCCTTACAAAGCGCTTCTCGAGTCCTATTCGAACTCTTCATACGAACCCTAACTTTCTTTACCGTAACCCACAATCCGGGTTACGATCCTTACAAGTCCTGGGCCTTCTAGAAGCTTCTTTGTCCTTAGCCGGATTTGATCCATCCGTCGTTTGGGCCGGATCTCACCTGAGAGTCGGCATACCGGGTTACTATCCCCTCATCACTACTCATATTGAGATGCGGGTGCAGGTAGGCCCCGTAAGCCAATTATCTACTTTTTAGCGGGTTGTGTGTATCCTCTGGAAGTCCGGGTACGACATCCACCAAAGCATGATTGCAAGATCAGCCCCACGGAATCTAGAATTTTTGATCTAGAGAAATCAACCACCAGATAGAATTCTCATAAACCTTTACCTTCAAGATAATTGATGCCAGTGCCAAACCTCTTCATAATGCGGTTTTGATAATCAAAACCCTCTTCAAACTTGAGATCCAAAAGCGCCATAGATCCAATAGAAGAGAGAAGTACCGAGAGAGTGATTGGTGTTTGCCTTGATCGGAGTAATCAGAGGCAATCTATTGTTTGTTGGACGCCGTGGCTGGAGTGGACAACGGCGGTGAGCGCGGAGTCGCCTAGAGAGAGAGCGAGAGCCTCAGGATGGAGTTGACAAGATTTGCTCAATGCCAGCTGATGAAGTTCCTGTTGATCGTGGTCATGGCATTCTTTGCCGTGTTCGGTGCCGCGGCTAGGCCACTCGGCGCAGATGTGTGGCAACCAGAAGCAGGGGAGGCCATCCTCGGAGGCGGCGACAGCATGATGCTGCAGCTTCTCTGGCAAATGTACCTGCAGCAGCTGAGGGCTGGGCCCTCGTGCGGCACCCACAGCGCAAACGCTGGTTGTCCGCACTGACCACCGTGATGTGATGGATAGGAAAAGAAAGAGAATTTAATCGTGCACTTTTCAGGCCTCAGCCATCATGATTCGTAGCTGGAAGTCGTAGTTTTATGTAATACTATATATACGAGAAAGTGACGTTTTTGTAGAGAGTGAATTCCATCTTAGCTCCATAGTTTGCGATTTATGACAATAATTACCCCTTTTAGTAGAAATTTCTCATGTCTATCCCATTTATTAAAACATAAGCCATATTTTACCCTTGGTAACATTTGACGGTATTAGCGGGTGCGCGCGACGAAGCTAGGATCATGCATGGCTGCAACTGCTATTACAGCCCACGTGCCTCGGACGCCAGCTGCGCGTCTGGTAGCTGCATGAACTCCGGCCAGACCCGCCAGCTACAAAGTCGCATGGAATGTAAAGCAGCCAGGACCAGCCCCGATGGAAACAGTCGTTTCCGTCGATCCCGGCTCGTTCCCACCTTCTTAATGCAAAATTCCCCATCTCCTTGTGCGAGCATGGAGATAGCGGGAGCTCACGCGCTACGCCAAAAAGACGAAACGAGGGACGGGAGAAATTCGGTCACCTCCTGCCAAAACCTCTCACATATTTCTGCCCTCCATTCTCACTGCTCTCACCCATCCCGCCATTCCCGTGCACTCGAGGTCTCTCGTCACTCCACCAAGCAGGTAAGTGGCGACTCGTCTCCCTCCAACTTCGGTCGGCGGCGGCAGCGATAGATCTTCACCGTCCGGGCAAGCAGCGGCGATGACTACAAGTTATCTCACCCTTCGCTGGTTCATGTGCATGTGATTTTGTCGATCTCTAAACATAGTGTTATGTAGATCTGTTGCTACAACATGTTAATGGTTGTCTGCTTCGTGCTCGTGGTCCGTAGATCTCTAGAACCTTGTGTGTTTGAACTTGTAATCGGTGTTTCCGTGTTCATCCCTTTCCGTTTGAGCTAGTTGTTTCCGTGTTCATCCATGTTTGTTTTCATCATCGATGTAGGGCCTGTTCGACGACCAGTTTAATGAGCCACTTTTTCTGTTTGGGGAATCGCAGATCCCTTCCTAAGTCGACGACTCCCAGCCTATGTCCCAGAATGCCGAGGTCACTCCAACACCGACTAGTAGCACCATTGTTCACGAGCTTGTTCGCTCTGTGTCGAACAACGTGAACGCATCCATTGCTAAGACCAACGCCCAAGTCAAAGGCACCATGAAATGGTTGCCACACTAGTCGACGTTCGTCCTCAAGAACAGGGCCTCTATCATCAGGACCGGGGTGAGGACCGACAAGGGGTCCAAGGAGGTCCATCTCCATGCTTGCACAAAGGCTCTGTGTGAGCATTGTGGCGCGGAAGTGACTTCCACTCAGGTGTACAACCACCCGAGGAAATGGAGGATGCGGTGGATCCAGGTGAGCAAACTGAGGGTCCTAAGCGGTGCGGGATGTGACGAGGAAACCTAGACCATCATACTAGAAGACCTGCACTACCGTGGGTATGTCTCGGTTAGCTAACTGCCCCTCCACTATTGTTCACCCACTTGACTTGATCCACTAATCTACCTCACTCCTAACAATCTGTACTCCCAATTTTAGGATCATCCAAAGGATGCGGAGTTCCTGAACAAGCCCATTCTGAACTATGTTCAAATGCATGTCATCTTCTCCTACGGCCTGGCCACCAGCAAACATGCCATGGGGTCAGGGGATCCCCTTGGCACACCCCTCCCGGAGGATGCCGAGAGGCAGGAGTCTGACACCTCCTCGACGGTGGTGCGGACAAGGACAAGGCTGCTGATGGACCTATCCTCGGTGCCAAGAGGAAGAGAGGTGCCCTGGCCGACGATGATATCCAGGCCTTCTCAAGCATGACCGAGGCGGTGAAAGAGGTGGCCGCGGCCATCAGGGAGAACAAGCCTACTGACCTGCACCCTGACCTCTATGCTGCTGTCATAGACACCTTTGGCTTCACCCAGGAGGCCCTCATGGTGGCTCTCGGACACCTTGTCGACCACAAGGCCCATGGTGCAAACTTTGACGGCATGGCGGAGAAGCACAGAACCTTCCTGGGAAAGTATTACTACAACTGAGCGTGCCTTGTGGGGGTGGAGGTGGCAGCACCATGATAGCGTGGGCGACAATGTTTATGATGATGATGATGAATATTTTGGGTTAGCTAGGGCTTAAAAACTTCTCGTATGGTATGTATATTTTGATGAGGTGGTATATACTAACCCCTCAGATGATGGTGAACTTTCTGGTGGTGGTGGTGGTAGGATGACACCCACTTTTGATGTGGTGGTAGGTTAACACCATAGTAGTAGGATGAACTTGTGATCCTGTTTTGCTAATGAACATGCATGATGCCTTAGGTTTATGTTTCCTAGAACTTGTGATGCTTGATCTAATGCTAGTTCAGACGTGTTGTAGTGATGATCTTCTCATGTTTGCGATCTTTTTGCAGATGAGCTTCTATGCCATGTATAGAGGGAGGCATCCTGGAGTGTATAGTTCATGGAGGAGCTACCATGGACAACTCAATAACTACTCGAACAATAGCTACAAAGGGTTTAAAACTTTGGAGGATGCACAGCGGAACTACTTCTACCTTTTCAAAGCCATTGATGAGGTACCTCATGAGCTGCCAGCTCATGAAGTTGTACCCGACATGGCAAACGAGGTCCCGGGTAGTAGGATCAAGGACTTCATCATCGTCGTCCCGTGTAGATTCCCTATGTTTCTTCTGATACGGGAGTTTCACACTATAATCGCATATAAACTCCGTAGAGAGAAGCAAATGCCGGTTAAGTGGGTCACACCCCGGAGTGCAATCTTTTCCATCCAAAGAGCACAACACACCCATACTAACATGGTATGTCACCCCCTAGCTTGTGTCAGGATCCCGACGCTCCGGAGCCCCCCTCCGGTGAAACCATAGACCCGCTGGAGAAATACCGGAGTTATATGGATACACGCGGAAACAACGTCAAAAGGGGGTAGCAATGTGGAACTAGTTGCTTGGTTGTGTTAGGGTAGGACATAGGAACCCAAAACACATAGGTAGAACCCAACTCTTCGGAGGATTCCTGATGTTTTGTTCGATACGGGAGTTTCGCCCTATAAGCGCATGTAAACTCTGTAGAGAGAAGCCGATGCCGGTGAAGCGGGTCACACCCCGGAGTGCAATCTTTGCCATCCAAGGACCACAACACACCTATACTAACATGTTATGGCACCCCCTAGCATGTGTCAGGATCCGGACGCTCCGGAGCCCCCCCCTCCGGTGAAAACCTAGACCCGATGGAGAAATACCGGACTTATACGGATACACGCGGTAACGGCGTCGAAAGGGGGTAGCAATGTGGAACTAATTTCTTGGTTGTGTTTGGGTAGGACATAGGAACCTAAAACACATAGGTAGAACCCAACTCTTCGGAAGATTTCCGATGTTTCGTCCGATACGGGAGTTTCACCCTATAAGCGCATGTAAACTCCATAGAAGAAGCAGATGCCGGTGAAGCGGGTCACACCCCAAAGTGCAATATTTGCCATCAAAATACCACAACACACCTATACTAACATGGTATATCACCCCCTAGCTTGTGTCAGGATCCGGACGCTCCAGAGCCCCCCTCCGGTGAAACCCTAGACCCGCTGGAGAAATAGCAGACTTATATGGATACACGCGGTAACGGCGTCGAAAGGGGGTAGCAATGTGAAACTAGTTGCTTGGTTTTGTTAGCGTAGGCCATAGAAACCCAAAACACCTAGGTAGAACCCAACTCTTCGGAAGATTCCTGGTGTTTCGTGCGATACGGGAGTTTCACCCTATAAACGCTTGTAAACTCACTAGAGAGAAGCGGATGCCGGTAAAGCGGGTCACACCCCGGAGTACAATATTTGCCATCCAAAGCACACAACACACCTATATTAAAATGGTATGGCACCCCCTAGCTTGTGTCAGGATCCGGACGCTCCGTAGCCCCCCTTCGGTGAAACCCTAGACCCGCTGGAGAAATGCCTGACTTATACGGATACACGCGGTAACGACGTCGGAAGGGGGTAGCAATGTGGAACTAGTTGCTTGGTTGTGTTAGGTTAGGCCATAGAAAACACAAAACACATAGGTAGAACCCAACTCTTCGGAGGATTCCCGATGTTTCGTCCAATACGGGAGTTTCACCCCTATAAGCGCATGTAAACTCACTAGAGAGAAGTGGATGCCGATGAAGCGGGTCACACCCTAGAGTTGAGATTCTACTGTCCACCCCATTCTGACATGTTTATATGACCGAACCATCCATAAAAAAAAAGTTTTACTGTTCTACCCCCTTTCGATGCCCGTCTAGGGTGGTACACGGCGTAGGCGCAATTTTTATGGTTATCCCAAAAGAGGGGCTTCACAGCCTCGTGGATCCATATAAATTGAGCAATATATTTAATCTTTATGTTGTAAAATTATAATATACATGTATGTTGTTTTTTTATTAATTTCACATTTATGTGTTGTACGAGCGGGTTTCGGAAGATTCACACCGTTATATATTCCATGCGCGAGGGTGGTGGGATACCGACGTATATACTAATAACTCTTAACTATTAATATCTTATGACTAATGTACAATTATATAGGGAAATAAATAACTCAGTTAAATAAATAAATGAACTTAATTACATAGGGAAAAAAAACTAAAAAAAAGATATAGGCCGACGGGGCCGTCGGCGTACAAGAGCCATAACGGACCTCGTTCGAGGTACCACCGTGTACGCCGACGGGCTGTAATACACCGACGGGTCCCTTCGGGGTATCACCGTATACGCCGACGGGCCCGCTCGGGGGAAAAAATCTACGCCGACTGCCACCGAGGGGGGCTGGCCAATTTCATTTAATGCGCCGACGGCATCGACTTTTGGCCGTCGGCGTATTTTCTGGCTATCGGCCTTTCGAGGCTCTTCCGTAGTGTCTCCTGGTTGGTGCACATACCACACTTTTGAAGTGCTTCTTTAAGACGCGATTGCCCAAAGTAGTACTACTATGTGCATAGAGATTGCAGCGGAAAGCCGGAGAAGAAAGACTAAAGTCCACCTGTTGCCTGGCTGCTGTGACTCGTTCTGCGTCGCAAAGCTTGCGGAGCTTCGCATTTTAATGTGATGGATGGTTGTCCGCACGTGCTTAAGTTGTCTCGACACTCGCAGTGGACAATGACGTACGATTTGTTGTGAAAACACTACTCCTCTATTTGGATTCTCGTGTTGTTTTCGAAAAAAGAGGATAAACACGGGGCTTTGAATCAAAATGATGCTGATTTTCTTTTTTTTACCAACTCAAAACCACCTTCCAGATGGCATCTCTGATCTCTCGCTACAACTAGAAGATTACGATGGGTGTGGTCATGATTGGGGCCATTGCCGTAACCTCACATCGAAGCCCGAGCATGTAAATTCGGAATCCTCACTAGGCCGCCCACTTCCGGGAGCATGAACCTGTCCATCCGATACTCGGTGTGCGCATTCCAGAAGTAGTTGTCGCCGTCTTCTGCCGCACATATTCAGAATAAGGATCAACACAATGACCTTGCAAGGCTTGTCGTCGGCATGCCACGATGCCTCCATGACCAGAACACGTCCCTCTTGCATCCTCCGGCGAGACCCTACTATACCATGCCGCCGAGGGTCACCATTGTTGGTAAGTACATGCCACACTGCTTGATCTTTTTCACCGGGAGAGAACCCCAAGGAGCCCTGCATGCGCCCAGGAACCGAAGGCAAACATTAATCCCTCCAGCCAATGTATTACTCCAAAGATGATACCCCCAAGGGGAGACGACGCAGGAATGCCGCCGTCAACCGAATGGAAATTTTGGGGCCTCCCTCAGAATAAGAGGGCAGGAGAACCTCCCCGCAACACGTCCAATGAGGTAAACGACGCCCACAAGCGCCTGAGTCGATGCTTCCAGTGGAGGGCGAAAGAAGCTTCCATAGGCATATCCTCGCACCCATCACCGTCTGAACCACCAGACCCTTCTCACTGTCTTCCTCCATGCCAAACCGGAGTGACCACAGATCGCCGTTGGGATCATGTCGTCCCGCCGGAATGGACAACCACCACATCATGATCATGTCGCAACACTGGTGTATCTTGCAAAGGTGGGGGAAGCAGATGATATGTGCAAACGTCAACCCTGGCTTCTAGTTTAAAATGTGTATTTGATCTTACACACAACGAACGCACACAATATATATTACTTCCTTGCTTCATAAAAAAGCCTATAAATTTGAAAGGTAAAAACTTGTTAGGTTTTACCAAATATATACAAGAAGATATCAACATTTTCAATATTTGGTATATACAGTATGGAAAAAGAAATATTGGTAGTTCTTTTGATTTTATATGGTAGATCACTGGTAGAAAAAAGGCCTTCCATACGCCCCCTTCAGTCCCCAAAATGTCCGAACCGTGACTAAAGGTGTCTTTAGTCGCGGTTCGGGAGGCGACCCGCGAATGAAGGTCTTGAGTGGCGGTTGGGGTAGCGCGCGGAGGGATTTAGTCCCGGTTGGCCTGGCCACCCGCGACTAAAGGTCGAAACTGCTCGCCTCCCTGTCTTTAGTCCCGGTTGGCCTGGCCACCCGGGACTAAAGTTCCAAACTGCTCGCCTCCCGCGCGGTTTTAATTCGCGAGCGAGAGGCAGAAGGCCTTACTGCTACAGTGCGCGGCTCTCTGTTCTTCTTCCTCTCCTTCTTATTCCTCCATCCATGGATTCTCCCGTTTTCAAGGTTCTCCATGTGGCCACACCATGCGGCAAGAATCTCCACGTCGTCCCGGTTCGTGTCATAAACCGGGACTAAAGGTTCTCTCGCCTCCGGCGCACGCCAGCTGCCCACGTGACGGGCCTTTAGTTGCGGTTCGTAAGAGGCGCGACTAAAGGGGGGGGGGGGCTTTAGTCGCACATATTTAGTCCCGGTTGCACGACTGGGATTAATGCCTTTGCGAACCGGGACTAAAGGCCTATTTTCTACCGGTGGATATTTATATTTTTGTCTAGGAACATGGTCAACTTAGACAATATTTGTTTTTGACCAAATTTATATATCTTGTTTTTTGAAACGGAGGGAGTACTGAACTTAGCGAGATGATCCAGACGCATCTATGAGAAAGGATTGAGATGGGTTTCTTTGGATGGCGAACTTTCGGTCAAATAATGTAATATATATGTTGCAAACAAGTATCGCTACGTAACCGCACGACAAAAGTCGGTCTAACGAAAAAATACATCAAATTAATATTATAGTCTATGTTGGATGCGAAAGTGGAGTTGAGAAAACTACAAGAAATATATGAACTGAATTTTTTCTATGTGGCCAAAGATCACAAACTTGTTGTTTTGAAATGTCGTTGGTTACACCCAAACCATGGACCGAGACAGACTCTTCCTTCTGTTGAAAATATCGGCCGATATTCCGATAAATCGTCCGATTTATCGCTTAACGATGTCTGGCCGATAAGATAAATGAGCCGATATTTCGGACGATATCCCAATATTTAGACTCCTTCCATTGGTTTAGTCGAAGTCTGTATTTTGGTTAACTAGGCCACGTAAGTTTATAATTTATCTTCGGAGGTGGGGAACTAATTAACGAGTGTAATGGTGAGGGTTTTCTTTGTCTGGTGGTGTTCTAGATCTAGCAATGTAATGTGGTCATGATTTGTGGGTTTCGTCCGGTTTTTCCCTAATTAACTGAGCATTATGTAGTTTTCCAGTCGAATTTCCCTTCTAAATTGGCTTAATTATCATCTTTGCAAGAAAATTCCATGAGGTCGTTGCCTTCTGACATGATCCCGATAATAATATTAACAGTTTTGTTCGACATGCTTGGGTGATCTAAAACAGCTTATCCCCCACCTACGTTGTGCGTGTTTTCTTCCAAGAGAACCCCTGTCAGCGGCCAAGTGCACAACGACGCGGGCCTCCAATCCACGGGCCGGCCCAAGAGGACAAGACGTGTGTCGCGTTGGCTTGCAGGCCAGGAGTGGGCCAAGTGAAGCCTTGTAAGGTTTTCGTATACTTAAGCGTGTGTAGGAGAGCGGCAAGACTTGGCGAGGAAGAAGAACAGAACACGACGGCTTGGCCGTGGTAGAGATAGTGGTTGGGTTGGATTCTGCTGAGAATCGGCTTGAACTCCTTCTGTACCAATTTACCTAGATAATTGAGAGATCCATTCGAGGGAGTTGACAATTGGTATCAGAGCCACAACGATCCCCCAATCTGGATCTTCCTCCCCACCACCACGCCACCCGCTTTGTAGCTCGCCGCCGAACTAAAGTGATGGAGGAGCTTTCGCCGGAAGCGCAGAAGATGTACGAGATCTTACGAGCGGAGACCGATGAGGCGTATGAAGCCAAGTTCCTCGCGCACAAGAAGGAGGTTCTGGACGTCATCCGCAAGGTCGCCGTGGACACTGGAAGGCAGATCCGCGAGATCGGTGATGACCTCGAGCAAGTTCAAGCGCAACTGGGGGCTGATCTGCTGAGCGTGCAGGATTCGCTCGGGGGAGAGTTAACGGCCGTCAAGACCTCCCTCAGCGCCGACATCTCGCGTCTGGCTGCAAGCATGGACCGAGCCATCCGATCGACTCCAAGCACTGCGGCGGGAGGAACACCGGCAACGCCCTTCTGTTCGTCGGGGGATGGCGCGTCCGGCGCTGATGGGCACAGCGACGATGAGTTACACCGGGGGAAAGCAAGTGCTTCGCACATGCCTCCTCCGGGCAGAGGTACGGAATCTGGCCACCAAAATTTTGCCACGCAATTTTGTTCAGATGAACAAATTACTGACCGATCCGTATCTGCTCCCCGCATGGAATTACCAACCTTCGACGGCTCCAACCCAAAATTGTGGCAACGACGTTGTGAGGAGTACTTTGCTCGCTGGTCTACTCCGTCTGAATACTGCATTGCATATGCAACATCGCTGTTCACCGGAGCCGCTGCAACCTGGTTGGAGGCGTTCTTACCCAGAGCTCCGCATGCCAGTTGGGGAGAATTTGCATTGGCAGTTCAGAATCGGTTTGCTAGGAATCAACACCAAGTTCTCGTGAGAAGATTGTTTAGAATCTGTCAGACCGGCTCCGTGGAGGATTATGTTACTCGATTTGTGGAGTTATTGGACCAAATTGCTGCCTATGAAGCTTCCCCTGATCCCATACACTACCTGACTCGCTTCTTGGATGGGCTGAAACCAACAGTAAGGGTGTTAGTAGAAATTCAGCAACCAATAGACTTGGATTCAGCGTATTCCCTGGCATTACTGTACGAGGAGTTAGGAGACGGGTGCACTCCACTCAATATGCAGGCACCAGGGGGAACCACAGCACAACGTCGGGGCCAGCCCTTGCCATTGCCGCCGCCCCCGCCGCCGCGATGGGTACCAAAGCCAACAGAGGAGAAAAGAAGTGCTGAAACTGGTAAATCTCTGTCAGTCGATAAATGGTCAGAGTTGAAGGCATACCGCAAGGCAAAGGGGCTCTGTTTTACTTGCGGAGAGAGATGGGGCAAGGATCACCGTTGCAAAACTTCAATTCAACTCCACGTAGTGCAAGAAATGATTGACTACATGCAGTGTCTTGAGAGTGAGGCAGTATCTGAACAAGGCGAAGTGGAAGAATCCCAGCTTAATGTGCTCTCTGCTTCTGCGTTATCAGACAAACAGTCTGCCCCAAAGACAATGCAAATCCACGTTTCAGTGCAAGGTGTTAACATGCTATTCCTGATTGATTCTGGAAGCTCCACCTGTTTCATTGACAGCAAGCATGTAACCAGTTTATCAGGCCTGCAGATGGTAGCTAAGAAAATGAATGTAAGGGTGGCTGGAGGGCGTGTGTTATGCAGCACAAGCATGTTTCCACGATTGGAATGGTCTTCTCAGGGGCACAATTTCACAGACTGCTTCCGGGTGCTGGCATTAGAGAGCTATGATGGTGTGGTGGGACTTGACTGGCTTATAAAACATAGTCCCATGACAACCCATTGGGGGCAGAGGTGGCTGTCGTTTCAGTACATGGGACAATTGATAGTGCTGCACGGCTTTGACGATGAACTCAAGAATCCTGAACTGTTGGCAATCCAACTGACGGACGAGTGTGATCAGGAAGTAGTGCAGTTGCGACCAAAAGTGAAAAATTTGCTAGATCAGTATGCTGATGTGTTTGCTACCCCAACAGAATTACCCCCGCGGCGCCTGTATGACCACCACATCCCTCTGATCCCTGGGGCACGACCGGTGTCGCTGAGACCTTATCGAGTGGCTCCAGAATTGAAAACAGAGCTTGAGCGTCAGATACAAGAACAATTGTCGCAAGGGATCATCACGCACAGCAACAGTGCGTACTCCTCTCCTGTCATCATGGTGCGCAAGTCTGACAACGGTTGGCGGCCAGTCATTGATTATCGACATTTGAACGAGTTGACTGTAAAATGCAAGTACCCGTTACCAGTCATTGACGAATTGCTTGATGAATTAGCTGGCTCGTGTTGGTTTTCGAAGCTCGACCTTAGAGCTGGTTACCACCAAATTCGTTTGGCCCCAGGAGAAGAGCACAAAACAGCGTTCCAGACACAGGAGATGGCATTATGAATTCAGGGTCATGGCCTTTGGTCTCACGGGGACGCCAGCAACATTCCAGAAGGCTATGAACGCATCCCTAGCACCTGTGCTCCGCCGTTGCGCCCTGGTCTTCTTTGACGATATCCTTATTTACAGTGCAACGATAGAAGATCACTTGAATCATTTACGGGAGGTGCTTGATATCCTACGCAGGGAGAAATGGCAGGCCAAGCTCAGCAAGTGTGCCTTCGCGCAAGAAAAGGTAGCTTATTTGGGGCACGTTATCTCTGCTGCAGGTGTTGCAACTGACGAATCAAAAATTGAGTCTATTCGATCATGGCCACAACCAGCAAACGTCAAGGAGCTGAGGGGATTCCTTGGATTAGCAGGGTATTACAGGAAATTCATACGAAGCTACGCGATAATCAGTCAGCCACTCACCAATCTCCTCAAAAAGGGGGTCCATTTCTGCTGGTCAGATATCACAGAGACAGCGTTTCAGGCACTAAAAACAGCGTTGAGCACTGCACCTGTACTGGCACTGCCAGATTTCACTTGTCAGTTCGTTGTTGAGACGGATGCCTGTGATGTGGGCATTGGGGCCGTGTTGTCCCAGCGTGGCCATCCGTTGGCATATGTCAGTCGAGCTCTTGGGCCACGCAACAGGGGGCTCTCTGTATATGAAAAAGAATATCTGGCTATACTTCTGGCAGTACAACAATGGAGAGCATACCTCCAATTGGCAGAATTTGTGATTCGAACAGACCACAAAAGTTTGGTGAACTTGACTGACCAGCGTTTGCACACGGACTGGCAACAAAAGGCATTAACCAAGTTTATGGGACTTCAGTATAAGGTGGTTTATAAGAAGGGCATACACAACGGAGCTGCTGATGCGCTATCTCGTAAACCGACTGAAGGTTCTGAATTATTTACTGTCTCTGCAGTCCAGCCAATTTGGCTTGAAAAAGTGGTGGACAGCTACGAGCAGGATCCTCGTCTGCAGTCCTTGCTCCGGCGTCTAGCCCTCGATCCAACAGCTGACCCAAGCTATACCCTCAAGGATAGATTGCTACGTTACCAGGGGCGATTGGTTCTCGGAAAGAATTTGGAATTACAGCAACAAGTGATCAGTGCTTTCCATTCTAGTCCCCTTGGAGGACATTCCGGGTTCCCGATGACTTACAGACGCCTACTCTCCCTCTTCAAATGGCCTGGAATGAAAAGGATGACAAAGGAATTTGTGCGCACATGCCACACATGCCAGCAAGCTAAACCTGAGAGAATGCTGCCAGCAGGGCTACTGCAACCTCTTCCAGTACCATCAGGGCCGTGGGAGATGGCCACTATGGATTTTATCGATGGCCTGCCTAGCTCGTTTGGATATAAATGCATTCTTGTCGTCGTGGATAAGTTCTCCAAGTACACACATTTCCTTCCCCTGAAGCACCCTTACACAGCAACCACGGTGGCGGAGTTGTTTCTGTCTTCGATCTATAAGCTTCACGGCATGCCACTGGCTCTAGTTTCAGACAGAGACCCGGTGTTCACGAGTCAATTTTGGCAGGCAATATTCAAGGCAACAGGCACTGAACTGCGTCTTAGCACTGCGTACCATCCTGAAACGGATGGACAAACTGAACGGGTCAACCAATCTATAGAGTTCTACTTGAGGTGTTTCATCAGTTCTCACCCCAAACAGTGGAGTCGGTGGATTGGCCTCTGTGAATTCTGGTATAACACTAATTGGCACTCGTCGCTTGGTAAATCTCTGTTTGAAGTGATCTACGGCCGCCACCCCCGATACTTTGGTGTGACAGCGACAGACAGTATCGCAGCACCGGACGTACATGCCTGGGTGGAAGAAAGGACCCTGCTTCAGGCTTCAGTGAGACAGCACTTGCTCAGAATGCAACAAAGGATGAAATTTCAAGCTGACAGACACCGTTCTGAGCGTGTTTTTGCAGTGGGCGACCTCGTGTTCCTAAAGTTACAGCCGTATATCCAAACTTCAATTCACAGGAGGGCAAATCATAAACTGGCATTCAAGTTTTTTGGCCCCTTCCGCGTGGTGAGCCGCATTGGAGAAGTGGCGTACAAGCTTGCACTTCCTGCTTCGAGTCGGATTCACCCCGTATTCCATGTGTCTCAGTTGAAGCCATGCTTGGGGCCAGAGCAGGAGGTGCAGCTTGAATTACCACCAGCTGACAGTTTCTTTCAGGTTCCTGTGCAGGTGCTTAGCCAGCGACTGCGTCAAGATGGGTTGCGCACAGTGGCTCAGGTTTTGGTTCAATGGAGCAACTCACCGGCAGCTGCAGCGACCTGGGAAGACAAAGATGCTATACAACAACAGTTTCCGGATGCACCTGCTTGGGGACAAGCAGGTTCTCAAGGAAGGGGGGATGTCAGCGGCCAAGTGCACAACAACGCGGGCCTCCAATCCACGGGCCGGCCCAAGAGGACAAGACGTGTGTCGCGTTGGCTTGCAGCCCAGGAGTGGGCCAAGTGAAGCCCTGTAAGGTTTCCGTGTACTTAAGCGTGTGTAGGAGAACGGCAAGACTTGGCGAGGAAGAAGAACATAACACGACGGCTTGGCCGTGGTAGAGATAGTGGTTGGGTTGGATTCTGCTGAGAATCGGATTGAACTCCTTCTGTACCAATTTACCTAGATAATTGAGAGATCCATTCGAGTGAGTTGACCACTAGTGGAAACAGGGGCTTTAGTCCCGGTTCGTAGGCCCCCTTTTGTCCCGGTTGTGCAACCGGGACGGGGCATCCGGGACAAATACCCTCCCCATTGGTCCCGGTTGTGGCAGGACCCGGGACAAATGGGGCTGACCACGTGGCCCGAGCGCTGGAACCTGGCCAGGGCTATTAGTCCCGGTTCTGAATACGACCCGGGATGCATGCCCCTTCTGCCGCGGCAGGGCTTTTGCCCTTTTCTCTGCCGCGGCAGGGCTTTACAATTTCCGTTTTTTTGGTCCCCGAGACCTCCTGGCGGCCCCTCCCCGGACCTCGAGAAGAGAGGAGCCTCGGTGTACCCTCCACCGAGCCCCCGGATCGCACGAGTGAATAAGTATATAAAGCAGAATAAGAAACACTTATATTACAGAAGCAAAGTATATCGATCATATTACATGACCGATGGAGTGTATTACAAAATCAAACTTAGTTCCAACCGGAGGCATGGTACTCTCCATGTACGTTTATGACCTCTGCATCTAAGAAGCCCGCAATTTCCTCCTGAATTGCTCGTATGCGGTCCCTAGGTAGAAGACCGTCCCGAAGCCGTTCGATCTAATATAAGAAGAGTGGTCACTAAAATATATGAAGCTAAGTAACTAAAATAGATAGTAATAAGAAGAATTGACGATTAACGTACATGAAGTTGTTTTAAATTTCTGCCCTTGGGAGATGTGGTCTCACGAATGAACTCGCAAACGTAGTATCCACACAAGTTATTCCCGTCTCCTTGTTGCAAGCACTATACGAGAAGATTGTTTCAATCAAAATAATAATCAACCAGGCATGATAATGGAGATGGGCACGGATCTAGATAGTACTTACTTGCACAACATCAAATGTAAGTTGTTTTTCCCATTCACCGGGAGACTTCTTTATGAACCTCTTCCAAACCTACCCGAGAAAGAAAAAGAATAAAAAGAGTTAGTAATTACTTGATATCCGAAAATGAAACAAAGTAGTCGATATATTGCAATATATAAATACTGAAATTAATAAAGACTGAAATTACCGCTGGATCATTTCCTGCATGTCAGCCCACATTGAGAGGGGTTTACGTTTTGAGTCCATTACAATTACTTTTCCTTTGTCAATTTGGAAGATTAGCAGAATATAGTGGAAGCTGCGCACGCAGAACTCATCAATTATACAATGAACATCGAGTAAGGAAAACAGAATGTTTATAACAGAGTAACACACTTACTTGAAGTTGTAAGGAAATAGTATTTCCCGTCGGTGTTGGTTAATATTATTGCCCTCAGAATATTATTTTCTGTATCCTTGGGAGATTGCCGAAGAGTCTTTTCAAAAATAATATTTGGATCAATGAACCCAATATCATAGATTCCATCTCTTTTGCATTCGAGAATCTTCATTCTGCAATTATAATATATGAGTGTACTATATATATATATATGAATATATATGCAATTGAATGAGGTGAGCTAGAGAAATAAGTGCTTACAGACAATAGGGACTAAGGATAGATTTGTCGAGGGCCTGCTGCTGGTATAACTGAAACAATTCCTCAAATTGAATCATAACAATTCCATTTCCAGTTCCATAGTGCTCGTCCTTAACGCTGAGACATAGCCAGTCCTCAGATTCATTAGCGGCTTGCATATACCAATTATGCACTCTTCGCATTTTCGTTGGTAGATTCTTTATCTCCTCGGGTTTGACAAGAGGCTGCCCGGACTCGTATTTGTACGCACATTCAGCTGCGGGGAAGTAGTTCACTGTTTGCATATACTCAGCAATGGACAAACCCGCATCAGCTGCCTTGTCTGCGTACAGTGTTATAAACTCCGGATCAATATCCTCATCAGCAATATTAGTGCTCGGCCCCACATGGGTATTGGAAATCACTTTGAGCGGGGACGTGGATTGTTTTTTCTGCTCTCCGAGTTGAGCAACTGATTTCCCCTTTTTCCCGCTTGAGCTACTACTCTTCGTTGACCGCACCATTTCCTGGTGTGACTTCAGAATAGAGCGGTCATAGTCAGATGACAGACTCGGCTCGGGTTGATGAAGAGTCTTCACCATTTTCCAAGCTCGTTCTATCTCTTCTTCGGTCTCAGGGAAATCTGGCTTTTGCTTCTCCTTTCGCTTTGATTTCCACGCATCGTATTCGTCCTTTGCGATTTTCTGGGTTTCCTCGGGAGTATAGTCGTAAGGTAACTTGGGTACCTCTTTTGGTACCTTCGGGAGGGGTGACCGTTGACGTTTCGGTGATTTTTTACGTTTCGGCAGAAACTTAGTGGGCAGGGCTGACGCGGCGGCGTAGGCGACCGCGCTGGAGACGTGCACGGCGTAGGCGACCGCGCCGGAGACGGCATGCGTTGCGAAGACGACCGCGCTGGAGACTTTTGCGCTGGAGAAATGCGAGAATTCGATGGCTTTGTCGTCTGATTTGTGAGCATAATGCGTTCCTTTAGCCATAGAACGGTCGAGTTCTTGGCTTCTCCGTGTTCAGTCAACTCTTCGTCTTCACCTTCAGGAAAATCAAGCTTTACCCGCTCGAATCCGTTGGCAACTTCATCGACCCCAACAACAGCGTAGCCCGTGGAACCGGGAGACAATGGTGAGTTGGTTCGTTGCCAATCGGTAAGACATATCCGGCCGCCGCCTTGATGGTTATATTGACGACCTTCACGTGGAGCTCACAGGATGTCATTTCCGTGATCTCGTCCACCGGGTAAATCATCGGTGGTGCATCATCATCCGGTAGCTGCGTGGACGCAACGCTGCTTTTGCGATGAGAATGTGCGGCGTCGGGAGCCTCAGCTTCAACTTCTAGCATGTGTACTGATGCGCCGGTAGACACTATCTGCTGGCTAAGTGTGTTAATTTGGTCCTGCTGCTTCTTTGCTACATCCTGTGTCAGCTTTACCATTTCTTCAAGTTGACGCCTCCAGTTTGCCTGATTCTCTGCTTCAGCTGCCTCCTTGTCCTTTTTACGTTGACGGCTTCTATCTGGGTATAACTTTTTGGTGGAGTCGAACGCAACACTCCACGGAGGAGTGCCTTTTGTGCCTCGTGTACGCCTCCGTGTTCCTTATTCCCTAGGGCTCGTGTGAGCTCGTCGTTCTCTCTATCTGGCACGAACTTCCCATCTTTAACGTCCTTTATTGCGTCTCTCAGCTTCTCTATGGGTAGAGGATGACTCTTTTTATGCCTTAGCTTATATATTGCTTTTCCTTCGGCGTCCAACCTGCCCCCATGCCGTAGAACCATGACCTTGTCCGCTCGACCCACAAGAACGGCTCGGGAGTGATCCCCTGCTGAATCAGGTTGTTCTCCCATGTCTCCCACTTGGGACTAGAACCCTTGTAGCCACCTTGCCCCATAACATGGTGATATACCTTTTTGCCGGCGTTTTTCTCATTTGTTTTCGTCCTTTCCAGTTCATTCTCTGCCAGCTTGTACTTCACGAAGTCTGGCCATACGGGTTTTATTTTCTCATACCCTTGAGTGAAATCAGGAGTCTTGTTCTTCTTAACATAATCAAGGTTCAATCTTTTCTTCCAGTTTTTGAATTGCTCGGCCATCTTTTTCAGGGTCCACGCTTTGACCTTTTCCCGTATCTCATGTTTCATTTTAGTAACATCGGCCTCAGTCACATCCGCTTCATTCTCGTCCACCTCCGGCACGGGTAAGTTGAAATTAGCCAAAATCTTTGAGAAAAGATGATCTTTGGCTATTTTGCCGACATATGAAATTCCTTGTTTCCGCGGATCTTTTGGCTCATTCCACTCATTAACAGTGATCGGGATGTGATCTCTAACTAGCACTCCGCATTGCTTCACAAATTTTTGGGCAACATCAGCGGGAAGCTCGGGTGCGCCGTCTGCTGTTATCGTGTCGATCCTGTATCTTTCTGTATCTTTCAACTTCTTTGTTGCGCCTCGTTTAGTCTTTTTTCCGGTTGATATATTTGAACCGGATGGCTAAAAATATAAAGACTGTTAATACATGTATATAGACAACGGATGCTTCATTAATTAACATATATATATGCACCTCGGAGCCGGTGTTTGTAATTTGTATGGTTCCACCGGAGCCGTCGGCTGCTCCCATATCGGAGCCGTCGGCTTCTTCCTCATCGGAGTCGTCTCCCTGGGTGAGCACCGGATCTCCCTCACCGGAGTCGTTCATCCACTGGCTCACATCGGGCTCTACGTCGGGCCCGCGGATTAAACCCTCGATCATATTTTCGGCATCTTCGTCTCTTGACTCCATACTATACAAAAAGAGTAAGTATATATTTCAGATCCAATTCATTAAAATTGCTTATGCATAATAATATTTAAACATACGATAACATTTCTAGCATTCTTAAATTTCTAAGAGCATGTCTAACGGACCCCTTATGTTTTCGCCCCCTAAGAGCATGTCTAACAGACCCCTTATGTTTTCGCCCCTAAAAACGCGTGTAGAGGGCCCTGTATACGCATTTCGCCGGCCAAAAACTCGTGCGAGCTAGCAGACCCCCTACTCCCACCCCGTAAAACAGAATATTCTGTTTTACGGGGTGGGGGTAGGGGGTCTGCTAGCTCGCACGAGCTTTTGGCCCCTCACAAAACAGGGTTTTGGACATTTTCATGCATAGCCTGGTGAGTTACTATAAAATCTTCTTTTTTGGGGTTTCCTCAAGTTTGTCCGAGTATTTTCACTGCCTCATTCTCTTTTGTTTTTCACCTGTTCCTGCGTGCTACAGGTCATACCAGAGTGGTTTCTGGACTATTTTGGAGGAAAGATACCAGGAACTGTCAAATTACAAGCCCCTAATGGTATTGCATTTGATGTTGGAGTTATGGAGAACATGAACAGAACAATCCTCAAGTATGGGTGGGCGGAACCCATACTTGAGGATTGTTCTGTTCATGTTCTCCATAACTCCAACATCAAATGCAATACCATTAGGGGCTTGTAATTTGACAGTTCCTGATATCTTTCCTCCAAAATAGTTTAGAAACCACTCTGGTATGACCTGTAGCAGGCAGGAACAGGTGAAAAACAAAAGAGAATGAGGCAGTGAAAATACTCGGACAAACTTGAGGAAACCCCAAAAAGAAGATTTTAGTAACTCACCAGGCTATGCATGAAATTGCCATTAATCTGTCTTATGAACCTAAGCTTGCTTTGGCAGCATTCGCAAGGATTGCTCATATTGGATACATCCTGTGCGATGGATCATATATTATGCCAATTAGAATTATTCACTGCGTATGTAGTGATATCCGGAAAGCATCCCTAATGCCCGTGTTAGAGGAGAGCAAAGCAACACTAAAACGAAGAAAACAGAGATTGCTGCTGTATGAATGTGTTGAAGAAGCAAAGACAGGACCAAAGGTTACCAGCAAATTTGGTAACCTTTGGTCCTGTCTTTGCTTCTTCAACACATTCATACAGCAGCAATATCTGTTTCTTCATTTTAGTGTTGATTTGCTCTCTTCTAACAGGGGCATCAGGGATGCCTCTTCATATCTGAATTTTAATTGCTGTTGTTATTTCTAGACAAAGTAAACTCTGTCCATACTCTCAAAAGATCTTCAGCGCGCCCTAGCTCGCACGAGGTAGAGGGTTGGCCCTCTATATGCCCTCCCGACCCGCACATGTAGGGGTCGACGGGCCGCCCCCTACCCAAACTTGTAAAAAATCGTTCGGGGTGGTCCATTTACGGGGTCTGCTAGATGGCCGGGTATAGCCCAAACCCGTATATCAGCGGTTATTATACGGGTTTGGGCCATATATATAGGGGGTCTGTTAGACATGCTCTAACATTCTTAAATTTTTTATATCAATTCTAAACAAATTTAAAGTAAATAAGTCTAATCTAAAATTTCTAACATTCATAAACTAAAATTTCTAACATTTGTAAACTAATAATTCTAACAATAATAAAAAACAGTAATTAAGTAAAAAAAGGAAGAAAAAAAAAAAGGCCCAGATTAGGGCGAGATGGAGGCAGACCTTTTACCTCCTCTTGGGGCGGCGGCGCGGGGCAGCGGCGGGCGGCGCGCGCGGGCAGCGGCGGCGGGGGGCGGTGGAGGATGGCGCGCGGCAGCGACGGGATCGAGGGGCGGCGCGGGGCAGCGACGGGACCTAGAGGGCGGGCGCGCGGCCGAGGCGAAGGGAGAGGGCGCGTAGGGGGGGGGGGGGTGCGCTCGACGGAGTCGGGAGCGGCGCCACAGAGGAGGATGCCGACGGGGCGAGGGGGGCGGCGCGGATGCCGACGGGGAGAGGGGCGGCGTCGATTTCGTCCCTGCGCGCGGTCTGGAACTGAGGGGAGCGGTGACGTGTTTATATCCTATGACCCTTTCGTCCCGGTTGGTGGCAACAACCGGGACGAAAGACCCTTCCGTCCCGGTTGGTGGCAACAACCGGGACGAATGGCCCGGCTGGTCGCCCGCGCCAGAACCAGTGGGCCGGCGCGCCAATTGTTTTAGCGCCAAATTTTGAATATCTTAAATATGTAAGTGAATAACTTCTACATACTTTCAAATTACGAAAAAATTACAACATTAAAATTGTTTGAAATTGCGTAAATAATTCAAATCCGTTTTCTGTTTACCTAAATAATTATTCTAACTATTCAAACTATTAACTATTTCACTATTTACACTTAATTTAAATATAAATATCTTATATTGTTTTAAAATTAGTAATAATTACATTAAACAGAAAACAGACGCGCTAGCGCGCCGCAATGTCGCCGGAATACAAATTCTTTTATTTATTTATTTTGTACAGGAAAAATTCTTTTATTAAAAAGAGAAAACAAACGAACACCGAGGGGGATGCGGTAAACATTCTGTTCTGTCGTGCTCGGCCATCGCGGATGATGTTCCCGTGCACATTACTACCCGAGCTCAAAGTGAACACTGACCCAAGCATGCATGGATGAATGTGTTAAAGGGGGATGAATGTGTTAAACACTGACCCAAATGCACGGCAGGACGTATGATGTCGAACCCGGATATTTTGTATTTGCTCGATGAATTGAGTATATATGATGTATCAAATCTTAAGGGGGTGTGGAACAAAACAGACGGTATCGCCATCATACAGCCCGACCGTGGCTACTGGGTGCATATATGCATACCAAATGCACGACTGGACGTATGAGGGCGAATCCGGATGTTTTGTATTTGGGAGATGAACTGACCGGTGTATGAAGCTGGGCTATATATATAGGGTCCTCTGGCTCACAAAGGGTTGAGCTAGTGTTTTGATCCAACGGTTAAGAAACAACTCATCCAACGGCTCACAGCAGCTCGAAGGAAACACACTGTAGCCCTGATCGGACGGCTCAACAGCTCGAAAAAAAAACACCCGGATCCAACGACTCAAGAGCGCTTGAAAAAACACGATCCGTGTGATTCTATCTGATTGGTCCAAACGAAACCCTAATTCCCATTTAGTCCCGGTTGGTGTCCCCAACCGGGACTAAAGGGATGATCCGTTTCCCAATGAAAACCATAACCCATTTAGTCCCGGTTGGTCCCTCCAACCGGGACTAAAGGGATGTTTTCTTCTCGCTATATATATGTATATATACATTGCCACTGCATTGCCATAAACACATACAAACTCAGCACTCTCTCATGGCTTCTACCGTACCCACTCTAACATTTATCCAGGCGGAGGCACTTTCCGCCTCGAACTACCCCTGCCCGTGCGGCTACAACGTTCCCGCCGGTTGGATGCTGAGCGCCGGAGGAGTGCCGGTTCCTCCTCTTCCTCAAGGTGTGGCGCGTCGGACGGCCATCACAAACCACTACTACCACGAGCTCACGCCGGAGCAGCGAGAAGAAATCCCAGTTGGCATCCGATAACCAGCATACTTGGGATGCCTTCTTCATCAATCGGCGTGTGAGGGGCGCTCGCCAGGTATGAGGAGGACGGTTGCCTCCTGGGAACTATCACGAGGCCGGTCGTCGGCTATGGTGGTCCGGCCGGACTCTACAGAGCGTCATGGACTACATCAGGGCCGGCGATATCCCTCGCCTGCGCTACCCTCAGGCCCAGCCCTGGAGTCGTGATCCTCCGAGGGAGTGCAGAGCACCGTCAGACGATAGTGACGACGACGGCGGCGGCGACTACGACGACTACGAGTACATGTACTATAGGCCTAGGCAGGAGTATGACTAGTAGATCGATGCACTTTTGCCATTATGTACTGCCTTGTTTATTTAGATCTATGCTCTCCGTTTAGATTTAGATCCAATCTTGCCATTATGTGTACCGTGCCTTGTTTATCTATCGAAATACATGTCCCCTCTTTTTAACGTCTATCGAAATGCCATTAGATCTGAATCCAACAAATCAGGAAAAATCACACGGAAAACAGAAACAGACGAGCTAGAGGGCCACTGTTTGCCGGAATACAACAAATTATTTTATTAAACAGTCAACAGAAAACAGACGCGCTAGCGCGCTACTCTTCGTCCTCGTCGTCGTCGGTGACCTCCTCGTCGTCGGAGGAGGTGCATGATGGTATTTCCGAGATAGGCCCCACCTCGGATGTCGGAGGCCCAGACTTCGCCGGTGTGGGTCGGCCCGACGGAGCGCTTGCAGCGCCTTCGTCCTCGCCTCCGAGCGGCATCTAACTCGAGTGGCGTTCGAGGCGCCGCTCCGCCGCTCAACCGCGCGGGTCTGCCATAGCTCCTCGTCGGCGCTCTCCTCACCGGATTGTTCGGTAGTACTCGCGGACCACGGTCGTCCCTGGCGTCGACTAGGCCCTGAAACGCGCGGTGCCTGAGGTGGCGGTGGTCGGCGGCAGTGACGATCTGCGGCGTCGGCGCCCTGGCCTCCGCTTCCCAGAGGGTGTGGCAGTCGCTAAAATTCATCAACGACCGCGGGCGGCCGAGGCGCCAGGCCGCCGCGTCCCAAGCGCGGGCGGCCTCCGAGGCCGTCGCAAAGGAGCCGAGGGGGATGCGGTCGTCCCCGAAACGGATAGTCGCGGTGAACATTCCGTTCTGCGCGATCGAACTCCGCGGAAACGGTAGTGTTGTTCCTCCTCGGAGGCATGGTGGTGGCACGACGGTGCGTGGAGTGGAGGTGCGGCAGTTTATAACGCGCATTCATGGCCACGCGTTACAACTCCCGCGCCACGCGGACAGACAATACCACTCATGCGCCACGCGGACCGACAATACCACCCATGCTTAAAAAAAAAGGGACGGGGCTGTGACCGCGTTTGTAGGGGAAGGGACAATGGTCCCGGTTAGGGGTATGATCCGGGACCAATGCCCATGCGCGCGCCACGTGGCCTGTGGCTAGGGATTCGTCCCGGGTCGTGCCACGAACCGGGACCATTGGCTCCCCACGAACCGGGACAGATGCCCCCAGGTGGTTTTTGCTGCCTCGGGCACACGAACCGGGACCAATGCATGGCACTTGTCCCGGTTTTTGGTGCAACCGGGACAGATGCCCCCTGCCCCCTGGACGAAAGGGGTTGTTTCCACTAGTGGACAACCCCTATGTTATGTATGAGTAAAAAAGAGAAATATGGTACCAAATACCAACCTAATTAAGGATTGGGAAGTTATTGTTCACTAGTTCAAAACAAACTCGAGTACAATGAAATACAAGTTTATAGCAAGAAATGAACCACAAAGTACAAGGAAGACACGGTGAGGGCGCCCACTCATCTAGTACTCCCTCCGATCCATATTAATAGGTGGTGAAGTGGATGTATCTAGACATGTTTTATTGCTAGATACATCCACTTCACCACCTATTAATATGGATCGGAGGGAGTAGTAAAATTGTCACTATCATGAATATACTACATAAAATGCTTGACGGCGACGAGTCATAATCACGGTGGTCAGTGCGGGCATCCACCGTTTGCGCTGTGGGTGCCGCACGAGGGCCCAGCCCCCAGCCGCTGCAGGTACATCTGCCGGAGAAGCTGCACCATCATGTTGTCGCCACCGGGGACGACCTCTCCTGCTGCCTGCCACACGACACCGCCAAGTGGCCTAGCTGCGGTGCCGGACACGGCGAAGGAGGCCACGACCACGATCAGGAACATTAGCGGTACAGCAGCAAACCTTATCGCCATCACGATTCAAGGGTCTTCCTCTTCTTTGATTGATCACGTCGATTGATCAGTGACGAGATCAACTGTTTGGGCTTCTGAACAAAAGAATGGAGTAGCCTAGGGCACAATGGATGAGACATTCCATGGTGTGGCCACATGACACGATGTGAGACGTGGTCTTGACAGTGCCTTTAATCCATCGGACAAACCCTCGTCTCCCACCCCCGTCTCCCACCCCCGTTGAGAGTCGCTCGTGTTGCCGGTGGCCCGGCCCGACTCCGGACATACTCCGGCAGCGCTGCTGCTTGGAGTAGAGATGGAGGAGGTACGAGGCGCACCTCTATGTATAGTAGGAGTAGGTGTAGATTAAGTTCCTCGTTGTCTTCAGTTGAGAAGTTGCAGAGTAGGTCACAGGATCTCATCGGCCAGATCCGGTGCGCACTCGCCTTGTTCTTCTTCGTCCAGCAGCTCTGGTGGCAGGAGCGGTGGCGGATGGAGAGGAGCCGGCGAGTCATCTCGGTTAATAAGGCCGTCTTCCCCGCCCCTACGAGTTCATCTGCATCTGAGCTTGGGTGTGGCTCAAGCAGATGGTGCTGCCTCGTCTTCGGTCAGCTCCCATGGTGGAAGGTGAGTGAAGGTGGAACAGGACCAGCTCGTTTCAATAAGCATGCCGTTTGCCCCCTCTGTGATTACTGCGCGGCGATGCTACAAGCTTCTTCGACTGGCCGTGGTGGCAGAGTATGGAGAAATTTGTGGCTGCGGTTTGGTGATGGTGGAGGAGGTCGGGAAAGATTGGATGTTGCGCTGGTGTGGAGCAGATCATCGGTGGCTCGACTTCGACTACCGACCGGCGATGCTGGCAGTCAGCAGCTCCAAACCCTGATGCCTCTGGTGCGTCAGGTTGTCTTCAACCTCCGAGTGAGGTCTTCTCGAGGTCGTTCTGCGGCATGTATTTCCATCCAGCAGCAAGTGGTTGTGTCCCCGCTGCTGGTGTGGGGAGCTGTTCGACGATCTCCGTCTTCCTCAGCGACGGCGAGTCCGATGGCCTTGATTGCTTTTTTCAGTATTCTTTGCAGGGTCTTTTTTGCAAGTTTTGGACTGCCTTGTAATTTTGTTACTTGCGGGGTCCATCTTGTAATCTGTAATCCGCCGCTGTTGAATGAAAGCAACATCTAGGCCCTTCGAGGCCTTCCCTTTGTTCAAAAATGGTGTGGCCACATTACTACTATAAAGGTTGGAGGGGGTGTGCTTCTACCAGATTCATTTGGGATGTGCAGCCTGAGGTGCTGACAAGTGTAGGGTTCTGATGAGCTTCGACATCCAGGTCTGTCCATGGGCCGTCCGATCTATGAGACGCGGAGACAAAACCAGCGCCCCAATCGCCGTCTCGTCCCACCTCCAATCCCCTCCCACGCCTCTTCCCCCAATCCCTCCCGCGGCGAAACCCTAGAACGACAAGGCGAGCGCGAAGGGTGGGATGGCGGTGGTAGATGACGGCCGTCGCCTCGGCAGGAGGAGGAAAGAGGAGGTGCGGTTGGCTGACAGGACGGAGATGAGTAGTCCGCAGGCGTGAGGCACCGCTGCAGCGTCCTCGCCACCGGATCCCCTCGCTGCACCGCCATTCCTCTGCGTGCAAGCCCGCCCGCTCTTGCGGCAGGAGGAGGCACAGATGTCGCGGCTCCCCGCGGAGGTTGGAGGCGCAGGGCAGGGGACGAGCCACGGGAGCTCTTCGAGCGTGTGCAGCTCGTCAGGTCGCCGCTCCGCCCTCCACCGCCGTCGCCATGCCCTCTTCTCCCTCGCCATGGCTGCGCCGCCTCCTCCTCTGCGATGGGTCTACACTGCCACGACGACAGTCGCCTCCGCCCCGACGTCTCTGCTTCCTAGATGGATGCGGGAAGCATGGCGAGGTCAAGGAGGAGGATGGCGGTACAAGGAAGTCGAGGAGGAGGACGACGGACCACCGAAGTTGAGTAGGAGGCCGACTTTTCGCCGAGCTCGCACCATGTGAGATTTTCCTTTCCCGATTGGAATTGTTTGGCTCAATTCTTTATTTGCTGGTGCGTTCACTTTGTTATTTGGGGGATTCTTACCTGCCGCTGAGAGCGGGGGTGAAGAAAAAAGGAGGCATAGCTAGAGGGAAATGGGAAATTGTGCCAATAGAGGATGTAAGAGCTCATATATGTCACAACTTTCTTGAAATAGGTCATCCTTTTGGGATTACTTCCCCTTGAGATAGGAGTCATCTCACCATCTTATTTTTCCCTAGGTCTTTTTCCTCTTATTGTTTCCTATATTTTGGATTCTGCAGCGAGACACGTACAATGGGTGGGTTATGAATATTTTCTTACTTTTTGGTCACATACACACTCAGAACATCCATCTACTATTGATTAAATAGGGCTGGTTGAAGTAAATATTATTTGTTTCTTCTAATGCCTGTTTCTCATGTTAATTCAGGCCTAACATCACAGAATTCTGCTACACTTCCACTTACAACGAGGGTAAGTAAACCAGGGCTTATTTTAATTTTCTAATTAGTTTGAGAAATACCATCCAAACATTATTTGTGAGCATTGCGTTTGGAGTTTTAAATTGTGCAAAATTTTCTGTGTGGCTACTGCTCCCCACCACACGCTCAACAGGAGGTTCATACGTTGCCTCTCGGGCTGCTGTTGCCTCCTCCATGTTCCCGTGGAAGTGAATCTTGGATCCGTATTCTGCCTTCGAAATGATTCATGTTGATTTAATGTAATGTTATATCGTAAAAAAACCTTTGTAATTGTTCAAGATTTGGCAATTATAGTTATTTTCTTTTATTATCCCATGTTTGTTTCTTTTATTTACCTAGATGCAGAAAGAGCATGTTTCATTTTTTGACTAAACACAACAGGATAGGTTCTGATCCACATGCACTTGTGCAGCTATGAGGTGGAGAAGACCTAAAGGTTCTACTAAACATGCCTTGCGTATGTGGTTTCTTCCGCTGCAATGGGGTGTAGGAAGCGGCATGACCGCTGTGAGATATACTAATAATCTCAAAGGTGAGCGCTTTATGTTATTCTAAGTGCAATATGTTTGCCCCTTTGTAATTTCGACACCATTTATGCGGGTCTGAGTTTTCTCCTAATTCTTGTGGACATTTTCCCCTTTATTGGCATCTGCACAAATTCATTGTTTGATGTTACTTTGGCACATATAAATCAGTTATGATATACTAGCTCTCTCATGCTTACTAGAGCTTTTTACACACACGGGCTGTCAAATGTTTTGCAAGTGAAGGTTTTGGATAGGTTGGTGTCCTATTAGTTTTGATTGAATCAAGTTATTTCCTACTATTTAATTGATAAGAAAATTAGAAAATAAGATGCCAGAAAAGTCAGTGACAACCCTTCTGTTAAAAACCACTCACAGATATTTTAAGTCTGTTGTTTGTGTTTCTGATTGCTTTATTTCATTAGTTTTATCACATGAAAATTCGCTGACACACCGAGGTGGAGCAGGATCGCTGGCCAACTCGCTTGGCCGCCTTGCTGGAGCAGAGCAGAGTTGCAGCCCTCAACCATGAGACAACTGGAGGAAGCTGAGGAATGCGTTGGAGATCCCAGTGAATATACATACATTTGTGTACTTCATCAGATGCATGGACGTTGAATCATGCAGCTTGTGTCTGATCTGATTGATGCAAAAGCTTGCTGGCTGCAGAACCAGATGTGCATCTGGTGCTACTTTTTAGTGTGCCAATTATCTGGTTTGATGTGCGCAATTCTGAGAACGAAGAGGAGAATCTCGCGAAAGAGTACGGTGGGGAAGGCGATTTATCTCTCTTGTGAATACAGTCAAGTTTAATCTGGGCAATTGGCCAATAGTCATTTACTTTTAGTAAGTGAATATACTTTCAGTATAGAAAAACATAGCAAAAATAGATTGTCAGGTGCAAATAATAAAATATGTATCGTCCAGGTTCCAATAAGTCGCCATAGTGGCGACAATTTCGTGTCATGGCCATTCGGTGCCTACACGGTACGCTCTGCTGGACTGATCTAATCTTTTCCATATTGAGCATAGCTTCGCTGGAGGTGGCTCATCGTCAGCCTCGCTTGATGAGGCTAAAGTATGGAAAAATATTTGCAACCAAGGCACTGGGCAAGATGAAAACCATGGTATGGAGACTTGCTCATAACTGCTTACCGTGTGGTACTCAGCTGCAAAGGCGCGTAATATTCCAGCAGCAGTAGAGTGCATCTTCTGTGGTAGACAAGAAACCGTCAAACATGTTGTTCTTTTCTGTCAGTTTGCACAGGAAGTCTGGCAAGAGATCAAGGTTGATTTTGACTGAGGCTATTGTGCTCAGGAATACCATCTCCTTTGCAAATCTGAAGGTTATGATAAGCTGGTCATTGAGTCTGATTGCCTCTCCCGTACAGGTAGTTGACTGAAATTGTTTGGCTTTGTGATCATGTGAGATAGTGTGTTCGTTCTTATGTTTGTATTTAGTTTGTAATAGCTTGGATGGATTTCTTTGCCTTTTTGTACATCGCTACATCTGAAATTTCTTCAATTACTATGTGATTGCCTATTTCTTTTCTTATGTAAACATTTTTGTTTTCCCTTGCACAGGTGGGAGATACTATCCTATGAATTACATGGTGGATAATTGTCAGCTATGCTAATGTGCTTGGACCGAAATCTCACTGGAAGGGCACCCACAAGAGTATCCATGGTTTTTCATGAATCGGTTTTCATTCTCCAGAAACATTTGATGGTTTGCCAATCATAATGATAATCATTTTCATAGGCATCCACAATGCATGTCTGATGCCTTTGTGTGCCTAGATTTTTCCATGTGTACACAAAGTCTAATTTAGTTATCATGTGAAATGAATGTTCCTCTTAGTTGTGGTATTTTCTGAATAGAAGTTCACTCCACCTGCTGGTTCAATGCAGGTATTTCATATAGTTGTCAAATGCTGAGAGAAGTGAACCTACTCCCTCCGTCTTAAATTAATTGTCGCAAAGTTTGACAAAAATGGATGTATCTAGACATAATTAGTGTTAGATACATCCAATTTTTTTCAAACTTTGCGACAATTAATTTGACACGGTGGGAGTATATCTTTTTCACATTGCATCACTTCCCCTTCTATTTCTTTAAAATGTGTGACATGGCTGATGAGCATAGCCTTTCTGTATGCATGCATATGAGTAATAATTTAATTTTGTCTGGGATTACCACGGTATCAGCAGCAGATTAATGCCTTTTTACTTTAGTAATTTTCCATACTATATATGCGATAATATGTGTATAGCATGTGTTTGATCAAAGTTTCCACTGTTTCAAATGGTTATGGTTATAGGTTATTCTATTTATTAGATTATCTCTCGAATTTCATTTCTTTAGTAGCCTTGATCTTAAAAGGTTCAGTATTTTTGTATTGCAGTGGCTCAGTCTAATTGGCGATAAAAAGAAAATATTGTTTTCATAAAAATGGTGTACTTGTTGCTGTAGCATGCAGGCTGGCTGATTTCTTTCACGTGTCTGCTTACATTTGTTGGAAAAGGAAGTTCCTATTTATCGTACGACTCTTTTGGCAAAGTGAACTTGGTAGAACTGTTTTGTGATTGTGTGATTTTCCTTATGTGATTGTGTGATTTTCCTTTAAAATAGTCTATGTGGTACTTCTATGTCTCATGTGGAAAATAGGCTTTGTGGTATCTAAAGAAAATTTAAGTGCTTTTGATATGTATTAGTTAAAATGAATGAATGTAAAATTTGCATAAGAAATATAGTTTTATAAGCTGGCAGACAAAGCGATTGTTAGAAGATTTTTTTTCCTTGTAGAACTTTTAAGAAAATGTAGAGTCATTTTGCAGCAGCTTTTCCTTTCTCTGTACTGTCGATTCAGAATACTAGGGAAGGAAGGGTATACACACATGTACATATATGTATTGTACTACATGGATAATAGAGTTATTACAGAATAAAGTTTGTGTTTGTATTTACCCTTCTTGGATCTACTCAAATATTGCATTTTCTTTTTTTACCCTTCAAAAATCTTCTCTTTAGTTGACTTGGTTTATGTTAGATATGTAATCAAATTAATATATGAACTCACAAGTATAAGTTTTACACTCGGGACCCGCATATGATTAAACTAATGATAGCTGAACCTGGCACATATGGAGGCAATTCAGCTTATAACCTGTTCAAGGTGGGCTCTTACATGCAGGATAGATAGATACACGTGGGTTGCTTGTGTTTAAAAAAACATGTAGGACGGGGGACCCAATTTTTTTTTCTCAAGACTTGTACATTTAAATATTGTGTCCCAAGGAAATTTCTCAAAACACTAGAGTTTCCTTCCCTTCAGATTCTTTCTTTAATACTTACCTTTCTGTGTTATTTGTCGCATTCATGCTCTCTCTGAAAGTAAAAGAATAGTTCAACAATATGTAAACAGCTTCAAATAAAAATTAGTCCTAGCTTCTCACAGGAAGAAAGGAGTTTTTATTCACACGGGCCAGTCACAGCATGGTTGTTGGTGCTATTAAAGTTAAATGATATTTGCACTTTCAAGTGAGGTGCATATGTAATAATATATAGTTTTCTTGTAGAACCTTTTCAAAGAGAGTTACAGTCAGTTTCAGTCTTTTGGATCTACCATGTTGAACACAGGATTATTCGTTTTACTCACGACATATGATTCATCCCTTATTTGGATAAATGTAATATTTGTACTCCTTTAGATATTCTGCAACCATATTGATATATTTGTTCTATTGTAGACAATTACATACTTGCAATGTTTTTACGGTTATACGCTTACACCATCACATCTAACGTTTTACTAACCTAAATTGTGTTTATCTTTCCTGTAACCTATAGAAAGCGTCTCTTTCGAATACTTCTGTGCTACTCCATTGCTTCTGTCCTTTTTTTCCTTCCACATTCTATGTTCGTTTGTCAATGCGTTGGTGCTGCATCGGAAGGTTTCATGTATGCGTTTGTGCCTCGTATTCAGGTGAGATTCTTTCATTTGGTGCTGCCCTGCTTTAGGATGTGCTACTCGACTCATATTTATCTTCTCTCTTCCCCCCCTTGAATATTGCAGATTCTTGGATTTGGTTGTCTTCTCCTTTGTCAGCGTGTCCCGGGCTTTTATCCCGTGCTCATCCTGCATGTTTCGAGGTTTGTTCTTTCTTGCCCTTACTACGGCCCCACCTTTGATTCATGTTCTATTTTTCCTGTGGTTCTTCACTTATTGTTCTTACTTTGTTTTGGATTACCTCCTTGTGTTATGTCTGTATACTTAAATCTCTTCCGTTTCTTGTTTGTTTTGCAATGTCAAGTAGGCCGGATGCCATCCTTAGTGACCTCACATAAATCAGATTTGGCCCTCAAAGACTTAACAGTTACTGGTTGTTGTTTCCCCTATACCTTTAAAAATAATATAAGGGGAAGATCCAATGTTAAAATATGGCTGAACAGAGCAGTGGCTACACCTGATTGGCATTATATTTTTAAGGAGTCAAGAGTTTCAACATCTTGTTTCACCCTTTGTGACCACTGTCCAATTTTTGTATGCTTGATCCATGAAGAAAGGGACAACAGAAGGCTGCCAACATGATAGTATGTGGTGCTACGAGAAAGAGTTGTTGACATGCCGGAGAGACAGAAGCATGGGAGGTAGGCGGTCGAAAAGGGGACTTGCGAGAGGTGCCGCAAGGTTTTGACAAGGTCACGGCGGAGCTGCCAGTAGTGTCGATTGCTGAAACTTTAACGTGTGATGAGTTTCTTCTCTTCCTGTGGAAATATGTGTGATATATTAACTTGAAGTCTCGTGTATGCTGTTTTTCTTCAAGATCAACATAAACATAGCTGATTCAGTGTTGCTCTTACCATTTGTAGTTGGCAGATATCTCACAATTAATGAAGCAAATGTGCTACCTCTGCATTATTTATTCTTGGGTTGGAACTATTACGATGACTTAATTCAGTTGATATTTCATTATAATAGTGACCTGGCATCTATTATCTGGTCTCATGAATGTTCTGAGAGAAATAAGCCGGTAAAATATCAGTTTACAAACTTTAGATGTGTCCAATGGATTTAAAATTTTGCACTTATCTGGCACGACACTGAGGAAGGGAAGCTGGATTTGGTGATAGTTGTAGCCATAGGTGTTTCATCCATGTCATTGCAGGAGGCTTTGGAGCACTACAAGAACCTTGTGGAGGAGGGTCGTTAGGAAAAAATCGACTCCTCAAAGGTGGTAGAGCTCATCGAGCAACCTAGCGTGTTGTGGTGGGAAACATTGCATTCAGAAATTGCATCCAGTATGCTTATGGTAATACTACAAGATCACCAAGATCCTATAAGGCACTCCCGAACCAACCGGGTCCTCCTGCAACTCATGTGGAGAGGCCACTGGACTACCAGAAGCGATGAGACGTGGAGGCACGCTACCTCGATATTATACCCAAGTGCTTTTGTGTGCTTCATGGTCGGTGATCTGCGCCACCCACATTCCCCACTACAACCGTCAACTCTTGATTACATATAGTTAAGTTAATAACTCTAATCTTACTAAATATCAGTAAAACAAATGACAAATATACACGATATAAGGTACGTAAGAATTATGAATACGATACGATCTTGCTTTCGGTATTTGCGCCAGTGGCGCAACGGGTCATCTAGTGTATATATAGGCTAGGCCACGCCCATGCATCGTAGTGATGTTGGATGCATAGAGCCTGACATCATGGTACGTCGATCGATGCACATTCGAGGATGTTCCATGCATGCGGCCGGTGTGAGAGGAATCGTTCCAAGGCGCACTATTTTCACATGCTAGTAGTTAACTAATCTTTTGCATGTCGCCACTTCTTTTAATTGATTGGTTCTTCTCGTTGTTGCACATACCACACTTTGTAAGTGCTTGTTTTGGATCGGAGTAGTGCCATATCTGCGCATAGAGAATGCGGCGGAAAGCCGGAGAAAGAAGGCAGACCAAAACGAGGTCGGATGGTACGACTTGAGTGCGGGGTGGAAATGGGTTGAATCGATGGTTTCACGTGCGTGCTGAACTTGTCTGGACAGCGACGCATGCATGTTTGGTTGATGCATGCAAAAAATGAATTTCTAGCTTGGCTCCTCGATTGACATGTGTACTCCCATATTTTCTACTTCCACCTTTCCAGTTTAAATTATAGGGTACTAATCATCAGTTTGACCAACGGTAATATGAGATATATATTAAAAATAATATTATTAGAAATTTCAGATCTTATATGCACTGTTGGTATAAATTATACTCCCTCCGTATCGAAATGTAAGATGTTTTAGCATTTTCTAAACAATATTTATCTAGACATGTTTTAGTGTAAGATGCATATGAATCTACATAATAAAACATGTCTATATCTACAAAATGCTAAAACATCTTATATTTTGATACAGAGGGAGTACGTTATACAATTTGTATTACGTTGTAGAATTGATCATCTAGGATACCCGTCGGCAGTGGCGGAGCTTCATGCGAGCCATCGTGGGCCACCCCCCCTAATTTGATTTTGTAGTACCATTAGCCTATTTTTTGACTGAAATATGTGAATTTGACTAATCTTTGTATTAGATGGCCACTCCTATATGATCTAGCCCCTCCTTAAATTGTGATCAAGCTCCGCCACTGCCCGTCGGACATACAAATCGGACACAAGTGAGAATTAAACTTATAGGACTGTGATCTCTACATATCGATGAGTGACAAATAAAGATGGTTTCTTTTGGTTGTGACTGTTCTGATCAAATCATATAATATGTTAACATGATGTGAATGGGCATCGTTTCCATACTTAATCTCGCAAGAAACATATTTTAACCAAAATACATTAGTGTAAGTTGGAGGAGAAGGTGGAGTCGAGTAACATGGATGATTACAAGAAATATAAGAACTGAATATCTGCTATGGGTTGTTTTGTCGGTTATTAATCTAGATGAGTACGTGTGGTGATGTATATCAATGTTTGTGATAGTGCATGGTGTGTTGTGCATTGGTGCATCGCTAGCCTATGTTTTTCTCGGGAATGTCGATTTATTTCCATTTCGGTAAATTTCGGGCACACTCAATGTGTCCTACTTTTAGGAAAGGTCATGCCGATATTTTATGCCTTCAATGTTTATATTTAATAATCTCCATTATACCCTTGCAGGATCATGGCAGTACCTGGAAGGGTCGTATTAAAATATTTTTCATGCGCGATGGTGGACATGCTTCAGAATAAGCGCAAAGAGATAAGAAGTCGGTTTCGAAGTTGCAAAGAAACGAAATTGGTCGACCCCTTTGTTGGTGTCCACTTGAAAGCGCACCTGCTCATGTATGGTTTCATGGATGGCTACACTCGATGGATAAGACGTGGGCGTCAATGGGACACAAAGAAATGTAGTGGAACATCGTAATGAACAAGAGCCGGAAGAAGAAATGAACAAAGAAGCGACGCCAAGACATGATCAAGAAGAGTCCGGACATGGAGAAGACATGGTCACGTTGCAGGCTTCCCGGTTTCTAAGTTTAGTCAGGCAAGACCCTCATGTTCGAGTGACTAATGGAAGAGTTGCTTCTAGAGACGAATCCGGGCTGGTCCAACTCGAGTAAGACTCGAAGACTCCTTTGTATGCTGGCTGCAAGGAGTCCCGCTTGAGTTTCACGCTCAATGTCCATCATTCTCAATTCTCACATACTCTCCCTTTCAATTATCGAACAACACTTATATTTCTTGCTTTGGATCCCAACAAACAGGCTGCCCAATTTTCTCCACAAAATTCTGAACTGCATCCTCTTCCATGTGCACTAGTTCTTGCGGATCAAAATCTGCAATCTCGACCTTCCATTTCACAATTGTATCTCTCTCAATGTTCTGCACGCTATTATCTACTAGCTTTCCCGTTAATGGAAAGAATTTGACTGTGATTTCGAAGATCCACGCAGCGCCAGCATCACCACCCATGTTTGTCAATGGCGGGCAGTGTCATCTAGCGGAAGTGGACGAGGCCCTAATCAAATTCAAATTCTGTTGGAGAGATGCGCATTGCCGATTTGAAGTTTTCTCGACATGCGCCATATCGTTCAGCCTACCTGCAATCACCACACACAATATATGCCGAAAAAAGAGGCGACACGTTCACATCTAAATCAACTCGAAGCATGACGGGAACATGACTAGGGGTGCGAATTAACTCACCAAAAGCTAGGCTACCATCGAGAACGTCAGATCCGCCGCCACAGAGAGCGAAACCTGCGCCGTCGCCGAGGAAGAAGAAGCAGATGGCATTGCCCGATAGACGATTCACTCGATTCAGTTGAAAAGCAGGGAGGCCCACCTGTCGGAAACAATAACTGCCAACATATTTTTTTCGACGAGGTCTTAACATAATCTCACACTCACTTAAGATGGAGGGGTCCATTTTATCACCCAGGTGATCCATTGGCTATTTTCGCGCAAAGAAATAGGGCACGAGAGCTATTTTGAGGAAAGATGTCATGTTCCTTCTATTCTGGAGAGAAACAGCGCACATGAGCTATTGGCCCATGAAAAAATTATAAGTGTCTGTACTATTTGGGTTCCGAAATTATCCTGGCCATCTAAAGCTGAAGTACACAGCTATGAAACAAACATGCAAGAACTAATCAATTCATCAACGACAATAAGTCCTGTCCAACCAAGGGATCAGAAGGAATACACATACATTATAGGGTAGTGTTCTCCATGGTTCTACATAATGTGTCTATGCGTATGGAGGAGTAGAACGTTGGGTGTGCAGAAGACCAGGGGACGTAAAAATCCAGAGTCAGCAGGAATACGGCATACCGACAGAAACATGTAGAGATTAGTTATCACCGGTAGAAAATATGCCTTTAGTCCCGGTTCGCAAAGATCATTAATCCCGGCCGTGCAACCGGAACTAAATATGCGCGACTCTTACGAACCGCAACTAAAATCCCGTCACGTGGGCAGCTGGCGTGCGCCGGAGGCGGGAGGACCTTTAGTCCCGGTTTTTGACACGAACCAGGAGTCCAGGACTACAGGCTATTTCGTTATTTCTTTAATTTATTTGGGTTTCTAATTATTTTTCACTCCAATTTTTCAGTTCCTTTTTTCACTCCAATTTTTCAGAATTTTTATTATTTGCTTAGTGTCCAACTACAATTATCTCTAATCAAATTACTTATTCGTGGTCAAACTTCCCGCTCGGTCACCCATCCTCCCACTACTCTAGCACTAGCACGCTTAACTTCCGAGTTCCATCCCGTCCCGCATCCAAGTGTTTCGCACGCATGTATGTGATATCAGTATCATATCAATCCTATTAACATGTTGGTCGATGCCACATTTCTTTATTGTCTGAATTTCAAATAAATCTTTTAATAAACAAAAGTAATGATGTAATTAATAATTTTGAATAAATAAATAAACATTAACTTTTTAGTTTGTATTATTTCTAAAAAATATTCAGAAAATAAAACTAATTCATTTTAAAATCTTAAAAATACAAATAATATATCAAAATATTCAGAAAAATAAAACTAATTCATTTTAAAATCTTAAAAATACAAATAATATATGAAAATATTCATAAAAATAAAACTAATTCATTTTAAAATCTTAAAAATATAAATAATATATCAAAAAATTCAGAAAAATAAAACTAATTCATTTTCCCCTTTCCTAAATGCAAAATAAAATCTGATAAAATTCGTGAACCAAACCATATGAAATCTAAATTATATAAAATTTGCAGATCCAAGTTTGGACTATTATTTTGGACACAAGAACTGTTTTGGCAATGACTATCTGTGAGAATGATTTGAACCTAACTTTTAAAATACATAACCAAAATGGACAAACTAAAATGTTCTGGATAGATATTGAAAAGATCTATCCATAGCACTTAGCCTCACATCAAGGTCAGCAACCAAATGAAAATACCATCCTTTTTAATAAAAGACCAGTAGACTCTTCTGTGATTTTTAGAATGAGTTCAAAAATGAATTTTGAAGTAAATCCAACTGGATGAGTTTGGTATTGATTAGATCTATGTTTTCCTAGCTTGGATTAATTTTTGGAGCTCTAGATTTATTTTTGGTGAACAAATATAGAAACAGTAGTTTTTCTGTTTTGTTTTCTTGATGTGTTTTTGTTTGTTTTGAAATGTGTGTTTGATCTTATCTTGTTTCCTAGTTTGTATAGAGTGTTAGGACTTGATATTAGGTTGTTTGCTTGCAGAACATCTACCTTAGAAAGTGTGTGCATGATTGGAAACCTAAATAAAAATGGAACTAGCATTTGTTACTTTCTAGTTTTATTATTTTAGAATTGTGTGTGAGCTAGATCTTTGTGTGATTGCTTTAGTAAATTTTGTGCTATGTTTAACCCGTGATTTTATTTGAGCCATTACATAACATAGCGGTACATATATCCATTATATAATATAGAAATAATATAGCTAGGAATTAATATAGAAATAATATAGGAATTAATAGAAAAACATATATCCATTACATAATATATCCATTACATATATGGAACGCAACATAGCGGTACATAGATGCGGTACACAAACAACATCTACTCGAGCTCCGAAGAGTAGATGCGGAACAACTCGAAGGCAACGTATGCATCTATTGCTGCATACTCGAGATTGATCCGGTCAAGTGGGTTCTTCCCCCAATACATGTGATTCCTCGAGGGGAAACAAGTCTTCATGGTTTTGTAGTCGTGGTGGATGAAGGCAGTTGCCATCTGAGCCATCCCGGTCTTGTGCCCGTACAACTCATCAAAATGGATCAAGTCGTGAAGATCAATGTAGTGATCTTCAGGTATCTCAATACCCAACATGCGCATCAACTTCTGCCGGTCATTTGTGATGTCGACGCTACAGAAGTCGTAACCTTTGTTGACAAGAAAATCAACAAGTTCTGGAGATTGCTTTGAACTACTGCAACAACAAAAATGGAACACATGTTAGATGTTGTTGCAACACGTGTATTCTTCCAATGCAACAACAAATCGAAAATGCAACAACTATCCTACAAGAGATTGTACGTGTGCGTACCTTGCCCATTGGAAGACCAAAACGGTCTCCTTGTAGGCAATCTGGATGACGGCCACATCCTTTTGATTTGCCGTGTACTCTAGATCAAGCCCGAAGAACTTGTGGTGTTCATCGGCTTCATAGAGATTGACCAAACGGTTAAGAGCTTCGGGGAGCCTCTCGCATCTATTGGTATAGGCGACGTGGAGATTCTTGCCGCATGGTGTGGGCACATGGAGAACCTTCCAAACGGGAGAATCCATGGGTGGTGGGTGGAGGAAGAAGAGAAGAGAGGAAGAAGATAAGAGAGGAAGAAGAACAGAGAGCCCCCGCGCGCACTGTAGCAATGGCCTTCTGCCTCTCGCTCGCGAAATAAAACAGCGTGGGAGGCGAGCAGTTTGGAACTTTAGTCGCGGTGGCCAGGCCAACCGGGACTAAAGACGGTGAGGCGAGCAGTTCCGACCTTTAGTCGCGGGTGGCCAGGCCAACCGGGACTAAATCCCTCCGCGCGCTACCCCAACCGCCACTCAAGACCTTCAGTCGCGGGTCGCCTCCCGAACCGCGACTAAGGACATTTTGGGACTGAAGGGGGCGTATGGAAGGCCTTTTTTCTACCAGTGTATCTTCCCTTGTGATTTTGCAAATGTTGAAATGATTTGGCTCTAAACCAATAAGTTTTGAAATGATGTACTCCCTCCGTTCAATAATAGATGACTTCCACTTATTTAGATATGGATGTATCTAGACATGTTTTAGTGTCTAGATACATCCATATATAGACAAATGCAAGTCATCTATTGTTGAACGGAGGGAGTATATGTAATATTGCGTACATTTGTATAACGATGATGCACCAATATTTGTTATTGAAATCAAGCAATGAGCTTATTTCTTCGATGAGAATATAACAAGGAAACTAAATCTGAAGTGTAACCTCCCATATAAAATGAAATCCGTAGGTAAATAAAGATGCGATGAATTTTACATTGTTTTTAGAGTTTTAAATATTTACTAATCTAGCTACTTTTCATCCGTTGCAACGCACGGGCTTTTTGCTAGTAGGATAAAATACTGATCAACGAAATTGAGAAACTGCATGTGGCAAGATGGTTAGGAGTAATTACATGGATTAATCGGCAGTAATCTTGAACAATGGAGTAAAAAAAGCGTCACTGTCCAAAACATTTTTGCACCGGCGCGCGCCATCCATCCGTCCTACCCCCCGCACTGCCGCGCAGGGCAAGCAGCCAGCAGCCAACTGGCAGAGATCCGAGTCGTACCATCCAATCTCATGTGTTGTTGGTCTCCCGCATGAACTCAGGCTGCTAGATCGTGCCTGCCTACCGGCGCTTTCTATAGGAAGCAAACGGCATCCATCCAAAAGAACCACTAAAAAACTGTGCCGTGTGCAGCAACCAGGAGACACTCAACGGCCCTGCTGACATAATTAACAAGGCTAATTGTCCTTATCTTAGAACTGTTCGCGTATGCATAATTTAGCATGTGAAGCTAGTGCGCCTTGGAACGATTCGTCTCATCACACCGGTCATGTGTAGCATCCTCGAATGTGCACCGTGATGTAAGACTCTATGCATGCACCATGGATCCCTAGGCTAGGCCTCCGTTGAGAGAGCACTATATATACGCGTGGCCACATCACGGAACGTCTCATCCTCCCATCGTCGTGCCCTAGGTTGCTCTATACTCCGTTAACTCCTTTGCGTAGCAACCAACGAGATTATCCATTTCGAGCAGCGATCGACCTACAGCTTGATCCGTCATGGCGATAAGATTTGCTGATGTCCGGCTGATGTTCTTGATGGTCGCCGTCGTGGCGTTCTTCACCGTGTCGGCCGTAGCGGCTAGGCCACTTGGCGGCGATATGTGGCAGCCGGCAGTGGAGGCCGTCCCCGGCGGCCGCGACAGCATGATGGTGCAGCTTCTCCGGCAAATGTACCTGCAGCGGCTGGGGGCTGGGCCGTCGTGCGGCACCCACAGCGCAAACGGTGGATGCCCGCACTGACCACCGTGATGGACAGGAAAAGAGCAAGAAGCTGTTTTCGTGCACCTTTCAGGCGTCGCGATCATGATTGGTCGCCGTCAGGATTTTTACCTACTGGAGTATATACGATCGAGGAAGTGACCTTTTATTAGATGAAATTGTAATTTTTCGTTCATTCGTTGCTACTGTATTTTTTATTTCATTCTACTCTTGTTTCTTGTGAACTAATTATAAACAATTAATGACTTCCAAGTTCTTATGTTGGTACCGGTATATTTCTCTCGCGACATAAGGGTTCTCTCAAGAGAAAACACATAAAACATAGATGGAATCGGGGCAAGGCCCTATCTATATATTAGTATTAGTATATACTAAAAGTAATATATGGATGTCTAATAGAGACACCACGTTAAGCCACATCATTCATATTAATTTTGACGGTTAGATTTAGAATTGGTTGTTAGGATTTAATGGGTTGTAAAAAAGTGTAACAGTTTTGTTTCCGCTTGACACGCTTTATATCCGAAATATTATGTACTTTTGGTATGTGGCTATATATTTCCTTTAAGGACATGGACTCCTGTAAAAAAGAGTTATAAGACCGGACTCCAGTAATATTTATTCAACATGTATAGCACATACTGTACGTGGTGTCAGTTTTCCTCTTACACACATGGGCTCCCGTAATTGATTGATTAAAATAAATGTAAAAGAACATATACCTATACAAAATAGGTCCAGTTCTGAAACGACATAGTAGCTGGATATGCGAGTGCGTTCAGAAAAAAAACGGCATGCATACTAGCCGAGTCAACTGAGAAAATAAAGTTGCATTAGCTGTCCAGCTCCGTACAAATAGCTTAGTCCTTCAAGAACAAAAAGAACTCTTACATGTTCTTAGAGATTATTAAAAAATCATGATAATATCACACCAATGTATGTAGCCTAAAACTTATGAACTTGATACCTGAAAAAATAGAGTACTAGAATTTTCTATGACACATTAAATTAAACATCATGTTGATCATTTGATGGAACAACTCTTTATAGTAATATATATCCCTAAGTATCGTAAGAAACATGCCATTACAACAATATCTAAGAGTAATTTAACATGCTAAAATTTCTCCTACAAATGCAGTACAAATTTACTATCTAATTATATTATCACATACTTATTTTCATGTAAAATCTTTGTTACAATACCGTAATCACTAATATTTTTACTACATTTGTTAATAACACTATTTGAATGTTGGTATGGTTGCATCTCGAGGAATATGGAAACATGGAATGTAGGAATACATTCAAATTTACTGAATTGGCTTAAGAATAATGTTTCGGGGCCTCTTTACTCCACGTACCATAAAACTTAGTGAACAAAGATTAAGTGAATAATATTAGAGCTCTCAGTCAGCTAGCGTGGTTGATCTCAATAGAAAAGGACGGATACAAAACAAGAGATGCATTTAGATAAAGATTCACTCATCGATCATTACGAAAAAACAATGATGTTACATATATATAGGATTTACATGACAACAATCAAGTAATAATGGGTATTGTTCCTTTTTGTCAGAGCACATCCGCAGACTTTTTGGTTGAAGTAATTTCAGAAGGATATTACGATCACACTAAATCCGAAGACGAAACATTTTGGGTCGAGCAGTTAAAATTCTAACTTTGATCGTGACTTCATGATTTAACATGGAATTCCTCATCACGTGGAAAAATATAATTTGTGTCTCACCTGATTTTAAATTATTAAAAACTAAATTGTATGTGACATTGCAATAGTAGTATTTATTATGTTGCATATTTCGATAAATATTAATAAAAAATGGACCTAGGCTAGTATGAAGAACGGGTCAAATTTGAACTACAAGTGTCTCGTAGTTTGCTCATGATTTTTGGAAAAAAATATTTTTTGGCACACAACTACCTATTTCACCAGAGATACACCAAGAGTTTCTCAATATTCAAGCCCTAGCTACGAACGGTCATGCCCTCCGTCTTGACTTTTTCGTGAAACCAGCTTAGAAAATTCCAGAAAATTCAAAAAAAAAACCCCCAAAATGATGCAAGAACTTCGCGTGGTGTCATTATATATGTCCTAGTATCCACCAAAAATAATAAATTTGGAATACGATAATTGTGTTGAAAATATGCTCACATAAATGAGCTATCTCCTACGAATATTCTAGGGTTTCGGGCCAAATGACGGGTGTTATGGCCAAATCTATGGCATAGTTTGTTTAAATATGCCCATATTCCATACAAACATGCATATTGGAAGCACGGACAATATTCACGGAGAAAGTTTCCTTTTCATTGAATAAAAAAACCATTTTCTATTTTTTGAGTGTGAAAAATGGTTTTTTTTTGTGAAGCACCAACCACAAATATGTTGAAAACTTGGGAGCTGTATTTTTTGAAAATACTAGACCATGTTATATGAACAAATAATGAAATTTTTGCCTCTGAAAAGGTATCCATCCACCTCTTTTGAAAAACACAAGTTCCTGGTGATTCAGGTGGAAACGAGTCAAATTTGAACTACAAGTGCCTCGTAGTTTGCTCATGATTTTTGGAAAAAATCATTTTTAGGTACACAACTACCTATTTCATGAGAGATACACCAAGAGTTTCTCAACATTGAAGCCCTAGCTACGAACGGTCATGCCCACCGTCTTGACTTTTTCGGAAACCGGCTTCGAACATTCTAGAAATGTTTTAAAAAAAAACCCCAAAATGATGCAAGACCTTCGCGTGGTGTCATTATGTATATCCTAGTATCCACCAAAAATAATAAACTTGGAATACGAAAATTGTGTTGAAAATATGTTCACATAAATGAGCTATCTCCTACGAGCATTCTAGGGTTTCGGGCCAAACGACGGGTGTTATGGCCAAATCTATGGCATAGTTTGTTTAAATGTGTCCATATTTCACACAAACATGCATATTGGAAGCACGGACAATGTTCACGGAGAAAGTTTTCCTTTTAATTGAATAAAAAACCATTTTCCATTTCTCGACTGTGGAAAATGGTTTTTTTTTGTGAAGCACCAACCACAAATATGTTGCAAAACTTGGGAGCTGTATTTTTTGAAAATACTAGTCCATCCAGCTCTTTTTAAAAACACAAGTTTCTGTTGATTCAGGTGGAAACGGGTCAAGTTTGAACTACAAGTGTCTCGTAGTTACTCATGATTTTTCGGAAAAAATCATTTTTAGGTACACAACTACCTATTTCATTAGAGATACACCAAGAGTTTCTCAATATTAAAGCCCTAGCTACGAACGGTCACGCCCGCTGTCTTGACTTTTTCGTGAAATCGGCTTAGAAAATTCCAGAAAATAAAAAAAAAACAAAATGATGCAAGAACTTCGCGTATTGTCATTATATATGTCCTAGTATCCACCAAAGATAATAAAGTTGGAATACAACAGTTGTGTTGAAAATATGTTCACATAAATGAGCTATCTCCTACGAACATTCTAGGGTTTCGGGCCAAATGACGGGTGTTATGGCCAATTCCATGGTATAGTTTGTTTAAATATGCCCATATTCCACAAGAAACATGCATATTGTAAGCACGGAAAATGTTCACGGAGAAAGTTTTCCTTTTCATTGAATAAGAAAACCATTTTCCATTTTCCGAGTGTGAAAAATGGCTTTTTTTGTGAACCACCAACCACAAATATGTTGAAAAACTTGGGAGCTGTATTTTTTGAAAATACTAGACCATGTTATATGCATAAATAACCAAATTGTTGCCTCTGAAAAGGTATCCATCCACCTCTTTGAAAAACACAAGTTTCTGCCGATTTAGCTGAAAACAGGTCAAATTTGAACTACAAGTGTCTCGTAGTTTGCTCATGATTTTTGGAAAAAATCATTATTAGATACACAACTACCTATTTCAACAGAGATACACCAAGAGTTTCTCAATATTTAATCCCTAGCTACGAACGGTCATGCCCGCCGTCTTGGCTTCGTTTTGAAATAGGCATAGAAAAATCAATCATATTCAAAAAAAAAATGATGACGGTGAAACTCTTAACATACAGAGGAGAATATTGGATATATACAACCCAAAACACACGTGTACACACTTGGTATGGTACCACCTAGATTTTGGTTGGATTCAGACGCCCTACAACCCTTTCAGACGAAACAGTTAACCCATTATTGTTAATTCCATTCTTTCTCATGATTTTTTTTTCTAAGAATGTAAGTTTAACAATATGCATGATAATTTAGATATGTTTCTACTTTTCGAAACGAGTTCAAGAATGTCAAAATACGAGTTCGAATGCAAAAGTTATGATAAAAACGGTGATTAAGTCAAAAAAATATTGACATTGGCTAGGCCGACGGCTTTGCCGTCAGCGTAGCTTAAAAAAAAGATAGGCCGACGACATTGATGTCGGCATAGCACAATTTTTTTCGCAATTTGGAATAATTCCCCGATTGGGTCTATGCCGACGGCCCTGACAAATTGCCGTCGTCATAGATTTTGACCGTCGGCACAGTAGCCCGTTCCTGTAGTGATTAGTGAATATATAAGATCTGAAATTTCTAACTATATATTTCCTGTCACATATAACTCGTATATATTAGTATGATGGCTGGTCAAATTGACGGCCAATGGAACGTCTCCACGCGCGGATCCATCAATTCCATTATTCCGACCACGCACTGGAAGCTTGCGACCCAAAACGAGTCGCAGCAGCCGGTCAGGCAAGCGGCAGACTCGAGTCGTACCATCCAATCTCGTGTTGGTCTCCCTTCTTTCTCCGGCTTTCCGCCGCATTCTCTCTACGCATGTACTACTCCAATACAAAAGAAGCATTTAAAAAGTGTGGTATGTGCCCTGCTGACAAGTGTTAACCTTGATTAGCAGTACTTTGTTCGAGTCGAGAAGAACCAATTAATTAAAAAAAAAGTGGCGACTTGCACAGATTAATTAACTAATTAGCATGTGAAGCAAGTGCGCCTTGGAACGATTCCTCTCACATCGGTCATGCATGCCGCATATGCATGTAACATCCTCGAATGTGCATCGACGTGCCGTGATGTAAGCCTCCATGCAGTGGGGGTAGCCAGGAATGGCTGACGACCCGGGCCAAAAAAAAATCAAACGCACAAAATTGATCCAAAAGTTACCCTAGTTTTAAGCCATTAAAGAAAACAAAAGTTCACGTGAAGAATTGATAAGAACTGGGATACAATATTCAACGGTGGTTCGACTAATAAGATTATATTCTTATCTAGACATGTTTTAGTGCAAGATACACATGAATCTACACACTAAAACATGCCTAGATACGTTTTGTCTAGAAAACGATAAAACATTTTATATTTTGATAGGAAGGGAATATATACAAAAGACAGTATATACAGCCTAAATGGTAGAGAGGGTGGTGCCAAATCAAAGATTTGGTTGATCTGAGCCTCCCATGACTACATCTTCAATAGTAGAACAAGAATCTAAACCTTCAAATATAAAAGTTTAAATTATAATCAGTGCATAAACAACAAGTGAAATCGTTCATAATGGATGCAAAATATGAAAACTTGCTTCTACGACGAGGTAAAATGCCTTTGCGTGAGCGATAAACTTGAAATTGCTCCATTATCTTTGATTTTTTTAATACAAACAAGATGTCTCACTTAATATAACATACCATATTCTATAGAATGATTCGTCCAATCATCCCCCATCTTGTTCCTCGACCCAGTCTTGATAATGAGCATTGTTGAAGCCCTCTCCACACGGTTGCAATTGGAATTGGCAAAATCAATGCTAACCCGACAAGACGGTAGACCAAGGGAGTGTTGTGTGCACATCAGCCAAAACCATCTGCATGCAAGATGCCCAAGGTTCATCAAATCTGGATCAACTCTTGCTTCTATAATGAACGAGTCCAATTGGTTTCTAAGGGAAAAAGTAACTTCATAGGTAAAGAAGTCAGCAACCTACTAAAATAACCAATATGGATCAGCTCTTGCTTCTATAATGGATGAGTCCAATTGGTTTCTAAGGAGACACTCAACGGCCCTACCGACTAATATTTAACAATGTCACTTGTCCTAACCTTCATTAGGACAACTTTGTTCGCGTCTAGAAGAACCAATTACTAAAAGAAGTGGCGACATGCACAGATTAATTAACTACTAGCATGTGAAGCTAGTGCGCCTTGGACCGATTCATCTCACCCCGGTCATGCATGCCGCATGTAACATCCTCGAACAACATTGTTTTTAATGGTGCCCGACCGGTGGTCACACAAAAGATTAGTGATGAGGTGCAGTGCTGGCGTGTGGCCGGTCTGTTTAGAGGTAGGCTCGCTTCGGCGGATAGGTGGACGTTGCGCGAGTAGTCCGCTAATGTAGCGTTGGTGGTTGGTGGTTGCGGCTATTGCGCATGTGCCCACAGCGATCCAGGAGCAATGAACCCGCCCGTGGCGGCCGCGACTTCCGGGGAGGTAACCCTAATAGCTTAGGTGCTATCGCACCACGTGAGCGTGTCTCCTCTGAGTTTGCAAGAACCGGTGGTGCTAGTCGTGATAGGTTAGCCCATCGTTCCGAGATGCGAGATGCAGATTCCGATAGCTCTGCTAATGAGCGAGCCTATCCTATTCAGGTGCAGGTTAATCCCAGGCGCATGAATACTCCTAGCCTATCCTCTGCTGATGCGTCTAATGCTCATGTGCATGCGCCTGAGCAAGCTGATAGGGTTAGGTTTGAGCCTGTGGATGAAAACTGTGATAATGATAGAGATATTGCTCAAACGGTCCAGTTTAGAGAGAACCAGAATCAAGTAGTGGACATCGATTTGATTTGCAGGCTCTGTGGTGCAAATCATGACGTTAATCTAGTGTTCTCTGACCCCAGGCCTTGGGAGCTTGTAGCCCCCTTTGCGGGCGCAGCTGTGCCGAATGGGGGGTTCTTTGTCATTCGTGAGATCCGAAACCCTGCACCCACGAAGGAAATGCATCAGGCTGTTGTTGAAAATTTTGCAGGGGGATGTTTCTTCAAGACACATTGAGGAGGAATTCACCCAGTGGGCAGGTAACAGGTGCAATTGGCGTTGGTATGCGAAGCAGATGTCTGCAAAGAAATTCTTGATGCGTTTCCCAAGTTCAAGAGACATTGATGCTTGGATACATTTTGGCAAAATCAACATGAGAACACTTCCTTCTGTGGTGTTACAGGTTGACTATTGGTTTCCAGGGTATGGGGCAGTTGCTGAGCTTGACATGGCTTGGTTTCAAGTTAGGGGCATTCCTCTTGAAAATAGAAACTGTCCAACTTCTTCCTATGCAGGCAGTCTGGTGGGTAGAACCCTGTCAGTTGATAGACACAGTATGAATAATGTGGACTATGTTAGAATTCTTATTGGCAATCTTGATGTTTCTTTGGTCCCTCCTGTTGTTCCAAATGTGAATATTGGAGGAGCTTTTTATGATTTGGAATTCACTAGAGAGATTGCCAGGGGGAAAGTTGACAAGGACAAGACTCATATTGATGTTGAACAGTCTGATCAGAACATGCCTGACGCCAGGGAAGCTGGTTTCTCCCACACCCCCAAGAAGCAGAGAACTGAGCAAGGTACTGCTGCCAGTGCTAGGACTGGCAACAGGCATGTTGTTCAAGGGGGGTTCATGAGGGATGCTAGGGCATCTTATGTTCAGTCTGCAGCTGGCAAGACCCTAGAAGGTGACAATAAGGAGAGTGAATCCATGGGTAAAGGCAAAAGGAAGGCTGTTGAACCTGAGGAGGTAGAGGATGATAGTGACGAGGAGGATTTCCAAATGGAAATTGGCAGGATGGGTTATGGTGCAGCCTTGGTTCCCTCATTGAATCAAGGAGGTGCTGGCCCCTCTAATACTCACCCCAGACCACTTCCTGCTGTAGATTTCTATGATCAGTACTTGGAATATCTAAAAACTCCAAGGATTACTGATGGGGTGGTGGAAGACCCTGATGAGCCATTAAAATGTGAACTAATATATGAGGAATTCCTGAAGCAGTTATTGGAAACAAACAGTGATAAGAAAGGAGAGTGGAGAAAACATTTGTCCAAGATCCCAGCGGCTGACCTGGACCCTGTAGTTGAATCTTCTTTGAGTTCAAGCAGGGATGACAGCTTAAAGAGTCTATCCATTGAGGGAGTGGAATCTGCAGGCTCTCATGAATTCACTCAGGTTCACAATTCTAAGGTTGTTATAATTGAATTGCCTGCTAGTCCTGAGTTGAGGGATAAGAATTTGGATAGGGCCAAGCCCTCTGTGCTGGCTATCCCAACTCCTGACCAACCTGCTCCTTCCAGGGGAAGTTCCAGGATTCAATCTGGAGCTAATGCTAATGCCCCAATCTTAAACAAGGCCATGGAGTACTTGGAATCCAGAGATAATAAAGAAGGTAAGATAGTTGGATCATCTATTAATTCCTTTTCTGTTTTGTCTGATGATTATATTGTTCACAAAGCGCGTGAGATAGGCATTGATGTTTCCTCTTTATCCTTGCAATCAATTAATATGCTTAGAGATTTAGAAATTTCTAGGAATATGTTAAATGATCAAAAAGAGAGAGTGGTGAAAGAAGCTGTGTGTAATAATAACAGTAGTTGTGCTACAATCGGTGAGGAAGAGGAATTTTGTTCTTCTGATAATCCTTGTGATCAAATAGAGAAGGGGGAGAATGAATGTATTTGTGATGGCTTTACTACAGTTATTTCTAGAAAATCAAAGAGGAATGCTAAGAAAATATAATGATTGGAGCCTTCTTAAATAGTAGAGGTGTGGGGAAGAAGGGTTTCTTTTTTTCTCTTAGAGATTTAATTAGGGAACACAATTTGGATTTTATTGGAATACAAGAAACTATGAATAAAAAAAATAAATTGCTCCCTTTGGAGGAAATTTGATCCTGATAACTCTTTTACTTGGAATTGGTCCCCCTCTGTGGGAAGATCTGGTGGCTTATTGTGTGGCATTAAATCCTCTAGATTTAATGTTGTTTCTTCTGATGTTGGAAGGTATCATGTGCTGGCAAATGTTTTTGATAGGAAGAGCAGTTTGAATTTTTGTCTTGTAGTTGTTTATGGTGCTGCTCAGGATGAGTTTAAAGACTCCTTTCTTGATGAACTCACAGCTGTGTGTGTTAGCTTAACTTTGCCTACAATCATTGGTGGGGATTTTAATATCTTAAGATTTGCAAATGAGAAAAATAAGGATGGTGGGATATCTAGATTTTCATCTAGGTTCAATCAAATTATTGCCTCTTTCTGTTTAAGGGAGGTTGATATGTCAGGAGGTCAGTATACTTGGTCAAATGGACAGGTGATTCCTACCCTGGAAAAATTGGATAGGGTTCTCATGAATAATGCTTGGGAAACTTGTTTCCCCTTGACTCATGTGAGAAAAATTCCTAGGATAATGTCTGACCATAATCCTCTTCTGTTAGATACTGGAGAAGTTTTGGAAAATAAATGTAAGGAGTTCAGATTTGAGAAAAGCTGGATCAACCGTCCTGAGTTTCAGAGCAGGGTTGCTGCTGCTTGGAATTCCTCTATGGATGCCACTGATAGTGTTGGTATTGTTCAGGCAAAACTCAAAAGTGTTAAGAAGAGTTTAAAAGGATGGGGAGCAAATATTAGGGGGGATAGTATTCAAAATAAAAGGCAATTTGAGGAGGATGGTTTGCTCACAGGGGAGCAGTATGTGAGGAAAGGTTGGATTCAGAAGGAGTTGCTTCATATTCTTGAGGAGGAGGAAAAGTTTTGGTTTGGTAGAGCTAGTCAGAACTGGTTACTTCAAGGTGATCTCAATACTGCCTACTTTCATATTATTGCTAATGGCAGGAGAAGGAAAACAACCATGTACTCACTTTCTTATACTGAGGGTGTGGTGCAGGGGACTATTGCCCTCCTTGAACATGCTAATGATTATTATAAATCCCTGTTTGGTCATGGGCCTCTCTGTGAGATTGTGTTGGATGATAATGTGTGGAGGGAAGATGAGAAACTTTCTGCCAGTGACTTGGCTTCTTTGGATATCCCGTTTGAGGAGAGTGAGGTTAAGAGTGCTCTTGACCAGATGGTTTGCAACAAAGCTCCAGGTCCTGATGGGATTCCTGTTGAATTCTATCAAGCATGTTAGCTGTTGATCAAACAAGACATCATGAGATTGTTCTCTGACTGGTTTGAGGGGAGATTGGCTTTGTACAGATTGAATTTTGGGATGATCATTTTGTTACAAAAAAAACTCCTGATGTAGAAACAATCCAGAAATATAGACCCATCTGCTTGTTACAGGTGTTATATAAGATTCTGACTAAAGTAGTTACCTGTAGACTGGAACCATTCATGTCCAAACTAATCTCACCTTGTCAAAATGCGTTTATCAAAGGTAGGAACATTATGGATGGTGTGGTCTCCTTACATGAAATAATTCATGAGGCCAGGGTTAAAAAACAACAGGGTTTGGTTCTCAAATTGGATTTTGAAAAATGCTTATGATAAGGTGGATAGGGGTTTTTTGTTAAGAACAATTACTCAAAAAGGTTTTAATAAAAGGTGGAGAAATCTCATCCAGAGCATTGTTCAGAATGGGACCCTTTGTGTCAAAAATCAATAACATGAGAGGAAAAGATTTTAATAGTCACAGAGGTGTGAGACAAGGGGATCCCTTGTCTCCTTTCCTTTTTAATCTTGCGGCTGAGAACTTATCTAAAATGATCTCACAAGCTCAACAGACAGGTTTGATAGTGGGTCTGGTACCTCATCTGATTGCTAATGGGGTGGTATCTTGCAATATGCTGATGATACCATTTTACTCATCCAAGATGTGATGGAACAAGCAACACATCTGAAACTTATTTTATTCCTGTTTGAGGCTATGTCAGAACTAAAAATCAACTTTGAGAAAAGTGAGGTTATGATGGTACTTAAAGATGATATTAAATGTTTGCAGTATGCTGAGATGTTTGGTGTCAATTGGGTGATTGGCCAATTAAATACCTGGGAGTTCTTGTGAGTGGCTCCAGGCTTCATGTGGATGAACTGGTTGGGGTTTCTGACAAATTAAAAATGAAATTGGATGGTTGGGTTGGAAATAACTCCTCCTTGGGGGGAGGGTGACCCTAATACAGTCCTCCCTGGGGGTCTGCTACCTACATTATGTCCATGTATCTGTTGCCTCTATCAAATCTAGAGGCGATGAATAAAATCATCAGGAGTTTTTTTGGCAAGGGACTGGTGATAAGAAAAAATATTGTATGGTCAAATGGCAAGCAATTTGTAGGCCTAGGAAAAAAGGGGGCTTGGGGATCAAAAATCTTAAGATCCAGAATATTTGTTTGCTTTGCAAATGGTGGTGGAGATTGGAATCAGATGATGGTTTATGGCAACAACTGGTGAGGCATAAGTATAAAATTGTTCAAGGGGTTTGGTTCATTAAACCTAAACAAAATGACTCCCCTGTGTGGAAAGATTTGCTCAAGGTTAGGAAATTTTATTTGATGGGTAGGAAGATGTGTTTTCACAGTGGAAATGAGACTAGTTTCTGGTTTGATGCTTGGTTAGGAGACTCCCCTTTGTGTGAGATCTTTCCTGGTTTGTTGGAGATTTGTAACAACCAAAACCTCTCTGTTAGAGATATGCATGCTTCAGGGTGGGGCTTCTCCTTTAGAAGATGGCTGTCTCCTGAACTACAGATTCAGTTGAACAAATTAAGAAGTGCATTAAGCACTGTTGCCCTGGGTGGTGGGAGAGACACCCCAAAATGGAAATTTACTAAAAATGGAGTGTTCTCAGTCAAATCTCTGTATAATAAACTCTCTTCTGCTGGACCTGATAGATCCTTCAGACACCTGTGGAAAGCTAAAATTCCCCTTAAAATCAAAATATGGTTATGGTTGATTTGGCATAATGCAATTGCAACTAAAGATAATATGCTTAAAAGGAATTGGTCGGGCATTCCTGTTTGTAGATTCTGTCGTGATAATGAGTCTATAATGCACTTGTTTTTTGAATGCCCAGCAGCTAGTTTTGTTTGGAGTTCACTCTGCAAGGCCATTGGGGCCAGGGCTAGACCTGTTGGTTTTTCTCACTATTTTTGGTGGATTTCAAGTTTTTTCCCTGGCAAAACTAATTTGCATGTGATTGGGATTGTGGCTTTATGCTGGGCGATCTGGAAGCTGCGTAATCGTGCTTGTTTCGAAGGGAAACTAATATCGTATCCTGTTGAGATGGTTTGTTATATGAATGTTTTTCTTCGTTATTGGGCAGGATTACAAAATGATGCTGACAAGAGGTCGTTGATCGATGGGGCGGACAGTATCGAGGAAGTTGCTGTGAGGGCGTATGCAGCAACTTCGTCCAGGTCTTCGAGCAGGACAACAGTGAACCAGGTGGTGGATGAAGACGAAGGCGAGTCTGATTGATGATGTTGTGTTTGTGTTTCCGAGAGTGAGAAGTGATGGTGGATGATGCAGACAAACAGAAGAAGCTTAAGTTGTTGAGTGGCTGGGAAAACTTTGCCTTTTGCCTTTGGCTCGTGGCTTTACTGTCCTGTTGAACTATTTTTTCTTGGGGTGTCTCTCTCCCCCAAGCTTCTGTAATAGGGGCGCTAAAACTTTAACATTGTGTCCCGGTTGGTTGCTAGTCTTTCCTTTTCTTCTTTACCTTTCCCTGGTTTTGTTTTTCCTTGGCTCTGTAAGAACCTTGTTCTGTTATGCAATTAATGGAACCCGGCTCCTCTTGGGGAGGCCTATGTAAAAAAAATAAAAAAAAATGTGCCCACAGCGCAAACGGTGGATGCCCGCACTGATGACCGTGATCTGTTCGAAGATTCAAGGGGTGAGATGGACAGGAAAAGAGCATCACCTTGTTCGTGCGCTTTTCAGGAGTCACGATCATGTGTCAAGCATTTTATGTAGTATATTCGAGACAGTAACGTTTTACTATATGAGTGGGCTCCTTTTCAGTTTGGTTCCTTGTAATTTGTGGTTCATTTCCTTGCTATAACCTTGTATTCCATTGTACTGAAGTTTCTTTTGAACTACTAGTAAACAGTAACATCCCATTCCTTAGGTTGTATTTGGCACCATTTCTCTTTTTTAATCATACACAACGTAAGAGTTCTCTTGGAAGAAAACACACGCACAATTGTAGATGTGGGATAAGCATCCAAGCATGTCCAACAACGCTGTTAATATTTATTGTCGGGACCATGTCATGGGGCAGCGATATCATGGAATTGTCTTGAAATTATGATAATTAACCCAATTTATGAGGGAAATTCGACCCGAAAGCTACACAATGCTAGATTAATTATGGAAAAACCGGACAAAACCCAAAACTCATAGCCACGTTACTTTGCTAGAATTCGAGCACCACCAGACAAAGCAAACCCTCGACATTACACCCGTTAGTTTCCCGACGCCGACAAGAAATAATAAACTTACTTGACCTAGTTAACCAAAATAAAGACTTCGACTAAACCAATGGAACGAGTCTGTCTCGGTGTACGGTTTTGGTTGAACCAGCGACATTTGGGAAAAACAAGTTTTTGATATTGGCATCCATAGAAAAAATTCAATTCGTATATTTCTTGTAGTCTTCATTATTACTCAACTCTACATTCGCATCCAACAAAGACTACAATATTAATTTGATGTATTTTTTTCCAGTAGACCGACTTTTCTCGCGAAATTATTTAGCGATACTCGTTTGCGACATGTATATTACTTAAAGAAAAACATCTCAAACCTTTTTCAAAGATGCGTCTGGATCATCTTGCTACAAGTTCAGTACTCCCTCTGCTTCACAAAACAAGACATATAAATTTTGTCAAAAACCAATGTTGTCAAAGTTTGACCAGGTTTCTAGATACAAATATAAATATCTACAGTACCAAATCAATAGAACTACCACAAAATATATTTTCATGGTGTACTTACCAAATATTATAAATGTTGATATCATTTGTCAAATTTTTGTAAACCCTAACAAGTTTTGACCTTTGACCAAATTTATAGGCTTTATTTTAAGAAGAAAGGAAGTTTACATTGTGTGCATTCGTTGCAAGTAAGATCAACTATACATGTTCAACCGGAAACCATGATAGTAATTTAGACATACCACCTTCTTCCCATCTTGGCACCCACCTCGGCGGTGCGCGACATGATCATGAGGTGGTTTTGGCTCGCCCCGGTGGTGCGGCATGATCCCATCCCAGCGGCGGTTTGGTGACTCCCATTTGGCATGGAGGAAGGCAGTCAGAAGGGTCCAGTGTCCAGCTGGTGATGGGTGCAAGGATGCCTACGGAAGTTTGTTTTTCCCTCGACGGAAGCATCGACGGAGGCACATGTGGGCTCCATTTAACTCATTGGAGGTGATGCGGGGCAGTTCTCGTCAACTTTCCGATGTGAGGGAATCCCAAAACTTCCCCGTTGGAAGATCATCTTTCGGATCATACATTGGATGGAGGGATAAATGTTTGGTATCAGTTACTGGGCGCAGGGCTCCGTGTGATCCTCCAGGTGCAAAAGATAGAACAATGTGGCACGTCGACGGCCATCCTTGCAAAGTCATTGTGTTGATCCCTGTTCTGAATATGGGTTGGCGGAAGACGGCGGCAACTACTTCTAGAATGCGCGCACCGAATGCCGGATGGACATGTTCATGCTCCCGGCTCACGGTTGGGCAGCCTAGTGAGGTTTATAAATTTACATGCTCAGGCTTTGGTGTTAGGTTAGGGCAATGGCCCAAATCTTTTAGGTTAGTTTTGAGTTGGTCAATGTTTTTATTTGTAAGTGTCATTTTGATGCAAAGCAGGACATCCGGCAAAGGGTGCGAATCAGATACTGAAACAGACCTGCCGCTTTGAGAGCCGTTTCGGGGCTTCCCAGGGCGCCCCTCGCTTCCCTCTGGCGGCGTTGCCGCTCGGCGTGGTTGCGATGGCGTTGCTTGGCCTGTGAATAGTATTTGTAGTTGCCGTTTAGCCGTTGTGCTTGATTTCGTCGCAATGGCGCTTGATTGGCCTCCCGTGAATCACAGCGACACGGGAACCGGTCTGCTTCTTTCTTGCAGCTCAAATCCATGGAGGATTTCTTGCACGAGAGAAGATGGACAAGATCGATGCAATAAATTCGCTTGCCCTACCTTCCACTCTACGAATCGGATGAAGAGGTGCGTCCGTTTTCCTCTGGCCGGCCGTGGCAGCGAGGAGGGGCGAACTTCCTGCCTCTCTTCTTCTCGATTGATGGAGTGGCTTCTGCTGCAATCTGGAGCTCATCACGCGAGGGTGATGTTCATCGTCGCGACTCAAGGCCAAGAAGGTGGCCAATTTTCAACCTCCGTGTCGGAGGCCTTCTCGATCCAGCGCCGGAGCTCGGCTGCTCGATGCCTCCAAGTCGTGCGTCCCCGGAGGTGTCGTGTTTGCCGGCGTCTGCGATCTCACGCCGGAAGGGAGAGACCGAGTGGCTCAACGTGCTCCGATCTCGGTGCTTCGTGCGCCTGGAGATCGCCGGCGTTTGGTGGCGGAGGCGCCTATGAATTTGATCGCTTTTTATCTTTTTTTTCCTAGGGTGTTTTATGTAAAAGTACAGGCCTTATCTTCGAATTTTATGTCTTCCAGGGCAAGTGACGATAAGGGCCTTTGTGCAATTTGTACCTGCCACGTGGTTCGTTGAATGTAGCACCGGGGTCGTTGACCCCAACCTTTGTACAAAAAAAAATTGATGCAAAGCCCCGCATTTATCCTCTTTTTGGAAAAAAAAAACACAAGAATCCAAATTGTAGAAATTAGTGTTTTCACAAAAAATCATACATCACTGTGGACTGTCGAGACAACTTCAGCACGTGCGGACAACCATCCATCACATAAGTCCCTTCACACCACGCACTGCCAGGCTCCGCAAGTTTGGGCCAATAGCTCCTGTGCGACGGGTTTCAGTTGAATTGGAAGGAATGCGACGTTTTTCGACGAAATAGCCTACGTGCGACGGATTGGAGGGAGAAAATAGCTCACGGGCGAACAGGCATTAAAACCTTAGTCAATTAGTTCCATTTGCGTTAAGACATGTCATAACTAATTTGCCCCCAAATTAATTAGCACCGCATCCCCTCAAAGTGCTCGCGCTCGAACTGAACTGTCCTGCCCGCGCTTTTTTCTACAACTCTGGCGGCGGCGGCGGCGGCGGAGCCCCCTTCTCGGCGGCAGCGGATCCGCTCCCCTTTCGGCGGCGGCGGCCATGGTGGTGAGTGAATAGTATAGGCAAGCATCTAGTCCCAATTTCATGTGCCTGTATGTAGATCTGAGCTCTGTTTTGCTTGTTCAAGCCGATAGAAGGTGAGAGGTGGCGGCGCGGTGAGAGGAGCCCGTGGTCAGGTCGAGAAGGAGCTGCCAGATTCAGCTTCGAACAGGTAATGCGGCCCCTCCCGCCCTTTTGTTCATGCGATCCTTTCTCTGTCTGACACTGCCGCATATAATAGAGGGGATGCTGCTGAAACCTTCGAATTTGTAATCAATTTCTTTCCATCGACGGCAAAATTAGTTGATGGTAGCATTCAGAGTATCCAGAGAGACACAACTGTGAAATGGGAGGTTGATTGTGCAGAGATTGATCCCAATGAGCTACGTGAGATGGAAGAGAATGCAGTTAGGAAATTAGTGAAAAAAATTGGGGAAACAGTGCTTTGGGGTCCAGATCAAGAGGTTTCAGTATTGCGGTACGATGATTTCAAAGAAGAGTATGTCAGAATTGAAGATGGTGAAGATATTGTTGATGAAATCGATAGGCAAGAGGGCTGGGCAAACCTCAGGGCTGAATTTTTTGCTGAGCTCGTTGATCTGAATGTTGGCTCGAAGGTGGGTTATGTGCCGTCACAGTTGGCTATGCAGGATGCAGATGCTGATTGGGCTTCACAGAGGCATATCGTTCCCATTTTTACTGATCTGACAGTAATAAACGATGGGGCTAATGTAGATGCAGAAGAGGGAAATGTTGCTGTTGTTGATTGGAATGCAGTTGAGTTGGAGGAGCCTACTGATTTGGTCATTGCACCAATTGCTGACACTGAGATGGCCAAACTATTTGGCATTCCAGTCGATGACAGAGATGAGGAGGAGAGGGATGAAGCTAATACAAGTGATAACGATGACAGAGAGTTGAGTGATGTAGATGAACAGTTGATGGAAGATGCTGCAGATGATGTAGATGATGCAAATGATGAAGAGCTGGTGCATGTGTATGACAAGGAGAACCCTGTCATTCAAGTGGGGAAGTTGTGGCCAAACATGGAAGAGTTCAGGTTGTCTTTCAAGACTTATGCAGTCAGACATCAGTTTGATGCCAAGACAGTTTGGACTGATCGAAAGAAGTTTTATGCTAAGTGCAGAGGTTTTGATGGTAGTGGTAAGAAGGCTTGCAAGTGGTACATATCTGCTAGACTGCAGCCTGATGGAAGTACTGTTAGAGTTAACCAAATCCCTTATAAGCATACTTGTCTGACAAGTTCATAGAAAAAATCAAGCATGACATCACAGATTTGGGTTGCAGAAAAGATAACTCCAATTTTGGCCAGAACACCCAACACTACTGCCAAAAGACTCCAAGTAGACTTGGAAAAGTTATACCCCATTAAACTGGCTTATACCACAGTGTGGAAGGCTAAACAAAGAGCAATGAAGCATTTGTATGGTGATTGGGCAAACACATTTAGGCTGCTTTACAATTTCAAAGCAGAGGTGGAGAAAAGGTCACCTGGCAGTGTTGTCGAGATAGATACCGAGGTATCAGAGGATGGCAAGGTTTATTTCTCCAAATTCTTTATGGCTTTAAAGCCTTGTATCGATGGCTTCAAAGCAGGATGTCGTCCATATTTGAGCATAGACTCATCATTTTTGACAGGCAAGTGGAATGGTCAGTTAGCAGCATGTAATGCTCTAGATGGACATAACTGGATGTTTCCAGTTGCTGTTGGCTTGTTTCAGTCAGAGACAGAAGCTTCATGGACATGGTTCATGATGCAGTTGAAAAGATGCTTAGGGCCAGTGTCACCTTTGGCAGTACACACAGATGCATGCAAAGGTTTGGAAAATGCAGTTAAAAATGTGTTCCCACATGCTGAGCAAAGGGAGTGCTTCGGCCATTTGTGGATGAATTTGATTAAAAAATTTAGAGGAGATGAATTTGGGAGGATGTGGCCAGCAGCAAGATCTTACACTAAACAGACACATTCATATCATCTTAATAAGGTTATGGCAACATGTGAGGAGTTTGGTACATGGTTGAACACCTACCATTCTTTATTATGGTACAGGTCTGGATTCAACACTGCCATCGAGTGTGATCATATCAACAACAATTTGGCAGAAAGTTTCAACAACAAGGTGAAGCAACTAAAAGATTTGCCTGTGCATGACATGGTTGATCAAATCAGGATCATGCTCATGCGGCTGTGGGAATTGAGAAAAAAGATTGGTGATTGTTTGCAAGGTGATAAACTTCCAGCAGTGGTGCAACAGGTGGTCAACAGAAGCAGAGGTCTTACACATTTGTCTGTTGAAAAATCATCGTTGTGGGGTGCTGAAGTTAGAGATAACAAGACTGGAAGAAGGCATGTTGTTAACACAGAATTGCATGATTGCAGTTGCCTAGAGTGGCAGGCCACTGGTAAACCATGTGATCATGCAATTCTTTTCTTAGCTGGCCAGCACAAGAAAAATATGCATCCATATTTGCATGACTATTATTCAGTAGCAAAATTCAAAGCTGCATATGCAACTCCAATTCCACCTCTTACAGATCAGAAGCAGTGGCCAGAAGTGCCTCTTGAATTTTCCATGTGTCCTCCTCTAGTAAAAAGAAAGGCAGGCAGACCTAAACAGAGTAGATTCAAAGCATGGTTCGAAAAAGGTGGGAGTAGTAAGAAGGGCAAAAAGGACAAGAAAGATGAAAAGCCAAAAAGGGCTCAAAAGGGTAACAAAAACAGATGCAAGAGGTGCCAAACACTGGGGCACAGAGAGGGATCTAGGCTATGCATTTTCTCTCCTCCTAAACTCAGAAAGTATGTGCTTGTTTATTTGTGTTTGTTCATATTTTAGTTTTTTTTTCAATTATAAAAATGTGGCATTCTTTCTTGTTTTCAGGAGGAAGTTTCCAAGTCAGCCTATTGTTGTTGAACAGTGTTGGCCAACAAAAAGAGCAAGAGTCAGTGGCAGCAGAAGGAAATCAAGTCAGTGGCTAGAACAATTTGGTGCTCAAACTGAATTTGAAACTGCTGGTGTCACTGGAACTGAAGAAATTGCAGTCGAGACTGTCGAAACTGCTGTTTCTGAAACTGTTGTCACTGTCGAAACTGAACCTGAAGCTGCTGTCGAAACTGAACCACAAACGGAAGCTGAAGCTGCTGTTGTCACTGTCGAAACTGAAGTTGTGCACAGTGTCGAAACTGAATCTGCTATCCCCGAGTTTCATGAGGTGGTATCATCGTGTCCCCGAGTCCAGTGAAAAAAACCAAGATGATGAGTGAACTTGTGTGCGTAGTAGAACCAAAAAAACCAAATGGTAAGGCGAAGAAGGGTACACGTCGTGGTCGGAAGAGATAGAACTGTTGATCATTTCAAATTTATGGCATGTAATAACATTTGTTGGGCACATGTTTCCATCAAAAATTATTTGGTTATTGTTTGGCATGTACCGGGAACTTATTTGGCATGTAATAATATTTGATGACAAATTCAAATTTAGGTTCAAATTCAAATTTTGACTCAAGTTGAACTTATTTGGCATGTAATAATATTTTGATGTTTCAATGCTACCTCAACTCAAATGTGATTTTTATCTGATCATTCTGAGCTCTTTTGTTAAGTTAGACTCATAGTCATGAAAAATGTGTTTCAAACGGCCTCATAAGCTAGGGTAAACGCCCCCCTTTCTAAGAGGGTTGTTTTTTGCATCTTCTCTAAATCATCCAAATAAAATTCCCACACCTCTCTCGTACCTATATAGTGTAAATATGAAGTCTCATTATTTTTTGAATTAATTTTGTATTTTATTCTTTTATTTTTTCTGAAATCATTATTTAATTAAAAAACACATATTTTGAATCTTATTTATATTTATTTTTGGTTCCTACACGACATAATAATACTATGTGCTCAAGTTTTCTTAAAATCCATAATAAAACATATACATATTTACTTATGATCTAAAACACACAACATTTGCTCTTTGAAATCCATAGTACATGTACAAGAATCTCATATTCTCAAAGGCATTTTCATGTAATTGTACATAAACCATGTTTATAATTTTTTTTGGTTTCTATACAACATCATACGACTATGGGCGAAAGCATTTATTTTTTTGATTTTTTTGAATTAGTTATGATCTAGAACACACCAACTTCGATCTTCGAAATCCATACTACTCTGTACAAGTTTCCCATATTCTTGAAGACATTTTCATGCAATTCTATATAAACCATGGTTATATTTTTTTTGGTTTGTATGCAACATAATAAGACTATGGGCCAAAAGCATTTCTTTTTTTGATTTTTTTTAAATTATTTGTGCTCATTTTAAAAAAAGTCAACGTTTTCACAAAAACGTTGACCGACTCAAAATCAAAGTTTTTAATTTTTTTTGATTTGTATGCAACATAATAAGACTAAGGGCCAAAAGCATTTCTTTTTTTGAATTTTTTTGAATTACTTATGTTCAACCCTAGCTCATTTTGTCAATATCGTCAACGTGTGATTTTTGGTTTTAACATTTGGATGTAACAATTTCGCCATTTTTATAGCAACCTAGTTGCATAAGTAGACCATGTGCGCTGGCTGTACATAGTTTTGATTTTTTTTGAATTAGTTATGCTCAACCCTAGCTCATTCCATCAATAGCATGAATTGTATGAATATTTTTCATTGCATCGTGGATCTAACAAGAATACAATTTTTTATAGCAACATAGTTACATAAATAGAGAGTGAGCGAAAGCCGTTTATTTTTTTGATTTTTTTTAAATTAGTTATGTCAAACCCTAGCTCACTGAAACCCTAAACCCCGGAAACCCCATAACCCCGGAAACCCCAAAACCCCGGAAACCCCAGCTAAACCCTAGCTCACTGACGCCACCGTGTGCACGTGACGCACGCCCCGATCCGCGTGTGCGCTCGTTCTAGATGCTGATTGGCTCGTTGTGCATGGATGGATTCGTGCGCGCTGAGTGGCTGGGGTTTGGATCGGCTCGTCTATTCGATCTAGACCGTTCAACAATATCCGGCGCCTGACGTTGGTTCGGTGCATGGAACTGGCGTACGAACGTGTTCCCTAGTGTGTTTCTCCGTTCCGTGTGTGATCGGGGCCGCCTGCCCGTTGCATGCATGCATACGCGTCGCATCTAAGCTATTAACACACTGAACGCGGTGATCCACGCAGTCTGACTAGCGTGCTCCAGTGATCGACGAGACACCTCTTGACCCAGTAGAGAAACGCGGGCACGCGAACGAAGGGACGCATCCATTAATGTCTTACCTTCTATTTAATCCCTCCTCTAACCTTCATCTTCCTCACGCCATTCTCCACTCGCATCACATCCAAGCAAGCCACCGAGCAAAGCACGCACCACATTCAAGCAAAAGCAATGCAGTTCACCGGCCAGACCTTCCTCGCGCCAAGGACCGTGTGGGAGAGGCAGTACCCGCAGGGGTCGTCGTCGAGGACCAGCTCCGCGTCTGGGCCATGTCTCGCTGGCGCGGTGCAAAGGAGCTGGTGGAGGTCTTCCTTGGCGCCCTCTATCGCCACATGCCTCCGGGCACTCCGCCCATGTTCACCGTCGACGAAGCCCGCCCGGGAGGAACGGGCATTCTTGTCCGCTTCCGCAACCCCTACGATGCGTACCACCTCCTTGGTCGTGTCTGGTACGGGGGGTGCGAGTTCATCTGCTTCACGGGGTACAACTTCTTCACCGACCTCGACAGCCTCTGGCCCAGCCGCACCGCGATGCACACCCTCCCCTACAGGGTGCCGGCCGCCGACGACGAGGAGTGAAGACGGTGCTCTCCCCTCCATCTCGATGGTGCTCTCATGGCGGTGATCTAGGCTTCGTGTCGTTCGAGTTTCTACCGTTTTTTTTTCTTTTTCTTTTTCTTTTTATCTATGTTTAGTTGGGCCCGTGCCCGTGTCGTTCACTAGTATATGTAACCGTGCTACTACTAATATATGTCGTTTACTAGTATATGTCGTTTGCTACCAATTGTCCCTCATTTTACTTATGATCAGAGTGTGTTACTTCGAGCGTCCGTTAATTCATAAAACGAATGCATGCAACTAGTAACAAATATATTCGGTGAACAATGCATGCAACTCTTTTATGAAGTAAATAATACAAAAATGAAAATCCAATTATTTGGGCCTACAAAAATGAAAACGAACCCAAGACATGGAAAACAAGTAAAACAATTGTTTTTACAAAATATTTCGGTGAACAATGCATGCAACTCATAACAAAATATTTATGAAGTAAATACTACAAGAATGAAAACGAATCCAATTATTTGGGCCTACAAAAATGAAAACGAACCCAAGACATGCAAAACAAGTAAAACAATTTTTTTTACAAAATACTACCTCCGTTCCAAAATGTAAGCCTTTTTAGAAAGCTAAACTAGTTTGCTAAAAAGGCTTACATTTTGGAACGGAGGGAGTATTCGGTGAACAATGCATGCAACTCTTAACAAAATATTTATGAAGTACATAATACAAAAATGCAAACGAATCCAATTATTTGGGCCTACAAAAACGAAAACGAACCCAAGACATGCAAAACAATTGTTTTTACAAATTAAAATAAGTCAAATCTAGGCAGGTGGGTTTGTTTTCTCTTTGGGCCTAATTGTTGGCCCAACTACACTCTTTCGGTCTTTCTTCAACTACTCTTACGGCATGAGAACGAATAAGTTTTTTTCTACTGAAACTGAACTTTGGTGACTGCACTGAAACTGAACTTCAACTGAACATCGAAGGGCATATTCAAATTTAACATCAGACACTTCACTGAAACTAGCACGGCGCACAGATTGCTACCTCTGCATAGCTAACTCAAGTAAAATCTAGATTAATCTAGTCCATTCTAACGACGGATGAACAAGAGGTAAACAAAAAACAGAGCAATGATACAAGAATAGAATGCTCCTGACATGAGATTCGCTTGCTTCTGCAAATCCACCATTTGCTTTAAAAACTTCTTGATCTTCTTCAATTCCTCGTTTACTTCGGCCTCCACGGGCAGTCCAGCAATAGGGCGCGTGATCCTCGCCGCCGGCCCTCCTCTGCCCGAGCTGACATCGGGAGCAAACCCACCTAGATTTGGATCTTCAATGTCGCCCTCAAATTCAAGCCTAGCAACGTACTGATCGATCCACTCAAAGTGCGAACATTTCTTCAGCATCTGTAACAGTAGACATGAATCTAGATCCCAAAACCGAGGAGAAAAAAACGCGAATTGGAATGCCAAATACTCCTATCATCTCTCTCCTCCTCATCTCAGTTTTAAGATCTTACCTTGCCATCCCGTCCCATCATGGGAATGCTCAAACAGGACAAAATGGCGCCCGAGATTTCCATTCTCGTCAGTTTTACTGACCCTCCGCTTCAGAGCCTCTGGCCGTGGGCAGTCCGGGCACCTTGTCATCGGAACTGCACCGTACTCTGGCCATCTTGACTGCGTGGCGGAGGAGCTGGACATCCCGTGCGCTGTCGCCGGAGACGAGGAAGAATGGGGAAAGGGAAAGAAATGGCACAGACACCAGCTCGGGCACGGGCGCAGCCCTGTTTTAGATTCACTGTCGTGGGTCCCGCGTTGCTGAGGTGGATAAGTTGTGGGGCACAGGCGCATCTCTGTTTTTGAATCGTGAGGTGGGTCCCACGCTGCTGAGGTGGATAAGTTGTGGGGCACAGACGCATCTCTGTTTTTGAATCGTGAGGTGGGTCCCACGCTGCTGAGGTGGATAAGTTGTGGGTCCAAGCGTCGCATAACCCTAACAGCTAACCGATCAGCTCCGCTTAAGAACCATGTTGGCCGTAAGCTATTTTCTTCTTCCAATCCGTCGCACGTAGGCTATTTTATCGAAAAACGTCGCATTCCTTCCAATTCAACTGAAACCTGTCGCACAGGAGCTATTGGCCCCCGCAAGTTTTGCGACGCAAAACGAGTGGCAGCAGCCAGGCAACCGGTAGACTTTACAATCCAATCTTCTGTTGGTCTTCTTTCTTTCTCCGGCTTTCCGCCGCATTCTCTATGCACATAGTACTATACTACTCTACTCTGGGCAATCGCGTCTTAAAGAAGCACTTGAAAAGTTTGGTTTGTGCACCAACGAGGGGACAATCGACGGCCCTGCTGACGAAATTCGCTATTGCTAATTTATGGTACTGTGTTGGCGTCGAAAAGAACCAATTAAAAAGTGGCAATTTCCACAGAAGATTAATTAGCATGTGAAGCAAGTGCGCCTTGGAACGATTCCTCTCATACCGGTGATGCATGCCGCATACTCGAATGCATGTAACATCCTCGAATGTGCATCCAACATCACTATGCGATCACTATATATACGAGTGGCCACACATGGAACGTCTTACCCCATCCATCTTACCCTAGATTAATCTGTTAATTCATCAAAGAAGAGGGAGACGTTCTTCAGCGTGTTCGTGATGGCGAGAGGATTTGCTGTTGTGCCGCTAATGTTCCTGATGATCGTTGTCCTGGCGTTCTTCAGCGTGTCCGTCGCTGCGGCCAGGCCGCTCGGCTGCGACGTGCGGGAGCCTGCAGTGGAGGCTGTCCCTGGCGGCAACGGTACGATGGTGCAGCTTCTCCGGCAAATGTACCTGCAGCGGCTGGACGCTGGCCCCTCTTGCGGCACCCACAGCGCAAACGCTGGCTGCCCGCACGGACCATAATCTGTTCATAGACGAGATGAACAGGAAAAGAGTACGAATTTGGTCCTCTACTTTTCTAGATCATGATTTGTCTCCGCCAGGGGATCAGCTGGTTCTATATATTGTAATTTTGTGGTTCTTTCTTGGCTAAATAAACGTTTATTTCATTCTACTCAATTTTTTTCAACTAATTAACAATAACTTCACATCCCCTATATATGTTGGTATTGGCCATTGTCCATTAATCGTGTAGTCGTGCAGAACAACATAATCAGAGGTGGAGCTACATGTACTTCAGCAGGGGCCGCCGCCCCCAGCCCATTAACTGTGTAGGCTAAAAACCCGTGAATAGTGCTTAAGGCTTTAATATATACTCCCTGCCTTCAACAATAGATGACTACTATTTGTCTAGATATGGATGTATTTACTAGATATGGATGTATTATTAATTTGTGAAAGCATGTCCATGTAAGGAGTTTAACATCTTGAGGCAAATCATAACAATTGGCTCTCCAACATTTGGGATATCACTTATCGATCGGCCCAAGATAAGAAATAAATCGGCTGATCAGCCGAATCGATTTACCGGTCGACAATTTATCGGCCAATTTTCTTGTAAATCTAAGATTTCAGCACTAAAACATCTAAAATATGTTATACAAATTTATCATATCAGCACTAAAATTTCTAAAATACAATATATATATATAGAGAGAGATATATATTATATTCGATAATATTAAAAAAAATGATGGATATCATTAATCACATGTTATAGGGTTGGAAAATCACTGCATATTGGATGATAAATCATTTGTCATACGGACAACATCACAAATCTCTATGCAACATGTTTGGCCCAGATAACGGCCAGCTAGACCCGAGTTCCAAATTGAATTTATGTGCCATCAATCAGCATATAGGAATAAAAAACAATAAGTATCGTGGCATATTGTAACATCCCAAGTATGAAAAACAACCCTAGAATGTTTGCTTTTTGTTTAAATTTAGTTTGCATCATTTCCATCATGAGTTTTGCATTTGTTTTCATTTGTTTTTCCATTTGAATTTCAAACCAAATTTCAAATCCTTGTTTCATACTTGTTCTGTTACGATTTTTCAAATGAAACTTTCAATTTAAACCATTCAATTGCTTCCAATAAATTAGAATTTCCAAAGTATTAACTTGCCTAATTTTCAACATTCCAATTATTGCAAAATTCAATCAAATCCATTTGAATTTCAAACAGCAACAAAATCTAAAAATTTTGGAAAACAAAAAGCTGCACAACTGGGCTTTTGTAATAAATAACTAATAAAAATTATCACCAAAAATTTTTCATCCCCAAAACCCCTTCTTTTCTTACCTTTTTCTTTTCTGCAAAAAAAAACAGAGAGAAAAAAAAATAAAAATCGGGCTGGGGGAGGCAGACCAGGCCAGCCAGCAGGGCCAGCCCAGCCCAACCTCCACCCCAGCCAGCGCGCAGCGCGGCCCGCGGCCCCTTCTATCTCCTCCGTACGGCGCTCGTCACCTGACGACAGCAGGGCGCACCACCACGCCCTCTACCTGCTCCCATCCCTCCTCCTTTTCTACCCCGAGGGCACCCAAACCCTAGCCATTCCCCTCTCTTCCTTCCCTGCGCCGCCACCTCCATTTCTTCCCCTCGTTTCCCCTCCGTTTCTTCTCTGAATTTTTCCTGAAACTTCCGACGAGCAGCCATGGCCGGAGATTGATGGGGTTGGTGTAGGGGTGTTGGTCGTCGTCGAGTCCCCGCGGGCACGGGAACGGGACCGGGGTAGTCCCCTCTCCCTCCTCGCTTCCTCGACAGGGCCTGGGAGGCCTCGGATCGCCGCGCTCGCTTCCGTCCACGTCGCCGGTCACCGTCACCTCGTCGGGCCTCCTTGTTCTTCTACTCCCCACGGTGAGCACGTCACCTCCTTCCCCTCTCTCTTACCTCTGCCCGTTGCGCACGCGTACCCACCCTGCACACGACCACGAGCAGCGGCAGTAGCGTCAGATCATCACCGGCGATCACCGTTCGATCCCTCCGCCGTCAGGTTCAGAAAGACTGAACCTTTTTGTTCAGTTTCAGTTAAGCTGCGAGATCCACCTCAAAACCACACGGATCCCTCTCCTATCACCACCGTCGAGCTAGCCCAGTGGCAAGATCCAACGGCGCGCAGCGCGAGGGCGCGGGTTCGATCCCCCGTCGCGGGATTAAATCCCACATTTTGCCTCGCTTTGCCACGCACGCCTTCTGGCCCCACCTGCCATTGGCAGTGGATGCCACGCAAGCGCACACATGCACTGCCACGCAGGCAAGAGCTGGGTGCTGGCCCACTGCCAGTGACCCAGGGGTTGCTCTGCCTGCGTAGAAAAGGTTCCAGGGCCTTTTCTGGAATTTCTTTTTCGCACCTAAGCCCCTGGAACAATTTTAACACTTTTAAAAATCACAGAATAGCCCCTGCAATTCAAATTCATATATCTTTTGCAAATCAAATCCAAATTTAATAAATAAAATATGTTTTCCATACCAAATTTAATTCTCTACATGTTTAAACCAATTGTATACTGTTTTGAACATTTCAAATGGTTTCAAAAATTCAAATTCAAATAACTCATTCAAATTTGGTCAAATTCATAACTAATTCAAATTTAATTCAAATGGCACCTATAAATTATGTTTTCCATGCAAAATTGAACAAGCTTTCCAAATATAAACTTTGTTTCCTGTTTTGAATAATTAAAATTGCTCAAATAATTCAAATCTTGTTTAAACCACTTAAAATTGCTAAATTAATAACTTGGTCAAACTAAATTCTTTTTGAACATATAAAATATGTTTTCAAAACAGAAAAGTATAATCTTTTCAAATATGAATTATATTTAATGTTTTGAACAAATAAAAATTCAAATAATTTTATACTTGAATTAAATTCATTTAAATCTTGTTTAAACTTGTTTAATTCATAACTAATTCATTTTAACTCCTTTTTCAACAAATGAAATATGTATTCCATCTAAAATTTTGTGTTCTTTCCAAATATAAAGTTGGTTATCTATTTTGAACAATTAAAATTGGTGAAAACATCAAATGCTTGTGTAACTCATTTAAGAAGCCAATTTTTCATAACTTAATAAATAAAATTCCAAACATGGTAAACAACATTTCAAATTGAATCTATTGTTGTTTTCTTATTGTTTTCTTCATCCATGCATCATTCTAATCAACTTTCACATGATGGTTAGTTGTAGATCAATCTTAATTCATGGGCTCTTCCATATGCAATCCAAATTGCCTATGGGCCCATTTAATTATGTTACCATGTCAACTAGCTTATCTTGATGCATCAATTAAATTGCCATGCATCATCCCATGATTGTGCATTATGCCATGTTATTGATTGTTTGTCTCTCTGCGTTGTTTGTTTGCTTCTTCTCGAATAGACGACGACGTTGAGACAGACGAGGTTTACGACACTACTTCAGAGGAGTTAGCCCAGTACCAGGCTACTGAGTTTGCAGGCAAGTATTCACTCACCTGAACCATTGTGTTCTTTCCACACTGGATACCGATACTTTCCGTTGTCTATCCTGCTAGCCTTAAGATTCGTTTCTTGTGTTCCGATCCTATCACATGTTATCCTGTAACCCTGATATAGCCTATCCTCCACACCTATACCCTGTTGCTTGTTGCCCGAGTCTTACTAGCATGCTTAGGGTTGTTTATGCTCGAGTCTGATGTCTGTTATTTATGTTACCTTATTTATTATGTTCTGGGGCTCGATGTTAAACAACAACCTGTTAATGTTTGAGGTAATGCTAATTTGATGATAACGCACCGGCAGGAGGCCGGGTATGGTTTTGAGGCCTGCTTGTGTCGAACTCAGGAAAAGTTCTTGTCCTCTAGATCCATGATGAGCGCGCTAACCGCATGTGGGAAGCGTGTATGGGCGCCCCCCTCAACTTTGATTCGATTCGCATCTCGTCCAAATCGCCTCATTTAGTTCGGGTTTTCTATTTGCCGCATGCATATGCAGGTGCGAACCCTTGGCGCCAGGGTGGTAACTTTTGTAGTCGGCATTTAGGGAGACACGTTCTTAGAGTGCTATGAGGGTCCCCTTTTCTTCGTGGGGCTTGATTAGCTGTGCGCTCAACTGCACGGGGTTCTTTGGGCTTGATGCGAAGAAGAGTTGGGTTGTGTTGAGTACCTCGCTTGGTGGGTTGATCCCCCGTCTGGCGGGATATTCTTACGTGTACGGCCAAATTGGTGCATCCCTGCAGGGTTAAATCTTCTCGAGAAGCCGTGTTGTCCGCGGTTATGGATGACTTGGTGATAGGACTGGCTAACAAGGATTAGACAACTTACACCTAATCAATAATAAGTTGACTAGTAATAGGCTTATTGACACACTAACTTGAACCATCATTGATCCAACTGTGTGGGTTATACTCGGATTGCTTCTTTGGATAAGGGGCGAGATCCAGGATGGGTTTGTTTGAGGTTAGTGGTAGCTGGTTCCGATACGTTATCTTATCCCCTTTCTTTTAGCCGGATGTTGTAGCGTGTCTCTGTAGTTGGTTAGGGCAGCCCGATGCCGCACCTTTGTATCACCTATCTTCCGTTGAACCCAAAGCATATGTACTTGGTGTTGCCGGGTACAGTTTGGTATCTTGTGCGTCTTGCTTGCCAGTACTCGTCTGTACTGACCCCTTTGGGGCTGCGTGTTCTGCAGACTACGTTTCAGAGGATCCCCATGGTGGCTACTACGTGGAGTATGACGAGGCTGCTGACGAGTAGATAGCGGACCCGGGCAGGATCCGAGACTTCGTGGATGGGCTCCGTTCTTTTCGTTTCTGGCCTCTTAGGCCTATTTGGATCTTGTCTGTACTCAGACACTTTGGATGCTTCCGCTGTGATGTAATGATGACTTGTTGGGACATGTGTCCTCTGGATGATTGTATTTGCTATCTCTGCTCTAGTGAGAGCTATTTGCCACTTATTTCTATTTCTTTGTGTCTTAGAGATTTGTTGTGATATCACTTGTTCAAATGCCGTTGACGTACCATGTGTGTATGTTATGAAGTACGTCAATGGAAGTAGTCGGATTTCTATGGGATGGTTTACGCAGACGATGAATAGTAGAGGTTGGTTGTCACACGTTTACGTGTTGTCCTACTCATATTGAGATGCGGGTGCCGGTAAGCCCCGTAAGCCAATCATCTACTGTTTAGCGGGCTGTGAGTATCCTCTAGAAGTCCGGGTGCAACACATATGAAAATTAGAGGCAGGCATAATCATAAAATATACGTAGAAGCATGCAAAGTTAACAAGAACACATATATAGTGGTTGCAAATATAGACCTAACTTCATCAGCACTACTAAATATGATCTTGGGAAGCGAGGAATATTTACATGTTACAATGATGTATATATATAAGTAACCGTATAGCACTAAAGAAATAAAGTAATATTTGAGGGGATGTAGAAGCAACAAAAAACATTATTCACAACATAACTTAATCGATGTAGAAGAATACAAATTTTAAAGTATAATAATTCATTAATTGGTTGCCATCAGAAAAAAAATAACTATATGTAAAGTCGCCTTCATCATCCTCACTGAGAAAGCATTTTTCACATGAATATCATTGTCACCATCATATGAAACAATGGAGAAAACAATATTAGATGTAACCTTAGAAATCCTAGCATGCAACCAAAAAACTAAAATTTACAACAGATCACCACACATGGGTCATATGCACCTTCTATTCCGCAAATTCTAAATGTATACATGGATTGGAAGACCAAAAATACAAATGAAAGTAAAAGTTGGGACCTAGTTCAATGTTATTACCTAGATGGCCACGATGAGCCACCTTTAGTTTTAGGAAGAATCGAACGATCACTGCTTTGGCCGGATCCTATCCTTGATGGCCAGGTTAAGCCACTTCCAGCACCTGCTAACATCGTCCGCTGGTTAATCCAGAGATGATACGACACACTGGAGAATCATGAGTGTCGGCTTTGTGGGAGAGAAGATACGAGGTGTTTGAGCAGTAACAGGGGAAGCAACGGCACAGTGGTGTGAATGATGTAGACCTAGGTGCACGAAGCGATGCATGGGAGGGAGGGTAGCTATGTCGTGGCGGCGGAAGAAGATCGAGATGAGGAGGACGACCACGATGAAGTGGGAGAGAAGCCGAGGGAAGGGACTGAACCTGGCGTCCCTTGAGAGCCTGCCAGTGGTAGGATGGATAGGTGGGTGGTTATACCCCAAGCCCACCCGAGTTCAAACCCCATATTTTTTACAGTATTCTTTCTCATTTAGGCGGAATATTCTTTAGTGGGAAGCATTCCCATTGATAGTGAGGTGTGTGTGGTGAGTTCATCAATTTCAAGACTCAACCTGCAGACTTATGTGGAAACTATCATGCAACGTTGTTTGAAAGGATCTCCAACCACAAGGTGCAAGTCCACTTCAGCGCCTCGTCGGACTCCTCCGTCGGTCGGGAAGGTTTGTGTAAACATGGATGCATCGATCTTTAAACAGGAGAATCGGATGGGGTGGGGTGCAATGGTGAGGATCATGCAAGTTATCTTCTGCTAGCCTTCAATGAAGGCATCGATCGAAGGCATGCTAGAGCCCGAACTTGCTGAAGCCATTGCTACTTGGCTAGCTATGATGGTTACTTGAGAAAATGGCTTTGTTGACATGATACTCGTGCCGGACAGCCTTGCTGTAATCAAGAAGATCCTCTGCACGGAGAGGGGTCTATCCATGATCGTACCTGTGGTGAGTGACATCAAACAACTCGCATCAGGGTTCTCCACGCGCAGTTTCAGGCATTCTAGTCGAAAACTTAATATTGCAGCACGCCATTTCGCCTGCTGTAGTAAGCTTTCACATGGTAATCTCTCTTTTGATGTTGTGGCGGAGTGTATGTGGGATGAACTCTGTAACGATATGCCTTGATCAACAAAGTTGTAACATTCTCTCTCAAAAAAAAAGACTCAACCTCCACGGTCAGTCCTTAAAAAAAACCTCCACTGTCAGTCTCTCGGTAGTGCTCATAGGGGATGCGTATCAATAGTTGTAATAATAAGGGCCTAGTAGTTATATTGGTCCGGTGGGGGAAAAAATCTAGCAAATCTCCAAGTGTCCTGTTTTTTAGACGAGATTGACGGCAGGGGATCGGTCCAACATTTAGCTCAATATAATATCGGACCAAAATATTACCGTGATTGACGTGCTATTTGTTGAGGGAAAGGTTTTTTTTAGGTCCGGTTAATTGCTTTCCAACTTAGGTTTACATTTCCATGATTGTAGGTGACTAAAATTTCTTGATTGGCGTGTGTTGATAAGGAAGCAAAATCAATTGCTTGCCTAGCTAGTTAGTTCATACTCTATTTCCATGATTGTAGCCCCTAAAATTGATTCGATTGACGTGTATACCAAACAAGCAAACGAAATTTCCTCCCACGTTAATTTTCAAAATCCCATTATTATAGCGATTAAAATTTCTCAATTTAAGTTGACCGATCGGATGGTTCAAATTGGTCCGTTGTTGATGCTGATGGAACTGTCTAAATGTATCCAATTATGAGTGTTGACTGTTTTAGACGACCGTTCTTTTCTTACTATGTGCACAAATAAAGGGCCCACTTTGTCATCTTGGACCGGGACCCCGACAAGTGGTCGCTACATGTTCCTATATATACCCATCGATACCTCCATGCGTACATACACCGTCTCATCCATCTCCCCCAAGTTTGATCTCTCAGCCTGTAGCAGCGAAGCAGCGAAATCGATAAGATGGCAAGGTTTGCTGTTGTGCTGCTGATGTTCCTGATGGCCGTGGCCTTCTTCGCCGCCTCCAGCGAGGCTCGGCAGCTCAGCGGCGACGGCGGCGACAGTGTGGTGGCGCGGCTTCTGCCGCAAATGTACCTTCAGCAGCTTGTCGCGGGGCCCTCGTGCAGCACCTACAGCCCAAACGGTGGCTGCCCACCCTCACCGCCCGCGATCTAGTGCGGTGTTGCGATCACGCATGATCCGTTCGTTGCCACGCTCACTGGTTTCTTACTGTTAGATTTGATAATTTCCCACTTCACAATCGATTCAGTGTAGTATTCAGCAGATTGCTTCGTTCGAATTTGAATAGAGTGCGTTTGGGTCCCAAAATTGTTTCCGCGCATTTATTACCTTGGATACTCCTTTTCTTTTTGACTGAAGCTGTCTGATCTAATTAGACATGAATCCAATCGCACACAGTGCAATCAAATATGGGCCTATTAATTAGGGGAGGTGAACGACTCCGCGATCACCATTTGCATGGATTCGTTAGGCAACAAAATTGCCCGATCAGGGAGGATTCTTACGGGGAGTGAGTGCCACCGTTACTTGTTGTATGCAAATGGACAGTTATTGTTACGATATTAAAGTGGAGAGTTAATCTGGATTTTACTACTCCCTTCCGTCCGGGTTTAAAAATCCTTTAGTGAAAAAATATTTATGCCAATATTATCTCCAAATAAGTCCCGTAATCATTTACTATCCTAATTAACTGTGTCATAATAATTGTTTAATCACATCTAGTCTCACCTTGATTGGTTTGCATGGCCAAATTAACTGCGCAATTAATTAGATAATAGAAAACTATGACGTTGATTCAACTGGGATGGGGGAGAGAGAGTGTATGGGCATTAACTAATTAAATCCCTAACCATCTGATTTGCATCGTAGTTCTTGTGATACAGTGTGAGTTATGAATGAGAAACTGTTAATTTACATTATTGTTCATATACTTTTATGAGTTGTAAATGTGTTACAAATAAGATTTTGAGTTATAAGTTGGTTTCAACTACTCATTAAAATTAACATATTGGATCATGATTCGTGTGATCTGAGAGTTGCGCGTGCGTTACGCTATGGGATAAAGTCGCCCAACTAAGATTAAGCTAAATCTCAAATGTCTAAACCATATACTCCCTTCCGCCACCGGAACACCATTTGCAATAATTTTCTTTATTGGCTAAGCATGTCATAGCAAGCCAATACAACTGATAAGGAGTTAGCATGCGCCTCTGCACAACATGATTCATATATAACCTTAACTGAGAAATGCAAACAACATCGTTAGGTTACAATTGTCAGGGCCGGTCCTAGGGGGGCGAGAGGGGCGGCCGCCCCGGGCCCTAAAATTTTGGGGGCCCATTTCAGATATGTGTTAGTAGGATTAGATTACATGCATGCAAAGAAAAAAATTAATTAGCTTAATATGTTCGTCGGCTCATAGCTTTTTCTGTGAATATATCAATTAATAGCTTAATAGTATCGTCTCAGATAATTGAAAAGGCCTTCACGAGAAATTGGGTCTAAATGTTGGCTCGTAACTACTCTTAGTCGAAGAGCCAGGGGATCACGGCTGGCCAGTCCAATAGGTGATCTACTCAGGACACTGCGTACGTGCGTAAATCTAATGATTTAGGATCGAATCACATTGATCATCGACTTGTCAGCTTCTGCCATCGTTCGACGCCACAACTTAGTTATTTTTGTGATTCATTGTCGTAGATATGGCAATTGAAGAGTAAATTTGAATAGTTACAATCGTTCAGAAGTATATTAGGATTTTGAAAGTAAAGTATGAGCACCTAGAGGGGGGTGAATAGGTGATACGACCAATTTTAATTTTTCTTTCGATTTAGGCTTGACACGAAGGTAAATTCTCTAGATAATGTGGCTATGGTGAATTTACCTATATGACAAGGATAATGATAAACACAATGCAAGCAATAAGTAAAGAGAGTGAGGGAACGAGGTCACCAAGGTGAAGCACACGGAGACGCGATGTATTTCCGAGTTCCTCCTTTTTAGGGGAGTTCGTCTCGTTGGAGGGGTGTGAGCTCGCCACGAAGGTTTACTCAACGCCACAAAGGCCTCACCCTATTCTCCGATGAACTTCGCCACGAAGGCCTAGTTCACCTTCCAATATTGAACCCCTTTGAGGCGGGGATCGAATCCTTTACAAACAACTTGGGGCACACACCCACAACCAAATTGGGGGCTCCCAACTCTTCTTGAATCAACAACAAGTATCAAGAAGCCTAGGTTCTCCACAAGAGGAAACCCGAGGCAAGATACCTCAAGCTAGAGAGGGGGAAATGAAGAACGGCTCGGTGAAGATGTAGATCGGGGGCTTCTCCTTCAATCCTCCAAAGATCTTCAAGATTGGGTGGAGGGATTGGGAGTTATGAGGGATTTGGTGAGTTCTTAAATGCTCATAAATGCTAAGGGGAAGAACTACATCTTGGGAAAGAAGAGGAGGGGTATTTATAGCCCCTCCTCACAACTAGTCGTTGTGCAGGAAAAAAGGGACCAGAATATCCGGTCCAAGTTTGAAACGGAAAATCCGGTCAGCTTTCTCCACGAGATCCTACAGTCCTAAACCGGATTATCCGGTTGCCCCGGAATAATCCGGTTCAAATAATCCGGCTTGATGCTGTGGGGCGCATGCAGCCGTACCGGATATTCCGGCTCCTCCGGAATAATCCGGTACAAATAATCCGGTTCACTGCTGAGAGCAAATCTTACAGTCCTTAGCCATTTTCGAGCAACATTATCAACAACCGGAATATCCGGTCCGAGATGAAAAATCCGGATCAAATAATCCGTCTCATCTCTGTGAGGAAACTGGTCCAGATTTTTCCAGACCGGAATATCCGGCTCCTCCGAATAATCCGGTTCCAAATAATCCGGCTCACCTCTGTGAGCAAACTGGACCAGAATTCTCCGGACCGGAATATCCGGCTCCTCCGAATAATCCGGCTCCAAATAATCCGGTTGTGTTCTGTCCCAAACCTCACATGCCAAACTTCACCAACTTTTCGGTGATCGATGCCGATGTTAAGTATAACACATGCACGCTTAACACCTTGATAAATAATATACTTAGTATTGTTAACTAACACACAAAACACTGGGAAAACGAAATGCACTTTCAATCTCCCCCTTTTTGGTGTTAGATGACAATACTAAGATTTGCAATAAACCTTGACTAGAGCATGTTTGAAACAAAATGGAAATGTCTCCCCCTATCTCTATGCATATCTTTTGTTTGCCTCAAATGCAAATAGATGCAATGATATATGGGGAGTAATTTCCAACAAGTAGCAAACATGCCAAAGTAACAATATCATCAATAGGTTGAGAATAAGATAGAAGTATATACCTTGTGCGAAGATAATATATCCAAGAATAACCAAGCACAACAATAGATAATATCCTCAACATATAAGATAGATAACCATATAGCCACTAACATAGATAATCCATGATAAAATCCAACATAGTCTCACACACAATAGCACACATAGTTTAAACGAGACAATAAACGGACAAGGTTCAAGAAAACGAAGAAACTAAATGGACTAAAGCTCTCAAGAAATGGTAAAAGCATACGCTTGTGCCCGAACCCATGCAAATCCCGTAGACTAGTAGCTACTTCTCCCCCTTTGGCATCGAGACACCAAAAAGGAGGAAAATAACTAATCTAACATCCCAAACACGGTCTAAGCATCGGAGTGCTCAGGAGACTCGCCAACAGACGTCTCGGACTCTCCATGCGCCTCGCGCTCATCATCAGAAGCCACGTCCTTATCCTCCTCATCATCATAAGCAGCTCCAGAACCAGAAGCCTGAGTAGCCCGGAGAGCCGCCTCAATGCTCTCCCAAGGAGTGCTACCCTCAGCAGACCAAGCAGTGTAGGACTGAGCAACAAGAGGAGTAGGCAGAACACCAGTAGCACCACTCACGTGGTGAAGAATCTGACTCTGGGTGCTCGCCATGGCAATGTCTTTGCAATAAGCCATGTACTGCTCCTTGTGGATGTCCACCTTCATGCAGAGCACGTTGCGCTGAAACCAGGAAAGCTTCCTGACATGGCGCAAAGTGCTAGAACCAGGAGTGGACGCAGGCTGAGAACAAGTAGAGGGACCTCCCATAGAGGAACCACCCTCAAAAGGAGCATCCTGAGTAGCAGCGGCGGTCTTCTTCTTCCTCCTGATGTACAGCTTCTTGACCTTGTGCTCAACCATAGGTAACTCCGTGTACTCCTTCCGCATCTCATGCTTGATGAGCATCATGATATACGGACCATAGGGAATGGTGTTTCCACCAATCATAGCAGTGTACAGCTCGTGATAAATGATGTCCATAACATCCACAGAATAAGAAGCAGACGGATCCTCATCCTCCATGCACTCCTTAGCCAGAATCAGAAGGTTGCATAAAGGAGTGGTGAGAGCATCATTATTACCTCCACTCGGCACAAGGAAAGATCTGAAGATACGCACCAGATGATCATAGAGGGGAAGAAGTCCCTCATTGCCCCCAACAGTGAATCCAGGAGCATATAACTCAGCCATGGCCACCTCCCTCCTAGGCCTATCAACCTCATGCACACGGCGACCAACAGGAGGGTGAGAGCTGTAAGAGTACCCAAGGAGACGTGCAAATCTGGTGAAGGAAACCTCACAAGGAGTGGACTCAGACATCCACTTGAGACAGCACACCTGATCATTACTGAACACCAAAGTAGACATAAACTGCATGACGAGCTGGGTGTTGTAGTTGCACTGGGTCTCCATGAGCTTCACAAGCCCAAACCGCTCAACAATACTCGCGGCATCAGCAAACTCCTCTTTCGCCTTGAGAGCAGCAAAGTCAAAGGGCTGCATCACACGAACAGGGTGACGAAAGTCACAGTAGATATCAGCATAGATGTATGACTGCTCCAAGTTCCAGAATCGAGGATCAATATTAGCAATACGAGGAGTAAGGTAGACATCCTTCTGCCTGAGCACATTGAAATCCGGGACAAAGATGTCGGTCTTATAGTTGGGCCGAGCCTTCCTCTTGGGCTTAGCGGAAACCTGCTTGGGGCGCTTGCTAGGACGCCTGTCAGAACCACCACCTGTGAAACAAGACAATAGAAGGATAGCACAAGATAAGTGCACTAGTGTCAAGCAACGGATGAAGCATGCATAAAAATAGTAGAAAAGATTCCAGGTATTAATCTAAGTAGAAATCTAGCACGGATTAATTTTGGGCTGTTCTCAAACGGTACTGGACATAGCCGGATATTCCGGTTCAAAACAGAACCGGATATTCCGGTCGACCCGGATATTCCGGTTCAGTCGTGGACCGGATATTCCGGTAGTGCGAAAACAGCACAAAATCAATCTAGATCTAGACTTCAAAAGTAGATGACCTCTAAGGAACAATTTCTACCAAGCATTGTCAACAAAAACACAAATCCATGGAGTGGTATGGTTATGGCACCAAGATTCAACGAGATTGAACATTACCGGAATCCATGGAGGGAGTGCTTGGATGGAAACGTTCCTAAGGACGAGGGGAACGAGATCCGGGCCAAAGCTTGAAGATCCCGCGGAGGAAACAGCCCAGGAGGCCAAGAATCAGAGCGGCGGCATTTTTGGGGTGGAGGGGAGCAGATGGGGAAAAGGGCACGAACTGCCTCTTCCCCGTCGGGCTCCAGTTTTTGTGATTTTCGCCGAACCGGATATTCCGGTTCACCCGGATATTCCGGTCCAAAACTGGACCGGAAATTCCGGCTGCCTTCTGATCCGAAATTTCCTCGTTTCAATGGAAAGACACAAGTGCTAGAAAAAGATGGCTTTTTGATAGAATGGCTTAGGATAGAAACATCGAACTGAAAATAGTACTTATCCCTCTCAAAAGCAAGAATCAAACCATCAAAAGACCAATTGAGTGGGATTTTCCTATGAACGAACACTTATAAGGGGAGAAACCAAGAAATGCAATGAAATGTCAAGTAAAACCCAACTAAGATCCAACTCTTCGAAACGAAGAGGTTGGTAGCCTAGGCCACCATGTAAGAGATCATGGTATGCAACCGCGAAGATGTATCTTGGGTGCATTGCCAATTCTCGACATTGAAGCTCACAATTCAACATTAGAAAAAGAGAGATCACAATGAATATTTGCTATGTGCATAATGGGGGGAGGGAGAACCCAATGTGTTAGTATAACACTCCCCCTATGTCCATGCCTACACCTAAGCTCAAACACATTTCATCTATAGGGGTGTGTGCAAGATCTTCAAGTCAAACTCCTAGAATCAATCACATTTAGTTCATTCCTCAAGAACAAGAATCTTGCATCATCAAGGGGCTTCGTGAAAATATCCGCAAGATTGTCCTTGGTGGGCACATAAGATAGTGCAATGTCTCCTCTTGCCACATGGTCACGGATGAAGTGATGGCGGATCTCAATGTGCTTGGTCCTTGTATGTTGCACCGGATTGTATGCAATTTTGATGGCACTTTCATTGTCACACAAAAGAGGCACCTTATCCAAATGAACTCCATATTCCTTGAGAGTTTGCCTCATACATAACAATTGAGTGCATGCACTTGCGGCGGCAACATACTCCGCTTCGGCGGTGGAGATAGATATGCAATTTTGCTTCTTGGAGGACCAACTCACAAGGGACCTACCAATAAATTGGCAACCCCGGAAGTAGACTTCCTATCATCTTGATCACACTCCCAATCGGAATCCGTATATCCATTGAGAGAAAATTGTGCCCCCTTTGGGTACCACAAACCAAATCTTGGGGTATGAACCAAATAACGAAAGATCATATGAACCGCCATCAAATGGCTATCCTTAGGAGCCGCTTGATACCTTGCACACACACCTACACTCAAAACGATATCGGTCCTAGATGCACAAAGATAGAGCAAAGAACCAATCATAGAACGATAAAGCTTTTGATCCACATCCTTACTCCCTTTTGGATTACGAGATAGGTGGCACTTGACTTGCATAGGAGATGTCTTGATCTTAGCATCTTGGAAATTAAACCTCTTGATCATATCTTGGGTATACTTGGCTTAAGAAATGAAAGTCCCATGGGCCAATTGCTTGATCTCAAAGCCAAGGAAGAATTTAAGCTCTCCCATCATAGACATCTCGAACCTGTCAGTCATAAGCTTAGAGAACTCATTATTGAAAGCTTGGTTAGTTGAGCCAAAGATGATATCGTCCACATATAGTTGGCATATGAAAAGCTCTCCCTTTACTCTCTTGGTGAAGAGAGTGGGGTCAATCTTCCCAACTTCGAAACCACGATCATCTAACAACTCCCTAAGGTGCTCATACCAAGCACGAGGTGCTTGTTTGAGACCATAGAGAGCCTTGTCAAGTTTGTAAACGTGGTTAGGAAAGTTGAGATTCTCGAACCCCGGAGGTTGCTTAACATATACCTCCTCTTTTAGTGGACCATTCAAGAAAGCACTTTTCACATCCATTTGTTGCAATTTGAAATTATGAGAGGATGCATAAGCAAGGAGGATACGGATGGACTCAAGGCGAGCCACGGGTGCGTAGGTTTCATCAAAGTCAATGCCTTCAACTTGGGTGTAACCTTGAGCAACCAATCTTGCCTTGTTCCTAATGACAATGCCATGCTCATCTTGCTTGTTCTTGAAAATCCACTTAGTGCCAATAACATTGTGGCAATCCTTGGGCTTCTCAACCAATCTCCAAACTTTGTTGCGCTCAAAGTTATTGAGCTCATCATGCATAGCTTCGACCCAATCGGAGTCCTCAAGAGCTTCATACACTTTCTTAGGCTCCACCATAGATATATGAGCTTGATGCTCACAAAAATGAGCCAATTGCCTTCTTGTGGATCTTCTAGTTTGAACATCCTCCAAGACCTTGTTGTCTTGGGAATCAATTTGCTTCAAAGCTCTTCTTATCCTTTTGATGCGACGGGCTTCGATCTCCTCATTATTGCGAGGAGGAATCACTTGATCATCTTGATCATTTGGGTCCCCATCTTGACCAACTTGGCCTTGATCATCATCATCATCATCATCAACAATATCTTCAACACTAGCTTCAACTTGAGGAGAGGATGAAGAGGATAGTTGATCTTGGCCTTGATCTTGACTCGCATTAGTGAGAGGAGTGGGTACGACTTGCGGAGTCACTTGATCAATGAGAGGATGGTCTTGAACATGTTCTTTGTTAGGTGTAATAGTTGGCTCCTTGGCTTGATCTTCTATTGTAGAGGAGGGCTCCACTTGAGTAGAGCATAGTCCTTCTCGAGTCGCCATAAGGTGTCCCTCGATGGGGCGGAAAAATCCCACACCCATCCTTCCTATGGCTTCTTGAGGCATTTCAACATCTACATTATAAACATGGAATTGCGCCACTTGGGAGGCATCATTTTCCTCGAAAACCACACTACAAGATTCTATGACAATCCGTGAGACTTTGTCATAGACTCTATAAGTGTGGGATTCGGCACCGTAACCAACAAAAATACCCTCAATAGTTTTGGATTGAAACTTAGACAACCTAATACCCTTTATCAAATAGAAGCACTTACAACCGAATACACGGAAGTAGGAGACGTTGGGCTTGTTGCCGGTGAGGATCTCATATGGGGTCTTGACCAAGCCTTTGCGGATGTAGAGGCGGTTGGAGGAGTGGCATGCGGTGGATATGGCCTCGGCCCATAAATATTGGGGAGAAGAGTACTCCGCCAACATGGTCCTTTCCATATCCAAGAGAGTGCGATTCTTCCTTTCGGCAACACCATTTTGTTGAGGAGTGTAAGTGGCGGAGTATTGATGACGAATGCCTTCTTCACTAAGAAATTCATTCAATGTATAGTTCTTGAACTCCGAGCCATTATCACTCCTAATAGCCATGATTTGCACATTGTGTTGACGTTGCACTTCGTTGGAGAAGTCGATGATAGTTTGTTGAGTTTCACTCTTGCACTTGAAGAAATAAACCCAAGTGTATCTTGAATAATCATCGACAATCACCAAGCAATACTTCTTGCCTCCAAGACTTGCCTCGGGCACGTCACCAAAGAGATCAACATGGAGAAGCTCCAAGATCCTCTTTGATGAGATAATGGTCTTGGCCTTGTGCACGATGTCATGCATCTTCCCTTCAACACACGACCTACAAACGCGATCCTTTGCAAAGGAAACATTTTCTTTTAGTCCAACAATAAGGCCACTTTTGTGAAGGCGTTGCAAAGTTCTCATGTTGACATGGGATAGGCGGCGATGCCACAACCATCCCAAGTCCGCCTTCCCGAAAAGACACATTGCTTGAGAGTTGGTTGACTTCGAAAAGTCCACCACGAACAACTCATTTTCAACATGTCCCACGTGAGCGACGTCAAGAGTCTTGCTCCTCAAAAGGACCACAATATCACCATCAAAAAAGACGGAAAAATCCATCTTTCCAAGAGAGCGGACGGAAAGTAAATTGTAACCAAGGGATTCGACAAGCATGACGTTCACGATAGTTATATTGGGAGCCACCACAACCTTGCCAAACCCGGATACCTTAGACTTGGACGAGTCTCCATAGGTGACGGTTGCTTGGATGTCATTTGGTCGCAACTCCGTCACAAGATCTTTGCTTCCGGTCATATGATTAGTGCATCCACTATCGAGAATCCATTTAGTCCCACCGGAAGCATAGCCCTGCACGAGATCATTGACTAGAGTTAGGACCCGAGATGGGTCCCTTCATATTAGCAACAAGGGTCTTTGGAACCCAAATAGTATAGTCAATGAAACCCTCAATAGGACCAACATATTTAGCTTGCACAACACCATAATAATCAACATATAAGAAATGGTGTGGATTGTTAGTTCCCGCGGATGTGCTACGAGTAGTGTTGTCCCTTATGACACTACTACTCGAGGCAATGTTGTTAGCTAGAGCGGGTGTGCTAGAAGTAGTGTTATCCCTAATGACAACACCACTCGAAGCACCATTGTTGGTCTTCTTTTTGCTCTTCTTCTTCTTGTTGTTCTTCTTCTTGGCTACATAGCCTAGACCTTGCTTGCCCACTTGTTGCCTTGGTGCACTCAATTGTGGTCTAGCAATGACCGCATTAGAGTTAGGGGCAACCACTTGTGGGGAAGGGGTCACAAGCTTCACAACTTGTGGGTCTTTACCCTTGAGCCTTTCTAGCTCATTCTTCAACCTAGCATTTTCCTCAATAATGTTTGCATTATCACAAGAAGAAGTAGATGTGCTAGCATTGTTAGTTTGATTAAGTTGAGTTTGAAGTTGTTCATGCAACTCTTTGAGGGATGAGTGTTGGCTTTCCAAAGCTTTGTGAGCCTCGGTTAGCTTTTCAAACTCCTCGAGTTAGTTTACCATGACCAACCCCAAACTCGACCTTATCCTTCTTAGCCTTTTTATATTTCGCAATAGCAAGATCACGTTCCTTAGTGATTTTTGAGACTAGTTCATTATGAGTTAATTCAAGAGATTGAAGTTCATCCTCTAGAGAAACTCTACCATCATGCTCTTCCTCAAGAGTCATAGAGAGATATGCAATTTCATCCGCATCCCTTCTCTCAACCTCACCTTTCTTCTCAAGAGCATCTTGGGCCTCACCCAATTGCCTCATGAGATACTCAACGTACTTCTTGGTCTCCCCTTGCATGTTATACATAAAGTGGTCCAAGGAGACCCTTTCTTCTTCTTCTCTAAGACTAGCAAGATGTTCTAGTTCACTAGGGGTCTTAGAGTTGGGGGAAAGTGATACCTCCGTGGCCTTAGCCATGAAGCACTTGGCGTTACGTTGAGGGAGATCGTCATTGGGGGATTCTAAGAGGGATGAAGATGATGGAGTAGAAGCAATAGCTAGAGCGGCCACTTCACTTGTGGTTTCTTCTTCTTCATCACTCCCGGAATCATACTCCTCTTGAGTCAAGAGCACAAACTTGGTGGGAGATTTCTTGTTGAAGGGCTTCTTCTTGAAGTGAGGTTTCTTGTACTCAACCTTGGACTTGTCCTTGTGAATGAGCTTGCCACTATGGAGCTCTCTATTTTCATACGGGAACTCCGCAATGAAGTGATGCTTATGTTGACAATTGAAGCAAGACCTCACTTTTTGAGCTCCATCATTTCCATAGCGAGACCTTATCTTTTCCTCAACAAATTTCTTGCCCTTGGGAGGATTGCTCCAAAACTTTTGCACAGTGAGAGCAATGAGATCCTTTAGAACGGGATCATAGTCTTGTTCCTTCAAAGGAGGCAATACCTCATCTCCATCTTCCTAATTCTCAACCCCTCTTGACAAAGCCTTGGCCTTCAAAGCAACGGATGCTCCTTGATGCATTCCAATGGCCCTAGCACGGTTGTCAAGCGCATTCTTGGTTTGCACTTTGTAGGAGCACAATTCTTGCATCACTTGAGTTGAGGTCATGGAGGAGAAATCATGTCTTCCTTGAATGCTCTTCAAGTCCGTGCCCTCAAATGGCATCACGGCAATCATGTACTTTCTCTTGATCCAAGCATCGTCAATATACGTGGCACCCGCACTAGAGAAGGCGGTGGCGAGAGTTTTGAGTCTTCGATACATGTCAACACGATCTTCTCCATCACGCATGAAGAATCCTTCGGCCTCATTGGTCAAGGCATCATACCGATTTCTTTGCATGATCTCATTCCCAACGAACATGATGACAAGTGCATCCCATGTTTCTTTGGCGGTGGAGAAGTGGTGAAGATGCGGCATGTGGTTGGGGCCCACGGCTTGTTGAAGGATGGACAAGGCGGTGTAGTTGAGTTGGCAATCTACAGCTTCTCTTTTTGTGAGATTCTTGGGATCAAATGGCTTGTATCCGTCACGAGTGATCCTCCAAAGATCTATACAAGAAGAGTTCAAGTGAGTCTCCATGTAGTATTGCCATTCACGAAAAGAAAAGGCATCAATTTTAGGTGGATCTCCTCTAGGGATTATATGAGGATGAGGGACGGGGGGATCGGGAGAGTATCGGCCTTCAATGGCATGATATACTTCCTCTCCACCCGCACCTTTCTTAGCGGATTGTTCGGCGGAAGCATTTTTACGTGGATCACCATCTACCCCATTCTTGGCACCCTCCGGTTCTTCCGGAAGGGATGATTCGACAACCTCCGGTGTTTTGCCTTTGAGGATTTGTGCCATGAGTTGACGCAACTCATCAAATTTTGTGTCTATGGATGAGGTCAATGAATTTCTCAAAGCATTGAGATCATCCATGGTCACATTGTTAACGGACGGAGCATCGACCAAATCATCTCCCATACTTAAACTCTTAGGCGGTTAAGCCCGATAGAAGAGCCGAGGCTCTGATACCAATTGAAAGTAAAGTATGGGCACCTAGAGGGGGGGTGAATAGGTGCTACGACCAATTTTAATTTTTCTTTTGATTTAGGCTTGACACGAAGGTAAATTCTCTAGATAATGTGGCTATGGTGAATTTACCTATATGACAAGGATAATGATAAACACAATGCAAGCAATAAGTAAAGAGAGTGAGGGAACGAGGTCACCAAGGTGAAGCACAGGGAGACGCGATGTATTTCCGAGTTCCTCCTTTTTAGGGGAGTACGTCTCGTTGGAGGGGTGTGAGCTCGCCACGAAGGCCTACTCAACGCCACAAAGGCCTCACCCTATTCTCCGATGAACTTCGCCACGAAGGCCTAGTTCACCTTCCACTATTGAACCCCTTTGAGGCGGGGATTGAATCCTTTACAAACAACTTGGGGCACACACCCACAACCAAATCGGGGGCTCCCAACTCTTCTTGAATCAACAACAAGTATCAAGAAGCCTAGGTTCTCCACAAGAGGAAACCCTAAGCAAGATCCCTCAAGTTAGAGAGGGGGAAATGAAGAACGGCTCGGTGAAGATGTAGATCGGCGCCTTCTCCTTCAATCCTCCAAAGATCTTCAAGATTGGGTGGAGGGATTGGGAGTTATGAGGGATTTGGTGAGTTCTTAAATGCTCATAAATGCTAAGGGGAAGAACTAGATCTTGGGGAAGAAGAGGAGGGGTATTTATAGCCCCTCCTCACAACTAGTCGTTGTGCAGGAAAAAAGGGACCGGAATATCCGGTACAAGTTTGGACCGGAAAATCCGGTCAGCTTTCTCCACGAGATCCTGCAGTCCTGGATTATCCGGTTGCCCCGGAATAATCCGGTTCAAATAATCCGGCTTGATGCTGTGGGGCGCAGGCAGCTGTACCGGATATTCCGGCTCCTCCGGAATAATCCGGTACAAATAATCCGGTTCACTGCTGAGAGAAAATCTTCCAGTCCTTAGCCATTTTCGAGCAACATTATCAACAACCGGAATATCCGGTCCGAGATGAAAAATCCGGATCAAATAATCCGGCTCATCTCTGTGAGGAAACTGGTCCAGATTTTTCCAGACCGGAATATCCGGCTCCTCCGAATAATCCGGTTCCAAATAATCCGGCTCACCTCTGTGAGCAAACTGGACCAGAATTCTCCGGACCGGAATATCCGGCTCCTCCGAATAATCCGGCTCCAAATAATCCGGTTGTGTTCTGTCCCAAACCTCACAGGCCAATCTTCACCAATTTTTCGGTGATCGATGCCGATGTTAAGTATAACACCTGCACGCTTAACACCTTGATAAATAATGTACTTAGTATTATTAACTAACACACAAAACACTGGGAAAACAAAATGCACTTTCAGATTTTTAATGAGTTCAACAAATTTGAAGTCAATGGATGGTTCTCAAACTAAAGACAGTTGCACTGCATTTGCAAATACTTTCTCACTGGATAAAAAATGCGATATCGAGTTAAATGATCTAATTTATGAGTTAAGTATTATGCAGTTGACCTTGCCAGATAGAACACTTTCCACTATGGATATGTTTTAGTTTGTTAGAGATGCAGATTGTTATCCTAATATGTATTTTTCATATCGGACCTTATTTGCTATGCCCGTGACAGTTGCATCAGCTGATAGAACCTTTTCAAACATGAAATTATTTAAGAACTAATTGAAATCTATATTGTCACAAGAGAGACAAAATTGTTTGAAAACTCTATGCATCGAGAAGAAGTTATTGTATGAGGTTGAGATTGATTCCATGGCTGATGAGTTTTCATCTAGAAATGTAAGGAGACAATTTTAGGGTATTACCTATGTCGTCCATGGTTTTTTCCCGCGAGGGGTTGCCACATAAAAAATGTGTATCATTTCTCTTATTTGATTTCTATTTCATCAACATATCTATATATATGTCTACTTGTACCGAGGGGCCCCAAATTTTTGCCTCGCCCCGGGCCCCCGAAATCTCAGGACCGGCCCTGACAATTGTGTGCCGTTTGCAAAGACACTTGATCTCGCATTTAATCTAAATGATGAACTTAGCTCGCACCACCACTGACACCATTGGTGAGCTGGGTGACTGAGTGATACATAGGAGTAGGTTGCTATAGGAGTTGTTGTGACGACGGTGTTCATAATGGTAAGGTGGCGGCTGAGCGGAGACGACTGAGAGGTTTAAGAACACACGCACACTAAGCACAAATTAGTAGTTATTGCTGCTACGACGGAGTTAACCGAGACGAGAGGTGGCGGGTGAGTCAAAATATATTTCGACACACTGACATAGGTACGGTAGAAGATCTTGTCGCCTATGACCGTCTAAACGAGAAATAAAGTTGTATGAAATGGTGAGAGGAAGCTACTCCTATAAAAACATCAAATGGTCTAGTGTGAGCGACGAAATGAAGAAGATATGGTTGACGATACACTAAAAGGAGTACGAGAATGAAATCACAACAACGGTGTGCATATATTTCGTGTACATTTGTCTCAAATCAAAACATGGTTGTGTAAATTAGTGTGGATTAGGTAAGACATATTTAAAAATGTGACCAGAATACAAAATATACCTACTTGACAACTGTGACATTCCAGGAGGTTTCTCTCGCTTGCATGTACGAGTCTAGCGGTAGAGAAGAAACACCATTGCAAGCGTTTCCGATGGGCTAACTTTTAGGTTGTTTTAAGGTGTGTTTGGTACTTTCGTTGCCCACAGAGGCGCGAAATAGCCCCGCTGGATGCAAAAAAAATTTGCATTCAGTTGTCTGGGCCACCTTGCATTCCTACACCGCGCGAATCTCAAAGCACCTAAAAAGGGGGCCGCTGGGAACGGCCGAATCGGCCATTTTTTCACAGCCAGGCTGAGGATAGCCCTTCCTACCTCTGAATCGCATGCGTTGGGAAGCGCCGGAAACGGGAAGTTTCGTGTTAACTCCACACTCCGCAGTCCCCGCATTGCCCACTCCACCCGCCTCACCGCTCTGCCTCGACTTCTCCAAGACCAATGTCCTAAACTACCCCATCTTCGCGTTGCCCGGCCTTCCCTTCCGCCACCGGCGAACCCGTGCACTCTCGATGGGTGGTACGGCATAATTGGTCGTGACATCTCAACCGGGGAACTCCAACGTTTGTTATGTTCTCTTGCCCCCATATGCAACCGCTGCCGAGCAACGGCGGCGTTGTCGGCGTCCGCATTCATGCCCGGTTCATCATCGGCCGCTCCGATGGCTCGTGCCGCTGCAGCGGCGGGTCTGATTGGACGCATGGATCCCCTGCCCGTGTCGCGACTAGTGGGGATTTGCATCCCTGGTTCGTCTTCCTCGACTTCGGCACCAAATTCAAACTCGGTTTTGTAATACAAAAATTGGAATTGTGATATGAAGAAATGAAACTTGGCTATATTTTCTTGAGAACTCGGAGCTTAACCACATTGGCCTCTTGCCGTTTGGTGGGAGGGAAACACTTGAGAGTAGGAAGTGGAATCAAACTATTAGCTGCATGTGACATTGACATGTAATATGACCATTTTGATTTTTTTTTATCTGCTAAAATCTGATTAGTTAAAAGTGTTCCTCCGTTGTTATTCATGGTGTAACGGGCAGTGCCATGGCCATTCGAGCTATTCTCATTTATTGGGCTGGGCTAGAGCAACCCATAAACAAACGGCAATGAACTACAATTTCCAGCTCCCTCCCAGGATCATGTGTTTTTGTTTTCACAAAAATCGGGAATAAAAGAGTTTAAATATTCAATAAATATTAGAAAACTATCATGTTAGATATTTGGGTGAGCCATCAGTTTTTCTATTGGAATTGTGGTTTGGGTGAAAAGAAAAACCTGACCTAGAATGGCATATTTACAAGTACTAGTAAAAAAAATGTGTGTTCGGGGTTTTTTTTTATAAAGCTCACGAAGGGGGTAACAAATATTAATCCGGAAACAATAATATGTCGGTTACACGTGAGTTCCCCGTGGTTCCATTGACATCCAACCAGAAGATATTCTGGATGATTACAAGTTATTCTTTGAGAAACGTGGTATTTTATCCCAAGATACACTAATCAGCTCTGACATCACTACTCTGCTATATAAGCCCTTAATGGACGTGAAGCATTTACATAATATCATGCGGCATAACTCTTTTTATGCCAACGAGTAGTTTACATGTTTGGAATGCTCTATCTCTAATAGCCTTTCATTATAGTAATAAATAAGAAATATAAATGATTTATATGTAGGTAGCACAAACGTATTTTGTAGGTTCCAACAATTTGTTGATGGTTTTGAACCATGAGGGATTAATCAAGCTTAGTAAACTTAACTTTTTTTCTAAACTAAATGGGTAAGTTGACACGGCAACGTACACCAGTCGTCCAAGATGTTGTTAACCAGGAATATCCTGATCACCTCCACAAGATTCTAAAGCATCCCCTAGTTAGGTTTTCAAATGCAATAATGAAATATGTTGCCAACAACTATTTTGGCGTGTTTCTCTCATAATGAGTCAACTAAGAGAGAAACACATCACGCCATCACATATCTAGTTAGATATGTGGGCTAGATTATGTAACATGATAGCTCCAAGGTTCATCACATATGATCGTGTAATAACTAGCATGAAACAAAAAGGTTGTAAAAAATTACCCACATGAGATCTAGGATTTTTTCGAAAAGAGAGAGAGAGAGAGAGAGAGAGAGAGAGGATAAAACGGTGAATGAATGATGTTGTAATAAACATTTAAAAGTTGTGATTCAAATATTAATATTGTGACATCAACTGTTTTGATGCGTAGCTGTCCAAAAAGGTGACATGTGTCGTTGACCCGGGCATATCTCACATACCCACCTCCATTCACAAGATGTGCATGCAGGTCCCTAAGTTAGATAACTAACGACATGCGGAGTGCTTTAGAACATATAGCCTTCTTTTGGTGCTCCACATGATTTAAACATGGTAAAAGAAGGATAGGCTAGTTAACAGTCACCCACGGGCTAACTTCTTATTAGCTCCCATTTCCAAACAGGTCTAACAATACATTTGTTTTAAATAGTCATTTCCTCCTACCTATTTTAATTTGGAGAAACTTTTTTGCTGGATTGATATATACTCTTCCCGGCCCCTTTTATTTCATTTCAGGAAAACTTTCAGAAATGTTAACTTTCTGACTTTTCAATATTTCAAAAACTTCAATACAGTAAAATTTCAAACTTTCAAAAGTTTCAAATATGAACGGATTCAGACTTTTGGAAAATTGTATCTTTCTTGTATTAATTTGGAACTTTCTGAAATTTTAAACTTTCAATCGTTTGAGAAATTGTACACAATTTAAGTTGGAATTATCTACAAGTTTGAAATCCTGAAAGTTCAAAATTTTCTAAGAGAGAGAGAGAGACAGGGGAGAGGGAGATACAGAGAGAGGATAAGGATGAGAGAGGGTGCTAGATAGGCCCCATGGACGTTTGTCCCATCTACATATGTTTCCCAGAGCAAATAAAATCAAACGGCAGTACGTACGTATGCGCCACTTCCCCTGCGGGAGGCTCTCTGGCTCCATGCGTATCTGTATGTCTAGCTACGATGCATATTCATCACTCTCAGCGTACATACCGCGTGTGTGTGTATTCCTTCCAATCTTCCGGGCGATGGATCATCGAGTTGGACGGACTGGGCAGCATCCTCGTCGGCCCTTACACGACGACGTACTTCTCCGATCGATGGACTCCCAGCGGGCGCCGCCCACGTCGCGCAAAATACGTATACGTGTGCACGCGCGCTGCTGCTGGCGCTGAAGCAAAACGCAGCTGGTCTCTACGTACGACCTCCCTTTTATAGTCCCTCCGTCTCAAATTAATTGTCACAAAGTTGGACAAAATTGGATGTATCTAGACACAACTTAGTGTTAGATACATCAACTTTTGTCCATCTTTATGACAATTAATTTGAGACGGAGGGAGTACTTAAAGAGTGCACATCTCTAGCACGAGCAGCAACACTCTCCCCTCTCCAAGTTCCTTGGAGGCAGAGCACAACGTTAGCACCTACACTCCTAAGACGGCGATCGGCGAGGCGCATTATCGGGCGGATCGATGGTAGTGATACGATCCAAGCCCGTTGCGGCGGTGGTTATCTTGATGGTGGTCACGGCATTTATCCTGGTCGCGCCGAGCTCGGCGCGGGTGCTGGGCGGCAGTGGATGTGCCGGGAAGGCCGTCTCCGGCGAGTGCGTCGTCCGGCTTGCGCGCACGTTGGCAGGAGGGCCAGGGTCGTCCTGCGGGACAAACAGCCCACGCGTTGGTTGCCCGCCCGCCGGTTGAGATCGAGGCCCATAGACCGCCCAATCTTTGTGGGCCCATGTCAGCTCATGTTTCCTAGTGCGTAGTTTGCACTTTCATAGAAGGAAGTTTTTTTTTTAACCAGGAGCGCCCCCGAGAGGGCTAGAAGCCACATGTTAAAAGTCAGAGGGTGTACAAGAAAATTACAAGGGACCCCATAAAATGCAAATTCACGCATAGGTCCCCAGAAAAAGGAGAAAGGACCAAACTTAAAAATACAGAAACGCAATCAAGACCCTAGAAAGAAGTTAATTCCTCCCATCCATAAACAAAATATTCGCTCACTTAGTATAATGTAGTAACTTAGTATAAAATGAGATACACTTTTTATAGATCGGGGGTAGTATTTACCTTGAATAAAAATTGTGCCATCTATATATAGATTTCCCTCAAAAGAATATCTACATATAGCTTTGGATTTCTCTTAGTCAATTTCTATGTACTTTTTTTTTACATAGTGTTTTGGAGTAAGCTCGACAGCTTGTGAGCGTGCATACAGTCATGCATCGCTTTAACCAAGCGCGGGGCTACATGCTTTATTATAATATAAGCACACAATGAGATCAAAACAGAATAGAACAAGGTCCCCTTTCTTTGCAGACTAAGGCTTGGCATAGTGGCGAAGAGGGGTTGATAGCTTCCACCACATGAGTTCGAGTTCTCTTACTCGAAATTTTGGTGATGTTGCATGTTTCTCCCTAGTCGCGTTCATTTTTTTTTCCTTTCTCCCTTTCTGTCTCTCTCTCTCAAGTTCATATTTAAAAATCCCAAACCTCTGAAAGTTTAAATTTTTAAAGAATTTCTGATTTTAAAAATTTACAAAAGTTTGAAACTTGGAAGGTTCAAATTTATAAATAATTAAATTTATGAATTTTAAATTTCAAATACTTCCACAAAGAAAAATAAAAGGAGAATGGTACGTGTCCGAAGGGGGATTTTTTATTTTTTTTTTCTCATTTGATTAATACTTTTGTTCTGTTGGTCAACACAAAAGTTATCAGTAATTATCGCATTGATTCTATGGGCATTTGACTAATTCCATTAGAGATAATGTATTCATTTATTAATAGGCTGGCCTTTTCTACCACAGTGAGGGAGCTCGATGACGACGTCGATAACACTTCATTGTCGCCACTCCCCTAACATGGCGCAGAGACCCCTCATCGTCCTCTAGCTCATCGCTCGAGTTGGGCTGGATCTACGCCAGGCGGTCTTGGATCTTGCTCAGACTGCATTGTCATCTTTGTGTGTTCGGTGGTTCAACAGAGTGAGGTCTTTGATGTCGGTCGACGGTCTCCGGTGAGAGGCAGTGGTGGTGGCTTTTATCTTAGGTCATGTGGATGGCGAAGAGTGAGCCGACGGCTGGAGATGCCCTTAGGTAAGACATATTTAAAAATGTGAGCAGAATACAAAATATACCTACTTGACAGCTGTGACACGGAAGGAGGTTTCTCTCGCTTGCCTGTATGAGTCTAGCGGTAGAGAAGAAACACCATTCAAGCGTTTCCGATGGGCTAACTTTTAGGTTGTTTTAAGGTGTGTTTGGTACTTTCGTTGCTCACAGAGGCCCGAAATAGCCCCGCTGGATGCAAAAAAAATTGCATTCACTTGCCTAGGCCACCTTGCATTCCTACACCGTGCGAATCTCAAAGCATCTAAAAAGGAGGCCTGCTGGGAACGGGCGAATTAGCCATTTTTTCAGAGCCAGGCTGAGGAGAGCCCTTCCTACCTCTGAATCACATGCGTTGGGAAGCGCCGGAAATGGGAAGTTTCGTGTTAACTCCACACTCCGCAGTCCCCCATCGCCCACTCCACCCGCCTCACCGCTCTGCCTCGACTTCTCCGAGGCCAATGTCCTAAACTACCCCATCTTCGCGTTGCCCGACCTTCCCTTCCGCCACCGGCGAACCCGTGCACTCTTGATGGGTGGTACGGCATAATTAGTCGCGACCTAGAAAACTATCATGTTAGATATTTGGGCGAGCCAGCAGTTTTTCTATTGGGCTTGTGGTTTGGGTGAAAAGAAAAACCTGACCTAGAATGGCATATTTACAAGTACTAGTAAAAAAAAAGTGTGTTGAGGCTTTTTTTTTATAAGGCTCACGAAGGGGTTAACAAATATTAATCCGGAAACAATAATTTGTCGGTTACACGTGAGTTCCCCGTGGTTCCATTGACATCCAACTAGAAGATATTCTGGATGATTACAAGTTATTCTCTGGGAAACGTGGCATTTTATCCTAAGATACATTAATCGGCTCCGACATCACTACTCTGCTATATAAGCCCTTAATGGACGTGAAGCATTTGCATAATGTCATGCGGCATAACTCTTTTTATCAGCCAACGAGTAGTTTACATGTTTGGAATGCTCTATCTCTAATAGCCTTTCATTATAGTAATAAATAAGAAATATAAATGATTTATATGTAGGTAGCACAAACGTATTTTGTAGGTTCCAACAATTTGGTGATGGTTTTGAACCATGAGGGATTAATCAAGCTTGATAAACTTAACTTTTTTCTAAACTAAATGGGTGCGTTGACGGCAACGTACACCAGTCGTCCAAGATGTTGTTAACCAGGAATGTCCTGATCACCTCCACAAGATTCTAAAGCATCCCCTAGTTAGGTTTTCAAATGCAATAATGAAATATGTTGCCAACAACTATTTTGGCGTGTTTCTCTCATAATGAGTCAACTAAGAGAGAAACACATCATGACATCAAATACCATGAAACATGATAGCTCCAAGGTTCCTCACATATCATCATGTAATAACTACCACGAAACAAAAAGGTTGTAAAAAATTGACCCACATGAGATCTAGGATTTTTTCGAAGAGAGAGAGAGAGAGGGGGGGGGGGGGATAAAATGGTGCATGAATGATGTTGTAATAAACATTTAAAAGTTGTGATTCAAATATTAATATTGTGACACCAACTATTTTGATGCGTAGCTGTCCAAAAAGGTGACATGTGTCATTGACCCGGGCATATCTCACATACCCACCTCCATTCACAAGATGTGCATGTAGGTCCCTACGTTAGATACCTACCGACATGCGGAGTGCTTTAGAACATATAGCCTTCTTTTGGTGCTCGACATCATTTAATAAACATGGTAAAAGAAGGATACGCTAGTTAACAGTCACCCACGGGCTAACTTCTTATTAGCTCCCATTTCCAAACAGGTCTAACATTCCATTTGTTTTAAATAGTCCTTTCCTCCTACCAAATTTAATTTGGAGAAACTTTTCTTGCTGGATTGATATATATTAGTCTTCCCCTTTTATTTCATTTCAGGAAAACTTTCAGAAATGTTAAATTTTTGATCTTTCAATATTTCAAAAACTTCAATACAGTAAAATTTCAAGCTTTCAAAAGTTTCAAACATGAACGGATTCAGACTTTTGGAAAATTGTATCTTTCTTGCATTAATTTGGAACTTTCTGAAATTTCTAACTTTCAACCGTATGAGAAATTGTAGACAGTTTAAGATGGAATTGTCTACAAGTTTGAAATCCTGAATGTTAAAAAATTTCTAAAAGAGAGAGAGAGAGACAGGGGAGAGGGAGGGAGATACAGAGAGAGGATAAGGATGAGAGAGGGTGGTAGCAAGGCCCCATGGACGTTTGTCCCATCTACATGTTCCCCAGAGCAAATAAAATCAAACGGCAGTACGTACGTATGCGCCACTTTCCCTGCGGGAGGCTCTCTGGCTCCATGCGTAGCTGTATGTCTAGCTACGATGCATATTCATCACTCTCAGCGTACATACCGCGTGTGTGTGTATTCCTTCCAATCTTCCGGGCGATGGATCATATAATCGGACAACAGTTGGACGGCCCTTACACGACGACGTACTTCTCCGATCGATGCACTCCCAGCGGGCGCCGCCCACGTCCGTAACGCGCAAAATACGTATACGTGTGCACGCGCGCGCTGCTGCTGGCGCTGAAGCAAAACGCAGCTGGTCTCTACGTACGACCTCCCTTTTATACGTAGAGAGTGCACATCTCTAGCACGAGCAGCAACACTCTCCCCTCTCCAAGTTCCTTGGAGGCAGAGCACAACGTTAGCACCTACACTCCTAAGACGGCGATCGGCGAGGCGCATTATCGGGCGGATCGATGGTAGTGATACGATCCAAGCCCGTTGCGGCGGTGGTTATCTGGATGGTGGTCACGGCATTGATCCTGGTCATGCCGAGCTCGGCGCGGGTGCTGGGCGGCGGTGGATGTGCCGGAAAGGCCGTCTCCGGCGAGTGCGTCGTCCGGCTTATGCGCACGTTGGCGGGAGGGCCCGGGCCGTCCTGCGGGACAAACAGCCCACACGTTGGTTGCCCGCCCGCCGGTTGAGATCGAGACCCACAGACGGCCAAGGGCCCAATCTTTGTGGGCCCATCTCAGCTTGTGTATCTTAGTGCGTAGTTTGCACTTCATAGAAAGAAGTTATTTCTCTTGAATAAGCAATCTATATATAGATTTCCCTCCCAAAAAATCCACATATATCTTTAGATAATATTTCGCTTAGTCAATTTCTATCTACTCCCTCCGTCTCAAATTAACTGATGTTGAATTGTCAAAACATGGATATACCTATACTAGGGCATGTCTAGATACATCCAAATTTTGACAAATTCAAATAAATTAATTTGAGACGGAGGGAGTACGGTTTTTTCTATATACTGTTTTGAAGTAAGCTCGACAGCTTGTGAGCGTGCATACAGTCATGCATCGCTCTGACCAAGCGCGGGGCTACATGCTTTATTATAAGAGCATCTCTAGCAGTGTCCTTAAACGCTGTTTTTTCAGCTTGGGGTGGAGCGGAGCGTAGCAGAGCCCGTAAACAAAAACTGGGAATTCTAAATTAAAGTTTTCACGGGAATACACACGGACGAACACGTCCGATTCCTCGCGGAACTCCAACATAAACGAGTTTAATTAAACATAATTAATAGCGGCAATGAACTAGGGTTCATCGCCGCACCCTACACTACTAGGGCTAAAATGCCCAGCGTCTTCTTCTTCGTCGGGGCTTGTTCTTCTCCCTTCGTCGCGCCTTCTTCAGTCGGAGTTGGAGTCGTCGTCATTGAGGGAGCACTCGCAATGGCGTTCCACTCTTGCTTCGTCTGCTGCAGCTCCTCGTCCGCATGGAGGGCGCCCTGCTGCTGGCGCTCGTTGAATTCATCGACGTGGCGCTGGTAGCGGTGGCACCTAGTCGCCTGCCTCCACTCATAGTGGAGGCTCCTCTGGAACCCGAACTGGAGGAGGTACTACTCGGTCTCCATGGGGCCCTGCTTTTCCGGAGCCTCGTCGCCGGAGCTGTCCTCCATGAGTAGGCCTGGAATTCGAGCCGAGCCGAGCTGGCTCGGCTCGACTCGTTTAAGCTCGGTCAATTGACAAGTTATATTGAACTCGACTCGTTTAACAATCGAGTCTAGCATCAAAACTTGGCAACAAGAAAAATATATGAATTTATGCAAAAACAAGACTTAAAATCGGCTCGCTAAAGAAAAATGTATGAATTTTCTGTTTTAAGCGAACTAAACGAGTAGCTCGTTAGCTCGGCTCGTTTAGCTCGAACGCGTTAACTGACAAAAGTGAAAGCTCGGCTCGACTCGTTTAATTTCGAGTTCGAGTTGAGGAGAGTCGAGTTGCGAGTTACTCATTTAGCTCGCGAGTTTCGAGTTTTTATTCCATCCCTATCCATGAGTACCGCTAGCACCGTCGCCGGTGACCGCGGGAGAGCTACTTCGGCCGCAACCGGGTCCAGGCCCTCCCCGGCGGAGGGGCCACACGGTTGCCAGCCAGGCCTCCATGGATGAGGCCGTGCTGGTCGATGTGAGGCACGACCTCGGTCGACGGCGGTGGTGAAGGAAGGGGAGGAGGGAGGCCGTGTTTCAACCGTTGGCTCCGGCGAACGGGTTGTCGTGGGGCTTCATCGCAAAAAGAGGACGGTGGGGGGAAGGTGGGGGCAAAGGCGGCGGGAGGCTATTCAATCGCTCGCCAGAGCTATACATGGTGGTGAGTGATTGCGGCGGAGGCGGTTAGGGTTCGAAAGGGTCTTGACGTGAGAACAACTCGGGAGCCCGTACATATAGCGGCTGGATGGGGGAATTCTCGAACCCCCGAGTCGCTTTACGGGTGCTGCTACGGCCTCGAAACCGGACCCAAACCGTAAACACGCCGGAAATTTACGGGTTTTGGCTTTTTAGAGATGCTCTGATAAGTACAAATTGAGATAAAACAAAACGGAACAAGGTCCACGACATATGACTTTCTCTTTCTCCCACTCTCTGCACTCTAAGTCTTGGCCTAGTGGTGGAAAGGGGTTGATGGCTTCCAACCCATACGAGTTTGAGTCCTCTTACTCGAAATTTTGGTGATATTGCACTTTTCTACTTAATATAACGTGACATGTTCCTCCCTAGCCGCGTTCATTTTTTATTGAAATTTCAAAGAATTTTTTATTCTTAAATTTTCAAAATTTCCAAAAGTTTGAAACTTTTAAAGGTTCAAATTTCTAAAAAATTAAATATATGAATTTTAAATTTCAAAGACTTCCACCACTAGTGGAAAACGGGGCTTTTGCTCGGTGGCGAGCACCCCTTTCGTCCCGGCTTGGCCACCAACCGGTGCAAAAGGCTGCAGAGGTGGGGCCAGGGCGAGCAGGGCGCGTCGTGGGGGTTCTTTGGCCCCGGTTGGAGGCACCAACTGGGGCAAAAGATCCCCACCTAGATGGAAAGTGGTTTCTTTATTTCTATATTGCCCTTTAGTTAATAATTTCATTTTCATTAATAAAAACTAACCAAATAGATGGAAAATGAAAATTAATAGAATTCTTTTTTTCTTCAAATCCAAAAAATTTCTCTTTTTTTATAAACATTGCCATGCCAGCCCTCTCCACTCCTCATGCCACTCACTTTTTGGTGTGGTGTGCTCACTTGTTTTTCCCTCATATGCACAAGAGGTGTTCGATGAAATGTCCGAAAAGCATAATGCCATATGAGCTCGCAGAAAACAAACATGTAATATTGCTAGACTCTTGTGTAATAATGTATCAAACCTGCATGGTTCATGTATTTGGATTAGTCCACCTCTGTTTTCCACATGTTTTTTATCAACATCACTGTCGGGCGTGTGAACTGGAGGATTTGTAGATATATAGAACAAAACAAACGGTGTCGCCAGCATACAGCCCAACTGTGGCTCCTGAGTGCATATATATATATATGCATATCAAATGTACGGTCGGATGTATGCTGACGAATCTGGATGATTTGTAGTCGGTCGATGAATTGAATGATGTATCAAACCTTTTTGTCAAACCTTGAATGGGGGATGTAGAAAAAAACAATCGGTATCACCAGCATACAACCTCATCGTGGCTCCTGTGTGCATATATGCTTATAATATGCACGGTAGGACGTATGCTGGCAAATCCGAATGATTTGTGTTTGGTGGATGAACTGAATGATGTATGAAGGGACTCCGAGAGGTGGGCTATATATAGGGTCCTCTGGCTCACAAAGTGTTGTGCTAGGGTTTTGATCCAATAGTTAAGAAGCGCTCGAAAGAAACACCCCTGATCTAATGGCTCACAAGCGCTCGAAACAAACACACCGTACCCCTGATCGAACGGCTCACAAGAGCTCGAAAGAAACACACCCCTGATCTAACGACTCACCAGCGCTTGAAAGAAACACACGATCCGTGTGATTCTTTCTAATTAGTCCCAACGAAACTATAACCCTTTAGTCCTAGTTGGTAAAACGGGTCGGGACTAAAGGGTCTGTTTCTTCTCACTATATATATGTATGCATTGCCACCATTGGCATAAACACATATAAACTCACCACTCTCCCATGTCTTCTACCGTACCCACTCTAACCTTTCTGCAGGCGGAGGCACTTTTCGCCTCGAACTACCCCTGCCATTCCGGCTATAGCGTCCCTGCTGGTTGGATGCTGAGCGCCGGAGGAGTGCCGGTCCCTCCTGTTCCTCAAGGTGTGGCGCGTCGGATGGCCATCACGAACCACTACTACCACGAGCTCACGCCGGAGCAGCGGAGGAATCCCAGTTGGAATCCGGACTACTTCCCTACTTGGGACGCCTTCTTCATTAATCGGCGTGAGAGTGCGCTCGCCAGGTACGAGGAGAACTGCCCGCCTCCTTCGAACGTCAACGAGGCCGGTCGTCAGCTGTGGTGGGTGATACGTCCATTTTGCATCACTATTTTATACCATAATTTTCGGTTATTCATCGATATATTTCATGTTATGATGCATCCCTTATGTTATTTTATCTTATTTTGCATGTTTCATAATTTTTTGAGAATAAACACTGGGACCAGAAATCTGATGGAAAAAAAGCACCGTCGACATACCATATTTCAGAAGATCAGAAGAAGAAGGGGGACATCCAGGGTGTCTTAGAAGTTCAGAGGAGGAGTCCAGCAAGAAGGGGAGCCAGAGGGGGCCCATACCATGAGGTGGCGCCCCTGGCCGCGCCACCAAGTGGTGTGACCACGCTGGCCTACCCCTGGTGGATATTTTTTGGCGTACTTGGCCCCGAGGGAACCCTAAGCCTCATACCATCGTTGATGAATTATTCCGGCGCCACCTCGGGGCGGAAAACACTCGAGAGAGAAAAGCTCTCTGGCAGGGAGAAATCTGCCGGGAAAATTCCTCTCCGGAGAGGGGAAATCACCGCCATCGTCACCGTCATCACTCCGGGCATCATCAAGATCGGCATCATCATCACCATCATCAGCAGCACCATCACCCTCATCATCCACCGTCATCCCATTGTAACAACTAGTTGAATGCCCGTGCGTTGCTACGGGGGTTTAAAAAAAATATTATGGTCACAAACGTGAAACATGATAGTTTTTAAAATCTAATTAGACGAAAACGCTATAATTCGACATGATATTCTCATAAAGCAATAACCCACATCTCATGTTGACTACTGACAATCCACTTCACTCATAGCATAGACACGTCTTGCCACCGGGATGTACATGTTCATGACCGAGGTAGACTTGGTAAAAATCATTACATGCAGACAAAGTATTCCATCCTTCCTCCTTTCTACTTGACTCATCATGTGTTCTTGACAAAGTACTGTAAACATGAATTGTAATCTACAAAATTCATAATGATTGAAATTACTTATTCAGCATCAAGTTCGATTCTGCGTGGCCTTTTTTGGTTAACATAAATTCGAATCGCACAAGGGCTAGTTGCACAATTGCAATAGAAAAAACAAACGTTGGTCTCGATATTTAAGAATAAAAATGTTGCGTAAAAATCATTATTGGTTTCTTATCAACAAATATAAAGTTATTGACCTCAAGTTTCCAACCAAAAAGTGTGCTCATCGGTTCACATAAGCCAGATTCACATGTTAGATTGTTACAAAATTGAAACTGAGAATGCAGTAGCTACTTGTGAGGGAAGAGGAGTTTGTCTCCTTTTTCCTGCTTACATTACTGTAAAAACACCTGTTGTGAAAAGAAAAAACTAAGTATATAGAACTAATTTTCAATACTGCTCTTCTTCCCATGAATGTCCGTGGATTACATCAAATAATCCGGCACAACTAAATTAATCAACTTGTATTGTGAATGACCATTCACATCAATGCCTGGCACCCTGCATTAGAGGCGGAGACTACAATGTGTCTGATTGGAATAAGATCCATTGCCATAATAGCATTACTGACAAATCCATGGAAAGGTACAATAACTGAAGTATCTGGCATGGAAGGGTGTGAACTCTGATAAATGGACCAATTTTTTACAATAATTGTTTATGACTATAGGAAACAAAATAATCACGATATATTCAGTAAAAAGGTTGAATCACCAAACTGAAAATCACAAATTGCAGCTCAAGAATAATCACAGCAATATTATTGTTCTTGATGCTAATATTTGTGTAATACTCCCCATCAAGCGGAAATTTTGCTGCCAGAAGAACACATGGCAACTTGACAATACACACACTGGGCAAGGAAGCTATGCAACTCAGCAAAGATTCCGAATAATGAAAGAGTGGTACTTACCTGAATAAGTAAACACGTTTGGTGATTCAGATCAATATTAAACAAGAACAAGGTGTCCAACAACTTCTTTAGAACAGAACGCTCAAAACAATATTGTGCAGCCTCATATGTAAGTACTGGGTGGTTTCTTTGAAAATACATCCCATTTAATGTAAAACATGTAGATCATGGCCTCTATCATGTCCTCCCTTCCATCCAGGGTGTCACAAAATGTTGTTGAAAGTGACCTAGGCCCTGAAGTGGCGCATGCATACGTTGGTGCAGTCCTGCTTGGCGACACCCCACGACAGGTGCCGGTTTGAAGTTGAACATGGACACGGTACACATGTACGTCGGCATGGGCATGATATCATAGGCAAGCACCGTTTAAATCGTGCTAAAGTATGCGCCCCGGTGAATGTACACCACAACCTTGGGCCGCGACATGGTGCCAGACTTGTAGTTGAGCATCATCAGGTCCATCTCATTCGCCGGCCACCGGATGTCAATACTGAAGGGGTGTCCTTGATGAGACATGCGGGTTTAGAACATAACTAAATTATATTTTCTCCAATTTAGGGAGCATGCGTACACATAGTAAATAAATTAGATAAGAAAATAAAATCGCATCAAAGACAAGACTATTACCATTATAAACACAACGACTAAAACTCCGATCCCAGTACCCATCAGCCCAACCAACCCAAAATTCGAAATCACCTTTAGGATACTGAAAATTGAAGTTGTCTGAAATAAGAAATGAGGACAAACACAGGAAATTTCTAGTAAATACCTATGTAGTAAACTCGTCAACGAACATGTGATGCTTGGGCGCACTATCATCAAAGAAAGGGGTTTTTCGCCGTTTCCGTGTACCCGTGGATCTAATCATAGACTGAACACTGCACCAGATCGGTGAGCACATGCTCTTCAAATCAATACCCCTCTTGTTAGCTTTTTGAGCATTTACCAGTTCAAGGCAAAAGTAGGCATAATCAAGAACAATTGTGTATTTTCATCCATAAGCGGGTCAACACTTTATGGAAGGCCTCAGTAATTACATGAACGCTATGCTTCTGCAAGAAAAAAAATCACCACCATGAAATGAAATATTAGGATCAGCGCTAGGCAGCTGTTGATGTGCCATATCAGTAATCAGTTGCATCTGGAGAACGACACAAACCAGATAGCATAGCGCTCAATTGGACCCTACTGTGACAATATATGCATTGAAAGAATGGACAATTGACTGCCTCTTATGAACTAAGTTAAAATTTAGTCCATGATCTCCAGTCACCCAAGCGAGAGAGCAGTCTGTCCACATCAGCTCAACCAGATCCCATTTGCATAAGTGCCATTTTTCAAGGCCTTTTCGGTAAGTATTGTGTCATTTCAGAACTTAAAAGTTAAGAGATACCATGAGAAGAATTTCCGGCCAACCATCAAAGCCCAAGGCAGCACCCAGCTCCGCGAGCCTCCCGATCTGAGCAGAATCCTCTGTTACAAACATCCCCCTACAGATTTCTGCATCTTTATCTCACTATGTGATGAACCGAAAAGGCAGCGAAGACATGTGATGCAAGTGAGCTCTGATTGCCTTTGGTTGCGGTGAAGACATACGAAACTGAAATAACTGAAAATGCATGTAGTTATCCAACAAATGAAGGCATGCGATGGTGTGAAGTGAAATTAAGTTGCGTCATCTAAGCAGCACAATAAATTTTCTTGAGATGCCAGGTAGTCCAATTCAAAGGCAAATTGCATCGTACAATATGACATGAGTGGAAAAGGAGAAGACAACAAAACAGAAAATTTTCATAGTGCCTTATTTTCATGCATACTTACTTCAGACAGCACAGCGCAGTCGCTTCTATAATAACCACTATAACTAAGCCCTGAAAACTTGTAATGAAAAATATGAAGTGTCTAATTCTTATGGTTCTGTTTGTGGGTTCGCAGCGGAGCAGGACAGCAATGGCAAAAATATATAACTTTTATCAAATTGTGCCATAAATATTTCCTAATCATAAGATTTAAGATCCTTATGGTTCTATTTAGGGGGTCACGTAGCTATTTGTTGACCCAATATGTGCATTCATTCCCACTATACTTCAATCAAACTATTTGGGACAATTATTATTCGGACAGTAAAAGACCATATTGGCGAACACAAAGATGCTATATAACTAAAAGATACATATCACCATATTGTACCAAGAACTATGATAAGATGGAAGGCATCATACATTAAACCAGTAGGAGAAGCACTAATATGATATTAACTTATCTTTTTCAAAAAGATAATTATTTGTACCGTGGAGGTATTCTTCTTAATTTGTCACATAAAGAAGATATTGATTTCAGATGCACCAATGATTACCACTCTGGCAATTTCGGAACTGCAGCCGTCCCGCCATGGCTGACTGCAACCAGTCCGACAGCTAGGTTGCACACAACATCCAAGAGACCACACCGGTGCTGCTCAACACCTTGCCCCTTATTTCATTAGCAAAATTAAACCAAAACATCCGCGGTCATCTTGAGTAATCTCCCGACAGGGAAGACAGATTTATGTGTCATGACTCATGAGAAGTTATGGAGGATATGCAATTGCAATAAGAACACTCTCGAATCGTCCCCGGAAAGTCCAATTGCCACGAGAAATCATGTCATAGAATCGGTTTCCCATGGAGTGGATGTGCCACCGGCTTACCGTCGTTGCTGATCTGATTCACCGTATTGTATCAAAGATGACACAAGAAAATAGAATGATGTAAGAAATCCGAAGAATTCATAGCCATGAAAGTTTAACTATCTAGATAACATTTACAGCAGGGAATTCATAGCCATAAAAGGGAAGCGGTATCCCAACCTGATTATGGGAAGCAGTATCCCAACGCTTGCTGGTGAGCACATCGAATTGCCGCTGCTCGTGCTGCTCAAGTGGTCAGCGTTGTTGCTTCTTGTGCCGCCGTCGCGTGCAGGTGGACAGAGGTAGATGAGTTGCAGCACAGGAGCAACATCCCCTCTGCTCTCCACGTGATCAACCCTCTGATCCCCAGCTCCACCTCTAGCGCAGTCGGCATCCCCGTCTTCTCCCTGTGAGCTCCGCACGGCGGTGCTACTTGACCTGCTCGAGATCCCAGCGACAGAGGTGCGTGACACGTTGTCGCTCCACCAGCACACCTAGGCGGCGAACGGCCGTAGTGCCTGGCCTGCTCGTGGCGGCGCTCTTCTGCGCATGGGGTCGTCGGTAGCTCGATGGATAGGATTGAGGGGGTGGTGTAGTCGGCGGCGACGGCGCGCTTAACAAGGGTAGAGAGCGCTGGCTGCAGTAGGGAGGAGCGGAGGCAGGATAGGAGATAATGCTGGTGGCGGCGGCTCTCCTAGGGCATCAACACGGGAGACAAAAGAGACGAGCACTTGCTGGTACTCTTTTATGGGCCGGGCCAAGGGAGGCAAGCGAGCAAGGGATCGTGCGAGGAGCAGAGGATGCTCTGGAGTTGACGTGTACGTACGACGAAGAGATAGAAGCAGTGAAGAGAAGATAAGGCTGCATGCATAACAAATCTAACAAATTTGATAAGATAAGGCTGCATGCAATCGGTTAGAAAAAAATTAGTATGGTGGCATTTTGATGCGTAATTACGTTGAAGTGTGACACCACCGCCACAGTAACCTTAATAGTAAAGATTAGGGTCCACTATCGTTGTTTTACATTAGATCTATCTCCCGGTTTGGATTACTTGTTAGTAGTTGATGCTTGTGAGATTTATCGGTGTTTGCACTTTATTACCATATTGTTATCATCCATTATATCACCTCTGATTATGATCCATATGATGTCTTGTGAGTAGTTCGTGTTGTTCTTGAGGACATGGGAGAAGTCAAGTTGTTAGTAGTGAAGTAATGTTGAGTAATATTTAGTGTTTGATATTTAAGTTGTGGTGCTATTCTTCTGGTGGTGTCATGTGAACGTCGACTACATGATACTTCACCATTTATGGGCCTAGGGGAATGCATCGTGTATTTGGCTACTAATTTTGGGGTTGCCGGAGTGACAGAAACCTAAACCCCCCGTTAGGAAACCATTACACGAGGGAGCGTAGGATCCCGGAGTTTAAAGATATGGTTAGATTTATTTCTTAATTACTTTCTTGTAGCTGCGGATGCTTGAAAGGGGTAGATTAGCATAGGTTCACACACACAACACTTATCAAAACACCTAAGATTATTCAGTTGCATGGAACAAAAGCACTTGACAGAAACCTCCCGTGTGTCCCCGAGAACGTTTATTAATCATAAGCAAACCCACCAGCTTGTTCTTTGCTGAAGAAAGGATTGGGCCACTTGCTACAATTATTATTACTACATTTTATTTACTCGCACTTTATTTATCTGCAATATCAAAAACCCCTACAAATATATCTTTCAGTATTTACAGTTATTTTCTTCATTGAAACTGCTTGTCAACACCGTCTGCTCCTCGTTGGGTTTGACACTCTTATTTATCTAAAGTACTACGATACACCCTCAATACTTGTGGGTCATCAATACTATTTTCTGGCGCCGTTGCCGGGGATTGAAGCGCTATTGGGAAGTGGAATTGATAAAGGAACCTTCTCCTGTAAGTGTTGTTTTTATTACTGTGTACTGCTTTATTACCTATGTTTGGGTCTCCTTTTGAGTCCTTATTTGCGGGCACTGCTGCCACTACTAGGGTAGTAAGTGACTCACCGCCTGATGATTTGGATCCTTACAAAATACCTATAAACATTGTTAAACATGTTAGGAATAACTGCTATTCAGGTGATGGAACTGTCCATCCTGGTGATCATTTGCTCTTTTTACATGAATTATGCGAGTTGTTCAAGTGTGCAGGTATTACAATGGGCCAAGTGAAGAGGAAATTATTCTCTATATCATTGACAGGCCGAGCTGATGAATGGTTCAAACTGCTGAAAAATAGCCAGACTATTGGATGGGAGGAAATTGTGCCTCTCTTTTATTCTAAATTCTATCCTCCGAGTGAAATTCATAGAGATCGGAATTATATATATAATTTTTGGCATCATGAAGGAGAGAGTATTGCCCAAGCATGGGGGAGATTGAAGTAACTAATGCTCAAATGCCCCATTCATGAGCTCCCTAGTAATATTGTTATTAATAATTTCTATGCAAGGCTTTCTCTTCATGATAAGGATTTATTGGATGCTTATTGTTCTGGATCATTTACACGTATGAAGGATGACGCTAAATGGGATCTTCTTCACCGTATTCAAGAAAACACTGAAGGATGGGAGAATGACAAAGGTAGAAAGTCAAGTATAAATTATGATTATGAATGCATTAAAACTTTTATGTCATCCGATGATTTTCATAATGTTAGTATTGTTCATGGTCTTGATTCTCAAGTTGCTGCGAACTTATATAATGCCTTATCTTCTTATATTGATATTCCTAAAAAGGAACGGAATAAGTACCATGCACCTTATAAAGATATTGTTGATTGTGTTCTTGCTAGAGATATAGAAGTTCATACTGTTGATTCTATTGTGCCTGAACCTTATATTGATAAAATGCCTTTCCATGTTAAGGTAAAAGAACATTCTATGTTAGCTAGTGTGGTTAATAAAAGTGCAAGGAAACCCGTAGAACTCGAGGAACAAATAATTGTAGAACCTACAGTAGCAATAGTAAAGGACCTTGTTTCTGAAAATATAGAAGAGGGACACATTATATTTTGTGAAGATGCTTCTAATATTGTCTCTCATCCTAGTAAATCTAGTAAACCTAGTGTTCCTGTGCTATCTGTTAGGATAGGTGATCATTGCTATTATGGTTTGTGTGATATTGGTGCTAGTTCTAGTGCTATTCCTTATGAGCTTTATAACTTGAAGACATTGATGTGATTATTCAACTTGCTAATTGGGAAACTATTTCTTCGATTGGTATTGTTAGAGATGTCGAGGTCTTATGTGGTAAAATTAAATATCCTGCTGATTTTCTAGTACTAGGCACTTCTTCTAGTGATCTTGTCCTATTATATTTGGTAGACCTTTCTTAAACACTTGTGGTGCTGTTATAGATTGTAAAAAGGAGAAATCCTTACAAATTTTGATGGAGAATCTTATGAATTTAATTTTTCCAAATTTGCCAAAGCACCTTATGAAGCTGAATTAGCTAATGAGAACTATAGAGTTGAACAATTGGTTGTTATTGCTCTTGCTCATAACAATCCTTTGCAGTAATACATGGAAGACCACAAAAGTGATGTCTTTATGGAAGAAAGAAATGAAATTGACGAGATTTTCCTACATCAGCCAGCGATGCTTGATGTCTACGCACGCTTCTATTCTTGTAGACAGTGTTGGGCCTCCAAGTGCAGAGGTTTGTAGAACAGCATCAAGTTTCCCTTAAGTGGATCACCCAAGGTTTATCGAACTCAGTGAGGTAGAGGTCAAAGATATCCCTCTCAAGCAACCCTGCAATTAAGATACAAGAAGTCTCTTGTGTCCCCAACACACCCAATATACTTGTCAGGTATATAGGTGCACTAGTTCAGCGAAAAGATAGTGAAATGCGAGTAATACGGATGGTTATAAGTAATAATAGCAATCTGAAATAAATATGGCAGCAAGCAAACATGTAGCAGAACAGGCGGAAAACGGTGTTTCAATGCTTGGAAACAAGGCCTAGGGAGTCTACTTTCACTAGTGGACACTATCAACAATGATCACATAATTGAATAACTAAATATCTCTCTTCACTATGCTACTCCGAACGACTCTCTGGTAGAATAACAAACACCACTTCATTGTGTTGGGCTGTAACAACACTTCTCAAGTTTGTATTCCCATGTCGAGTTAACCCCACGCTGTCACTATGAGCACCATAGAAGGTACTAAGCAAACTCCAGAATTTCATAGGATCATCCAACACAAGATATAAATAGCATGCTAAACCACACGGTGCACACACTGTCACCTTTACACCGTGATCAAAGTGTTTACGGAGATATCATAACAAAACCACTTGAGTAGCATAATACATGAGGAGAAACATCTACTAATTCAACTAGATACAAAGCTCATGATCACATAAAGACCACACCATGGGAGAGAGAGATGAACCACATAGCTACTGGTAAAGCCCTGAACCTCGGGGGAGAACTACTCCCTCTTCGTCATAGGAGACATCAACGGCGATGGAGATGGCGGTGGAGTCGATGGAGATGGCTTACGGGGGCACTTCCCCGTCCCGGCAGGGTGCCAGAACAGAGATCGAGCCCTCGTAACTTGTCGGCGGCGGTGGCGGAGCTATGGATGTATTTTGTGGAAAAGGTCGATTCCTTTAGGGTCTATGCATGGAGGAGTATATATAGGCGAAAGGGCGATGCCAGGGGGTGGACAGGGGGTCCACACTACCAGGTGGTGCGGCCAGGGGGACCCGCGCCACCCTATGGTGTGGCCGCCCTGTGGCCCCCCTCCGGGGCTCTTCGGAACTTCTGGATGCTTCCGGGTAAAATAGGAACTTCGGGATTCGTGGGGTCCAATTCCGAGAATATTTCCAGAACAACTTTTGTGAAATAAAAAACAACAGAAATCAGGGAACCGGCACTTGGCATCTTGTTAATAGCTTAGTGTAACACCTGGGGTGTTCCCCCTAAGTTAGAAAGTGGGTTGTTTTTTTCTTTCTGCTTTGCATCACATGCATCATATGCATTGCACCATGTTTTCAAAACAACTCAAAAATTCAAACCAATTTAAACTTTCTAACATGTCCAAAATTTCCAATTAAAAGTTGCCAACTAAAACACTCAAAATGTTTCCAATAGTTTGAATTTGAATCAATTAAAAATATTTGATAATAGAACCCCTTTTATTAACACCCTAATGACAAATTTAAATTCAAATCAAATTCATCCATGCTTGGCATGTTTCAAATGTGGGTTTAAAAACTACATTCTTGCAAACAATTAAATTCAATAATGTTTTCATACTTGTTTGAGTTTATTGAATAAAATTGTTTAAAAATCAAATCCTTGTAAATCCTATTTGAAATCCAAATAGCAATTTTAAACCTTTTGGCCATTTCAAATATTTGGACATAATGTTAACATTGCTTTGACTTACTGTTTTGCAAATTAATAAAATTTATTCATAACATAAAAACCCCAAACCCTATTCTTTTCTCTCTCTCTCTCTCTCTCTCTCTCTCTCTCTCTCTCTCTCTCTCTCTCTCTCTCTTTTCTACAAAAAAAATAATAAAATGTGCAAACAGAAAAAAATAAAAATAAAAACAACAACAAAAATGAGCTAGGGGGAGGCAGGCCAAAGCCCACCTGCCACCCCTGCCCACCTCCCTCAGCCCACACCCCTCATCCCCTACCTCTGTCCGTACAGAGGGGGATGTCGCTGTCACCCGAGCTCCCCATCCCCACCTGCCCCCCCTCCGTTAAAGCATCCCCTACCTCCTCCAAACCCTAGGCCGCACCCTTCTCCCCTCCTCCCTTCCTTCCATCCGGCGCCGCCATCCTTTCCTTCCACCCCCCTCTCTGCTTCTTCTCTGAACCCCACCCGAACAGCAGCAGCGGCGTGGGTTGGCGGTCATGGCGCCGTCGCCCTGGCCACCACCGGAGCGAGCCGAGGCCGGGAATGGAACCCCGAGGGCCCGGCCTCCCTCCTCGTCGCCTCGCCGGGCCGGAGACGCCCTGGGGACCCCCCCCCCCCCCGCGCCTCCTTCGCCGTCGACCATGCAGGGGCCGGGAGCGGCCTCGCCAACTGCAGCTCGACCACGACGCCCTCGCCTTCCCCTTCGTCGCCTACACGCCGAGGTGAGAACCCATCCGGGCTTAGGCCCTCTTTCCTTCCCTTTGCTCTGGCGTGCTGCCCTCGCGCAGCCGCGGATGTCGCCAGCAATCGCCGGCCGTCGTGTTCCTTCCTCGTTGTTTCAGGTAACTGAACAACGTTCAGTTCGATAGGTTAATGGCCCGAAGCAGTACCACAAAAGCCCGCGCGCATCTATCCTAACACGAAACAGCAGCACACCCCACTGGTTAGCACCCTTGCGCGCAAGCCCCAACCCTGAGTTCGAATCCCCCGCACCCCCCCCCCCCAGGCAGAAAAGCCACACCTTTTTTTCTGCCTTTTCCTTTTTCTGCCCGAATTTCAGAAACACAGATCTGACTCATTAATTCTAAAATCCATAACAAATCGAATTTTGCTCCAATTTGAATGATTCAAATTCCTGTGGATTCATAATCTTGTGCCCTTTCTGTTAATGTCAAGTTTGCAACATGTTTCTGTAACAATTTTTGCACTAAATAATTAATTACTGAAAATGCAATAAAAAGTGGAAACTTTGGAATTTCATAACTTGAGTTGTGTTCATCCAATTTGAGCAAACTTGGGCTCTAAATTTTTTTCTTAACAAACTCTACACATTGGTATTTTATTTGGTCACAATTGAATTAAATTTGAACATGTTTCCCTCTGTTTACTAAAAATGGTAGAATAAGAATGTTTATGGAAAATTGCATAATGAATTCAATAATGATCCAAAAATTATGTTTAATAGCTCAAAATGTTCAGTGAAACATTTGCTACATGTTTTCAACCTTTTCAATACAATTTGTTTACTGTTTTCCCTAATTAAAAGTGGTGCAATAATTCAATGCTCTAATTAAACCTTTTAAATTGCAAAATTCATAACTTGGGCAATTCAAATCCAATTCCAACATGTAAAATATGTTTTCCATGCAAAATTGAATAAGCTTTCCAAATATAAACTTTGTTTTCTGTTTTGAATAAGTTAAATTGCTGAAAACAACTGTTTCTTAATTAATGCATTTAAAATTGTCAAATTAATAACTTGCTCATCTAAAATCCAAATTCAACAAATGAAATATGTTTTCCATCTAAAATTTTGTGTTCTTTCCAAATATGAATTTGGTTATCTATTTTGAACAATTAAAATGGGTGAGAACAATAAATGTTTGTGTAGCTCACTTAAGAAGCCAAATTTCATAACTTAACAAATAAAATTCCAAACTTGGTAAACAACATATCAAACTGAAGCTATTGTTGTTTTCTTATTGTTTTCATCATCCATGCATCATTCTAATCAACTTTCACATGATGGTTATCTGTAGATCATTTAATTCAACATTAATCCATGAGCTTTTCCATATGCAATCCAAATTGCATATGGGCCCATTTAAATATGTTTACCATGTCAACTAGTTTATCTTTGATGCATCCTTAAACTTATCATGCATCCATATCTTGATCATGCTGGATCTTTTGCCGTAGAAGTAATAGTTGCATCCGGTGTTTGTTCTAGTTCGTTGCTTCTTCGCGGATAGGACGTTGAGATGATGTGAGCAACGACAAGTTCTGTGGATGTACCTCTACTTGCTTGATCTCAGGCAAGTATACTCACTTGCTACCTATGGCTGCCTTTCATCACTTGTTACCGATTCTTTCCGTTGCCTTTATTCTAGCCTTATGATTCGATGCTTGTGTCTCGATCCTATCATATGTTTACCTTGCAGCCATGATATAGCCTTCCTTCCACTTCCTATTAACTGTTGTTTGTTTACCCTGTTGGCTCTCGTGTCGTAGTTGCATGCTTAGTGTTGTTTGCGCTCAAGTCTTGCTGTCCGTCTTATCACATGTTTAGTTTGATAGTTGGGTTTTCAATTCAATCAACAACCTGTTAATGTTTTGGGTAATAATAATTTGATGATAAGGCACCGGCAGGAGGCCCGGCGTGGTTTTGAGGCCTGCTAGTGTCGACCCTAATTAGGAAAAGGGTCTTGTCCATTGATCCATGATGAGCGCACTAACCGCATGTGGGATGCGAGTATGGGCGCCCCCCGCAATTCTGATTCGATTCGCATCTCGTCCAAATCGCCACACTTAGTTCGGGCTTTCCATTTGATGCATGCATATGCAAGTGCGAGCCCTTGGCGCCAGGGTGGAACTTTTGTAGTCGGCATTTAGGGCGGCGTGGTCTTCCAGTGCTATGAGAGTCCCCCTTTTCTTCGTGGGGGCTCGATTAGCCGCGCACGCACAGCACGTGGTTCTTTGGGCTTGATGCGAAGAAGAGTTGGGTTGTGTTCACTACCTCGCTTGGTGGGTTGATCCCCCGTCTGGCGGGTTATTCTTACGTGTACGGCCAAATTGGTGCATCCCTGCAGAGTTAAATCTTCTCGAGAAGCCGGGTTGTCCGCGGTTATGGATGACTTGGTGAAAGTGCTGGCTAGCAAGTACTCAGACAACTTACACTTAACGATGATAACTTGACTAGTAATATAGATTACCTCCACCATCCAATGTCACCTTAATCAACAGTGTGAGTTTCCTTGGGTTGCTTCCTTAGTAGGGGGGTAACATTGGATGGGTATTGTTTGGTGAGTAGTTGTAGTTGGTTCTGATACGCTATCTTATCCCTTTCTTTTAGCCGGATGTTGTAGCGAGTCTCTGTAGTTAGTTAGTGCAGCCCGCTGCTGCTTCTTTGCAATAATCCCTTCCTTTCCGTTGTACCCAAAGTATTTGTATCTTGTGATGATTTGGTTACGCTAGTATCTTGTGAGTATGGGTTATCCACTTCCCAGTACTTAATCGTACTGACCCACGAATCCCTTTTCGTGGCTGCATATTCCACATTGCAGTCAACAGGTTTGAAGTCTAACGACGTTAGCTTGGGAATCCCTCCGGCTTGGCCTGGGCAGGGATTAGACGCCATCGGTTATCTTCAGGACTCTTAGTCCAATTTGTATCTTGTCCGTAGTCGGACACTATGTTGATTCTTCCGCTGTTATTTGGATCTTTGTATTGTATCAGTTGTATCCTTGACTCGTTTGAGTCATCTTGTATATATCTCTTCTGTTGTTGTGGATTATTCGTGAACTGTTGTAATGTTATCACAAGTGGCAACCTGGAATCGGTTATTATGTGGATTCTGCCGGGAATGCTGAAATCTGCATAGTGCCCGATCTCAGGGCGTCACAAATGGTATCAGAGCATGGTTTCTGATTCCCGATATTGTTTCGATACGAATGGTTATCGAAGCAACGGGTCCGCAAAGCCTGTAGGATAACCTCGCTAACGGTCGTGTTTCTAGAGGGTCAAAAAACTATTTGTGCAAAATCTGTTTTGGAAACATCTCAATAGGATTCTTGTTTTCTCCATACCTCTATTCTATTTCCCCTCCCATCTTATTTGTTTTGGAGTCTCCCCCCTTGTCTATCTTTAAAAGTGTTAGGATCCTACGTGGGTGGACGTTTTCTGAGCCTTTAACCTAATAGGTTCGATCATCGGAAGATTCCTGGTGGAAGAACATCGTCATCAGCCCGAGCAAGAATCTCTTGTTAGTGGTGTCGAGAAGCCCTTGTTAGTGGTGTCGAGGATATCAGTTGGAAGCATGAAGAATCGATAGTCGAACTTCTTTCCCCTCCCGGGTTAGCAGGTGGATTGCGAGGGCGCAATCCCTTGTTAGTGGTGTCGTCTGTAACACCTGGGGTGTTCCCCCTAAGTTAGAAAGTGGGTTGTTTTTCTTTCTGCTTTGCATCACATGCATCATATGCATTGCACCATGTTTTCAAAACAACTCAAAAATTCAAACCAATTTAAACTTTCTAACATGTCCAAAATTTCCAATTAAAAGTTGCCAACTAAAACACTCAAAATGTTTCCAATAGTTTGAATTTGAATCAATTAAAAATATTTGATAATAGAACCCCTTTTATTAACACCCTAATGACAAATTTAAATTCAAATCAAATTCATCCATGCTTGGCATGTTTCAAATGTGGGTTTAAAAACTACATTCTTGCAAACAATTAAATTCAATAATGTTTTCATACTAGTTTGAGTTTATTGAATAAAATTGTTTAAAAATCAAATCCTTGTAAATCCTATTTGAAATCCAAATAGCAATTTTAAACCTTTTGGCCATTTCAAATATTTGGACATAATGTTAACATTGCTTTGACTTACTGTTTTGCAAATTAATAAAATTTATTCATAACATAAAAACCCCAAACCCTATTCTTTTCTCTCTCTCTCTCTTTTCTACAAAACAAATAATAAAATGTACAAACAGAAAAAAAATAAAAAAACAACAAAAAAAAATGAGCTAGGGGGAGGCAGGCCAAAGCCCACCTGCCACCCCAGCCCACCTCCCTCAGCCCACACCCCTCATCCCCTACCTCTGTCCGTACAGAGGGGGATGTCGATGTCACCCGAGCTCCCCATCCCCACCTGCCCCCCCTCCGTTAAAGCATCCCCTACCTCCTCCCAACCCTAGGCCGCACCCTTCTCCCCTCCTCCCTTCCTTCCATCCGGCGCCGCCATCCTTTCCTTCCACCCCCCTCTCTGCTTCTTCTCTGAACCCCACCCGAACAGCAGCAGCGGCGTGGGTTGGCGGTCATGGCGCCGTCGCCCTGGCCACCACCGGAGCGAGCCGAGGCCGGGAATGGAACGCCGAGGGCCCGGCCTCCCTCCTCGTCGCCTCGCCGGGCCGGAGATTCCCTGGGGACCCTCCTCCCCCGCGCCTCCTTCGCCGTCGACCATGCAGGGGCCGGGAGCGGCCTCGCCAACTGCAGCTCGACCACGACGCCCTCGCCTTCCCCTTCGTCGCCTACACGCCGAGGTGAGAACCCATCCGGGCTTAGGCCCTCTTTCCTTCCCCTTGCTCTGGCATGCTGCCCTCGCGCAGCCGCGGATGACGCCAGCGATCGCCGGCCGTCGTGTTCCTTCCTCGTTGTTTCAGGTAACTGAACAACGTTCAGTTCGACAGGTTAACGGCCCGATGCAGTACCACAAAAGCCCACACGCATCTATCCTAACACGAAACAGCAGCACACCCCACTGGTTAGCACCCTTGCGCGCAAGCCCCAGCCCTGAGTTCGAATCCCCCCCCCCAGGCAGAAAAGCCACACCTTTTTTTCTGCCTTTTCCTTTTTCTGCCCGAATTTCAGAAACACAGATCTGACTCATTAATTCTAAAATCCATAACAAATTGAATTTTGCTCAAATTTGAATGATTCAAATTCCTGTGGATTCATAATCTTGTGCCCTTTCTGTTAATGTCAAGTTTGCATCATGTTTCTGTAACAATTTTTGCACTAAATAATTAATTACTGAAAATGCAATAAAAGTGGAAACTTTGGAATTTCATAACTTGAGTTGTGTTCATCCAATTTGAGCAAACTTGGGCTCTAAAAATTTGTCTTAACAAACTCTACACATTGGTATTTTATTTGGTCACAATTGAATTAAATTTGAACATGTTTCCCTCTGTTTACTAAAAAGGGCAGAATAAGAATGTTTATGGAAAATTGCATAATGAATTCAATAATGATCCAAAAATTATGTTTAATAGCTCAAAATGTTCAGTGAAACATTTGCTACATGTTTTCAAAATTTTCAATACAATTTGTTTACTTTTTTCCCTAATTAAAAGTGGTGCAATAATTCAATGCTCTAATTAAACCTTTCAAATTGCAAAATCATAACTTGGGCAATTCAAATCCAATTCCAACATGTAAAATATGTTTTCCATGCAAAATTGAATAAGCTTTCCAAATATCAACTTTGTTTTCTGTTTTGAATAAGTTAAATTGCTGAAAACAACTGGTTCTTAATTAATGCATTTAAAATTGTCAAATTAATAACTTGCTCATCTAAAATCCAAATTCAACAAATGAAATATGTTTTCCATCTAAAATTTTGTGTTCTTTCCAAATATGAATTTGGTTATCTATTTTGAACAATTAAAATGGGTGAGAACAATAAATGTTTGTGTAGCTCACTTAAGAAGCCAAATTTCATAACTTAACAAATAAAATTCCAAACTTGGTAAACAACATATCAAACTGAAGCTATTGTTGTTTTCTCATTGTTTTCATCATCCATGCATCATTCTAATCAACTTTCACATGATGGTTATCTGTAGATCATTTAATTCAACATTAATCCATGAGCTTTTCCATATGCAATCCAAATTGCATATGGGCCCATTTAAATATGTTTACCATGTCAACTAGTTTATCTTTGATGCATCCTTAAACTTGTCATGCATCCATATCTTGATCATGCTGGATCTTTTGCCATAGAAGTAATAGTTGCATCCGGTGTTTGTTCTAGTTCGTTGCTTCTTCGCGGATAGGACGTTGAGATGATGTGAGCAACGACAAGTTCTGCGGATGTACCTCTACTTGCTGGATCTCAGGCAAGTATACTCACTTGCTACCTATGGCTGCCTTTCATCACTTGTTACCGATTCTTTCCGTTGCCTTTATTCTAGCCTTATGATTCGATGCTTGTGTCTCGATCCTATCATATGTTTACCTTGCAGCCATGATATAGCCTTCCTTCCACTTCCTATTAACTGTTGTTTGTTTACCCTGTTGGCTCTCGTGTCGTTGTTGCATGTTTAGTGTTGTTTGCGCTCAAGTCTTGCTGTCCGTCTTATCACCTGTTTAGTTTGATAGTTGGGTTTTCAATTCAATCAACAACCTGTTAATGTTTTGGGTAATAATAATTTGATGATAAGGCACCGGTAGGAGACCCGGCGTGGTTTTGAGGCCTGCTAGTGTCGACCCTAATTAGGAAAAGGGTCTTGTCCATTGATCCATGATGAGCGCACTAACCACATGTGGGAAGCGAGTATGGGCGCCCCCCTCAATTCTGATTCAATTCGCATCTCGTCCAAATCGCCACACTTAGTTCGGGCTTTCCATTTGATGCATGCATATGCAGGTGCGAGCCCTTGGCGCCAGGGTGGAACTTTTGTAGTCGGCATTTAGGGCGGCGTGGTCTTCCAGTGCTATGAGAGTCCCCCTTTTCTTCGTGGGGGCTCGATTAGCCGCGCACGCACAGCACGTGGTTCTTTGGGCTTGATGCGAAGAAGAGTTGGGTTGTGTTGAGTACCTCGCTTGGTGGGTTGATCCCCCGTCTGGCGGGTTATTCTTACGTGTACGGCCAAATTGGTGCATCCCTGCAGGGTTAAATCTTCTCGAGAAGCCGTGTTGTCCACGGTTATGGATGACTTGGTGAAAGTGCTGGCTAGCAAGTACTCAGACAACTTACACTTAACGATGATAACTTGACTAGTAATATAGATTACCTCCACCATCCAAATGAATGTCACCTTAATCAACAGTGTGAGTTTCCTTGGGTTGCTTCCTTAGTAGGAGGTAACATTGGATGGGTATTGTTTGGTGAGTAGTTGTAGTTGGTTCTGATACGCTATCTTATCCCTTTCTTTTAGCCGGATGCTGTAGCGAGTCTCTGTAGTTAGTTAGTGCAGCCCGGTGCCGCTTCTTTGCAATAATCCCTTCCTTTCCGTTGTACCCAAAGTATTTGTATCTTGTGATGATTTGGTTACGATGGTATCTTGTGAGTATGGGTTATCCACTTGCCAGTACTTAATCGTACTGACCCATGAATCCCTTTTCGTGGCTGCATATTCCACATTGCAGTCAACAGGTTTGAAGTCTGACGACGTTAGCTTGGGAATCCCTCCGGCTTGGCCTGGGAAGGGATTGGACGCCATCGGTTATCTTCAGGACTCTTAGTCCAATTTGTATCTTGTCCGTAGTCGGACACTATGTTGATTCTTCCGCTGTTATTTGGATCTTTGTATTGTATCAGTTGTATCCTTGACTTGTTTGAGTCATCTTGTATATATCTCTTCTGTTGTTGTGGATTATTCGTGAACTGTTGTAATGTTATCACAAGTGGCAACCTGGAATCGGTTATTATGTGGATTCTGGCGGGAATGCTGAAATCTGCATAGTGCCCGATCTCGGGGCGTCACAAATGGTATCAGAGCATGGTTTCCGATTCCCGATATTGTTTCGATACGAATGGTTATCGAAGCAACGGGTCCGCAAAGCCTGTAGGATAACCTCGCTAATGGTCGTGTTTCTAGAGTGTCAAAAAACTATTTGTGCAAAATCTGTTTTGGAAACATCTCAATAGGATTCTTGTTTTCTCCTTACCTCTATTCTATTTCCCCTCCCATCTTATTTGTTTTAAAGTCTCCCCCAGGTCTATCTTTAAAAGTGTTAGGATCCTACGTGGGTGGACGTTTTCTGAGCCTTTAACCTAATAGGTTCGATCATCGGAAGATTCCTGGTGGAAGAACATCGTCATCAGCCCGAGCAAGAATCTCTTGTTAGTGGTGTCGAGAAGCCTTTGTTAGTGGTGTCGAGGAGATCAGCTGGAAGCATGAAGAATCGATAGTCGAACTTCTTTCCCCTCCCGGGTGAGCAGGTGGATTGCGAGGGCGCAATCCCTTGTTAGTGGTGTCGTTTGTAACACCTGGGGTGTTCCCCCTAAGTTAGAAAGTGGGTTGTTTTTCTTTCTGCTTTGCATCACATGCATCATATGCATTGCACCATGTTTTCAAAACAACTCAAAAATTCAAACCAATTTAAACTTTCTAACATGTCCAAAATTTCCAATTCAAAGTTGCCAACTAAAACACTCAAAATGTTTCCAATAGTTTGAATTTGAATCAATTAAAAATATTTGATAATAGAACCCCTTTTATTAACACTCTAATGACAAATTTAAATTCAAATCAAATTCATCCATGCTTGGCATGTTTCAAATGTGGGTTTAAAAACTACATTCTTGCAAACAATTAAATTCAATAATGTTTTCATACTTGTTTGAGTTTATTGAATAAAATTGTTTAAAAATCAAATCCTTGTAAATCCTATTTGAAATCCAAATAGCAATTTTAAACCTTTTGGCCATTTCAAATATTTGGACATAATGTTAACATTGCTTTGACTTACTGTTTTGCAAATTAGTAAAATTTATTCATAACATAAAAACCCCAAAGCCTATTCTTTTCTCTCTCTCTCTCTCTTTTCTACAAAAAAAATAATAAAATGTGCAAACAGAAAAAAATAAAAAATAAACAACAACAAAAATGAGCTAGGGGTAGGCAGGCCAAAGCCCACCTGCCACCCCAGCCCACCTCCCTCAGCCCACACCCCTCATCCCCTACCTCTGTCCGTACAGAGGGGGATGTCGCTGTCACCCGAGCTCCCCATCCCCACCTGCCCCCCTCCGTTAAAGCATCCCCTACCTCCTCCAAACCCTAGGCCGCACCCTTCTCCCCTCCTCCCTTCCTTCCATCCGGCGCCGCCATCCTTTCCTTCCACCCCCCTCTCTGCTTCTTCTCTGAACCCCACCCGAACAGCAGCAGCGGCGTGGGTTGGCGGTCATGGCGCCGTCGCCCTGGCCACCACCAGAGCGAGCCGAGGCCGGGAATGGAACCCCGAGGGCCCGGCCTCCCTCCTCGTCGCCTCGCCGGGCCGGAGACGCCCTGGGGACCCCCCCCCCCCGCGCCTCCTTCGCCGTCGACCATGCAGGGGCCGGGAGCGGCCTCGCCAACTGCAGCTCGACCACGACGCCCTCGCCTTCCCCTTCGTCGCCTACACGCCGAGGTGAGAACCCATCCGGGCTTAGGCCCTCTTTCCTTCCCCTTGCTCTGACGTGCTGCCCTCGCGCAGCCGCGGATGTCGCCAGCGATCGCCGGCCGTCGTGTTCCTTCCTCGTTGTTTCAGGTAACTGAACAACGTTAAGTTCGACAGGTTAACGGCCCGAAGCAGTACCACAAAAGCCCGCGCGCATCTATCCTAACATGAAACAACAGCACACCCCACTGGTTAGCACCCTTGCGCGCAAGCCCCAGCCCTGAGTTCGAATCCCCCCCCAGGCAGAAAAGCCACACCTTTTTTTTCTGCCTTTTCCTTTTTCTGCCCGAATTTCAGAAACACAGATCTGACTCATTAATTCTAAAATCCATAACAAATCGAATTTTGCTCAAATTTGAATGATTCAAATTCCTGTGGATTCATAATCTTGTGCCCTTTCTGTTAATGTCAAGTTTGCAACATGTTTCTGTAACAATTTTTGCACTAAATAATTAATTACTGAAAATGCAATAAAAAGTGGAAACTTTGGAATTTCATAACTTGAGTTGTGTTCATCCAATTTGAGAAAACTTGGGCTCTAAAAATTTGTCTTAACAAACTCTACACATTGGTATTTTATTTGGTCACAATTGAATTAAATTTGAACATGTTTCCCTCTGTTTACTAAAAAGGGCAGAATAAGAATGTTTATGGAAAATTGCATAATGAATTCAATAATGATCCAAAAATTATGTTTAATAGCTCAAAATGTTCAGTGAAACATTTGCTACATGTTTTCAACCTTTTCAATACAATTTGTTTACTGTTTTCCCTAATTAAAAGTGGTGCAATAATTCAATGCTCTAATTAAACCTTTTAAATTGCAAAATTCATAACTTGGGCAATTCAAATCCAATTCCAACATGTAAAATATGTTTTCCATGCAAAATTGAATAAGCTTTCCAAATATCAACTTTGTTTTCTGTTTTGAATAAGTTAAATTGCTGAAAACAACTGTTTCTTAATTAATGCATTTAAAATTGTCAAATTAATAACTTGCTCATTTAAAATCCAAATTCAACAAATGAAATATGTTTTCCATCTAAAATTTTGTGTTCTTTCCAAATATGAATTTGGTTATTTATTTTGAACAATTAAAATGGGTGAGAACAATAAATGTTTGTGTAGATCACTTAAGAAGCCGAATTTCATAACATAACAAATAAAATTCCAAACTTGGTAAACAACATATCAAACTGAAGCTATTGTTGTTTTCTCATTGTTTTCATCATCCATGCATCATTCTAATCAACTTTCACATGATGGTTATCTGTAGATCATTTAATTCAACATTAATCCATGAGCTTTTCCATATGCAATCCAAATTTCATATGGGCCCATTTAAATATGTTTACCATGTCAACTAGTTTATCTTTGATGCATCCTTAAACTTGTCATGCATCCATATCTTGATCATGCTGGATCTTTTGCCGTAGAAGTAATAGTTGCATCCGGTGTTTGTTCTAGTTCGTTGCTTCTTCGCGGATAGGACGTTGAGATGATGTGAGCAACGACAAGTTCTGCGGATGTACCTCTACTTGCTGGATCTCAGGCAAGTATACTCACTTGCTACCTATGGCTGCCTTTCATCACTTGTTACCGATTCTTTCCGTTGCCTTTATTCTAGCCTTATGATTCGATGCTTGTGTCTCGATCCTATCATATGTTTACCTTGCAGCCATGATATAGCCTTCCTTCCACTTCCTATTAACTGTTGTTTGTTTACCCCGTTGGCTCTCGTGTCGTAGTTGCATGCTTAGTGTTGTTTGCGCTCAAGTCTTGCTGTCCGTCTTATCACCTGTTTAGTTTGATAGTTGGGTTTTCAATTCAATCAACAACCTGTTAATGTTTTGGGTAATAATAATTCGATGATAAGGCACCGGCAGGAGGCCCGGCGTGGTTTTGAGGCCTGCTAGTGTCGACCCTAATTAGGAAAAGGGTCTTGTCCATTGATCCATGATGAGCGCACTAACCGCATGTGGGAAGCGAGTATGGGCGCCCCGCAATTCTGATTCGATTCGCATCTCGTCCAAATCGCCACACTTAGTTCGGGCTTTCCATTTGATGCATGCATATGCAGGTGCGAGCCCTTGGCGCCAGGGTGGAACTTTTGTAGTCGGCATTTAGGGCGGCGTGGTCTTCCAGTGCTATGAGAGTCCCCCTTTTCTTCGTGGGGGCTCGATTAGCCGCGCACGTACAGCACGTGGTTCTTTGGGCTTGATGCGAAGAAGAGTTGGGTTGTGTTGAGTACCTCGCTTGGTGGGTTGATCCCCTGTCTGGCGGGTTATTCTTACGTGTACGGCCAAATTGGTGCATCCCTGCAGGGTTAAATCTTCTCGAGAAGCCGTGTTGTCCGCGGTTATGGATGACTTGGTGAAAGTGCTGGCTAGCAAGTACTCAGACAACTTACACTTAACGATGATAACTTGACTAGTAATATAGATTACCTCCACCATCCAAATGAATGTCACCTTAATCAACAGTGTGAGTTTCCTTGGGTTGCTTCCTTAGTAGGGGGGTAACATTGGATGGGTATTGTTTGGTGAGTAGTTGTAGTTGGTTCTGATACGCTATCTTATCCCTTTCTTTTAGCCGGATGTTGTAGCGAGTCTCTGTAGTTAGTTAGTGCAGCCCGGTGCCGCTTCTTTGCAATAATCCCTTCCTTTCCGTTGTACCCAAAGTATTTGTATCTTGTGATGATTTGGTTACGCTGGTATCTTGTGAGTATGGGTTATCCACTTGCCAGTACTTAATCGTACTGACCCACGAATCCCTTTTCGTGGCTGCATATTCCACATTGCAGTCAACAGGTTTGAAGTCTGATGACGTTAGCTTGGGAATCCCTCCGGCTTGGCCTGGGCAGGGATTGGACGCCATCGGTTATCTTCAGGACTCTTAGTCCAATTTGTATCTTGTCCGTAGTCGGACACTATGTTGATTCTTCCGCTGTTATTTGGATCTTTGTATTGTATCAGTTGTATCCTTGACTCGTTTGAGTCATCTTGTATATATCTCTTTTGTTGTTGTGGATTATTCGTGAACTGTTGTAATGTTATCACAAGTGGACACCTGGAATCGGTTATTATGTTGATTCTGGCGGGAATGCTGAAATCTGCATAGTGCCCGATCTCGGGGCGTCACACTTAGTCCCAGAAAACGTGTAAAAATGCTATAAAGAAGGGAGAAAACATGTAGGAATTGGCATAATATCAACATGGAACATCAGAAATTATAGATACGTTGGAGACATATCAATGCTGAAACATAATTTACCAGTGGAACACTTGGGTACCACATTACCACCCAAGGAGGATCCTGTTTTTGATTTAAAGCCTTTGCCTGACAATCTTAAATATGCGCGTATTGATGATAAGAAATTATATCGTGTTATTATTAGTTCTAAACTTTCTGGTAAAGAAGAGGAGATATTACTGGGAATATTGAAGAAACATAGAGGTGCTATTGGTTATACTCTTGATAATTTGAAGGGGATTTCTCCCGCTATATGTCAACATGCTATTAATATTGAACCTGGTGCAGAGCGAGTTGTTGAGCATCAACGCAGTTTAAATCATAAGATGAAGGATGTGGTAAGAAATGAGGTATTGAAAGTCCTTGATGTTGGTATTATTTATCCTATTGCTGATACTAGATGGGTTAGTCCTATGCATTGTGTCCCTAAGAAAGGAGGGATGACTGTTGTGCCAAATGAAAATAATGAACTTATTCCTCAAAGAGTAGTGGTTGGTTATAGGATGTGTATTGATTTTAGGAAAGTTAATAAGGTTAATAAGAAAGATCATTATCCTTTGCCTTTTATTGATCAAATGTTAGAGAGGTTGTCTAAGAAAACTCATTTCTGCTTTCTTGATGGTTATTCTGGGTTCTCTCAAATTGCTGTTAGGAAGCCTAATCAAGAGAAAACAACTTTCACTTGTATTTTTGGAACCTAATCTTATAGACGTATGCCTTTTGGTTTATGTAATGCTCCTGCTAGTTTTCAAAGATGCATGTCCGCTATCTTTCATGTTTTTGTGAAGAAATTGTGGAAGTCTTCATGGACGATTTCTCCGTCTATGGATCTTCTTTTGATAATTGTTTGCAGAATCTTGATAAAGTTTTGCAGAGATGTGAGGAGACTAATCTTGTTCTTAATTGGGAGAAGTGCCCTTTTATGGATAATGAAGGAATTGTTCTTGGACATAAAATTTCTGAAAGAGGTATTGAATTTGATAGAGCTAAAGTTGAAGCTATTGAGAAAATGCCATGTCCTAGGGATGTCAAAGGTATTCGTAGTATTCTTGGTCATGCTGGTTTCTATAGAAGTTTTATTACAGATTTATCTAAAATATCAAAGCCTCTTACTAATCTTCTTCAAAGGATGTACCTTTTGTTTTTTATGAAGATTGTGAAGAAGCTTTTGAAATTTTAAGGAGGGCTTTAATATCTGCCCCTATTGTTCAACCACCCGATTGGAATTTACCATTTGAAATTATGTGTGATGCTAGTGATTATGATGTAGGTGTTGTTCTTGGACAGCGGATAGATGAGAAGTTAAATGTTATCCATTATGCTAGTAAAACTGTTGATGCTGCTCAAAATAATTATGCTACCACTGAGAAAGAGTTCCTAGCTGTAGTTTTTGCTTGTGATAAATTTAGGCAGTATATTGTTGATTCTAAAGTTACTATTCATACTGATCATGCTGCTAAGCCTAGGCTTATTAGATGGGTGCTTCTCTTACAAGAGTTTGATTTACATATTGTGGATAGGAAGGGTGTTGAAAATCCTGTTGCTGATAATTTGTCTAGATTAGAAAATATCTCTGATGATCCTATTCCTGTTAATGATAGTTTTCCTAATGAACAATTGGCTGCAATAAAAGTGAACTCTCAAGAGAGTGCATGGTATGCTGATTATGCTAACTTTATTGTTTCCAAGTATTTGCCTCCTACCTTTACAGCTCAGCAAAGAAGAAAATTCTTCTATGATTTGAGGCATTATTTTTGGGATGACCCACACTTATATAAAGAGGGTGTTGATGGTATTATGTGAAGATGTGTTCCTGAAAATGAACAACGAGAGATATTGAGAAAATGACATAGTAGTGCTTATGGAGGACAGCATGCTGGAGATACAACTGCACATAAGATTCTACAATCAGGTCTTTATTGTCCTACTGTCTTTAAAGATGCTAGAAAGTTTGTTTTATCTTGTGATCAATGTCAAAGGGTTGGAAATATTTCTAGACGTAATGAAATGCCTATGAATTATTCTCTTGTTATTGACCCGTTTGATTGTTGGGGTTTTGACTTTATGGGTCCTTTCCCTCCTTCACAAGGCTACACTCATATTCTTGTTGCTGTTGATTATGTTACTAAATGGGTAGAAGCTATACCTACTAAAAGTGCTGATGGTGAAACCTCATTAAAAATGCTTAAAGATATTATTTTCCCTAGGTTTGGTGTGCCTAGATATCTTATGACTGATGGGGGTTCTCATTTTATTCATGGTGGTTTTAGAAAGACTCTTGCTAAATATGATGTTAATCATAGAAATGCCTCACCCTATCATCCTCAAACTACTGGGCAAGTAGAATTATCAAATAGAGAAATCAAATCTATCTTGCAAAAGACTGTTAACAAATCTAGAAAAAATTGGGCTAAGAAATTAAATGATGGTCTGTGGGCTTATAGAACTGCTTATAAAAATCCCATGGGCACGTCTCCTTATAAGATGGTTTATGGAAAAGCTTGTCACTTGCCCCTAGAGTTAGAACACAAAGCTTATTGTGAAGTGAGAGTCCTAAATAGAGATTTTAAACTTGCTGGTGGGAAAAAGTTGCTTGACTTAAGTTCTTTAGATGAATGGAGGAGTGAAGCATATGAAAATGCTAAGCTCTTTAAATAGAAAGTTAAAAGGTGGCACGATAAGAGAATTATTAAAAGAGAATTTCATGTTGGTGAGAAAGTGCTATTGTATAGGTCTCGTCTCAGATTTTTTGCAGAACAATTACTCTCGAGATGGGAAGGACCTTTTGTTATCGAAGAACTATATCGTTCGGGGGCAATTAAAATTGTTTCCCTTGAAGACAACTCTTCACAAGTGGTGAATGGCCAAAGACTCAAGAATTATATTTATGGAGATCCTTACAATGAAAATGTTGATTGTATTCGAGCCATGACCCCGGAGGAATTTATTAAGAAGCATATTTCAGAAACTGCAGAGTCAGTTTTCGAATAGGTATCAGTTTTGGTAAGAAAATTGTCCCGAAACATCTTCTAACTATTATTTTTACTGTTTTTGGAAAATATGAAAAATTATGAGCCGGAAACGAGGTGGAGACAGAGCCCGGAGGCTCCACACCATGGGGTGGCGCGGGCCCACCCCTGGCCGCGCCATCCCATGGTGTGGGCGCCCCGGAGCCCCTCTCTGACTCGTTTTCGACCTGGACTTTCCTTTTGTTATGGAACTTTTTGCTATATAATCCCCCGGACCCCCCCCCCCCCGAGAGCCGTATATCGTTTTCTTGTCGTGTTTTTGTTTCGAGCTGTTTCTGCCATATTATATCTTCAGATCTAGAGCAACAATGGCCTCTCCTGGATCTCCCAAAGACAGTTTCTTTGAGAACGTCGTCAACCCGTACATGAACGAGTTGAAGATGCATCCCAAGGAATTGCTTCTCAAGGACGGGAAGATTCAGCTTGAAGATGTTCGGGGCCCTAAAGGAGAAGGCACTCTGGAACCTAGGATGGAAGAACTGGAGCAATAAGTTTCTAGGTACAAGACGATGGCGGAGCGTGAAGTTGAGATCATCAAGAAGATAAAGACAGAACAGATCGCTGAATACAAGAGGGAGAATTTGAAGCTTTGGGGGGCGGAGATTTTTTCACTCACCAAGACCACCAATGATTTGCAAGCGCAACTCTATGATGTGCAGAACCATAACTGTGAGTATGAGAACAGGTTTAAACGTATAAGCTCTGCTGCTAGTTTCAGGATGTTGGAGACCAGGACATCATTTGTGGATGGAGAGCCTTTACCTTGGAAGACCGAGGATGAGAAGGATTCACCACCACCACCGAAGAATTGATTCGTCAATGGTATTGGCATCCCCCTGGCTTGTTCCAAGCTTGGGGGAGTGCCGCGGTATCACATCACTATCTTTCATCTTTTTACTTTTTCAGTAGAGTCATATCATGAGTAGAGAGGTTATCATATAGGATGGTTTGCAGTATGGAAGTGTGTCTCCTTAGTTGGTTATCGTTGTATTCGTTGGTGTGAGTTGCCGGTTTGAAATATTAATGAGACGTTTCATCATTTACTTTCTACACACATTATTTTAGTTTTCAATTTCTGTCAGATGGTTAAGCTTGTTGTTAGTATTAGGTATCACTCTGGAGATCATCAAGTTAATCTAGTTGGTTTTGGCAAACTTAGCTTGGGTCAGTAGAAATAATAATTTGAGATTCTAGCATAAGAAAGAGGAATTTGACTATTAGCTCATAAACTTAGTATTCACAAGTTAAGATCGTTTGGGCTTTCAATGAAGATTGCACGATTGGTTTCATCATATGTATATTTGTTTGTTTTCCCTCAACTCTTATGCTTTCTACCTAGCCTTGCTAGCCAAAAACGATGTACTGAGTATGAGCTCTACTCGTGCATCCAAACCCTGAACCGAAACCTTGCCATTTGTGTCCACCATACCTTCCTACATGTGGTATTTCATCGCCACTCCAAGTAAATTGCTCATGTGTTACCTTTAAAACTTTCAAAATTATCCTTGTTTTGTGTTCCTATTTTAGCTCATGAGGACGCAAATAGAGAATCTTTATCTCACTCATTGATTGGAATCACACACCTGGACTAGTGGCTTCATCCTCTTATCCAAATTCTAGAAGAGCTGGCAGCGGGGTTCCCAGCCCCAAATAATCATACAAATTCTCTTCACTCTTTTTGCCCCTGATTTATCAGTCAAAGCATAATCGTGTAAACAAAAGCGAAAGAGGGATGACTTTCTATACCAGTTGCGTCCTTCTATCAGAGCCACTCTTGTGAAGTTTAGTTGGCTTGTGATGTACTGTATTTTCTGTTTGCCATTCGTTGACATAAACATACACCTCTCTCAACATTTAGACACTCTTCCACGGTTTGTGATTGTTGGTAGGCACCCGAGGATTCGGTTAGCCATGGTTTGTGTAAGATGGATGGGAGGAGTGTCATGCATTGTATACCTCTGTTTATTAAAATAAAAGCTCTAGAACATGAGTGATCAATGCTTCCCTCTGCGAAGGGCCTATCTTTTACATTTATGTTGAGTCAGTAAACCCATTCCCTTCTGTCTCCAGCAAGCATTTGAGTTGTTGTGATCTCACCATCTATATGTTGATTTATTCAATCATGTTTTCTATCCTTCTTTGTTTAGCACATGCTTTATTATCTGAATGAATATTACTTTGAAAGCTATGAATCACTATAAAAGGATTGTTAGAATTAAACATGTTAAGCTCTACAATATAAGGCTTGTTATAAAGACTTCACCTAAGATAAGTATGATATCATTAAATGTTTTCTGACCAAGAACAAAGTTTGCCATCACCAATTTTGATTCTCTCTTTTGCATCTTTGTTTGTGACTCCCATTACTCGTTTCAAGTTAAGTTATATGAGAGGAAGTTGATGTTTATAATGATTGGTGTATAGATAAATGTGATGCTTCTTCTCTGTATTTTATTTATCGACTCTTCACTCCATAAACCTGTGGTCATGTTTACTAAGTTCAGTTTCGCTTGAAGACTAGCGAGGTCTAAGCTTGGGGGGAGTTGATACGTCCATTTTGCATCACTATTTTATATCATAATTTTTGTTTATTCATAGATATATTTCATGCTATGATGCATCCCTTATGTTATCTTATCTTATTTTGCATGTTTCATAATTTTTGGAGAATAAACATCGGGACCAGAAATCTGATGGAAAAAGCACCGGCGAGATACCATATTTCAGAAGATCAGAAGATGAAGGGGGACATCCGGGGTGTCTTAGAAGTTCAGAGGAGGAGTCCAGCCAGAAGGGGAGCCAGAGGGGGGTGATACGCCGAAAACGTATCTCCTTTTCCGAACACTTTTCTTATCGTTTTCCTCTAAACTTGTGTGTTTTGAATACAACTAACACGGACTAACGTTGTTTTCAGCAGAATTACTTTGGTGTCTTGATTTTGTGCAGAAAAATCAACTTTCGGGAAATTGCCCAGAAAAGACCCCATTGGTGTTTTCACTCCGGAAGACCCAGGGAGCCAGAAGGGGGCCAAGAGAAGAGCCACAGGGTGGCCACACCCTGGCGCGGGTCCCCCATGGTCGCGCCAGCATAGGGTGTGGCCCCCCCAGAGCCCACCTCGGACTCCCCTTTCGACTAAAAGTAGCCTCCAACCCTAAAACCCGAGGGGGTTCGTCATATTCCACAGAAACACAACAGAGCGCCGCCGCCAACCCGAACCTCGATTCGGGGATCAGAAGTTCCTGTTCTGGCACCCTGCCGGGACGGGGAAGTGGAGGAGATCATCGCCATCATCATCACCAACGCCTCTCCATCAACCATCCATGTTTCCCCCATCCATGTGTGAGTAATTCCCCGCTGTAGGCTGAAGGGGTGGTAGGGATTGGATGAGATCGTTCATGTAATAATGCCATGAATGTTAGGGCATAGTGCCTAGTATCCTATATTAGTGCTATTGACATTGTTGCAACTTGTTATGCTTAATGCTTTCCACTTTGGGCCCGAGTGCCATGATCTCAGATCTGAGCATGTTATTGAATCACGATGATAATTATTGTTTCTCTATCTTACCTGCAAGTTGTTTACACATATTGTTGTCCGGAACCCGAGGCCCCGAAGTGACAGAAATTGGGACAACCGGAGGGGATGGATGTGATGTGAGGATCGCATGTGTTCACGGAGTGTTAATGCTTTGCTCCGGTGTTCTATTAAATAGAACACCTTAATTACCAGTAGTTCCCTTGAGGCCCCGCTGTAAATGGGCTGGTAGGACAAAAGATGTTGTGCAGGTTCTCATTCGAGCATGTATAACTATTTACAGAACACATGCCTATGGTTACTTAGTGCTTGGATTCTTTATCTTATTTATCTGCAATGTCCATGACTTGATCATTATTTGAACTATCTTATCGATGAAACGCCTGTTCATCCATCCATATGCCTACAATATTTAATTCCGTTGTTTACTTCAAACACTGATGCTGCTGTTTTCATTCCACTTCTGCTATTATTTGACTACTGCTGCTACTATAAAACCGTTACTACTGATAAACCACTGTGAACTTTCAGGGACCTAAAACCTCCCGTGTGTCAAACCCGTACAAATCTATCTTTCAATATTTATAGTTATTTCCTTCATCGAAACTGCTTGTAAACACTATCTGCTCCTCGTTGGGTTCGACACTCTTATTTATCGAAAGTACTACGATACACCCCCTATACTTGTGGGTCATCCGTGGGGAGGCGGATGGACTCTTCAGAGCGTCATGAACTACATCAGGGCCGGCGATAACCCCTGACTGTGCTACCCTCACGCCCAGTCCTGGGGTCGTGATCCTCTGAGGGAGTCCAGAGCACCGTCCGACGATAGTGACGATGATGGCAGCGACTACGACAACTACGAGTCGGAGTACTATAGGCCAAGGCAGGAGTATGACTAGCAGATTAAATCCACTCTTGCCATTATGTAATGCCTTGTTTATCTAGATCTATGCTCTCCGTTCAGGTTTAGATCCACTCTTGCCATTATGTACTTCCTTGTTTATCTATCCAGATGTACCGGCCTCCTCCCTAATGTTAGCTCTTGTGAGTCGTTGGATCAGGGGTGTGTTTATTTCTAGCGTCTGAATCCCACCAATCAGGAAGAATTACACGGAAAACATAAAGCAGAAAACAGACGCGCTAGCGCGCCGCAGTTCACCGAAATACAAATTTTTGTATTAAAAACAGAAAACAAACGAACACTACTCCTCCTCGTCGTCGTCGGGGACTTCCTACTAGTCGTCGGCGGCGGCGAACTCGTCGGTGACCTCCTCGTCGTCGTTGGAGGTGCACGATATTGTGTCCGAGATAGACCCCCACCTCGGATCGTTGGAGGCTGATGACCCACAAGTATAGGGGATCGCAACAGTCTTCGAGGGAAGTAAAACCCAAATTTATTGATTCGACACAAGGGAGCCAAATAATATTTGTGAGCCTTAACAAGTGAGTTGTCAATTAACTTGCACCTGAAACTTCGCAGTGGTTTATCAGCAGTAACAGTTTTATAGTAGCAGCAGTGAAATAACAACATCAGTGGAATGAAAACAGCAGCAACAGTAGGCATGGGGATGGATGAACGGGCGTTGCATGGATAAGAAAGTTCTAATAATTATCATGTCACGGGTATTGCAGATAAATAAGATAAAGCATCCAAGCACTAAGTAATCATAGGCATGCGTTCCATAAATAGTCGTACATGCTCTCAATGAGAACTTGCACAACATCTTTTGTCCTACCAGCCCGTTTTCAGCGGGACCTCAGGGGAACTACTGGTAATTAAGGCGTTCCTTTTAATAGAACACCGGAGCAAAACATTATACCTCTGTGAACACATGTGATCCTCACATCGCAGCCATCCCCTCCGGTTGTCCCAATTTCTATCACTTCGGGGCCTCGGGTTCCGGACAACAATATGTGTAAACAACTTGCAGGTATGATCAAGAAACAATAATTGTCATCATGATTCAATAACATGTTAAGATCTGAGATCATGGCATTCGGGCCCAAAGTGGCAAGCATTAAGCATAACAAGTTGCAACAATGTCAATAGCACTAATAGAGGATACTAGGCACTATGCCCTAACAATCACGGCATTATTACATGAACGATCTCATCCAATCCCTACCATCCGCTTCATCCTATAGCGGGGAATCACTCACACATGGATGGTGGAAACATGGATGGTCGATGGAGAGGCGTTGTTGATGACGATGGCGATGATCTCCTCCACTTCCCGTCCCGATAGGGCGCCAGAACAGGAACTTCTGATCCCCGAATCGAGGTTCAGGACGGCGGCGGCGCTCTGTTGTGTTTCTGTGGAATATGAAAACCCCCTCGGGTTTTAGGTTTGGAGGCTACTTGTAGTCGAAAGGGGAGTCCGAGGGGGGCTCTAGGGGGCCCACACCCCTAGGTGGCGCGGCCTAGGGGGACCCGCGCCAGGGGGATGTGGCCACCCTGTGGCTCCTCTCCTGGCCCCCTTCTGTCTCCCGAGGTCTTCCGGGGTGAAAACATCAATGGGCTCTTTTCTGGGCATTTTCCCGACAGTTGATTTTTCTGCACAAAAACAAGACACCTAGGTAATTCTGCTGAAAACAGCGTTGTTCCGTGTTAGTTGTATCTAAAACACACAAGTTTAGAGGAAAACAATAAGAAAAGTGTTCGTAAAAGGAGATATGTTTTTGACGTATCAACTCCCCCCAAGCTTAGCTTATTGCTTGTCCTCAAGCAATTCAGTGACAACTAAGTGCGATAAAAGACTTTTACGAACACATTTCTTTCATATGATGCAAATATACTCACTATGAGATCAAATAATTAATTATGCTCATGATAAGATACATGCAAGATATTGTTACTTAATAGCTATGCAAACCATGAAGAGATAAGAACATATTAATAATAAACAACATGAAGCATAACTATTTGCAAGATTGAAATATTCATAATAGGATCTGATAAAGTGGTATCTCGCTTGCCCTTAAGTGTGGGGCAAAACATAAATGCCAGGGCACCTCTGAAGTGCAAGGGGAGACTAGAAGTAAAGATATCAAAGATACAAGTATCAAAGCTATACCACAATCAACCGTACTTTGGGACAAACATAATGCACTAAGAATGATAATTATGCTCTCAAGAAAGTGCTCAAAGGATAAGGCGGAGACTCAACATAAAAGTTAAAGAAAGGCCCTTCGCAGAGGGAAGCATGGATCACTCATGTGCTAGAGCTTTTATTTTATTAAACAGAGGTATTGAAAACATTTTGAGAGAGGTGTATGCTTATGTCAACGAATGGTAAACAGACAATACAGTACGTGACAAGCCAACTGGATTCACAAGAGTGGATCCCATGTGAAGGACGCATCTGAGTAGAAGGTCATCCCTCTGTCTCTTTTGTTTACACAATTATGCTTTGACTGATAAATCAGGGGCAACAAGAGTGAAGAGAATTTGTGTGTATTAATTTGGGGCTGGGCACCACGCTGCCAGCTCTTCTATCATTTGGATAAGCGGATGAAGCCACTAGTACAGGGTGTGAAATCCAGTCAACAAGTGAGATAAAGATTCTCTATTTACGTCCTCGTGAGCTAAAACAGGGGCACAAAACAGGAGTAATTTTTAGCGGGTTTTAAAGGTAGCACATGAGCAATTTACTTAGAGTGGCGGTTAAATACCACATATAGGTAGGTATGGTGGAAACATTTGGCAAACTTTGGTTTTTGGGAGTTGGATGCACGAGTAGAGCTCATACTCAGCACAGGTGAAGGCTAGCAATAGACATGGAGCGACAATCAAGAGAGCAACAACTATCATAAACATGTTAGAGACAAAGTAAAATTGACTCACGCATAAAATTGATACTAGAACTCTGAGGCAAAATAAATCATTGAGGCTTATTGACCTTTTGTTTTCAGTCTTAGCATGCGTGAGTATGTGCCAAGTCGATTCAAATGAAACAATCAGAGGAGTCTACCACAATATCATACCCTTCTATGAATAGAACAATGCAAACAAATATTTATGCGACATGTCATTTACTATCAATAAATTGGAACAAAATGAGAGAGCATGAACTATTAAGCAGCCATTAAGTCACATATATCTTATACGAAAAAACTAAGCATGCTCACATAGATGTATATATGTACAAAAATGAAAGCAAATAGAATTCATACCAGCCTCTCACCACAACTTGAATTGTCATATGTCGTCATTATTGCTCTTGTGGCTCGAATAATATATAATGAAAACCAAGATCCAATGGGATCACGGACGACTGTTGAACTTTGCAACAAACTTTACAAAACCAAAGAAGAACAACAAATATTTTTGGATTTTTCAATTAAAGCACGAACAAAAGAGAACAAGCAAACAAAGAAAAATCTTTTTGGGTTTTCGAAATGAAACAAGAACAAAAGAAAGCAAACAGCAAAAAAAAGAAAATAATTTTGGGTTTTTGAATATTAAAACACAACTAAAGAATAAAACAAGCCAACTAAAGAAACAAATAGAGAGAAACAACAGAAATATTTTTGGTCTTTTTGTGTTTTGGAAAGCGAAAACAAAACAATAAAAACAAAAGGAATGAAAGAAACGAAAACAAACAAAAGAAACAAAAAGAAATGAAAGAAATAAAAACAAGCGAAACAAACAAAGAGAAACGAAAACAAACGAAATAAATGATAAACATGGATATACAAAGAACCGACCGAACATGATATTTAAATGAGTGTGATGTCGGTATACCTCCCCCCAAGCTTAGAATTTTGGCCTAAGTGGAGATAAATCACCAAGGGGCCCAAGAGGTGTCGCCCCCGTAATACGCCGAGGAGGAAGCCTCCTCCTGATATGTGCTCGAGGATGCGCCAGTGTACTGCGTGTTGTGGTCCTCGGGAGGCGCGTCTCGCCTCTCCTACTGCTGGTAAAACTCCATGGTACTCAGATTCTCGTCTACTTGCTCCTTGGAGAGCGACCATGGTGACCTGTCAATCTTAAACAAAACAGGCTGCAGCAAAGTAACTTTCCGCTCTTCTCCATCCATATATAAAACTCTATATATTAAACGTTCAGTAGTAGAGTTAGAAGTGACAAACTGATGGGATTTCATAACAGCAAGGTTAAGCCTATGTGGAGCAATTATTTCATAATTAGGATCAATGGAAACATGCAAACCAGCCGACACGTGTAGCAATAATACCACCAAAAATAGGCCCAGCAGCAGCAAGGCGGCGTGCAACAAGTGCACCAAGGTTATACTTCATGCTACGGTTTAGTGCAGCATCAATGAAGGCAAGGTGATAACTAGAAACATTGCTAGTGTTCTCCCTAACAAGAATACTAGTATCAATATAGTAAGTAAAGTATCTAAGAGAAGGAAGTTGAATGTTCCTTATCTTCCCACGCTGGGATGAGCGACTGTCATCGTTGGTGATCTGTCGATAGATCCCTTGGAGGTCTGCTGGTCTATCTTGAATCCTGCTTGTCATCCCGATGGTGTTGATACCTATAATAGCACAAAATTCCACCAAGGACAAAGACACATGACTACTATATAACTTGAATGCAACAGTTCGACCATATTGAGTGTTCTGAAATTTAAAGCTCTTAACAAAAGCTTTTGTGAGCGTGGCATACTGAGGGCTATCATCCTCCATAAAGTTGGTGAGACCAACTCTCTCAATAAGCATAAGAAAATCAGCTAAAATACCTGCACTTCTTAAAAATGTACGGCAAGGAAAGCTAGATGGGTGAATGATACCGTCATCTTCCGCATCATCAATAGTTGACACAATAACATCTTCATTATATGATGCCCTCACTGAAGTAGATGAGCATGATGGCCTTGTCCTTCTAGGAGCATCACTCCTAAATATCTCACCAAAGTTGTAACTATCCATCTCTGAATTTTTTCAACAATCATCATAAAAATTAATTTCAAGCAACTATAAGGTGGAAACTACCATAGGGACTTATATGAGAGCTAAACATACATCAAAACTATATTATTTCTACTCAAATAAAGCATGCAAACTCACATAAGCTGCCACCTACAGTACCAAAATACTCAAGAAATACTTCACTAAATAAAATTCTACTTGGATCATCGGAGGCACATACCGGAGATCAAACACACCAAAAATCAGCACAAATGATGGGCTGAAGAAGGAGATCGAAAATCCAGAGGAAGAACACCAACAACACGTGATCCAGGAAATGTTTTCAATTTGGTAGGTGAGAGAGAGGACTTGGGAAGTGGAGAGGGTAAGTGGAGGGCCAGGGGGCCCACACCATGTGTTGGCGCCACCAGAAGGCTGGCCACGCCACCCTAGGGTGTGCCTTCCTGGTGGGTCCCCCTAGGGTCTCCCAGATGGCTTTCTGCCTCAGTTTTTACGTAAAAAATTATTATAATTTTTCTGGAATTTTCCACGAAACTTTATTTTTAAGGTATTTCTAGAATTTTAATAATTAATATAAACCAGGAAAACAAAAATGAAAACATGGAAAACAAAACCAAAACCAGAACTACAGAGGTTCTATGATACTTTAATGAAAGAATATCGAAAGAAAACAAAGGTGGTAGTGGTGAAAACAAAAGTATGGGTGGTGAAAACATGCATAACCTTAGTAATCAGAGTGAAAACATCAGGAAAACATGCATAAGGATGGTGGAAAACATGATTGTACTCAAGTAATAATGTAATAACAGAAGTAAACATGGTGAAACCAATAATGGGTAAGGTGAAAACATAGTGAAAATATTGTCCATTTCATTTCAAACCATTTTGTTAACAAGGGTGATCAAGTCTTGCTACCAAAATAATTTTATATGAAACAAAACTTTGTTTCTCACTAAATAATTATGTTACCTCAACCTTGATAGGCATATTCCCAGTCATAATAATTTCATATTCTTTTGGTGGCTTTGGAATAGGAAAATAAAATTCTCCAATCTTGATGGTCTCAATATTTTCAATGGAATTTAAACCATAGTTTCTATCAATCTTCTTGGGAAAATAAACAGTGTGCTCTTTATCATTAACATTAAAAGTAAATTTTCCTTGATTGCAATCAATAACAGCCCATGTAGTATTAATAAAAGGTCTTCCAACAATAATAGACATATTATCATCTTCAGGAATTTCCAACACAACAAAGCCAATTAATATCAGACAATTATTAGCAACTTGAACAGGAACATCCTCACATATACCCACAGGAATAGCGGTAGCCTTATCATTCATTTGCAAAGATATATCAGTTGGTATCAATTTTTCTAGGAGGAGTCTTTTATATAGAGTAAAAGGCATAACACTAACTCGAGCTCCCAAATCACACAAAGCAGTTCTAACATAATTATTTTTAATAGAACAGGGAATAGTAGGTATACCAGGGTCTCCAAGCTTCTCAGGAACCTTGTCATTACAAGAGTAAGTAGCAAGCATAGTGGAGATTTCCTCATTAGGAATCTTCCTTTTGTTAGAGACAATATCTTTCATATATTTTGCATAAGGAGGCAATTTGATAGCATCAGTTAAAGGAATTTGCAAGAACAAAGGTTTCATCCATTCATAAAACTTGTTATAATGTTCTTCTTCCTTAGGTTTTTGTTTCTTACCAGGGAAAGGCATTGGTTTTTGTACCCAAGGTTCTCTCTCATTACCATGTTTATTAACAATGAAATCTTCCTTAGTATACTTTGCAGTTTTAGCTTGCTTTTCAGGTTCAGCTACAGGTTCTTCTTTATCAGAAGCATCATTCTTTTCATTACCACTTTCAGTTTCAGCATCAGAGATATATATACTATTAGGATCTTTAGCAAGTTCAGAGGATTCTACAGCAGTTTTATGTTTCTTGTTCTTTTTCTTCTTAGTATGAATAACATCATTATTAGTTTTCTTAGAATCTTATTCAATTCTTTTAGGATGTCCCTCAGGATATAAAGGATCTTGTGTAGCAATACCACTTCTAGTTCTTATTACATAAGCATGTTTTTCTTTAGAAGCATTAACTAGCAAATCTTTTTGCACTTTAGCAAGTTGATCAATTTGAGTTTGAACCATTTGAAAATGTTTAACAAGCATTTTAACATCATTAGAGGTTCTTTCTATAATACCATGCAAATTATCAATAGCTCTAGAGTTTTCCATAAGGTGGTTCTGCACTCTCTTATTAAAATTGTCTTGCTTGATAACATAATTATCAAATTCATCTAAGCATTGATCAGGAGGTTTTTTATAGGGAATATCTCTACTATCAAAATATGGGAGAGAGTGTACCTCAATGGTGGGTGAGTGAGGGATTGGCTTACATAATTCTTCTATAGGTGGAAGATTATTCACATCTTCAGATTTAATACCCCTTTCTTTAAGACATTTCTTGGCTTCTCTCATCACTTCATCATTTAATTCAATCATTCCCCTCTTCTTGGGTGTTGGTGTTGGTGTAGATACTGGAGTAGGGGTCGGCTCAGTCTAAACCATAGTCCAATCATCATGATTTTGGCTTATTTTAGCCATTAATTCCTCAGCTTCTTCTGCAGTTCTTTGCCTGAAAACACAACCAGCACAACTATCCAGGTATGTCCTAGATTCAACAGTTAGTCCATTATAGAATATATCAAGAAGTTTATTATCTTCTAGCTTATGCCCAGGTGTAGATCTGACAAAAGAACAGAACCTTGTCCAAGATACATGAATTTTCTCTTCTTCCAATTGCTTTAAATTAAATATATTTTGTAAAGCAACATGTTGAGCACTAGCAGGAAAATATTTCTGAAAGAAAACATTAACCAAACCAATAGTACTCTCAATAGATCCAGGAGACAAATTGTTAAACCAAGTTTTAGCTTCATCTTTCAATGAGAAAGGGAATATTTTAGTAACAAAGTAGCTACGTTTCTTAATATCATCAGAGAACAAACTACTCAAAGAGGAGAGCTCATTCATATGTTTCATAGCAGTTTCATTTTCAGTACCACAAAAAGGTTCTTTCTCAACAATAGATATATAAGATAAATCAAGAGAGAAATAATAATCATTGTCCCTAATATTAATGGGAGAAGTGGCAAACTTAGCATCAGGAGATAATTTATATTTAACAGCACGACTTTCAATAAGTTTCATAACAGCATCCGCATCCTTCATAGTATATATTTCATCAATAAGATCATCATTAAGATCAATATATGCATCATCTAAATCATCACTAGGGTTTTCTCTGAACTCAGGTGAAAAAGCAGGAGTAACAGGATCTTTATAAGGAGTTTCAGTGTTTGCAATATTTTTAGCTTTAGCAATAGTAGCATCTAAGAAAGGACCGAGAGAACCACTCTCATCAAGCACAATAGAAGCATCATCAAAAGTATCAGAAGTATTTTCCGATTCAGCAGAAGTGGCATGTGTAGCTGATACGTCATAAACGTATCCCTAATTTCTCATGCTCCATGATCATATTATGCCAATTGCTACATGTTTTCTCCCTTCTTTATGTCATTTTTATAAGTTTTCCGGACTAACCTATTAACAAGATGCCACAGAGCCAGTTCCATGTTTTCTGCTGTTTTTTAGTTTCAGAAAATTTGTTCTGGAAATATTCTCGGAATTGGAAAATTCGAAGCCCGAAAGTCCTATTTTCCCCGGAAGCATCCAGATGACCAAAGAGGAGCAGGAGAGGGGCAGCAGGGGGGCCACACCATAGGGTGGCACGTCCCCCCCCCCGGCCGCGCCAACTAGGGGTGTGGGCCCCCTGAAGCGCCACCGCCTTCACCCTTTCGCCTATTTAAGCCCCCCGGATGGAAAACCCTAAGCACCTGATCGAAATCCCCGAAAAAGTTCCGCAGCCGCCGTCACCGTCAACCCCAGATTAGGATGGTTCTGAAGTTGTTTCCGGCAACCTGCCGGAGAGGAGATCATCACCGGAGGCCTCTTCATCACCATGCCTGCCTCTGGAGTGATGCGTGAGTAGTTCATCCTTGGACTACGGGTTCCTAGCTGTAGCTAGATGGTTGTCTTCTCCTCATATGCCTCCATGTTTAGATCTCGTGACCTGCCTATATATCATGATCGAGATTGATCTTTATTTGCATGTGTTATTTGTGATCTTGCATGCTCTCCGTTGCTAGTGGTTATTCTGGCCAAGTAATTGTTACTGACTCCAAGAGGGAGTATTTATGATCGATAGTGGGTTCATGCCTCCTTGTTGCCTTGCTCGAGTGACAGAAACGTGAAAGGGGAGGATGTGATGTTGCCATTAGGGAGAAAACAACGGTGAGAGTTCCCGCGTGCACAATCATTGCTTACATTACACACTTTGTTTAATGCAATTATCTATTGCTTGCAACTTAATACCTGAGGGGGTTCGGATGATAACCTAAGGGTGTATTATTAGTCATAGATGCAGATGGATGCCGGTCTATGTATCTTGTTGTAATTCCCTCACTCAATAACATAGTATTCTTCATGTCATATTGTGCACTACGGTGCAACCTTTATTTGTCAATTCCCAGCTATAATTTGTTCACCCAGCATGCTATCTTTTATGGAGAGACACCACTAGTGAAACTATGAACCCCGGTCCATTTTTCCACATTATTAAAAACCCCACAACAATTTTCTGCTCTCTTTACTTTCTGCAAGCATACACTGTTTTTCCACACTATACGTCTAATATTTGTTTTCAGCAACACCGGTGAGATTGACAACCTCACTGTACCGTTGGGGCAAAATATTTTGATTGTGTAGTGTGTAGGTTCCACGTTTTTGCTGACACCGGTGAAGCGCCAGCACCACCGTCAGTGGCATCAACCTTCCTAAGATTCTATTTCTCCTACTGGATTGATACCCCTGGTTCTTAACTAAGGGGAAAACTTCCTGCCGCTGTGCTCTTCACACCCTCCTCTTAGGGTATCCCAACGAGTGCAAGATCTGCAGTATCAAGGACTTTTTCTGGCGCCATTGCTTGGGAGAAGGAACTCTTCTGGCAAGGGGAGTCTCTCACTCTCAATCTCTTTATTTTGCTTTTATTGTCTTTTTTTTATTTTTGTCTTGTTTTTATTTCTCTATATCAAAAACACACAAAAAAAATTAGTTTATTTCTCTATATTGGAAACACAAAAAAATTAGTTTACTTCATAGTTGTTATTTTTGTCTCTACGTTCTTATTTCTCATCATGTTGTTCCCTAAGTTTACCTTGAAACCTTTGCCGATAGGAAGTGGTTCTATACTTGGAAAAGACACTGTTAAAAAATTCTTTGATCATGTTAGTAAGCATGATAACTTTGTGGAAAAATCCATGGTAGAACTTGCTCCCAATTACGAGACTGCTGCAACTTCTTTAGTCCACATGCTAGAAGCTAGGTTTGTTAATCTCCATCCCATAATGCAACATATGTTCCTCAACTTGAATAACAGTGAAGGTGTTGAGAAAAGAAACTTCATCCTAGAAACTATGCTTAAAGAATTTAGGGATGTTGCTATAGAAGCTAGAAAAGTTTTTTATCGTTTTAATATGCTTGGCTCATGTGTAGACATTGTTGGTTCTATAGAAAAAACTGAGTCTAATAATTAAACCGAGGATAAAATACCAATCCCCTTTAAATTAGTAGCTTTACACGAAGCACAAGAAAAGAATTTTGATTGGATTGTTCCTGAGAACTTTGGATGAAAATAGTAAGCCTAGAAGTACTAAGAGAGGCTCCTCTGAAAACCACTTAGATAAAATACAATGCATTATTAAATAATTGCCAAATCTTGATTTGAATGCTTTACTTGAAAATACTTGAGTTGATTTTTCTATGCCTAGCTGAAAGGCTTTAAAGAAAAGCGCTACCGGGAGACAACCCGTTTTATTTCTCTGTTTTCTTTCAGTTTTCCTTTGTTTTATTTGGTGTGCCTGCACCTGGGTGTTGTCTATTTCCTTAGCAACCCCACTGTATATTTTCTTTTGAGTTTTTGTTGAGCCAAGTAAAGCCACTAGTGGAAAGTTGAGCCTATATTTCGGATTTCTGCGCAGGAAACAGATTTCTGCTGTCCATTGTAAATTCCGTTAAACATCACACAAAATGCAAATTGACCTGAGCTTTTTTGTGTTTAATTCTGAGTTATATACGCAACGTTTTCTAGAAGACCACTGTTTGATTTGAGCAACAGAAGATTTTTAAAAAAATCTATCTTTATCTGTTGTTCTATTTTTGACAGATTTCTGCCATTTATCGCATTTGCATCTTAATCTCTTTCTTTTCATGTTATTTTGAGAAAAAGAGTTTTGAAAGAAGTTGTGATAGTAGATAATGTGTTTTTGAGTGTTATAATTGTGTTGAAACTGAACCATGTGAATTTCTTATTTCAATTCCACTAACGTTGCTAATGAAGATTATGAGAATTTTGATGTGAAGGAAGTTTTCAAGGGTCAAAAGAAGAGGATAATATGATATGCTCAAGAAGAGTGAAAATACTAAGCTTGGGGATTCCCCGGTGGTACATGCAAGAAAATTCCAAGAAGACTCAAGCGTCTAAGCTTGGGGATGCCTTGGGCATCCCCTTCTTCATCAACAAATTATCAGGTCACTTCTAGTGAAACTATATTTTTATTCGGTCGCATCTTATGTGTTTTACTTGGAGCGTCTTTTATTTTTGTTTTCATTTTGCTTTCATTTTGTTTTTACTTTCATAATAAGCTTGGTTGGACCCCAGTATTCTTTTATTGGAGACTCACACGCTCCGCTTTTTCATGAGAATACGTTGTATTCTTAGTCTCTGTTTATCTGCTGCATTTATTCAGCTCATGTTTTGCATGCATCTCTTATTAGAGCTGTTAGTTTTAGTAGTACTATTTGAGTACTCTCATGTTTTCTTGATGTATCATAAAGAGTATTTTTGTTAAAGCATGTTTTGTATGGTGCTTGTTGGAAGAAAGAAAAACTGCTGCTTGAAGTAGAATTTATAACAGTACTAGTAGAAGCTTGTATAGCCTATGGCTAGGACTTTTTCATGCCATGCTAAATGTTATTTTAGTTTGAAAGCCTTGTGGTTATTGAGTAGCATGATTAGCCTCAAATAGCTGAGAGTGTTTAATCTCTACTATCTTAAAAAAACAATTTGGTTCCTTCAACCGTCAAGGAGTGCATCCTGTCGTCAAGCACCCCGCCCTGAAGCTCAACCCTCCCACGTCCTACGGTGACCATTAATTACCAATCAATCACCAGAAATTAAAAGCCGGAAATCAATCCTGTCCTCAAACCCATCTCTACCGTCGTCTCCCCTGCCAAGCATCACCTCCCCCACCGCACCGCACCGCACATCACCGCCGCCCCAGGACCTCCCTGATGGCGTCGCACCACCAATACGAGCGGCCACTCTCCCCCTCTCGCCGCCGCCACTGCCGTCGCGAGCAGCACACGCGGTGGGAGATCGCCACTTGGGGACGACGACAACCAAGAAAGAATCTGGCGCTTCCGGCGGCCCGGTCGCTGCTGCTGCTGAAGGCCATGATAGAAGGGACGTCGCCGTCAGCCAGGTCAGTCCACTCACCTTCCCCGTGGAGGACCACTAAGATAACGACAAAGACGGCGGCCCGGGAGGAGGTGAGATATGCGCTCGTTCCGCCAATTATGTTTGCTTGATCGCTTCGATTTCAGTATTTAGTGGTTGTCCACATGTTCGCTTTCCGTCTCTCAGTAGAATGCGCAGCAGCAGGGCGGCAACCCTCTCCTCTCTCTTCTCGGCCAATGTTCTTCCGGGATGGAAGGCCGGACGAACCTGGTGTGCAGAGGTCTTGACGTCATGGCGGCCATCGTGGCTGCCGAGGCACTTCAGGAGCGTGCCGCTAAGATGAGGCTCATGCCAAAATTTTGCATACCTCTGCTTTACACCCGTGTGCCCTGATGACGTCTAGGCACCTGGAGTCGCTCGCCATCTACAGACTGCCTACAAGACTAATGCTGACTACGATGATGCCTCCAGGGAGCATCGCTGCCCGTGATGAACGTGCACTGCCCCCTGCGAGGAACCCTTGCCCCGCTGCTCCACCTGCACGTGATGATTATAAGTAGTGTTCGTCAAAAGCAAATATATATGTCCGTGAATTAATGACAGCAAAAAATCGAACAAAGACAGAAGCCTCAAGCATCAGGAGTTCAGCAAGAGATAGTATTGTTAGTACATCTTATCTCTCTACCTACGTAGGTTACCTGAAGCACACATAAATTGTAACTGTATTGCATGCGCTCATGGTCAGAAAAAACCGATGCCAGGAGCACCTTGAATAGCAGATTTCTTACTCTCATTTTGTATGTAAAGTAATCAAGTAGCCTTTGCTGGCCTCTAACTTATCTCTAGCTAATACTCCCTCCGTCCGAAATTAAATGTCACAAAGTTTGACAAAAATGGATGTATCTAACACTAAATTATGTCTAGATACATCCACTTTTGTCAAACTTTGTGACATTTAATTCCGGACGGAGGGAGTAAATTGTAGCTGTATTGTAGGTGCACATGGTCAAAAAATACTATCCCTCTAACTTTGCTGGCCTGGTATTGCACACTGGAAAAAGGGATAAGTTGTCTATATTTCAAGTAGCCTTTTCTTTGTTTTACTGGCTTCATTAGTTTTCTACATTTAATCAGCTTGTAGAAACTGCATTTGTGAGGTGTTCAACAATAATAATATTTGTTGATGCCCTACTTGCGACGTTGATTTAGGACGTGTATTTTTACTTGTTTTTCTAAGCTTTATCCTAACTATGAATCATGTGTTGTTATAGCTTCCATTCTTATTTCAAAAAAAGCTTCCATTCTCTAGCCGACAGCGATTACGATGTAACAGGCTCTGGTGGGTTTGAGCTCCTCTACAACGGCGTTTGTGGATGCTATTCTGATTTAGGTGGATCAGTAAATGACGAGATCCTCCAGGAAAGGAAAGGCTTACATGCACAAGGAATGGTTCATGGTGTACGTGGATGATATGGGAATGACAAGCGTCGAGCGGAGATATGTACCCAAATACCTGATATAATTCTTGCTCCCAACAGGACGAGACATGGATAGGGACTGGGCGCACTAATGGAAACAACCCCTTTCGTCCAGGGGGGCAGGGGGCATCTGTCCCGGTTGCACCAAAAACCGGGACAAGTGCCATGCATTGGTCCCGGTTCGTGTGCCCGAGGCAGCAGAAACCACCTGGGGGCATCTGTCCCGGTTCGTGGGGAGCCAATGGTCCCGGTTCGTGGCACGACCCGGGACGAATCCCTAGCCACAGGCCACGTGGCGCGCGCATGGACATTGGTCCCGGATCATACCCCTAACCGGGACCAATGTCGCTTCCCCTACAAATGCGGCCACAGCCCCGTCCCTTTTTTTTTTAAGCTTGGGGGGAGTGAGAGAGAGGTGTGGGTGGTAGTGTCTGTCCGCGTGGCGCAGGAGTCCTGCCGCGTGGCGCGGGAGTCCTGCCGCGTGGCGCGGGAGTTGTAACGCGTGGCCATGAATGCGCGTTATAAACTGCCGCACCTCCACTCCACGCACCGTCGTGCCACCACCATGCCTCCGAGGAGGAACAACACTACCGGTTTCCGCGGAGTTCGATCGCGGCAGAACGGAATGTTCACCGCGACTATCCGCTTCGGGGACGACCGCATCCCCCTCGGCTCCTTTGCGACGGCCTCGGAGGCCGCCCGCGCTTGGGACGCGGCGGCCTGGCGCATCAGCCGCCCGCGGTCGTTGACGAAGAGTAGCGCGCTAGCTCGTCTGTTTTCTGTTGGCTGTTTAATAAAATAATTTGTTGTATTCCGGCAAACAGTGGCCCTCTAGCTCGTCTGTTTTCTGTTTTCCGTGTGATTTTTCCTGATTTGTTGGATTCAGATCTAATGGCATTTCGATAGACGTTAAAAAGAGGGGGACATGTATTTCGATAGATAAACAAGGCACGGTACACATAATGGCAAGATTGGATCTAAATCTAAACGGAGAGCATAGATCTAAATAAACAAGGCAGTACATAATGGCAAAAGTGCATCGATCTACTAGTCATACTCCTGCCTAGGCCTATAGTACATGTACTCGTAGTCGTCGTAGTCGCCGCCGCCGTCGTCGTCACTATCGTCTGACGGTGCTCTGCACTCCCTCGGAGGATCACGACTCCAGGGCTGGGCCTGAGGGTAGCGCAGGCGAGGGATATCGCCGGCCCTGATGTAGTCCATGACGCTCTGTAGAGTCCGGCCGTACCACCATAGCCGACGACCGGCCTCGTGATAGTTCCCAGGAGGCAGACCGTCCTCCTCATACCTGGCGAGCGCCCTCTCACGCCGATTGATGAAGAAGGCATCCCAAGTATGCTGGTTATCGGGATGCCAACTGGGATTTCTCCGCTGCTCCGGCGTGAGCTCGTGGTAGTAGTGGTTTGTGATGGCCGCCCGACGCGCCACACCTTGAGGAAGAGGAGGGACTGGCACTCCTCCGGCGCTCAGCATCCAACCGGCGGGAACGTTGTAGCCGCACGGGCAGGGGTAGTTCGAGGCGGAAAATGCCTCCGCCTGGATGAATGTTAGAGTGGGTACGGTAGAAGCCATGAGAGAGTGGTGAGTTTGTATGTGTTTATGGCAATGCAGTGGCAATGTATACATATATATAGCAAGAAGAAAACATCCCTTTAGTCCCGGTTGGGGACACCAACCGGGACTAATGGGTTATGGTTTCATTGGGAAACGGATCATCCCTTTAGTCCCGGTTGGGACACCAACCGGGACTAAATGGGAATTAGGGTTTCGTTTGGACCAATCAGATAGAATCGGATCGTGTGTTTCTTTCAAGCGCTCTTGAGTCGTTGGATCCGGGTGTGTTTTTTTCGAGCTGTTGTGAGCCGTCCGATCAGGGCTACAGTGTGTTTCCTTCGAGCTGCTGTGAGCCGTTGGATGAGGTGTTTCTTAACCGTTGGATCAAAACCCTAGCTCAACACTTTGTGAGCCAGAGGACCCTATATATATATAGCCCAGCTTCATACACCGGTAAGTTCATCTCCCAAATACAAAACATCCGGATCAGTGTTTAACACATTCATCCATGCATGCTTGGGTCATAGTTGACTTGACGCTCGGGTATTAATGTGCACGGGAACATCATCCGCGGCGTCCGAGCACGGTAGAAAAGAAATTTGTATTTCAGCGTCTTTTTTCTGTTTAAAGTAATTATACTATTTTAAAATAATATAAGATATTTATATTTAAATTAAGTGCAAATAGTGAAATAGTTAATAGTTTGAATAGTTAGAATAATTATTTCGTTAAACAGAAAACGGATTTGAATTAGTTATGCAAATTCAAACAATTTTAATGTTGTAATTTTTTCCTAATTTGAAACTATATAAAAGTTATTCACGTGCATATTTAATATATTCAAATTTTGGCGCTAAAACAATTGGCCAAAAGTACTTCTGGTCCCGGTGCGCGACCAGCCAGGCCTTCCGTCACCAACCGGGACGGAAGGGGTTTTCGTCCCGGTTGTTGCCACCGACCGGGATGAAAGGGGGATAGGATATATACACGTCACCGCCCCCCCTCAGCTCCAGACCGCGCGCAGGGACGAAAGTGACGCCGCCAGGCTGCCCATTTTTTCCGTTCCCCCGCGCCGCCCCTCGCCCCCCACGCGCCGCCCCTACGGCCCGTCGCACCCGGCGCCGCTCCCTCTGCGCCGCCACCCCTCGCCCCCCAGGCGCCGCCCCTCACCCCGTCGGCATCCTCCTCTGCGGCGCCGCTCATTGCCCCCGTCGGCGCCTCCTCTGCGCCGCCACCCCTCGCCCCCACGCGCCGCCCCCTCGCCCCGTCGGCGCCCTCCTCTGTGGTGCCGCCCCTCGATCCCGTGTCGCCCCCGTCGGCGTCCTCCTCTGCGGCGCCGCCCCGCGCCGGCCTCCACCGCCCCGCGCCGCCACTGCCCCGCGCCGCCGGCCCGCCGCTGTCCCAACAGGAGGTAAGGCCTGCCTCCATCTCGCCCTAACCGGGGCCTTTTTTGTTTTTTTCCTTTTTTTTACTTAATTACTGTTTATTATTAGTGTTACAAATGTTAGAATTATTAGTTTATGAATGTTAGAAATTTTAGATTAGACTTATTTACTTTAAATTTGTTTAGAATTGATATAAAAAATTTAAGAATGTTAGAAATTTTAGATTAGATTTAGCAATTTTAGATTTGTACGTTTAGAATTGATATAGGAAATTTAAGAATGTTAGAATTATTAGTTATTAGACTTACCAATTTTAGATTCGTACGTTTAGAATTGATATAGTAAATTGAAGAATGTTAAAATTATTAATTATGAATGTTAGAAAATCTAATTAAGATAGTGTTATAAATTTAAGAATGCTAGAAATGTTATCGTATGTTTAAATATTATTATGCATAAGCAATTTTAATGAATTGGATCTGAAATATATACTTACTCTTTTTGTATAGTATGGAGCCAAGAGACGAAGATGCCGAAAATATGATCGAGGGTTTAATCCGCGGGCCCGACGTAGAGCCCGATGTGAGCCAGTGGATGAACGACTTCGGTGAGGGAGATCCGGTGCTCACCCAGGGAGACGACTCCGATGAGGGAGAAGCCGACGACTCCGATATGGGAGCAGCCGACGGCTCCGGTGGAACCATACAAATTACAAACACCGGCTCCGAGGTGCATATATATATATGTTAATTAATGAAGCATCCGTTGTCTATATACATGTATTAACAGTCTTTATATTTTTAGCCATCCGGTTCAAATATATCAACCAGAAAAAGACTAAACGAGGCGCAACAAAGAAGTTGAAAGATACAGAAAGATACAGGATCGACACGATCACAGCAGACGGCGCACCCGAGCTTCCCACTGATGTTGCCCAAAAATTTGTGAAGCAATGCGGAGTGCTAGTTAGAGATCACATCCCGATCACTGTTAATGAGTGGAATGAGCCAAAAGATCCGCGGAAACAAGGAATTTCATATGTCGGCAAAATAGCCAAAGATCATCTTTTCTCAAAGATTTTGGCTAATTTCAACTTACCCGTGCCGGAGGTGGACGAGAATGAAGCGGATGTGACTGAGGCCGATGTTACTAAAATGAAAACATGAGATACGGGAAAAGGTCAAAGCGTGGACCCTGAAAAAGATGGCCGAGCAATTCAAAAACTGGAAGAAAAGATTGAACCTTGATTATGTTAAGAAGAACAAGACTCCTGATTTCACTCAAGGGTATGAGAAAATAAAACCCGTATGGGCAGACTTCGTGAAGTACAAGCTGGCCGAGAATGAACTGGAAAGGACGAAAACAAATGAGAAAAACGCCGCCAAAAAGGTATATCACCATGTTATGGGGCAAGGTGGCTACAAGGGTTCTAGTCCCAAGTGGGAGACATGGGAGAACAACCTGATTCAGCAGGGGATCACTCCCGAGCCGTTCTTGTGGGTCGAGCGGACAAGGTCATGGTTCTACGGGCATGGGGGCAGGTTGGACGCCGAAGGAAAAGCAATATATAACCTAAGGCATAAAAAGAGTCGTCCTCTACCCATAGAGAAGCTGAGAGACGCAATAAAGGACGTTAAAGATGGGAAGTTCGTGCCAGATAGAGAGAACGACGAGCTCACACGAGCCCTAGGGAATAAGGAACACGGAGGGCGTACACGAGGCACAAAAGGCACTCCTCCGTGGTGTTGCGTTCGACTCCACCAAAAAGTTATACCCAGATAGAAGCCGTCAACGTAAAAAGGACAAGGAGGCAGCTGAAGCAGAGAATCAGGCAAACTGGAGGCGTCAACTTGAAGAAATGGTAAAGCTGACACAGGATGTAGCAAAGAAGCAGCAGGACCAAATTAACACACTTAGCCAGCAGATAGTGTCTACCGGCGCAACAGTACACATGGTAGAAGTTGAAGTCGAGGCTCCCGACGCCGCACATTCTCATCGCAAAAGCAGCGTTGCGTCCACGCAGCTACCGGGTGATGATGCACCGCCGATGATTCACCCGGTGGATGAGATCACGGAAATGACATCCTGTGAGCTCCACGTGAAGGTCGTCAATATAACCATCAAGGCGGCGGCCGATATGCCTTACCAATTGGCAACGAACCAACTCACCATAGTCTTCCGGTTCCACGGGGCTACGCTGTTGTTGGGGTCGATGAAGTTGTCAACGGATTCGAGCGGGTAAAGCTTGATTTTCCTGAAGGTGAAGACGAAGAGTTGACTGAACTCGGAGAAGCCAAGAACTTGACCGTTCTATGGCTAAAGGAATGCATTGTGCTCACAAATCAGACGACAAAGCCATCGAATCCTCGCCTTTCTCCAGCGCAAAGGTCTCCAGCGCGGTCGTCTTCGCAACGCATGCCGTCTCCCGCGGTCGCCTACGCCGTGCACGTCTCCAGCGCGGTCGCCTACGCCGCCGCGTCAGCCCTCTCCGCCCACTAAGTTTCTGCCGAAACGTAAAAAATCACCGAAACGTCAACGGTCACCCCTCCCGAAGGTACCAAAAGAGGTACCCAAGTTACCTTACGACTATACTCCCGAGGAAACCCAGAAAATCGCAAAGGACGAATACGATGCGTGGAAATCAAAGCGGAAGGAGAAGCAAAAGCCAGATTTCCCTGAGACCGAAGAAGAGATAGAACGAGCTTGGAAAATGGTGAAGACTCTTCATCAACCCGAGCCGAGTCTGTCATCTGACTATGACCGCTCTATTCTGAAGTCACACCAGGAAATGGTGCGGTCAACGAAGAGTAGTAGCGCAAGCGGGAAAAAAGGGAAATCAGTTGCTCAACTCGGAGAGCAGAAAAAACAATCCACGTCCCCGCTCAAAGTGATTTCCAATACTCAGGTGGGGCCGAGCACTAATATTGCTGATGAGGATATTGATCCGGAGTTTATAACACTGTACGCAGACAAGGCAGCTGATGCGGGTTTGTCCATTGCTGAGTATATGCAAACAGTGAACTACTTCCCCGCGGCTGAATGTGCGTACAAATACGAGTACGGGCAGCCTCTTGTCAAACCCGATGAGATAAAGGATCTACCAACGAAAATGCGAAGAGTGCATAGTTGGTATATGCAAGCCGCTGATGAATCGTCGGACTGGCTATGTCTCAACGTTAAGGACGAGCACTATGGAACTGGAAATGGATATGTTATGATTCAATTTGAGGAATTATTTCAGTTATACCAGCAGCAGGCCCTCGACAAATCTATCCTTAGTGCCTATTGTCTGTAAGCACTTATTTCTCTAGCTCACCTCATTCAATTGCATATATATTCATATATATATATATATATATATATATATATATAGTACACTCATATATTATAATTGCAGAATGAAGATTCTCGAATGCAAAAGAGGTGGAATCTATGATATTGGGTTCATTGATGCAAATATTATTTTTGAAAAGACTCTTCGGCAATCTCCCATGGATACAGAAAATAATATACTGAGGGCAATAATATTTAACCAACACCGACGGGAAATACTATTTCCTTACAACTTCAAGTAAGTGTGTTACTCTGTTGTAAACATTCTGTTTTCCTTACTCGATGTTCATTGTATAATTGATGAGTTCAGCATGCGCAGCTTCCACTATATTCTGCTAATCTTCCAAATTGACAAAGGAAAAGTAATTGTAATGGACTCAAAACGTAAACCCCTCTCAATGTGGGCTGACATGCAGGAAATGATCCAGCGGTAATTTCAATCTTTATTAATTTCAGTATTTATATATTGCAATATATCGACTACTTTGTTTCATTTTCGGATATCAAGTAATTACTAACTCTTTTTATTCTTTTTCTTTCTCGGGTAGGGTTTGGAAGAGGTTCATAAAAAGTCTCCCGGTGAATGGGAAAAACAACTTACATTTGATGTTGTGCAAGTAAGTACTATCTAGATCCGTGCCCATCTCCATTATCATGCCTGGTTGATTATTATTTTGATTGAAACAATCTTCTCGTATAGTGCTTGCAACAAGGAGACGGGAATAACTTGTGTGGATACTACGTTTGTGAGTTCATTCGTCAGACCACATCTCCCAAGGGCAGAAATTTAAAACAACGTCATGTACGTTAGTCGTCAATTCTTCTTATTACTATCTATTTTAGTTACTTAGCTTCATATATTTTAGTGACCACTCTTCTTTATATTAGATCGAACGGCTTCGGGACGGTCTTCTACCTAGGGACCGCATACGAGCAATTCAGGAGGAAATTGCGGGCTTCTTAGATGCAGAGGTCATAAACGTAGATGGAGAGTACCATGCCTCCGGTTGGAACTAAGTTTGATTTTGTAATACACTCCATCGTCATGTAATATGATCGATATACTTTGCTTCTGTAATATAAGTGTTTCTATTCTGCTTTATATACTTATTCACTCGTGCGATCCGGGGGCTCGGTGGAGGGTCCACCGAGGCTCCTCTCTTCTCGAGGTCCGGGGAGGGGCCGCCAGGAGGTCTCGAGGACCAAAAAACGGAAATTGTAAATTTCTGCCGCGGCAGAGAAAAGGGCAAAAGCCCTGCCGCGGCAGAAGGGGCATGCATCCCGGGTCGTATTCAGAACCGGGACTAATAGCCCTGGCCAGGTTCCAGCGCTCGGGCCACGTGGTCAGCCCCATTTGTCCCGGGTGCTGCCACAACCGGGACCAATGGGGAGGGGTATTTGTCCCGGATGCCCCGTCCCGGTTGCACAACCGGGACAAAAGGGGGCCTACGAACCGGGACTAAAGCCCCTGTTTCCACTAGTGGCGGAGTCATCACCACTGCTACTGTAGTTGAGTAACATAAATGTTATTACGGTTCATACTTTTATGTCCGTGATTTTTCCCCACACCTCTATTATCTAACAACCTTCTAGGTCTCTAGGTTAGTGGAACTAGAACAATAGATTCCGGTTCAATCATTGCAATATTACATTCTGTACACTTCACCCTTCTTCCCCATTTATGCATGCATAGTACTTTGGAATATATTAATGCTTCTATAGCTCTTTAGAATCTGCTATAAGGACCTATTCTTAATTTGTAAATCCAATTGAATTATTGATGCAGGTTGTGGGCTTTAACTAATCTTTTGGTCATTAGGTTTATTAGTTCGTGGGGGTATCTCTCCACTCCATTGATCAATCTCAGGAGATTGGCGCGCTCGAGTTGTCCCTGTATGATTGTATAAGGTTTCCTATTGTTGTGATATGCAAATATTGGATTGTCTAAAACTTTTTATTTATCACATGGGCTCAAACTTTCTTGTCAAAATTAATTATCATTTCCTGATGCCCATTTTGCTGATTGTTGCAGTTTTAGTACTAAATTGTACCATGCAAACAAGTCATGTCAGCTCAGTTAAGAGCATAAATTGTATATTGCCTGTTTATTCATTCTATAACTGGTTGCTTTGTGCCGCTATCCATATCAATCTACTCATCCTCTTTGTGCTATTTCTAATATTATAAACATTCGTTATGTAATACTCCCTCCGATTCATGATAATTGTCGATGTTTTAGTACATATTTTAGTGCCAATGATCCTTAGGCATGACATCTCCAAATACTTGCAAAATATCTGAAATGTGGGAATTTAATTTTCTTGGATAAATCTCGTGGATTTAGTGGAATATGTGAATTAGTTGTAGCAAATCATATGATAGTAGCACCTGTGTTGGAAGTTTTTATGGCTTTATTTTCCAATTTTCAGTCATTCTTTTGGAGAGTTACATGTCATGTTTTATTCCTTCTCTGTTTGTTGACATGATGTATATCCTTATATATGCTATGGGTTCACTATAATATAAACGTTAAACGAAATTATATTTTTTTTCCTCAGTATAATTGGTCAAATGTTTGATGCCATAGTGCAAGGGTGTGGTGTCCATATGCGGAGCAAAGTGGAGTCGAATGTGTAGATGGTGTTGTCCCACGCGGAAGATGTAAACGAATCCGTTGCATCTAACAAATCTTGGATATAGTGTGGGGAATAAATTAATCATAAGAGTGTTACACGTTGAATTAGGTTAGTACACGCAATGGACGAAAATGATAGATATTTAAGTTTTAAATTAAACAACAACTATTCATATTTTCCCGTAGCAACGCACGGGCATTTTCCTAGTATGTATTTAAATATTCTTGAGTTGTTCTTGTCATAGTAAATCATCAATATATGGTATTCTCTTTCGAATGTTTTATTTGGTTGACTTGGCGCATGCTCACACCATGTTTATGACTACAAACCAGTCACGAATAGACTCCATTACCACTTAGTTTTTGAACTTGTGATACTGCTTATGTTTTAATTAATGATGCATATGTGGCTATGTATGATTATGGCTCTTATGCTCTCTTGATTTGTCGCTCCCAGTCTTTTGCTAGCCTCCACCTGTACTGAGTATGAGCTCTACTCGTGCATCCAAACTCCCTTAAACCAAAGTTTTTCCCATTGTGTCCACCATACCTACATACATGTGGTATTTAACTGCCATTCCAAAGTAAATTGCTCATGTGTTACCTTTAAATCCTTCAAAATTACTCCTGCTTTATGTTCCTGTTTTTGCTCATGAGGACGTAAATAGAGAATCTTTATATCACTTGTTGATTGGATTTCACACCCTGGACTAGTGGCTTCGTACGCTTATCCAAATGTAGAAGAGCGGGCAGCAGGGTGCCTAGCCCCAAATTAATGCATACAAATTCTCTTCACTATTTATGCCCCTGATTTATCAGTCAAAGCATAATTGTGTAAACAAAAGAGAAAGAGGGATGACATTCTACACCAGTTGTGTCCTTCACCATGGGAGCCTCTCTTGTGAATCCAGTTGACTTGTGACGTACCTTATTTTCTGTTTACTATTCTTTGACATTAGCATACATCTCCCAAAATATAGACATTCCTCCACAAATGTCAAACTTTTAATACCTCTGTTTAATAAAATAAAAGATCTAGCACATGAGTGATCCCTGCTTCCCTCTGCGAAGGGCCTTTCTTTTACTTTTATGTTGAGTCTCCATCTTCTAACTTTATGCACAGTTGAGAGAGCATTTTTGCCATTCTGAGTTCTATGTGCATTTGTCCCATAAGCATCAATAATTACTTCATGATGTGATATTATTTGTTCTTAAATTATTTGTTCTAGTCTTCCTCTTGAACTTTGGAGGTGTCCTAGCATTTATGTTTTGCTCCACTCTTAAGGACTATCGAAATATCACTTTGCCATGCTTTCTCTATACATGAAACAAACGTTTACCTTTCTTTGCATTATTATTCATGATCCTTTATTTGAGTTACTTTTCGTGATCCAAAGTAATTTCTATGCTTCATTGTTAAAGTTTTATTTATCATGCTTGTGTTTAAAGTCTTATGATCTCAGTCTGCATATGCTTTTACATTAGATTGATCAAGTTTGTGTTAGTAGCATGTCACCTTAGAAATTACTGTTTTATCGTTCACCTACTCGAGGACGAGTAGGAACTAAGCTTGGGGATACTTGATACGTCATAAACGTATCCCTACTTTCTGATGCTCCATGATAATATTTTGCCAATTGCTACATGTTTTCTCCCTTATTTATAGCATTTTTATACGTTTTCCGGACTAACCTATTAACAAGATGCCACAGAGCCAGTTCCCTGTTTTTTAGTTTCAGAAAAGTTGTTCTGGAAATATTCTCGGAATGGGAAAATTCGAAGCCCGGAAGGCCTATTTTCCCCGGAAGCATCCAGAAGACCGAAGAGGAGCCGGAGAGGGGTAGTAGGGAGGCCACACCATAGGGTGGCGCGGCCCCCCGGCCGCGCCAGCTAGGCATGTAGGCCCCCTGGAGCGCCACCGACTTCGCCCTTTCGTCTATTTAAGCCCCCTGGATGGAAAACCCTAAGCACCTGATCAAAATCCCCGAAAAAGTTCCGCAGCCGCCTTCAACCCGAGATCAGGGGGGTTCTGAATCTGTTTCCGGCACCATGCCGGAGAGGAGATCATCACCGGAGGCCTCTTCATCACCATGCCTGCCTCCGGAGTGATGCGTGAGTAGTTCATCCTTGGACTACGGGTTCGTAGCTGTAGCTAGATGGTTGTCTTCTCCTCATATGCCTCCATGTTTAGATCTCGTGAGCTGCCTATCATGATCGAGATTGATCTTATGTATTTCTATGTGTTGTGTTTGCTGGGATCCGATGAATAATGACCTTATGCCAAGTTGATTATAGTCTTTATTTGCAAGTGTTATTTGTGATCTTGCATGCTCTCCATTGCTAGTGGTTATTTTGGCCAAGTAATTGTTAGTGACTCCAAGAGGGAGTATTTATGCTCGATAGTGGGTTCATGCCTCCTTGTTTCCTTGCTCGAGTGACAGAAACGTGAAGGGGGAGGATGTGTTGTTGCCATTAGGGAGAAAACAGCGGTGAGAGTGCCCGTGTGCATAATCATTGCTTACATTACACACTTTGTTTAATGCAATTATCTGTTGCTTGCAACTTAATACCTGAGGGGGTTCAGATGATAACCTGAGGGTGGATTATTAGTCATAGATGCAGATGGATGTCGATCTATGTATCTTGTTGTAATGCTCGCACTCAATAACATAGTATTCTTCATGTCATATTGTGCACTACGGTGCAACCTTTATTTGTCAATTGCTCAGCTATAATTTGTTCACCCAGCATGCTATCTTTTATGGAAAGACACCACTAGTGAAACTATGAACCCCGATCCATTTTTCCACACGGTTTAACAACCCACAACAATGTCCTGCTCTCTTTAATTTCTACAAGCATACACTGTTTTCCACACTATACGTCTAATCTTTGTTTTCAGCAAGACTGGTGAGATTGACAACCTCACTGTACCGTTGGGGCAAAGTATTTTGATTGTGTTGTGTGCAGGTTCCACGTTGTTGCTCACACCGGTGAAGCGCCAACACCACCGTTAGTGGCATCAACCTTCCGAAGATTCTCTTTGTCCTACTGGATTGATAACCCTGGTTCTTAACTAAGATCAAAACTTCCTACCGATGTGCTCTTCACACCCTCCTCTTGGGTTATCCCAACGAGTGCACGATCTGCACCATCAGTAGCATGTGTATGTGGTGGTGTAAGAAGCTTACTCATAACAGACGGTGAATCAAGAGCAACATAGGTGTTCAGAGTTGTACCTCTTCTTGTAGTGGATGGTAATGTAAGAACTCCTCCGTCACGAGACTTACCCATGATGAATGATTGGTAGTAGATAATAGTACTCTCCGGTGAGCTCGCAAATAAAGCTATGCTCCCCGGCAACGGCGCAAGAAAATAGTCTTGATGACCCACAAGTATAGGGGATCGCAACAGTCTTCGAGGGAAGTAAAACCCAAATTTATTGATTCGGCCTAAGGGGAGCCAAAGAATATTTGTGAGCCTTAAAAAGTGAGATGTCAATTCACTTGCACCTGAAAGTTGACTAGTTCGCAGTGGTTTATCAGCAGTAACAGTTTTATAGTAGCAGCAGTGAAATAACAACATCAGTGGATTAGAAAGTTCTAATAATGATCAAGTCATGGGCATTGCAGATAAATAAGATAAAGCATCCAAGCACTAAGTAATCATAGGCATGCGCTCCATAAATAGTCGTACGTGGTCGCAATGAGAACTTGCACAACACCTTTTGTCCTACCAGCCGTTTTCAGTGGGGCCTCAAGGGAACTACTGGTAATTAAGGTGTTCCTTTTAATATAACTCCGGAGCAAAGCATTAACACTCCGTGAACACATGTGATCCTCACATCACAGCCATCCCCTTCGGTTGTCCCAATTTCTGTCACTTCGGGGCCTCGGGTTCCGAACAACAATATGTGTAAACAACTTGCAGGTATGATCAAGAAAAAATAATTATCATCATGATTCAATAACATGTTCAGATCTGAGATAATGGCACTCGGGCCCAAAGTGGCAAGCATTAAGCATAACAAGTTGCAACAATGTCAATAGCACTAATAGAGGATAGTAGGCAATATGCCCTAACAATCACGGCATTATTACATGAACGATCTCATCCAATACCTACCATTCCCTTCAGCCTATAGCGGGGAATTACTCACACATGGATGGGGGAAACATGGATGGTCGATGGAGAGGCGTTGGTGATGACGATGGCGATGATCTGCTCCACGTCCCGTCCCGGCAGGGCGCTAGAACAGGAACTTCTGATCCCCGAATTGAGCTTCGGGACGACGGCAGCGCTCTATTGTGTTTCTGTGGAATATGATGAACCCCCTCGGGTTTTAGGGTTGGAGGCTACTTGTAGTCGAAAGGGGAGTCCGAGGGGGCTCTGGGGGGCACCCCTAGGTGGCGCGGCCTAGGGGGACCCGCGCAAGGGGGTGTGTGGCCACCTTGTGTCTCCTCTCCTGGCCCCCTTCTGGCTCCCGGGGTCTTCCGGGGTGAAAACATCAATGGGCTCTTTTCTGGGCATTTTCCTGAAAGTTGATTTTTCTGCACAAAAACAAGACACCAAGGTAATTCTGCTGAAAACAACGTTAGTCTGTGTTAGTTGTATCCAAAATACACAAGTTTAGAGGAAAACAATAAGAAAAGTGTTCGGAAAAGGAGATACGTTTTCGACGTATCAGAGGCCCAGACTTCGCCGGCATGGTCGGCCCGGCGGAGCTCTTGCATCGCCTTCGTCCTCACCTCTCGGGCGGCCTCTAACGCGAGGTGGCGTTCGAGGTGGCGCTCCGCCCGCTCAGCCGCGCGGGTCTGCTAGAGCTCCTCGTCGGCGCGCTTCTCCTCTGGATTGTTCCGGTAATACTCGCGGACGGCGCGCTTGTTCCTGGCGTCGGCTAGGCCCTGAAACGCGCGGTGGCGGAGGTGGCGGTGGTTGGCGGCGATGACGATCTGCGGCGTCGGCGTCCTGGCCTCCGTTTCCCAGCGGGTCTTGTAGTCGTTGAAATTCATCAGCGACCGCGGGCGGTTGAGGCGCCAGGCTGCCGCGTGCCAGGCGCAGGCGGCCTCCACCGCCGTCGCAAAGGAGCCGAGGGGGATGCGGTCGGCCCCGTAGCGGATCTCCACGGTGAAGATTCCGTTTGGCCGCGCTCGGACACCGCGGACGCTGCTGGTGTTGTTCCTCCTCAGAGGCATGGCGGCGGTGCGACGGTTCATGGAGAGGAGAGAGGGAGAGGAGTGGACGTGTGGAGAGGAGAAGACGCTCGAGGAGCGGCATTTTATACCGCGCGCTCGCGGCCACGTGGCACAACCCCGCGCCTCACTTTTCAAAGTTAGAATAATTTTTTTTTAAACAGAAAATATATTTTAAATGTTTACGCAATTCTAAACAATTTTCATATTGAAAGTTTCTTCAAATTCGAAACCATTCATAAACTAGGGTTTTTTAAAATGTTTGAAAAATCAAAAATTGTTACTAGTTTAAATAGTTAAAATAATTGTTTTTTAAAACAGAAAATGTATTGGAAATGTTTACGCAATTTTAAACATTTTTCATATTGAAAGTTTCTCCAAATTCGAAACCATTCATAAACTAGGTTTTTTAAAATGTTTGAAAATTCAAAAATTCTTACTAGTTTAAATAGTGAGAATAATTATTTTTTAAAACAAAAAATGTATTTGAAATGTTTACGCAATTTTAAACACTTTTCATATTGAAAATTTCTCCAAATTCAAAACCATTTCAAATCTATTTTAAAAAGTATTTGAAACGTGATAGGAGAACAAAATGGCTGCAGGGGAAAATGAATTTTTTGGTCTTTTACCCCGGTTGGTGCCCTGGTTGGTGCCACCAACCGGGGAAAAAGGCCTCCCACTATATAACCCCAGGCGGTGGCTCCGCCCGGGGCAAACTCGCAGAAACCGCTAAGTCCCCGGCGCCGCGCCGTTCGAACTCGCCGCCGTGCGCGCCACCGCGCCCTCTCCCTCGCCTCCGAGCCCGCGCCCACGCCGCTGTACTCCTCGCCGCTGGGATCCTCGCCGCCGTACTGCTCGTCACGGGCTCCTCGCCCCCGTGCTGCTTGCCGACGTACTACTCGCGCCCGCGCCCTCGAGGTGAGCGGCCGGCACCGGCCAATGGCCCTCGCCGCGCGCCCTCAAGTTTTTTTTTAGTTAATTTTAGTATTAGTTTTACTCTTAATACTGTTTTAGTTTTATTTTTTTTAGTTTTAGTTTTAGTATTACTTTTTTTTAGTTTTAGAGTTAGTTTTAGTTTTAGTATTACTTTTATTATTAGTTTTTACTATTAGTATTTTTAGCGTTAGTTTTTTTACTGTTAGTTGTTATTAGTTGTTATTACTTGTTAATTTTTGTTAATACTATTATTTTAGCATTAGTTGTTAGTTGTTGTTAGTTGATAGTATTTTTAGCGTTAGTTTTTTTGGTTATTTGTTATTAGTTGTTAATATTTGCTAAATCCAAAACATTGAGCACATGTAATCACCGGATACATGAGTGAGAGAAACATGAGGGAACCGAGGGGAACAGAGGGGAACCGATGGGAACAGAGAGGGAAACGATAGTGACGACGACGGCGGCGACTACGACGAATACGAGTCGGTGTACTATAGGCCTAGGCAGGAGTATGACTAGCAGATCAGATCCACTCTTGCCGAGTAAACTTGCGAATCGAACGGGGCATAACATATGTAGCATTCCAGATTATCCATATCATGTGTGAAAACATTGCATATCTCTTTCTCTTCTTCTTCCTTGGTTGGTGTCTGAATCCCACCAATCAAGAAGAAGAGGGAGATATCTGCAATGTTTTGACACATGATATGGATAATTTGTAATGCTACATCTTTTATGCCCCGTTCGAGTCACAAGTTTACTCGGCAAGACCCGATCTGATCTTCTAGTCATACTCCTGCCTAGGCATATAGTACTCCGACTCATAGTCATCGTAGTCGCTGCCGTCGTCGTCACTATCGTCGGACGGTGCTCTGGACTCCCTCGGAGGATCAGGACGCCTGGACTGGGTCTAAGGGTAGCTCCAAATATGAAGGTCCAACTTCACATCAAGGCTCGATGACCATCTTGTGCCCTTTAAGAGATACTGCAGGCGGTGGTGATCCGGGGAAAGGATGAAGATGAGGGTTTCGGTTGGAACTAAGGAACGTCACGTATGTTAGTGAGATCAGAACTGAGTTGCACCGTTTGGTACATATACGTAACGGTGATATTTTTCATAGCCCCGTGTTTGTGAGATCCGAACAAAGTTGCACCGTTTGGTACATATACGTAATGGTGATATTTTCCATAGCCCCGTCCGGGGTTATGAAGAATGTCCCCATTATGTATGTGCACGAAATGGTCCAACTTTGTTCGATCTCACAAACACTTATGTATGTGATTTTGTTTAGTTTCAACGAAGTTCAGAAACCCTTGTCTGCATCCTTCCCCGCATCGCCATCACGTATACTACCTCGTGACAAGCACAAAATATGAAGGGCCAACTTGATTTCGGAGAATGCCGGAAGTAATGTGTTCCTATGTGTTTAACTTTCATCGCTTGTATACCACCGCCTATAGTACCTCTTAACAGGAACAAGATGGAATATTGTTTTCACTAGTATGTGTACTGTTGTGATGATTGTTTAGTGGAATATTATTTTCCAAGAGAATTTATAACTTACTAAAGTATTTTATCTTCCATTTGTATTAGTTGAGCTATGGACGGCAGAGAGGGTGAAGAACAGGTGTTCACGATAATAGAAGAAAGTACACTCCCCGGTGGACCCAATGACGGTGGAGGTGAAGACGACGGCTCGCAGTACCTGAATGAATCAGGTCAGGGAATGGAGGAAGAAGAGAAATTGCAAGGACCGGATGTGGAACCGAAGAAAAGCAGTGATGAACAAGCCTTAGTGAAGGTCGTGGAACCTACTACATCGACATCATCTACCAAGAGGTCGAAACGAGGCCCGTCTCAAGAGATGAGCTCGAAAGTGCATCTGCTAATCGAGCAAGTCTATCGATCCGGCGAACCTGCTTGGCCCATCAAGACAGCAACTAAGTTTACAAGCCAATGTGGAGTTATTGTTAGGGACATGATCCCGATAAGTATTGAAGAATGGAATAAGCCAGCAAACGACGAAGACGATCCTGACCGTCTGGCAGTTTCTTTTGTCTCAGACCGGTCGAAACAAGCTCTGTTCGACAAGCTGATGAACCATTTCAGTCTCCCAGAATGTGATACCGCCAAGACACAAAAGGCAATGCGCTACGCAGTGATGCTTTGGGCTCTGAAGAAGATGGCCGAGGCTTTCAATGCTTACAAGAAAAGATTATGGAAGGAATATCAGAAGAAAAAAGAAGTCCCAAAATTCGAGGGGCCACTTGAGAAGCAGAAGGCACACTGGTCAAGGAATTGGTTGCTTGGGCATGGGGCGACGTTTGACGCAGAAGGGCACCTTATTATGACTGAAAAATAAAGGTCCCTTTGCGGCACTTGAGAAAGTGTTCTAAGAGGTTAAAGCGGGAGAGTTCAAGACAGATCGAGAGAATGGCGAGCTTACAAAGGCCCTCGGGAATCCAGAACATGGCGGCTGGACATGAGGCAAAGGACGATATCCGTGGTGCTTTCGCTTCAAGATGGAAGATTGTGTCTATCCATATAGAAGCCGAGAGAGAGAAAAGAAAAAGAAGGAGGCGCAGGTCGTAGAACGGGTTGGTGTCTTGGAAGCCGCAGTGATGATGCAGCAACAGGAGATTAATGAGCTTACTGCACGGTGCTCCCATGAGCAAGACACTACATTCGACGAAACAAGCCCATCTCAACGCTGGAGCAGCGTGGCTTCAACGGAGGTACCGGCTAACACTGCAGTTATGATTGTTGATGCTGCTGCACAGATGGAGGCCGTGGATGCAATCAAGGAGAAGACAAGCTGTGAGCTATGCGTGTCGATCTCGAACGTATCCATCAAGGTGGCGGATGTCTACGCTTTACCTTGTGTAGAGGGAGCGACTTGCCATGGTCGTCCGATCACAGATGGCTATATGCTCGTGTCGGTGTGGATGATGTTCAGCCGGCTTGGAGGATACTGCGCCTTGACATCTCAGGAGGTGTTGGGGTAGATACACTGGGAGAGGCCGTCAATTCCATCATTCAGTGGAAAAATAATGGCATAGTGTTTCCGATGAGCAGTACTCTGCTGCCACCACCGCCACCTACTTCTCCAAGACGCGGTCCATTGCTAGCAGAAGCACCTACTTCTCCGAGACGCAGTCCACCGCCGCCACCACCGCCACCAACTTATCCGAGATGCAGTCCACCGCCACCTACTTCTCCGAGATGCAGTCCGGCTACATCATCGCCAGCACACGTCGACGCCATGGATGTCAGCAGCCCGAGTCTGGCTCGATCTCTGATGCCTGAGGCGACTCCGCCGCCCACTAAGTCCTCTAAGCGGAAGGCTTCTGCCTCTAAGTCTTCCCCGAAGAACAAACGTGCTCCGAAGAAGAAAGCCAAGGCGCCGTCAAAAAAGTTGGCTTACCATATGAATGACAAGGAGACCGACGAGTGGGTGACCGCGGACACGAAACATCAGATGGCTGCGTGCAAAAAGAAAACCTCGGAGCCGCCAAAGGAACCAATAGATCCGACTGTCAAGAAGCACTTCAAGAATTTGCTGGAGATGCCATCCCAAGTTCATCTAAATCTTCCATCTGACTATGATCGCAGATTATGGATGACTTTTAACAAAGTCAAGAAGGTGGGGAAAACAATTCCCCATCTCGGAAAGCAGCCAAAACAATCGGTCCCCCGCTCAAGGTGTTGGACACTGCACAGACTCCCTCCAATCAAGTTGATCTGGAAGCAGCTGTGAGGTTTGCCAGAGAGTGTGGTATAACAGTTGCCCAACTCCTAAGCCAATCCGACAACTTCGAACCGGCTGAATTGGCATGGAAATATAAGTTAGGGAAGTCTCTCGTTAGACCTGATCAGCTTAACTCTTTGACAACATTCAAGCGCCAACTGCATACGTGGTATATCCAAACCGCAAAGGAGGGGCTAGAGCAACTCATGGTGAAAATTAGAGAAGAGGATTACTTCCACGATGAATCGGTCTGTATTGATTTTGAAGATCTTTTTTCTTCTATAATGTAGACGCCCTCGAAAAATCGCTCATCAGCACTTATTGTCTATAAGTATCTACCTCAGCTAGTTCGATCATTGCTTCTTATATATATTATCCTCACTACACGATATATATTATGCAGGATGAAGATTCTGGAATGTAATGGAAACGGTGGCATTGGGTTCATTGACCCATATGTCATCAATGATTACATTTTAGTGCAATACCCTGAAGTGACGGAGGATAACATCGTTATGTTTTTGAAGAAACAATTTCACTGTATTGAAATACTATTTCCATACAGACAAAGGTGAGTGTTACTGTCTTATGCATAGTCTTTCACATTTCTATTTTGCTAAGTCGGTGTTAAGTGTAATTGATGAGTTATGCATGACTATGTATATAAACGCGTGTGCAGTTATCACTGTATTCTTTTCAACATTCACGTTGACACCGGAGTAGTTGATCTCATGGACTCTATGGATAAAGGTCAAAAGGAGTACAAGCTCATTATTTCAATGCTCACAAAGTAATTTCAATCGTTGTCGCACTACACCGTCCCCTTTTGTTCAATCATTATCGTACGATGACCCATGTATTCTTTTTTTAATTTCCCGGACAGGGCTTGGAAGCGGTTCAGGAAGCAACAACCCAGTTTAACGGAGTTGGATATGAAATTTGACACACTCATCGTAAGTATTACTTGCTACAATCACGCATCTCTCTTTAATTCCTTGACCATTATTTTATTCAATTCTATTTCTCGTAAAGTTCCCTCAGCAGCCCCAGGGAACAAATTTGTGTGGCTACTATGTCATGGAGAACATAAGGATAATCGTGAATGAGCGATTGGGCAGAAGGAAAAATATAACGCTGCATGATCTAGGCAGTAGCTCCTACCGGAAGACCGATTACAAGCACTTCAAGAGGAATTGGTGGTTTTCTGCTGAAGGAAGTCATAGCTCCAAATGGAACATTCCATTATTAAGTATAAACAATGATCTGCATGTAATGATCTCAATGTGTATAACTCTAATCAGATGTAATAATTGAGATCAATGTAATTATCTTTTGATGATATCAATGCATGCAATGATTTGTATGATGATTACTGTCGATGTGCAAAAAATATGTCATTTACAGCCTCACCGAAAAGAAAACAACACATAAATAACACCCCAAAAACATCCCCAAAAAGAAACATGCCAAAACTCTGCCGCAGAAGAGAAACACCCAAAATTCTACCGTGGCACAAAACCTTTTGCCCCGGTTGGTACCACCCACCGGGTCATTAGGGGGGCCTTTAGCCCGGGTTTGCCAAACCCGGTTGGGCAGCCGGTGCATGAGGGGGCCCCCAACCGAGGCAAAAGCCCTGCACTCCACTAGTGCACATAGAAAAATAAAAGGAGAATGGTACGTGTCCAAAAGGGGATTTTTTATATTTTTTCTCATTTGATTACTACTTTTGTTCTGTTGGTCAACACAAAAGTTATCAACAATTATAGCCTTAATTCCATGGGCATTTGACTACTTTCATTAGCGATAATGTATTAATTCATTAATAGCCTGGTATTTTCTACCACAGTGAGAGAGCTCCATGACGGCGTCGACAACACTTCATCGTCGCCACTCCCCTAACATGGCGCGGAGACCCCTCATCGTCCTCTAGCTCATCGCTTGAGTTGGGCTGGATCTACGCCAGGAGGGCTCGGGTGTTTGGTGGTTCAACAGTGTGAGGTGATACGCCATAAACTTATCCCTAATTTCTTATGCTCCATGATCATATTTTGCCAATTGCTACATGTTTTCTCCCTTATTTATAGCATTTTTATACGTTTTCCGGACTAACCTATTAACAAGATGCCACAGAGCCAGTTCCCTATTTTCTGCTGTTTTTTAGTTTCAGAAAAGTTGTTCCGAAAATATTCTCGGAATTGGAAAATTCGAAGCCCGGAAGACCTATTTTCCCCGGAAGCATCCAGAAGACCGAAGAGGAGCCAGAGAGGGGCAGCAGGGGGGCCACACCATAGCGTGGCGCGGCCCCCCTTGCCGCGCCAGCTAGGGGTGTGGGCCCCCTGGAGTGCCACCGCCTTCGCCATTTCGCCTATTTAAGCCCCCCGGATGGAAAACCCTAAAGACCTAATCAAAATCCCTAAAAAAGTTTTGGAGCTACCATCACCATCAACCCCAGATCAGGGGGTTCTGAAGTTGTTTCCGGCACCCTGCTGGAGAGGAGATCATGATCGGAGGCCTCTTCATCACCATGCCTGCCTCCGGAGTGATGCGTGAGTAGTTCATCCTTGGACTACGGGTTCGTAGCTATAGCTAGATGGTTGTCTGCTCCTCTTATGCCTCCATGTTTAGATCTCGTGAGGTGCCTATCATGATCGAGATTGATTTTATGTAATTCTCTGTGCTATGTTTGCTGGGATCCGATGAATATTGACCTTATGCCAAGTTGATTATAGTCTTTATTTGCATATGTTATTTGTGATCTTGCATGCTCTCCGTTGCTAGTGTTTATTCTGGCCAAGTCATTGTTAGTGACTCTAAGAGGGAGTATTTATGCTCGATAGTGAGTTCAGGCCTCCTTGTTGCCTTGATCGAGTGACAGAAACGTGAAAGGGGAGCATGTGTTGTTGCCATTAGGGAGAAAACAACGGTGAGAGCGCCCGCGTGTATAATCATTGCTTACATTACACACCTTGTTTAATGCAATTATCAGTTTCTTGCAACTTAATACCTAAGGGGGTTCGGATGATAACCCGAGGGTGGATTATTAGTCATAGATGCAGATGGAAGTCGGTCTATGTATCTTGTTGTAATGTCCGCACTAAATAGCATAGTAATCTTCATGTCATATTGTGCACTATGGTGCAACCTCTATTTGTCAATTGCCCAGCTGTAATTTGTTCACCCAGCATACTATCTTTTATGGAGAGACACCACTAGTGAAACTACGAACCCCGATCCATTTTTCCACACTGTTAAACAACCCACAACAATTTCCTGCTCTCTTTACTTTCTGCAAGCATACACTATTTTTCCGCACTATAAGTCTAATCTTTGTTTTCAGCAAGACCGGTGAGATTGACAATCTCACTGTACTGTTGGGGCAAAGTATATTTTTATTGTGTTGTGTGCAGGTTCCACGTTGTTGCTGACACCATTGAAGCGCCAACACCACCGTCAGTGGCATCAACCTTCCGAAGATTCTCTTTATCCTACTGGATTGATAACCCTGGTTCTTAACTAAGGGGAAAACTCCTATCGCTATGCTCATCATACCCTCCTCTTGGGGTTCACAACAAAGTGCATCATGAGGTCTTGGATGTCGGCCGGCGTCTCCCGTGAGAGGCACTGGTGGTGGATTTTCTCCCGTGAGTGCATCATGTGGATGGCGAAGAGTGAGCGGAGGGGAGTCCTAGTGTATATGGTGCTTCTGATTTGATGGAGCGGGTAGTTCGTCGGTATGTGGTCTGGTGCCGAGGTTTTTCTTGGGCGAAAGCCCATCACTTCGGCGATGAATGTGTGTGTCATGACCCTCGTAGGAGCGTCGTTGTTTTACCTCCCCCAATCCAGAGTTCCGTGTGAAACCTTTTCACCAATTCGGTCTCGACAACAGCGGCGCGTGGCATCTGTCACCCCCTGGGTGCGTCATCTTGGAGATTTGGTTCCTTTCGGTCCCACCATGACGGCATCGACGGCCATGCGCCATCCAAATAGGAGCCGAGGAGTTACAGGGCTGCATTGTAGACATGCTCGTTTCACCACACGTCTCCATCAAGCATGATCTCAAGGAGGAGTAAGATTAAAGCGGCGGCAAGGAAGGGTTTTCTAACAAGGCGCTAGTGTCACACGCAATAGCAAATCAACGATGAAGTTAAACAAGATCGAACCAACGGGGACACGAGATTTTAACGTGGAAAACCCTTCCAACAAGGAAGAGAAAAAACCACGGGCGCCAGCCAGCAATACTTCACTATTTCCGGGTGAGGTTACAAACGCGCCGGGATTTACACTGTGTGGCTTATCCCGTGCGGAGGCTTACAAGAGGTATATAAAGGCGGTCCTGACCTAACTAGGTCGGTAACTATGAATCCAACTCGTACTCGGTAACAACTCGTATCGTACCTCGGGGGGCTGCCGACCCCCGCACCCCTAAGCCTCCGGCGACGGACCTCCGCGTAGCGGAGGCCGAACTTTCCTTTATCTTCATATGAATTTGGATCACCATAAAATAACACTCCACCCTGAGACAAATTCCCTCTTGTAGCATAAATGAGAACCTTCACCTGAAACACACAAAGAAAACACCTTCGGCGCCAAATAGCCTCTTGGGCTAAGCAGTGATACCAACTAAGCTTGAGCAAAGCTCAAACTTAGCAATAGGAACTGGCTTTATCATCATATCAGAAGGATTATCATGAGTACTAATCTTGCATACCTTCAGCTTACCTTGTGAAACAACATCACGCACATAATGGTACTTGACATCAATGTGCTTTGTTCTCTCATGGAACATCTGATCCTTAGTAAGGTAAATAGCACTCTGACTGTCACAAAATAGGTTAATGCAAGTATCATCTCCATAAAGCTCAGCAAATAGACCTTTCAACCAAACTGACTCTTTGCATACTTCAGCAATGGCCATATACTCAGCCTCAGTAGTAGATTGTGCAACAACACCCTGCAAGGTAGCCTTCTAGCTAACAACACATCCACTAACTGTAAACACATAACCTGTGAGGGATCTCCTCTTATCCAAGTCGGCAGCATAATCTGAATCCACATAGCCTGCGAGTCCCTCACCATTCTTGCCAAACTTCAAGCAAGCTTTGGATGTGCCGCGAAGGTACCTAAAAATCCATTGAACATATTTCCAATGTTCTTTACCAGGATTAGCCATGTATCGACTGACCAAACTCATAGCATAAGATCAATCAGGCCAAGAACACACCATGGCATACATTAAGGAACCAACAACACTAGCATAGGGAACTCGTGACATGTACTCAATATCTTTGTCAGTAGTAGGACATTGCAATGCTGACAACTTGAAGTGTGAAGCAATTGGAGTACTAACAGACTTTGCATCATGCATATTAAAACGATGAAGGACTTTCTTAATGTAATTCTCCTGACTAAGAAATAGCAATCTAGATTTTCTGTCTCTTGAAATTTCTATACCTAGAATTTTCTTAGCAGGACCAAGATCTTTCATCTCAAACTCACTACTCAATTGTTTCTTCAATGTAGTGATTTCTTTCATGCTCTTGGCAGCAATTAACATATCATCAACATATAGCAATGGGTATATATATAGGCGATTCATCAACAAATTTAATGTACACACAGCTATCATATTCAGACCTCTTAAAGCCATGTGACATCATAAAAGAATCAAACCTTTTATACCATTGTCGAGGAGACTGTTTCAAACCGTAAAGGGCCTTCTTTAGCTTGCACACGAAATCCTTTTTACCAGGCACTATGAACCCTTCAGGTTGGTCCATGTATATCTCCTCCTCAAGTTCTCCATGAATAAACGCAGTCTTCACATCTAACTGCTCAAGCTCAAAATCTTGCATAGAAACAATACTAAAGAAAGTACGAATAGAACTATGCTTGACAACAGGTGAGAACACATCATTATAATCCACTCCTGGAATCTGGCTGAAACATTTTTCTGCTAACCTTGCCTTTAATCTTGGAGGCTCACTTGGAGATAAACCCTCCTTTCTTTTGAAGATCCACTTACAGTGTACGATCTTCTTTTGTTTAGGCAAGCGCACGATATCCCACGTGCCATTTTTCTCAAGTGATTGCATCTCCTCGTGCATTGCACCAATCCACTTGTCACGATCAACCGAAGCAATAGCTTCATTGTATGTAGCCGGTTTAGCATCATTCTCCACCTGTTCCGCACAACTTAGAGCAAAATAAACAACATCACATTCCTCAATTAAACGAGTACGAGGTCCTTTATTCCTCTTCTCTCTGCGCTCTGCAATAGACAAATTTTCTTGCTGCACAATAGGAGGTGAGGGTGGCACAATATCCTCTCCATCAATTTTAGTTTCCTCCTCATCCATGTGTTCTAGCTCCACCTGCAAACGAACTCGTGGTCCGTCCTCATCAGAAGAATCTGGCACAACATCAGTCGACAAATTGTCCTCATACATAACAGATTCATTAAACACAACACTCCTGCTAGAGAAAGTCTTTTTGGTTTCCGGGTTCCACAACTTATATCCTTTTACTCCAGAACCATAACCAAGAAATAAGCCCTTAACAGCTCTAGGCTCTAACTTTCCATTATCAACATAGGCAGTGCAACCAAAAAACTTTCAGTTGTGAATAATCAGCTGACTCACCAGACCATACCTCAATAGGAGTTTTCTTGTCAAAAGCGGTGGATGGTGACCTGTTGATCAAGTAGCAGGCAGTGTTGGCAGCCTCAGCCCAAAAACGCCTATTCATGCGGGCGTTAGACAACATGCAGCGAGCTTTGGAGACGATCGTCCTATTCATCCGCTCGGCTACACCATTCTGCTGAGGTGTGTATGGGATGGTGTGATGCCTGACAATGCTTTCCTGCACACAATAATCATCAAAAACATGCGAACAAAATTCGCCACCATTGTCAGTACGAAGCACCTTCACCTTTCTCTCAGTTTGCTTTTCAATCATAACTTTCCATTCTTTAAAAAGCAGCAAAAGTATCATCCTTAGTTTTCATGAAATAAGGCCAAACTCTTCTAGAGTAATCATCAATGATAGTAAGCATATAACGAGCACCACCATAAGAGGGCTTACGTGAAGGCCCCCACAAATCAGCATGTACATAATCCAATGTACCTTTAGTGGTATGAACGGAAGCATTGAACTTAACTCTCTTATGCTTACCAAACACGCAGTGTTCACAAAACGGCAACTTACTCATATTGCAGTTCTTCAGCAGTTCTCTCTTCACTAATTCTGTCATACCATGTTCACTCATGTGTCCAAGTCGCTTATGCCAGAGGTTAGTTGTACTTGGATCATCATTAGTAATAACAGCAGCAGTACCAGACAAAGTGCTACCTCTAAGGATATATAACTTGGCAGAATTCATATCACCAATCATAACAATGAGAGAACCTTTTGATACCTTCAGGCGTTTATCCCCTCCGACATATTTGTACCCGTCACAATCAAGGGTACTCAGCGAGATCAAATTTCTCGCCATGGATGGTATGTGTTTCACTCCCGTCAATGTACGTGTCATCCCACCATGGGTCTTGATCTGAACAGATCCAACGCCAACAATGTGACATTTATTGTCGTTCCCCACACGCACAAAATCTCCAGTCTGCACAGCCTCATAAGAACTGAACCAATCTTTGTTACAACAAATATGAAACGAACAAGCAGTATCAAGAATCCACTCATCATCACGGGTAACACATGCACCAAAAACAGCTAAGCATTCACCATCCGAACTATTATCAGCACCAACAACAGCAGCCTTACCAATACCATTACCATTACCGTCAGATTTATTTTTCGGTTAATATGTGTCGTTCCCTTTCTCCTTGTTCTGTACCTTCCAGCAATCATCAATGGTGTGATTGGTTTTCTTACAGTACTTGCAGAACTTGTCTCGTCCTTTGGACTTTGAACGGTCCCTGCTCTTATCTCTGTTGTTGTTGTTGTTGTTGTTGTTATAGTTGTTATCTCGCTGCTCAGGTCTGCCTCGTACCTGCAAAGCATCGCCTTTGGAGGACGATGTGTTAGACTGCACCATAACTTTCATATTTTCCCTGGTCTGCAGGGCCTTACAAACTTTCGAAAGGGTTAGTTCATCACAGCTTAACAGTATGGTATCCCGTAGGTTTGTAAAAGAGCTAGGCAGCGAACATAACATTAGAAGAGTTAAATCTTCATCATCATATTTTACCTCCATCGACACTAGGTCGGACACAATCTCCTTAAAGATCGACAAGTGGCTCATGACAGAACCACCATCTTGCATCTTGAGCGAGAACAACTTCATCTTAACATGCATCTTGCTAGTTAGATCCTTTAACATGCACATCGATTCCAGCTTGAGCCACAACAAAGCCGTGGATTTCTCCAGCAGCACTTCTTGCAAGACATCATTAGATATATGAAGCTGAATAAACGATAAAGCCTTACGATCTTTGCGCTTCTCCTCAGCAGTCCACCCACGCGCTTCCTTATTCCCGAAAGAATCCAGCGCCTCATCAAGATCCGATGCTTGCGACAGAACCGCACGCATCATTACTTGCCATAGAGAAAACCTCGTATTGTAGTCCAGCAACGGTAGATCAAACTTCATCGATGCCATCACGAATCCCTAATCTGAAACAGGGCTCTGATACCACTTGTCACACGCAATAGCAAATCAACGATGAAGTTAAACAAGATCGAACCAACGGGGACACGAGATTTTAACGTGGAAAACCCTTCCAACAAGGAAGAGAAAAAACCACGGGCGCCAACCAGCAAATACTTCACTATTTCCGGGTGAGGTTACAAACGCGCCGAGATTTACAATGTGTGGCTTATCCCGTGCGGCGGTTTACAAGAGGTATATAAAGGCGGTCCTGACCTAACTAGGTCGGTAACTGTTAATCAAACTCGTACTCGGTAACAACTCGTACCGTACCGCGGGGGGCTGCCGCCCCCTCCCCCCCCCCCCCCCCCGCACCCCTAAGCCTCCGGCGACGGTCCTCCGCGTAGCGGAGGCCGAACTTTCCATTATCTTCATATGAATTTGGATCACCATAAAATAACAGCCAGTACAGTCGGGGGCAATATTTAACTCTAAATCCTGACCCACCATGCGACTTCTCTGATGAGAAATTGCCTAAACTGTACTTTAAGTTTAGGTTAAATTTCAGTATGCTTAAACTAAATTTATATACAAATTTTAAGTGTTTTCCAAAAATAAAATAAAAAACGTGCAAGTGGGACCCTCGTGGGACAGTATATGGGGGCCTCCGGACCAGAAACCCAGGGGCGCCCGCTGAAACGCTCTTGCACGTACCCTAGCAGGCTAGCACGCAACATACCTGTGTAGTTGCCTTCGGCTGGCGTTCAAACAAAACACACCAGACGCCAGGCGGAGACGATTATCTTCCATCTCCCTTTTTTATACGGACGTACAGGCGCGCCCATGAAACTTCGCGTGCCATTGCTGGCTGCCGCGAACAACAACATTGGGATCGACGATCGGTGACAGGCATCGGGATCGGCGATGCCATCCAAGTTTGTTACGGCGGTGGCCCTGATGGTGCTCACGGCGGTGATCCTGGCCACGCAGTGGTCGGTGCTGGGCGGTGAGGGATGTGCCGGAGAGGCCGTCTCTGGGGGGTCATCCATTCTCCAGCTTATCCTGCATTTCTATCGGCGGCGGCTGGCGGGAGGGCCAGGGTCGTCCTGCGGGACGCACAGCCCACACGTTGGCTGCCCACCCACCGCCGGCTAAGACACGCATAGGGCCGAACGTGTGCGTGGGCCCATGTCAGCTCATGTGTAAATTCCCCTAATGCTGGAATCGTCGGCGCTCCAGTATGAACTCTGAAGAGGCCACGGCCCACGGCGACCATTCCCCCCGCCGTCCTCCTCCCTTTCCCTATTTCTCCCGGATCTACCTCGTCCCCTTCGGCTCCGGGCTTCTTCCATAGGCCGCCCGTCCGCGTCGCCCCTGGGATCAGTGGCAGCGAGCACGAGCAGCTGCAGCAACGAGGGCGCGAGAGCGGTTCTGGGCGACTAATCGAGAGATGAAGTGCTCGCTGCCTGCTCTGGATCACCCCACCGCTTGAGAAGGTGAGCTGAAATCCGTACGCACATGGACCAAGCTGTACTTTTTTTCCCCGAATAATCCTTTCAGATACTGTGACGATGTGTTGTTACTGTGTGCCGATTGTTCTTGCGTGCTAATTTCTGTGGAATTGTAACTGCTTGTTTTACCATGCCATGAGTTTATTTCCAAGATATGCAATTCTGGAACATATGGATGTGTCCATTACAGAGTTGGGCCATTTTTTTCTTTTTCTTTGGGAAGAGCAAACCATGCCTGATCCGACCATTCACATGGAGCATTGTGACAATATTTCAGAGTTTATTTTGGAAGACACGTACACCACTTGATTCATTTACTATTAAACCCATACCAGTAGGTTCTGCAGATCTTGTCTCTTGTTCTGGGTGAAAGAGAGCTAGATAGTACCCTGTTTTGATTAGTTACACATATCAGTCACATTAGAGACCGTTGGTTCTCGAAAAGGTAATTCCAAAAATTATGCACACATGTTTGCTCATTTTATCCCTTCCAATCATTAACAAGCAATAAAAGTTCATCTACATGGTTATTCCAACATCGGCAAACATAAAAGAAGACTATATTTGTTTTCCCCGGTATATCTGGACTCTTACGTATTTCGTGTGGAAGCATGAAAGCTCTTGGTTTACGAGGATATTGACATAAATCATGTGTTGGATACTCTGCATCACACTTCCTTTGTTTGATAAATCACGTATTACTATATTAGAGATCTCAACAGTTCTCCCTCCTTCTCTCAATCTTTTAGATTTGTATTAAATGATAATTTATAAGATGTTGATGAATCTATAGTGGATCTTGTTTTTTAGGTTAACCTACAATGAAGAAAGGAAAACGTAGTCCGCCTCCCATTCGGAAAAGGTTTTTAAAGTCGAGTCCTCCGTGTGATATTCACTCTTTACTATTTTTTAGATGAATATAGTGATCAAAAGTCTCCAATACTCAGACCATAGTACTGCCTTACTTTTTTTTACCATAAATACTGAGATGCCTATCTGTGTTCTGATAGGTAGTTGCAAAATTCAGCAAAGCGAAGAAATGGAGAGAAAAGGGTGATTGTCGTATATACTATGCATGGTTTGACCCTGAAGCTCTATGGAACAGCCCCAACTTCTCTTCATGGATTTATATTTTGTTTTGGTAATATTGCTAATGTTCCATGTGTGTAAACAACATTTTTTGTGAAAATACTAATTAATTTGATGCCCATCTAAGTTATCTTGAGTTCTTGACCATGTTATTGGCTTTTTTGACCAATAGTCTGCATGGAAGTAAAGCGTGTTCTGAACATCTTCCAGGAACATAATGTTGAGATGGTGATGCAGTAGATTCCAGATGGACAATAGCAGGGAATGATGCAGTTTGCTCAAAAAAATATGTCACGCAGTGCAAAGTATCTGCTTAACAAGAGGTACGAGTGACATGCGTCCCATTCTGAGCCTGTACTGGAACAATGGAATTTTTTGGACTAAATTATCTGTATTATCTGTAATTTCTGCCTACATCTTTTCTATGTGCAGGAAACACATTTGGCTACATTACATTGTCTCAGTTTTACTGCACTGATCCAAACCGAGGGAGATGTGAAGGGAGAAAAAAGATGCGCCTGATGGAGACGTTGAAAGCCCTCATCGCCGGCGTATGCAACATATATAGAATGTCCCCTCGCCCTTACCACGCTATGTGTTGCATGCAGGGAGTTGAGGCAGCCTGCAGCGGACCACACTGCTGGCGAGTGGCGAGTGACCACGAGATGGTCAGAACCAGCTAGATCGCAGAGTGACAACAACGACTACCATGGCCTTGTGACGCATGTGCTCTCGCCTAAAGTTGGCTCCGCCCCCGTCTCCACTCTGAGGCCCCCTATTGCACTGGCACTGTCAAAGCACCTCAACTAGGGAAATTATCGCCTCAACGCTCTGCCTTGGTTTGCAATTCTGGCAACAAGAGAACTGCCACATACCAACATCTAGACCATCATGCATCCACTACCGGAGGACAGCCGCAATGCCATGACTTGGACCTAGCATCTTCTGGTCACCATGGCATTAAAATGGGGATTAGTTGATATTTTAGAGGGCAAGAAAACACTTGCCAACAACGATTTGTGGATGATATGGTGAAGAACCAGGAGACGCCTGGCCTTCGATGGAGGGAATAAAAGGGGAACGGGAGGAGACGAGCCACCGAGGGGACGATGAACAAAAAAAAAGGCAGGAGAATTCAGAGGATGATCAACCAAAGAGAAGACGACAAGACACGTCAGAATATGATGAGCCGAGGGGAAGCCAGAAGATGACGAACCATGGAGAAGACTGCAGGATGTGCCAGGACATGCTGAACCAAGGAGAAGACGACATGAGATGTCCAAGCATGATGAGCATGCACGACGGGATCACATATTTGAAGCAAAGAAGCACTACAGATGGCCACAAGAACGACAAGTCCACTTCTAAGGACCTTTCCCACCTTGAAGTAGTTTTAGAAGACCGAAGAAGACAAGAAAGCCAACAAGGCAGGGAACAAGGTTCATAAGATAAGACCGACGAAGCCAGGCAATCCAACATGACAGGGAACTAGGTTCAGAAGACTGACGAAGACAAGAAAGCCAGCAAGGCAGGAATAATGGCTCTACAGTAACCCTCATCGAGGGGGCGTGCACGATTGTGTGAAGAGGAGAGGGAAACTCGACTGCGACAAATGCAGGCTGATGCCGAGGTTCATGAAGAGTATAGGTGGAAGAGGCTAAAAAAGGCTGTAGATGACGACTCCAAAGAGGAGCCCACGGTGACTGCAAACCAGTTCAGCGGGAAAAACTTCCAAGAAGATGAAAAGACAGCACTTACAACCATCAAACCATAGACCATAGCAGGGCTCGACAAAACTGAAAGTATCATGGTGCTTGAATGAGCATAATTTTGGCCAAGAAGGGAGGCAGCCACCATGGAAGCGAGCATCTTGCGGCGTGCTTATGTGGCGGTGATACACATGGGAGCAATGCTTTTAGGCGGTGAAATCCCTGGAGCAACAGTTCAGGCGCGTTTTCCTCTGTTTAGACCTGGCTCTAGTCTTCTTATTCTGGTATCATGTTTGTATAATGTAGACTTGATGGAGAATTTGATATTATGGACACCAGATCCCACATTTTTTAATCCAGAAATTCTTACCAAAATAAGGTATGGCACACATTATTTTATCCAAAAATTCTTACCAAAGAATTGCATTATGGGAACTTTGAAAATTTGAGTTGAGTTTGATTATTGTAGCACTTAGGTCACTTGAAAATTGTCTTGAAGGATACCTGCAAACGTCCTCACCTTAATAGACTTTGAAGAGCGCAGTAGCCACTCGACGCGTGAAAAGAGATGTAGAAATCGCTCGAGTTGAATTGCAGAACAACATGAAATATGTCAAAGTTGCTGCACTAAAAGACATCCGAATGAAATGCCAACACAAACTCTCACATGTCATTTATTGACAATTGGACTGGATGTTGTTGTAGTACTCCCTCCATTTCTTTTTACTCTGCTTATTAGAATTGTGTTAAGTCAAATGTTGCAAAATTTAACCAAATTTATAGAACAAAATATCAATAGTTATAATACCAAATCGATATAATATAAAAGTATATTACATGGTGAATCAAATGATACTTATTTGGTATTATGAATGTTGATATTTTTCGCTATAAAGTTGGTCAAAATTTAGCAGGTTTGACTTTGGACAAATCTAATACGCGAAGTAAAAAGAAACGGAGGGAGTATGTAGCAAGAGGCCGGAGAGAACTTAATACACAGGTCCCCACGCCTATTGCACGGGTTCCCGCACCTATTGCTGCTGACGAAACCGCCCATCGAGGAGAGGAGGCATGGAGGCAGCGGCTGCTGCTTTTCGGCGTGTAGGGCGCCGGTTTCCAGCCGTGCCCCAAAGGATAACAAGGCGGATTTAACAAAAAAAAATGATAAATTTAGACGAATTTGAAAAAAATTTAAGCGTTTCAATTATAAAATGGCTGAATATAGGCGGATCATTACATATGGGGGAGATTAAAAAATTTAAAACCTAAACTACGCCTAGTCCAAGTCCAAGTATGTAACAGCCCAATTTTTGGAAGACAGGAAAAAAAAACTTTTTAATATATTAAACTAATGCTTGTGTTTCTTTTCTTTTTGCTTGTTGATTGTGTTTTTGTTTGACTTTGTTAACAACTAACATTAAAACCAATGATCATAACTTTCTTAAAACACAACCCTTGTGATCAAGTCATGACAAGAAAGCTTATCATCATCATCCATCACACTCTTTTGGCAAAAACCTTATTGAAAATGTTTTGATTTGAGAAGAAACCCAAAGGCCAAGTTTTGAGAAAACAAAAGATAATTTCCAAAACTATATGAAAAGTATTTTGGAGCTAATCATCTCCAACCTGTTTTCAACCAATATGTTTTTTCAAGTATTTCAAAAACTCCTTCTCACTTCCTGTCTTTTGCAAAAACAATAAGAGGGGACTACGTTACCCTTGTGTTTTACCTCAATTATATTCTTTTGGAAATAACAAGTTTTGAGCTGAACCTCTTTACAAAATCCTCTTGTCATGGTATGTCTTGATCACAACCTAAAATGAACACTTGAGAAACACACCTAGAAATTAATTTGAAGAACTCAGTTGCTTGAGTGATCTTGTGTATCTGGTTATTTCATTTGCTTATTGTGTGATCTCATCTTGTGTTTGCTTTGAAGTGTTTATTTCTGTTTGTTGATAAGTGTGTGTTGTTTTAAAGATAATAAAACATAGTAATAACAATACCAAGAATCTATATAATACTCCATCTCATGTCCATATCATTTTCTGTTTTCTTATAAATCTCCAACTTTGGGGAGAGACTTCTATGACAGATCTTGAGCTAACCATCATACATCTCATTGTATATATCTATGCTATCCATACAATTTGTTATTTTTGATATTGAAACTCTTTGGTATCCTCTTTCCAAGTCCTTTAGAAGGCATCCCTAAATGTTGATCATATCTCCTTTATTATGAAGCACTTTGTTCATGTTAATCCAAATCACTACTTATTGTTTTCAGGCCCAATGAACCTACTCTTGTAATCTCCATGACCTATACATCACCTCCATATGGTCCATTTATTTTCCAATGGCCATTTAATTATTTATCTCTCATGGTTTTTAACCTATTAAATAAACTCATGTTTTCACCCTTTTTCCACTTGGTGTCTCAAATATTTTCAAAAAGAGTTGTTTACTAAAAATCACTTTTGAGACCTATATTATGTACTCTCTAATCCCAACTCAAAAATATTTGTTTTAAAAGCATTTTAATATTTATTATTTTCCATTTTCCGAAAGGCGAGAAATGGACTTTTAAATATTTTGTGAAGAAAAGTATTTCCTAAAATCTTGGAAAAATTACCCAACATGCCTATGGTCATGTGGGACTTATTTATAGAAAAACATTTGGAAGTTGTGTTGAAAATTTTGGAGAAAACATTTAAAAACTGTTTCTGCCATTTTTGAATTCGCAAAATTTTGTGAAAGAAATGTTTTTAGAAAAGCTTGAGACCACCATCCCTAGACTCCATTTTTCATCCTCTATCCAATGGACATGATCTTTCACATAGGTTCTATTCAAGTTATTGGTGAAAACAATCAAAATCCTCCACTGGTTGTTTTGGACACTATTGAGTTCATGCCTCTACTAGTCAATCATTGTGCTATCTCCACCTCTCTCTTGTTTAGAGCAGTAGTAGATATCTCCCTTGACCTCCTGGACATGGTCTACCTGCCCCTACACCTCTCTCTCTTCCTCTAGCTCATCCACCAACATGGGGACAAAGATGGTGATCACCCTCCTCTTCTCAGTCCACCTCCATAGTGCATCCCAGAAGAAAATATCGCGCCAACACACTCCTCTCACACCCGTGAACTCTCTGGAACGAGCCCTCGCTCTCTCCTTGTCTCCATCTCCCTTGCTCGTGAGTTGTCCATGGCGCCCAGGACACGCTCGCCACGTCCCTCACGTTCCGACACTTGGGACGCATGCTCACCCTCGAGACCGAGTCTACTCGCTCCACGATCTCTCCAGGAGCATGCATGTGCTCTCCCTTGTCCATTTCTCGCCCTCCTTCTTCCCCAGAAGCTTGTCGAACTCCTGCGGGTGTGGGAAGGGAGCTCTTGAATCCGGTCGTCTCGGACCATCTCCCTCCACCCATTCTATCCCTGGAGGACCCCCGAACCATGCCCTATTCCCGAGGCTTCTCTCGCTCTCGGAATCCGTGGAAGCGCTCGCGCCCGAGCTATCTGGTCCGCCATGGCCGCGGGTCGCCATGGTCGTCGTTGGCTAGGTATCGATCACCTCATGACCCCCTATCCCTTCCCTCAGCTCTACAACTCCCCAATCGGATTTTTGTTCGCTCAATTTCATCTCCCACCCCTTGCAGGGCTGCCGCCATCTTCGACATGGGCCACTGCCGCGGGTCCGTGTCGAACTCTGGCTGGGAGCCTTTCCCAGCAAGCGCTGACAGGGGCACCAATCTCGCGCCGTCTCGCTGGTCCTCCTCGACCTTCTTGCGCATCCCGGTGGCCTCCGGAGCGGCGTACGGCAGTTCTCCGGCGAAGATCCGCCTCGGGCCGCCGTGTTTTCTGTTTTCCGCCGTCGGTTCATGGTTTCCGCCGGTTGGGGATGTCGTGGCCTCATCCCAGCCCTCCTTCGTCGATCCAGCGGCCGGGTACCGGTTTGGTGGAGATTCTCACCGACGGCTGGGTCCTGCCTGGGCCCTTTGACAACCGTTTGACTTCGTCGCCGGCGGGAAAAGCTAGTGGGCCGGCCATCGCTGCCCTGCTCCTTCCTGCCCAGCCTGCCTTTGCGTCGGGCCGTTTTCTTGCAGATCTGGCCCGTTAACAATTTTCTTTTGCAGGTTAATTCCTTTTTCCTGTAGATCTGTTTCTGGATGTTTAGTTTGAATCGAAATGAAAATGTAAACAAGCCAATCTTCCCAAACTAAAAATCACAGATGTAGATCTACAAATTCTTAGCCATCTCCAACTTGTAGATCTGGGTTTTGTGCTGTATTTTAGGAGAAATAAAATAAATGGCACAGACACTCATTAACACCTTTTATTTAATAACTTGAGTTTTATGGATCCAAAACTTGCAATCTCAACTGTTCTGATTAGGCCTTGAAAATGTCTACCTGTGTCAGTTGGCCTTGTATTGACTTGAGTTGTGGTGTAAAAATGACATGCATGTTAGTTTTAGGACAGAGAGCACTTCTGTGAATTGTTTAATTTTATTGGTGATGATTTTTTATGTGAATCCACTTGTGTTAGTTTTCTAGTGACTAGGAGCACCATATACTAGAATTTCATGATTTTAGGAGTTACAAAATAGTCTTGGTGCAATATTTAGTGTTTAGCCCTTTTCTGCATATTATTGCTATGCCTTTATCAAAATTGTGTGTAATATTGTTTTTCATATAAAAGTGATTCCTAGCATGTGTAAGGTATTAATACATGATTGAGATGTGTTTTGAGTGATTCATTAGCATGATAGGGTTTGGGTGTGGAAAACCATGTTTGTTATAGTTTTATTCTCATATGGGTGTTTTTCCTAGTAATAATAGGTTAAATTGTTGTTATTCTTCATATTCCTATGATAACTTGAATAAATTATTTAGTATTGTTTTCCATGGCATAGATACTGTTATTATAGCATATTATACTTTCTTGCATGCTTGAGTGAGATCAAGATTAAATTGTCATGCTATGATAGTTTTGGATGATTTTCTGCCATAATAGTTTGCATGCTTAGTTTTGGATAAATTGATTAGATTGTTATTTTGATATTACTAGCATGTCTAGGTGTTGTTTTATCTGTATTTGGATGCTATCATACAGATCCATCATGTTAGAATAAACCTTGCTTAATGATCTCTTATGGTTATGCATGTCTACTTGTCTAAATAGCCCTTTTTCATGTCTAGTTTTTAATAGTTGTTTTGCTCCATGATTATGTTCATGCATTGAGTGATGCCATGATTTTTGGTATTAATTTGTCTCTGTTATTAGGTTGCTTAGCTACTGGTTATATTATTTCTCAATGTTTAGAAAAGCATGTGTTACTATGAGCTTGTAGTATTGCTTGTTAATATTTTCCTATGCAGGTGTATGTGTTTCTAGGTTGTTTTCTTGTTATTTTGCTCATCCTCATGAATGACCAGAGAGTCATTTGACCTTATTTGAGCATTATATGAGAGTGGCACACCCACTGAACTGATGTCATTTTGGTTGAGGATCCATAACATCAATTCTAGTGTTATTCATGTGTATTGTCTGTGCCTGTTTTGCTAGTTGGTGTGCACCTTAGTAATATGGTTTGTGAGTGTACTTGTTTGATGAAATGCTTGCTGTATATTTACTTTTTGTCAAGTTCTTGCCTTTGTTTGGTTCTGATTGGGTGTTTTCCTTTTTGAGTTCACGACGTTATATAACGAAGACTGTATTATTTCCCGGAGAGGTTTTTATTTCAACTCTTGTTTATTTCAAGAGCAAGACCAAGACCAGTGCCAAGGAAAGCTATTCTAAATGCTTGCTGTTGTTTTACTTATCATTCTATCATGTGTTTTTATGAAGTTTTTACAAAAGTTTGATTCAAAAACTATTCTTTAAGTGACTATACCACTATCTATTTTATGTATCTAATATGCTATATCCACTATATAATCTTGGTGTTACCAAGCCCTCTAGACATTTTAGTATCATCACTTAATCAACTTAAGTCCCCTGGTGGATTTTAACTTGATGTTTTTGGAAAAAAAGCTTGAAAAACCCCGAGGAAAGGTGGGACCTTGTCCAAGGGAGGTTTGTGAAGAAGGAAATGTCTTCGACTTGTTTTCCAAAAATGACACATAACATAGTCTTCGCAGGACAACCAAGCCGTACTGCCACATTACCTCAATATGGGAATGGGGGTCTAGCTAATTTCTTGTCGGTGTTAGTCCGTGTCTACCTCAATGTGCTATAGGGGTTAGAGTCCGCCGAACCGAATTGTCGCCAGGAGGGAGAAATGGGACATTCAGAGTGTGGGGATTAAGTTCGCCACCGGTTGCAAAAGTTGGGTCTCCTGCCATGGCGGTGTGTTGTCAGGGGAAACCGGATCGATACGGCTGACTCACTCGGTGCCGGGGAGAACAAACCCAGTTGAAGAGGTAGTCATTTACTAGCGTTGACATAGTGGATGGTTAGGACCAGTTATCCGTTGTTTGCATACTGTCTCGGACAGTCCGTGGTTGTTCACGGCGGATGTACTGGATCTTGTGGATTGTGTACACCTCTGCAGAGTAAAACTATTCAGAATAGCCGCGTCCTCGGATATGGACAGTTGAATGGCCATGTAGCTAGCATTGTGTCTATGTTTTTGAAAGGCTGGAAAAGTGTTTTGGAACTTGTACCTGAGAGGTACGTTGAAAGGGAAGGATTGTACCTTTGAGGTAGGGGAAAAATGATGGTTTTGAAGAGATGATTTTACAAGAAGTTTTGCAAAGAAAAACTTTCTTTAATTTAGAATGCTTTATCAAAACCTTGTGGACATGCAATATCTATAAGAGAAATAAAATATCTTTTGAAGTATTTTCTTCAACAAAAACAACTGAAACTTGTGCAACCATGATGTGTCTTCAATTCATCATGGTTAGACAAACCTTAATTACAGCCTTCCTACCACCTATATTTATGCATACTTGCATGTTTAGCTTTCATTTGGGGTGTATTGCGAGTACATTCCAATGTACTCACAATGGTTTCGTCCCTGGCTATTGTCTTAGCCAGACTTTGAGCAGAAACCCGAAGGACCTGAAGAAGATGGTGTCGCTGACGGCTATGCGAGCTAGGAACGTCTCCGAGCCAGTAGCCTGTAGGTAGTCAAGGCATGACTTGGGTTTACAACGAGTGGGTTTTGTAGACTTCCGATGTTTTTTAGTGTGTGTTCCTGCCCTGCGTGGCAGTTGTGTTTCAACTGAGTCATGTGACCAGTTGTGTAAGTCGTGTATTCGTGTAGTGGATGTTGTATCTGTAATGCCAAATCGAGTATGTTGTTCACGACTAACTGATCATGGGATCGTGAATGTATGCATATTGGAGGTCTCAGACTGCTAGTCTGGGGTCCCACAGAGTTGGTATCAGAGCCATCCTGACTTTAGGACACCTTAGTTAGCAAGGACGTCAGATAGGAAATAAAAATATTTTGGTAAAAACTATATTACTGCCTAAAATGTTTTTATTTATGGGATCCTAAGCATGGTTTCCATCTTTCTCATATTTTCAAAAAGATTATTGTCTGGTTTCTAAAACAGAAGTTTTGAAGAAAAACCTAGAAAATAGTAAACATACCTTTTTGGTCCTTTGTTTTCCTGGCTCAAAACATTTTGTAAATAAATAAACATGAGTTTATAAAACCCTGGTTTTTATTTAAAAGTCTACCAAAAAGTTTATCTCTGTTATGTTTTTAAAAATTACATACTTGACGATGTCCCAATAAGACCTTAGTAATCAACAACCTGAAGGAAAAAATAAACTACCTCCTAAAGACCTCAAGATCAGAGTGAATGCTACACTAATACTGAAGACCTGTTACAACCTTCAACCCTGGAGTGATCTCACTGTCAAGCCATTTTTCAATCCAAAACAAGATGAAGGAAATCCTCGAGATCAGAAGACCCTGCCAAGTATCAAGCTCAACAACGACAATCTACAACGATGTTAACAATATGAAGGCTTCAACCACTCTGGTTGACTCAGACCCATAGGATTTGTCAGGTTTTGCTCAGTTGTTTTGATTGAGCTACCCGTTCTTCAGCGGTAATAGGTGTTTGCTGGTACTAAAGGTACCTTGTTTGTCCTTTGCCTGTGTGCTAATTGTGTGTTTTTACTCTTGCGTTGTGTTTTTATTTTCTCCCTTGTTGTGTGGGCTTTTGAATTTGTTTGCTTGATTGCCTCACAAGCACGCCTTTTCGGAAAAACAAAGTCCCCACACTTTTACCGCTTTCTTTGTTCCTGATTGTTTGCAAAAAACCTTTTTGCCATGTCGGCCTTTGTTACACTTTTGGTACCTCTTCAAAAGTATGACTTAGCAAAACCCCCTTTTAAAAAAGTTTTATCCCCCATCCCCTCATGAGAAGTGCAAGGTATGGAACGCTCTCTACTTCAACCTGAGAGCCCAAGATCTCCGAAATCTTCTTCAAGACGGATAGTGGACTTCACACACCATTTTTGAGCAACTACATATAGGGCCACCAAGAAGGACGACAAATTCAGATTCAAGCCCGAGATGCAGCAAGTTGTGTCTCACAACTCTAATAGAAATTTTACTAGTCTAACCCTACTAACATAACTACCTAATTTTTGACTAACATCTAATCTTAGGATTGCTTAAGGCACTAGGTTCCGAGGGAAAGATAATTATGTGATCCTAGTCAACTATGAAGACGCCTACAAAGCTCCATGAAGATCAAGACCCAACAAATTCTTCCACGACCTACCATCGCCACCAAGCAAAAATGAGACGAAGATGAAGATAATCCCCAACAACCTACAAAGACAAACCAAAGGGGGGAAGCATCTGCACTTCAACGCGATCGACCACTCAAGAAGCAAAGAAGCATATAGGAGTTCCTAACAGCTCTCATAGCAGTAATCGGAGAGAGTCAAGTCTACGAACCTGACGCCCGTGAGACCCGATTTTTGTCATGGTTAACTACCCGTGAAACTCCTAAAGAAGAAGAGATCAATACAAATACATGTGGTCTACATAGCAGCAAAATCAAGAACCTTCTTTAGCTTGTGTCGTTCCATCAACATCAACACCTCGAGTTCTCAGAAGACTACCTCGTCACAGAATCTTCATTTACTAAAAAATTGAAGAAGCCGTGACTCTTGTTTTTAGTTACACTCATAAGTACCCACTTACGAATCTCGGGGACGAGATTCATTTTAAGGGGGGAAGAGCTGTAACAGCCCAATTTTTGGAAGACAGGAAAAAAGAACTTGTTTTCAATAACCCAAAAATCAGGGCCAACAAAAACTTTTTAATATATTAAACTACTGCTTGTGTTTCTTTTCTTTTTGCTTGTTGATTGTGTTTTTGTTTGAGTTTGTTAACAACTAACATTAAAACCAATGATCATAACTTTCTTAAAACACAACCCTTGTGATCAAGTCATGACAAGAAAGCTTATCATCTTCATCCATCACACTCTTTTGGCAAAAACCTTATTGAAAATGTTTTAATTTGAGAAGAAACCTAAAGGCCATGTTTTGAGAAAACAAAAGATAATTTACAAAACTATATGAAAAGTATTTTGGAGCTAATCATCTCCAACCTGTTTTCAACCAATATGTTTTTGCATGTATTTCAAAAACTCCTTCTCACTTCCTGTCTTTTGCAAAAACAATAAGAGGGGACTATGTTACCCCTGTGTTTTACCTCAATTATATTCTTTTGGAAATATAAACTTTTGATCTGAACCTCTTTACAAAATCCTCTTGTCATGGTATGTCTTGATCACTACCTAAAATGAATACTTGAGAAACACACCTGGAAATTAATTTGAAGAACTCAGTTGCTTGACTGATCTTGTGTATCTGGTTATTTCATTTGCTTATTGTGTGATCTCATCTTGTGTTTGCTTTGAAGTGTTTATTTATGTTTGTTGATAAGTGTGTGTTGTTTGAAAGATAATAAAACATAGTAATAACAATACCAAGAATCTATATCATACTCCATGTCATGTCCATATCATTTTCTGTTTTCTTAAAAATCTCCAACTTTGGGGACATACTTCTATGACAAATCTTGAGCTAATTATCATACATCTCACTTTATATATCTATGCTATCCATACAAGTTGTTATTTTGGATATTGAAACTCTTTGGTATCCTCTTTCCAAGTCCTTTAGAAGGCATCCCTAAATGTTGATCATATCTCCTTTATTATGAAGCACTTTGTTCATGTTACTCGAAATCACTCCTTATTGTTTTCAGGCCCAGTGAACCTACTCTTGTAATCTCCATGACCTATACATCACCTCCATATGGTCCATTTATTTTCCAATGGCCATTTAATTATTTATCTCTCATGGTTTTTAGCCTATTAAATAAACTCCTGTTTTCACCCTTTTTCCACTTGGTGTCTCAAATATTTTCAAAAGAGTTGTTTATTAAAAATCACTTTTGAGACCTATATTATGTACTCTATAATCCCAACTCAATAATATTTGTTTTAAAAGCATTTTAATATTGATTATTTTCCATTTTCCAAAAGGCTAGAAGTGGACTTTTAAATATTTTGTGAAGAAAAGTATTTCCTAAAATCTTGGAAAAATTACCCAACATGACTATGGTCATGTGGGACCTATTTATATAAATACATTTGGAAGTTGTGCTGAAAATTTTGGAGAAAACATTTAAAAACTGTTTCTGCCATTTTTTAATTCCCAAAATTTTGTGAAAGAAATGTTTTTAGAAAAGCTTGAGACCACAATCCCTAGACTCCATTTTTCATCCTCTATCCAATGGACATGATCTTTCACATAGGTTCTATTCAAGTTATTGGTGAAAACAATCAAAATCTTCCACTGGTTATTTTGGACACTATTGAGTTCATACCTCTAATAGTCAATCATTGTGCTATCTCCACCTCTCTCTTGTTCTGAGCAGTAGTAGATATCTCCCTTGACCTCCTGGACATGGTATACCTGCCCCTACACCTCTCTCTCTTCCTCTAGCTCATCCACCAACATGGGGACAAAGATGGTGATCACCCTCCTCTTCTCAGTCCACCTCCACAGTGCATCCCAGAAGAAAAAATCGCGCCAACACACTCCTCTCACACCCGTGAACTCTCTGGAACGAGCCCTCGCTCTCTCCTTGTCTCCATTTCCCTTGCTCGTGAGTTGTCCATGGCGCCCAGGACACGCTCGCCATGTCCCTCACGTTCCGACACTTGGGACGCATGCTCACCCTCGAGACCGAGTCTACTCGCTCCACGATCTCTCCAGGAGCATGCCTGTGCTCTCCCTTGGCCATTTCTCGCCCTCCTTCTTCCCCAGAAGCTTGTCGAACACCTGCGGGTGTGGGGAGGGAGCTCCTGAATCCGGTCGTCTCGGACCTTCTCCCTCTACCCATTCTATTCTGGAGGACGCCCGAACCATGCCCTATCCCCGAGGCTTCTCTCGCTCTCGGAATCCGTGGAAGCGCTCACGCCCGAGCTCTCTGGTCAGCCATGGCCGCGGGTCGCCATGGTCGTCGTTGGCTAGGTATCGATCACCTCACGACCCCCTATCCCTTCCCTCAGCTCTATCAACTCCCCAATCTGATTTTTGTTCGCTCAATTTCATCTCCCACCCTTTGCAGGGCTGCCGCCATCTTCGACTTGAGCCACCGCCGCGGGTCCGTGTCGAACTCCGGTTGGGAGCCTTTCCCAGCAAGCGCTGACAGGGGCACCAATCTCGCGCCGTCTCGCTGGTCCTCCTCGACCTTCTTGCGCATCCCGGTGGCCTCCGGAGCGGCGTACGACAATTCTTCGGCGAAGATCCGCCTCGGGCCGCCATGTTTTCTGTTTTCCGCCGCTGGTTCATGGTTGCCGCAGGTTGGGGATGTCGTGGCCTCATCCCAGCCCTCCGTCGTCGATCCAGCGGTCGGGTACCGGTTCGGTGGAGATTCTCACCGACGGCTGGGTCCCGCCTGGCCCCTTTAACAACCGTTTCACTTCGTCGCCGGCGGGAAAAGCTAGTGGGCCAGCCCATCGCTGCCCTGCTCCTTCTCGCCCAGCCTGCCTTTGCGTCGGGCCGGTTTCTTGCAGATCTGGCCCGTTAACAATTTTCTTTGCAGGTTTATTCCTTTTTCCTGTAGATCTGTTTCTGGATGTTTAGTTTAAATCAAAATGAAAATGTAAATAAGCCAATCTTGCCAAACTAAAAATCACACAAGTAGATCTACAAATTCTTAGCCACTTGTAGATCTGGGTTTTGTGCTGTATTTTAGGAGAAATAAAATAAATGGCACAGACACTCATTAACACCTTTTATTTAATAACTTGAGTTTTATGGATCCAAAACTTGCAAACTCAACTGTTCTGATTAGCCCTTGAAAATGTCTATTTGTGTCAGTTGGCCTTGTATTGACTTGAGTTGTGGTGTGAAAATGACATGCATGTTAGTTTTAGGCCAGGGAGCACTTCTGTGAATTGTTTAATTTTATTGGTGATGATTTTTATGTGAATCCACTTGTGTTAGTTTTCTAGTGACTAGGAGCACCTTATACTAGAATTTCATGATTTTAGGAGTTACAGAATAGTCTTGGTGCAATATTTAGTGTTTAGCCCCTTTCTGTATATTATTGCTATGCCTTTATCAAAATTGTGTGTTATATTGTTTTTGATATAAAAGTGATTCCTAGCATGTGTAAGGTATTAATACATGATTGAGATGTGTTTTGAGTGATTCATTAGCATGATAGGTTTTGGGTGTGGAAAACCATGTTTGTTATAGTTTTATTCTCATATGGGTGTTTTTCCTAGTAATAATAGGTTAAATTCTTGTTATTCTTCATATTGCTATGATAACTTGAATAAATTATTTAGTATTTTTTTCCATGGCATAGATACTGTTATTATAGCATATTATACTTGCTTGCATGCTTGAGTGAGATCAAGATTAAATTGTCATGCTATGATAGTTTTAGATGATTTTCTGCCATAGTAGTTATTTGCATGCTTAGTTTTTGATAAATTGATTAGATTGTTATTTTGATATTACTAGCATGTCTAGGTGTTGTTTTATCTGTATTTGGATGCTATCATACAGATCCATCATGTTAGAATAAACCTAGCTTAATGATCTCTTATGGTTACGCATGTCTACTTGTCTAAATAGCCCTTTTTCATGTCTAGTTTTTAATAGTTGTTTTGCTCCATGATTATGTTCATGCATTGAGTGATTCCATGATATGTTTGGTATTGATTTGTCTCTGTTATTAGGTTGCTTAGCTACTGGTTATATTATTTCTCAATGTTTAGAAAAGCATGTGTTACTATGAGCTAGTAGTATTGCTTGTTAATATTTTCCTATGCAGATGTATGTGTTCCTAGGTTGTTTTCTTGTTATTTTGCTCATCCTCATGAATGACCAGAGAGTCATTTGACCTTATGTGAACATTATATGACAGTGGCACAACCACTGAACTCATGTCATTTTGGTTGAGGATCCATAACATCAATTCTATTGTTATTCATGTGTATTGTCTGTGCCTGTTTTGCTCGTTGGTGTGCACCTTAGTAATATGGTTTGTGAGTGTACTTGTTTGATGAAATGCTTGCTGTATATTTAATTTTTGTCAAGTTCTTGCCTTTGTTTGGTTCTGATTGGGTGTTTTTCTTTTTGAGTTTACGACGTTATATAACAAAGACGGTATTATTTCCCGGAGAGGTTTTTATTTCAACTCTTGTTTATTTCAAGAGCAAGACCAAGACCAGTGCCAAGGCAAGCTATTCTAAATGCTTGCTGTTTTTTTACTTATTATTATCTATCATGCATGTTTTACTTCTGAAGTTTTACAAAAGTTTGATTCAAAAACTATTCTTTTAAGTGGACTATACCACTATCTATTTTATGTATCTAATATGCTATATCCACTATATAATCTTGGTGTTACCAAGCCCTCTAGACATTTTAGTATCATCACTTAATCAACTTAAGTCCCCTGGTGGACATTTTAACTTGATGTTTTTGGAAACCAAAAGCTTGGAAAAACCCCGAGGAAAGGTGGGACCTTGTCCGAGGGAGGTTTGTGAAGAAGGAAATGTCTTCGACTTGTTTTCCAAAAATGACACATAACATAGTCTTCGCCGGACAACCAAGCCGTACTGCCACATTACCTCAATATGGGAATGGGGGTCTAGCTAATTGCTTGTCGGTGTTAGTCCGTGTCTACCTCAATGTGCTATAGGGGTTAGAGTCCGCCGAACCGAATTGTCGCCAGGAGGGAGAAATGGGACATTCAGAGTGTGGGGATTAAGTTCGCCACCGGTTGCAACAGTTGGGTCTCCTGCCATGGCGGTGTGTTGTCAGGGGAAACCGGATCGATACGGCTGACTCACTCGGTGCCGGGGAGAACAAACCCAGTTGAAGAGGTAGTCATTTACTAGCATTGACATAGTGGATTGTTAGGACCAGTTATCCGTTGTTTTCATACTGTATCGGACAGTCCGTGGTTGTTCACGGCGGATGTACTGGATCTTGTGGATTGTGTACACCTCTGCAGAGTAAAACTATTCAGAATAGCCGCGTCCTCGGATATGGACAGTTGAATGGCCATGTAGCTAGAATTGTGTCTATGTTTTCGAAAGGCTGGAAAAGTGTTTTGGAACTTGTACCTGAGAGGTACGTTGAAAGGGAATGATTGTACCTTTGAGGTACGGGAAAAAATGATGGTTTTGAAGAGATGATTTTACAAGAAGTTTTGCAAAGAAAAACTTTCTTTTATTTAGAATGCTTTATCAAAACATGTGGACATGCAATATCTATAAGAGAAATAAAATATCTTTTGAAGTATTTTCTTCAACAAAAAAAACTGAAACTTGTGCAACCATGATGTGTCTTCAATTCATCATGGCTAGACGAACCTTAATTACAGTCTTCCTACCACCTATATTTATGTATACTTGCATGTTTAGCTTTCATTTGGGGTGTCTTGCGAGTACATTCCAAAATACTCACAATGGTTTCGTCCCTGGCTATTGTCTTAGCCAGACTTTGAGCAGAAACCCGGAGGACCTGAAGAAGATGGTGTCGCTGACGGCTATGCGAGCTAGGAACGTCTCTGAGCCAGTAGCCTGTAGGTAGTCAAGGCATGACTTGGGTTTACCACGAGTGTGTTTTGTAGACTTCCGTTGTTTTTTAGTGTGTGTTCCTGCCCTGCGTGGCAGTTGTGTTTCAACTGAGTCATGTGACCAGTTGTGTAAGTCGTGTATTCGTATAGTGGATGTTGTATCTGTAATGCCAAATCGAGTATGTTGTTCACGACTAACTGATTATGGGATCGTGAATGTATGCATACTGGAGGTCTCGGACTGCTAGTCTGGGGTCCCCACAGAGTAGTTGTCTCGGTCGTCGTCGTCATCAGAGTCGCTCGGCAGCTCCTCCTTCAGGGCGGCGTGGCTGCAGCCCTGGCCTAGTCGCCACCGCTCCACGGCTTGCTCGGCTCTGGAGCATCATCGTCGACCACGATGATGCCATCCTCCTCGCGACCAAGGCACCGCACGTCGAACTCCTCCAGGGTGCGGTGCTGCTTCTCCACCTCCTCGGCTATGTGGTCCATGCGCGACCAGGCGAGTGTCACTGTCATGTCCAGCTTCAGGTCGGTGTCCTCCTCCTTCTTGGGCCAGACGAGATAGAGGTGGCTTCTAGGCGAAGAAGGCGCGCGGCACTTGCCGATGACGATGCTTCGGGCGCACGCTCGCATAGGGGGGGCTGAAGCAGGCTCGGCCTTCACAAGGCGCAGAGCCGGCAGCTGCGCCATGCCGGACGACTGTGAGCGGGATGACGAGGAGGACAACATGCATGGACGCTATCCTCCTCGCCGTCCAAGCGCTCCCGTGGCGCCGGGAGGAGCTGGGGACGAGCGGAGGCACGCATGGGGCCGGGTAGCCCCACCAGCGGCGATGGCCCTCAGATTTGCGGGGAACCAGCCTCGAGTTCCTAGGTTTGGCGCTCGGTGAAGAACATTGTCCACCCGCTATAGTTGTTGGGGTGGAAACGCACCTTGGCGCGTTGTTCCTCATCATGTCGGCTCGCTCCGCTTGGATTGCCACCACTAGGTCCTCGCCTTCGGGAAGGGGGGCAACGGCAGGCCCCCGCGCTCAGTCTCCCGTCGCTGGGGATCCGCATGTCCGGCGGGACCGGGTAGCCCGCCGTGTAGAGAAGCTAGGTCTCTTCGCCGTAAAGCCAGCGGCGCCCGAAGACGTTCGCGGCGGCGCCGTCGCCGGGGAAACGCTTTATCATCTTCTTTCGCGAGGGTGGCCTGCGCTGGACGACGAGGGAAGGGGTGGGCGAGATGAGGTGTTCAACGAGTGGGGTGTGTCGAATAGTCATCTGAACAAGTCCCTCGGATGAACTGTTAGGGTTTCTATTAGGAGAACGTATAGGCGCTGGTGACAATCGTCGGCTAACAGGGGGCACGATTTACCCAGGTTCGGGGCCCTCGTAGAGGTAAAAACCTTACTCCTGCTCTTGTCGATCTGTATTATCAATAGCTCGGTTATAATGGGGGGGGGTGCTTGAATCGAGAGTATGGTCTCGAGTTCAAGGCTTTGGTGGTGCGAGATTGCTCGTATCTCCCTCTCGGTGGTTCTCCTGGCCTTATATAGGTGGCCAGGTATCAAACCGTACCCGGGGGGTTACAAACCCTAGCTTAGGTCGGTTACAAGTTTCCTTCTTGACCCGCAAGGCTTTGCAGGTGGGCCTTCGATTGGGCCTTCTAGAACTATTGGTGGAACCTCTCCTTGGGCTTAGGTCTTGGGCCTTGGACCGGGTAGCCTCACCCGATAGGACCAGGATTCATCCCCACGTCAGTAGCCCCCGAGTGTTTACTCGACTGAGAATCTGTCGGGTGGACACTCAAAGTTCGTCTTGTTTTCCTTCGATTGATCGTTTCAATCGCTTGATTTTGGAGGGCGCATACCATGTGCGCAATGCGCTTCTTGTACTCGAGCATCGAGCAATATATGTGCATGTGTACTGGCTGTTTTCGCAGAAGGATGTGGCTCGGTCGCTTGGCTCTTCCGAAAGCTCAGGGCCAATTAGTTGCATCTAGGGAAAAAACAGTTCTGGCCTACCAAGACTCGAAACCTCTGACTCGAATCCGGCGAGGTGATCGTTGCGACTGGGCAGTGGAGGTCTTACCGAGTCGAACTTCACCTATAGGGGTACCCGGCGCGTCCGCTAGGATTTTTCTTCGTGTTTATGACACGGAATTTTACCGGAGGACGCAACTTGAGTGCGATTCCAGGCCCATAAGAGAGATCTTTGGGTCTTACCTTCGTACTCGAAAGAGTACGACATCCGGATGTGCCTAGTCGGCTGAACAATCCAGGGTAGAGATGTGTAGATACATCGTATAAAAGAGTAGCGGGAGCCGCATACTCGCAATTTTTTTCCTCTGATTACCTTCTTGAGAATCTTCGAGTGAAGAGATATCCTTCCCTTGTTGTACTTATGCAAAAGAGATTTTTGCGTTTGTAATAAATTTGTTTTTGTCTTGCCCATACGAAAGAGTTTTCGTGTCTAGGGGTTTATGCGAAAGAAATTTTCGCACCTTGGTATACCCATACGAAAGAAATTTCGCGTCAGGGAGCTTGTGCGAAAAAGATTTCGCGTCTTTGATACGCCTATACGAAAGAAATTTTGTGTCAAGGATCTTATGCGAAAGATTTTTCACGTCTTGATCTGCCCATACGAAAGAAATTTCGTGTTTGGGAGCTTATGCGAAAGACTTTTCGCGTCTTGATCTGCCCATACTAAAGAAATTTCGTGTTAGGGAGCTTATGCGAAAGAGTTTTCGCGTCTTGATGAGGTATGTAGTGATGTCACTGCGCACGCGTCTGTTCTGACTCCTCCCGATGGGACGTGACGGAGCGAAGCAGAGCATGCTGGCCCACCTTGTCACCTTTTTGACCGGAAACGATAGGTCACATCTGGGTTTTCCGCGAGCCACGCGCTGTAAATGCGCACGATCTTTTGTAAAGATCGTGCCAGAGTAACCGCTCTCCGCCGCTTCGTTTCCGCTTCACGCGTGGCGGCCGCGATGGGTGCCACATTGCCAAATCCACGGTCTGGATCAGCACGACCTGTGTATAAATATTTACCCTTAGGAGATGGGTAAATCTTCCGGCTCTTTTCTCATCTTCTTCTTCCTCGCGCATACCTCCTGTTCTGTAAGCACAAGAGGGCTCCAATGGCGGGTGGGAAGAAACGCAGCGCTGCCGCATCGTCGTCGAAGGAAGTGACGGACGCTTCCGGGCCACCCCTCGTGAGATCGGGCGATTGGCGCGCCGCCAACACCACCAAGAAGAGCATCGCCGAGATGCAACGGGAAGGTATGCTCCCGCCTGACATCGACAAGCGCGTGCGCTTGTCCAAGAAAGAAGAGGTACCCAATCCGCATGCGAATGAGCGTGTGTTATTCGTGGAGCACGTCTCGCGCGGTCTTTCTCACTACAATAAATATGTTGATACATGACCTTTTTATAATAACCGTGGATGAATTGGTCATATTTCTATGACTATTTCAAACCAACTGGTCGTTAGCTATTTGGAAGGGTCCAAAATAGAGAACATAATGACTATTTTGGTGAGAAAAGTCATAATTTCATTAGGCGAATTGGTCATAAGCGGGTAACAATATGATGCATTCGTCCACCTCATCATTTTTGCATACGTGTCATCCTAGTTGTCTCAACCTCGCATACGTGTCAATTTCTCTGTTGGGATTTTGGACCCACCTGTAAGCAATTTACCCATTCAAATTTTGGATAATAACCTATAAGCAATTGACGCGGCAGCTTTTTTTGCCAGGGTTTAGTAGTACCTGGCAACACGAAGCAACTCACGTGAAAATGGAAATAGAGAAGCAACTCACGTGAAAATGGAAATAGAGAAATGGGGCGCAGGGAGAATCGAACCCAGTACCTGATGCACAAGCTCGACCGCACCTGCCATCGGACCACAAGAGGGTTTGTGATTTACATACACATTTGCACGTTTTCTAGCTGTAACTTATCCTGGGGCAGCTGGACTGGGCCAGACCGTACTACTGGGAGGGATGGGACGAGCTGTCGGGCTGGGCCGGCCGCGCTACTGGATAGGCCGGCTGCGCTGGTGGTCTTGGCCGGCCGGCTTGACAGGTATTTTTTTTTCTCTTTTAACTTTTTTTTCTTCGTCTTCTTTTATAACTTTTGCTTTTGAACTTCAATTTCAACCAAATAAGTTTTAATTTTTTTTATATTATGTATACTGTTATTATAGACTATTAGGGACCAGTTTTTGTCAAAATAAAATAAAAATACCCCTAAGCTTTATATATTGCTTCATATAGGGTTGTGAAGATTCATAATTAAATTTTTGGATTACTCCTTCAAATTCAAATGCAAGATAAAAAATGCAGGCTTTTTAAATTATTATAAGTTTATAATTTTTTATGGTTAGTAACATATGATGACACATCGCGTTTTTTTTTTCATTTTATTGATCTTTTTAACCTTTTATGCCGGTTTCGGAAAACGGTCAAAACGGGGGACATGACCGTTCGTACCTAGGTGTTGAATCTTGATGAAATATTGGTGTATCTATGTTGAAATAGGTACTTGGCTACCTAAAAATGATTTTTTCAAAAAATAAAGAGAAAACTACAACTCACCTGTAGTTCAAATTTGGCCCGGTTTCAGCTGAATCGACAGAAATTTGTCTTTTCCAAAGGAGGTGCATTTTGAGCTATTGAGATGTAGTAAGTTTTTTATTTGTAGATCAAACATGACATAATATATTTAGAATTTTACTTTGTACATTTTTGCAACATATTTTGCGTAGGTGCTTCACAAAAAAAGCAAGTTTTGACACTCCGGGAATGGAAAATGGTATTTTTATTCAACGAAAAATAAAACTTTCTTCTTGAACATTGTTAGTTGTACCAATATGCATCTTTGTGTGGAATATGGTCACATTTAAACAAACTATGCCATGGATGTGGCCAAAACATCCGTCATTTCACCCGAAAGCCATGAATCTTCGTACGAGATAGCTCATTTATGTGAGCACATTTTCCACCAAATTGTCGTATTCCAAGTTTATTATTTTTGGTGGATACTAGGACATATATAACAACACCACGCGAAGGTCTTGCACCGTTTCGAGTTTTTTATGAATTTTCTGGAATTTTCAAAGCCGGTTTCGGAAAACGGTCAAAACGGGGGACATGACCGTTCGTACCTAGGTGTTGAATCTTGATGAAATATTGGTGTATCTATGTTGAAATAGGTACTTGGGTACCTAAAAATGATTTTTTCAAAACATAAAGAGAAAACTACAAGGCACCTGTAGTTCAAATTTGGCCCGGTTTCAGCTGAATCGGCAGAAATTTGTCTTTTTCAAAGGAGGTGTATTTTGAGCTATTGAGAGGCAGTAAGTTTTTTATTTGTAGATCAAACCTGAAATACTATATTTAGAATTTTACTTTGTACATTTTTGCAACATATTTTGCGTAGGTGCTTCACAAAAAAGCAAGTTTTGACACTCCGGGAATGGAAAATGGTATTTTTATTCAACGAAAAATAAAACTTTCTTCTTGAACATTGTTAGTTGTACCAATATGCATCTTTGTGTGGAATATGGTCACATTTAAACAAACTATGCCATGGATGTGGCCAAAACATCCGTCATTTCGACCGAAAGCCATGAATCTTCGTACGAGATAGCTCATTTATGTGAACACATTTTCCACCAAATTGTCGTATTCCAAGTTTATTATTTTTGGTGGATACTAGGACATATATAAAAACACCACGCGAAGGTCTTGCATCGTTTCGAGTTTTTTTGAATATTCTGGAATTTTCAAAGCCGGTTTCGGAAAACGGTCAAAACGAGGGACATGACCGTTCGTACCTAGGTGCTTCACAAAAAACCCAGTTTTGACACTCCGGAAATGGAAAATGGTATTTTTATTCAACAAAAAAATGATACTAATAAACCCCCTAACTAGAGACTATGTTGTGGGGTTAAGAAATATCAGGTCCCATTTGCAGCCAGTGAGTGCCAAAGCGAGTATGAAAAGAAGTCCCTCCCTCGCGCAGTCGCGCGCTCGTCTGGGTAAAATTTTTCGGAAAGCCGCGGCCGCGTATCCCTAAAACCTAGCCCTAGCCTCCCACATATCGCCCCGCCTCATCTCAATCCAAATCCCACCCCCGCCCCCGAATGGCGCCGTCTCGCGCCTCTCCTCCCATCCATGGCGAGCGCCGGCCAAGGCACCTCCTCCCTCACAGACCGCAGCCTTCACCTCTCCCTCAGGCTCTCCTCCTCGGATCCCTCCCGAGAAACCACGCGCCGCCACAACTCGATCCCCTTCCGCAACCCTACCCACCCCCAATTCTGAAGCCGATCCAGATCCCCTTCCATCCTCTGAAGCCAATCCAGATCCTGCGACTCTGCTCACCTCCGAAGACCCACCTCGCCGGCATGGCCCCGGACGACACCGAGCGCTTCAAGACCCGCTCCCCCCTCTCCAAGCGTGGCTCTGACCTGGTCCTTGAGTCGGACATGGACGACGACGCCCCCGCTGCCCCGACCTGGAGCACCACCTTCTACGCCGTCGATCTGGTCCTGGAGCACCACCTCCCATGCTGCATCGAGCACCTCGTCGCCGAAAGGCCACCCTCCGTCTTCAGCGAGCCCTCAGACGACCCGGTCGCCGCTGCTACCGATCACCTCGCCAAGATCGACCTCTCAGACTCTGCCGCGGACGGTGCCGCCATCGGCGATTCTCCTCAAGCGGCGGCCACGATTAAGGTGGACCTGGAGCAGGCGCGCACCTACCTCGACCGCGCGTGCACCCTCGTGAGACTCACCGTGGAGCACATCGACCTAGATGTCGACGCCCTCTCCAGGTTCATCGACCCCAAGGAAGTCGCCCGCCTCTCCGGCTTCACCGCCAGCGTCGAAAACATCTCCGAGGTGCGTGCGTGCACCAATCTTTGACCCTGCTAGATCTGTCCATCGATGTGTGTGGGTGCCTCCCTACTGTTGCATCAACTTATCCTTGATCTAATCAACAACCGATTCATTTTTCTTCACTTCATCGCAGGAGGGACCATATCCATCAGACTGACTGGTCCACCTAATCGAGGCTATGGAGCGATGAAGGGGGTGGGATCCCTTGTGTTGCTAATCCAAGCCGACCGCTCATTTGCATATGCTTTTTAGTCTGCAACCCTATGATTCATCTCAGTTCAGTTATATCAATCTCTGCTGTTATCTACTACTCCCTCCGTCCCATAGATAGTTTAATTTTTGGACGGCCGTGGCTATCTTAGCTTCATCCCGAGTAAAAACTAATGTGTGTGGACGATCGATCTATCTTAGCTCTCTAAATTGTGACATCGGAGATGCCATGTTTTAATCACGTTTCCTAATGTTGTTTCCATCCTATGATCGATCTGACATATGTAGGTCATATACTTTGGTCGGTGTCTTTGTTGAATTTCATCGGTTGCTTGCTTATGTGTTCAGTCTAAAATATATGTAGTGCAACATTAGGTATGACCAGCACGACACTACTAGTGATTACATCTACTAGGCGTAAAATATATGTGTTCAGTCTAACTCTGAAGTTTTTGGGACTATTGAATTTCGTCTCCGAGTTCATTGTGCACCTCTTGAGAATAGTTGCGCTTTGCACTCATTGTTTTATGTCAGCAAAATGAACTTAGCTATGCATTTTAAATAAGTTGATTGGTTTGTTGCTTTTGAAGAACTTGCATACCTTGCCATGATTTTAGCTCATAAGGTAACTTCGATCATCCGTGCAGACACATTCAAAGGGTCATACTACGCCAATCCATTTCTGGATTTCTGATGTTGCTTCATCCTGGTACATGTTTATGTCTTTCTGATGTTGCTTGCCCTTGTCTGCTTGTTGTACATTGGTGTTTTGGCTGCGATGGGATGACGGTTCAATGAACCTACTGCCCTATGTATCGATCTTTGTAACTGTGACGGCGACCACCACATCTGGTGAAAAAGATACTCCATATGCTATATTTTCTGTTTATTGTCTTTTCTGAATAAGAATGTTAATTCAGTGAAAGCGATGCAAATGGTGTGACCCAGCTCTAAATAAGAATGTTAATTCAGTCTCAGTGTGAGTCAGTCAATGAACTTACAATATCAGCGTGATAGAGTCATTTTTTTGTCTGTCTTATAATGTTGTAAAAGAAACCAATTCAGGATAGACTTGGTGAATTTTGGCATGCATGGACGAATTCTGGCTCTATTCCTTAAATGATTATTACCAGTCATAACAATTTAGTTAGAACTCAATTCTTGTTCTGGACTATATGCTATTAGCTTGGTTACTTACAAATCTGAATATTTACTTGATGCATGCGACAGTTCTATACTTCATGTGACTGCCTCTTCAGTAAAATTTTATTTTGAACTTCAGATGTGCCTGTATGTAAACACACCTTTGATTGTTGCTTTTGTGAAGGATGTTTTATGCTTGCTCCTTGCATGAGTGATGCGAAAAAATGGATGGCAGCAATTTTATGCACCTGGATTTGTCATGGTGCTGCTGAACTTACCCATTGTCATATTTTGTTTTTGTAGGTTGAGATGGGGCCATGGGGGTGGAGCCCGAGCAGCTGTAGCTTGACGGGCAGATGATGGTGGCCGTCTTCGAGGGTGGCTCCTTGGACAAGAACAGCGACATCACTAGGATCTAGCCTAGGACCCCAGGTACCTATTCCGTCCCCTTCAAGGTATAATCCCACCTTTGTGCACTGCCTGTATCGATTGGGGGAGGATCCCTTCTGGGGACATATGCCATGGATTTGTAGTGTTAAAAATGTTGATTCATTGCGTGTTTGTGCTATCCTCTATTTAAGCCAATATTTTGTGTTGTGTGTTTGTACTGCAACAACATCTATGTCCTGAATGAGTAGTGAAATCTGCCAGGGACAAGGTGACAACAATGGGTCTATATATGTGTTTCAATCTAATTGCTGCTGTACCATTTTCCGTTGTATTGAAGTACAAAATTATAATGTAAACAGACAAATATATTATCAAAATTCCTGATGTAGCCTTTTGTTATTAGCTATCTGCTGCCAACAGACACCAGCTATCATTGTAGGAGCAGAGTAACCCAGGCAGCAGCAGGCACAGTAGTAGAAGTTAGGACTACTGTTGCAAATTACATGTACTTTTGTTTCTCACTAATATACTATTGGGGTTGCATAATATTTGCCTCCAGTAACCATATTGTGCTGATAGCTACGAGTTCTCTGTGATATCTATGCCTTATTTCGGTTTTATTTTGTTCCTAACCATTTTTTTATGACTTGCAGATGTTGGCCCTCAAGCTTTAGGACGTGGAATGCAGGAGAAGCAAAGAGTTAGACTGAGTAAACCTGATGTGGAACATGTTAGACTGTAAACCTGATGTGGAACGTGTTAGATTGTAAACCTGATGTGGAACAGGAACATGTTTGATTGTAAACCTGATGTGAATGTTTGATTGTAATGTGCAAGTTTGGTGGTTTGCTATGCTTCAACTATCATTTTCTCTATCTGTTCTGTTATAAATATTGGTTGTTTATTTGCTGGAAAATCGAAATATGAAATTGTCCCTGACAATTGAGCCCCACTTACCTGAATCTGGCAATTGGGACCCACTAAACTCAAACCTGACAGCTGGGACCCATCAGACAAGTGGACCTAATTGAGAAAAATTGAAATTCTGGAGGAAAAATGACTGCGGCCCAAAAACCTAAAAAGGCAATTGTTAGGCTTGGCCCATTTTTCTTACCGAAATTGTCAGGAGAAAATAGGCTGAATAATTGGGCTTGGCCCATGTAAAACACCAATCTGGATTGGGCTGATTCTCATACATGACTTTCTCTTTTAGTCATAATTTTGCCACGTAGGATTGGCCACGTAGGATCTGACGTGGCTATGGCACGACATGCCATGACCAAAAAAATAGGTTGGTCATACAGAGCTATATGACCATTCCATTAAATTACTCATTGACGCTCGAATAAGACGCTCGGTATGTGACTTTCAATTTTTGGTCAAAAATGGGTCATGAATGAAAGCATGTGACCTTTCGGTGACCAAAATTGAGGGTCACGTATCAACATATTTCTTGTAGTGTCTCTTCCTCTCCACCCTTTTCTCCTCGGGCTGCTGTATGTCTATGGCATACAGCTCCACGATCTGCCTCCAAACACGATTCAGCACATATCGTGCTTTATCGTGCTTTGCGAGTGCTCTCTGGGCATCCGCCCTCTTCTTCGTGCACAACTTTTGCTGCCGGCGGTGCCACGTGGTTGCGGTCGTCAAAGAAACCGCGTCTGAGAAGGTGCTCCTCTAATTGTCCGGAATCAGGGTCAATCCAGCGCACGAGTTTGCATGATCGACACGGACATCTTATCTGCCGCCTGTTGCACCGAATCATGTCCGCCTTCGCGTCTTTCTTGTATCTAGCGATTCGAGCAGAGCTCATTTCTAGTACCATGGTTGCCTGCACAGACACATAGAGAGCAGAAAATTAGAACCACAACATGCATAGTCGCCGGAAAAATTCGTCATGACCTCTCCTATAAGTAGGACATATGGGGTGCAAAAGTTTGCCGAAATGGAAGTGAATCAACATTTCGGCAAACATCCATGCACCATGACCGCCCACACGCGCGCGACAATCGATCGGTCCACCTGCACATGCATGACAAACACCCATACACATCGATCGATGGCCACACGAGACATGCACCTCCAACTATACTCACCTCTAGTAGATTCGATACCGAGACGCGAAAAGAGCGAGGAGAGGGAGGGACCGGAGTATAGATGGAAGTAATTAGGCCCCCCAACAACAAGAAACTTCACCAACAATTATACATCGAAAATAGGTTCCTACCAAAAAAAGAGAATTAAATGTGTAAAAGTGGAGTGGAGAGAAGGGGGAGGCGAGTGAGCAACATACACTTGGAATGAAATGAGTGGGGGGAGAGAGGGGGCTGCCATCTTTATGTGCACAGTGCACATAATTCTGTGGCGCACCAGCACATTCTGTGGCGCACGGTTGTGCTGCGCCACAGAATGCCATATTCTGTGGCGCATCTGTCAAAATGCGCCACAGAATATGGCATTTCTGTGGCGCAGCACAACCGTGCGCCACAGAAGTGGCATTTTCTGTGGCGCACCAGGTGGAGTGCGCCATAATAATGGGGCTTCTGACACACAGTCCACTGATTGGGGTGGGGCCCACGCTGTTTCTGTGGCGCACGCAGTATTGATGCGCCACAGAATTGGAAATTTCTGTGGCGCACCTGTGACCATGCGCCACAAAATTTCTTTTCTATGGCGCACGCATTATAGATGCGCCACAGATGCCATTCCATAGAATGGCATTTCTCTACTAGTGGTGGCCTCTGGAAGGCCCTCTTCAAGGTACGGATCTTCCGAGAGAGAGCACAACCAGGCGAGAAGCTGGGGAGCCGTTGCGTACCGGAGGCTTCGGGATCCAGCCGATGTAACATCCCAAGTATGAAAACCACCCCTAGCATGTTTGATTTCTTGTTTTTTTAAGGTATTGCATCATGTCATCATATTGTTTCCATTTGTTTTCATTTAGTTTGCATCTGTTTTTCCCTGTTTTCACCATTCAAATTCAAACTTTATTCAAATGATTATTTCATACTTGCTCTGTTACAATCTTTTTCAAATTATAATGTCAAATTAAACCCTTATTTTGTTTCCAATTATTCCATAATGATCACTTATTAAAATGATGGTTTTAATCAATCAATTGATTCCAAATTGCATTCAAAAATTCAAATCAAAGCACCAAACAGAATCACTTTGAAATTATGAATGTTATCAAAACAAATCAACTCATTTTGTTTATAATTAAACATAGGGGTCACCCTATTTAAAAGTTGTTTTAATAATGATCACTTAAATAAAAATTATCCAAATTGGGTTTAAATACAAACAGCAAGTAAATTTCAAACTTTTTGAAAACAGAACCTAGCATTTGTTTGCTAATGGCCTAATTAACTCCCCCTAATTTTTCCAAAAATTTTCCTAACTTAAAATCCATCAAATTCTTCCAATTCCTTTTTCAGCAAAAAAAAACAGGAGAATGAAAAATTTTAAAAATAAAATTTTGGCGCCAGGGCAATGGGCTGCGCCCAGCCCATTTCCCCTTTTTCTCTCCCGCGCGGCCCCTTTCTTTCTTTCTCCCCCGCGCGTAATGATTCGTTTTTTGTCCATCGTCTTCATCGTGTACGGCGACGCATCCGTGATGCCACGGCGGCATCAGCGCCTTCCGACGGCCAGGAGACGATCCCGAGGGCTATAAGACCCCCTAGGGCAGCGGCGCGCAGCCCTAGACCTATCCCTACTCCCTATCCCCTCCAGAGCGCCGCCAATCTCTCTCTCTCGCCACGATCTCCTCCCTCTGCCACTGCCACCGGAGAAGCGCCACCTCTGAACTTCGATGGCCGCCGTCGCCATGGAACTCCTCCACCCCACCTAGCTTCAGAGATCAAACCACCTCTTCCCCCGCTATCGTTTGGACACCGGAGCGAGCTCGGTGAACCTCTGGATCGACGACGTCGTCCGCGTCCACGCCGTTCGCCGCCGCGGGAACCTCCTCTGAACCTCTCTCGCCGTTGTCGCTGCAGCACCTCTCGGCGTGATCTGACCGCGGGAACTGGATCCCCGTAACTCCCTCTACGACCACGACCTCTCCGTTGAGCTCCACGCCGCCGTCCACGAACCTGCCGCGACGATCACCTCCCCGTCGACTACCTCTGCCATCTCCCGGTGAGCACGCCACCATGTCCACCTCCTCCCTCTCTGCATCGCGTCCACGCACTGCGCACTCACCCGTGCACGTCATCACTGCATCGTCCACACGCGAGCACAACCACGGCAGCATCCACGGCACGCCGCCGTCCGCCGGCGTTTTGCTCTGTCAAAGTTCAGAGTTTTTCGTCGTCAGTTAAGTTCAGTAAACGAACAACACCTCAACCTGTCTGCGAATGTGTTACTGACAAGAAATGTAAAACAGCGCACTGGTTCAGCAACCGCGAGCGCACCCCCGAGCCCAGGGATCGATCCCTGGCTCGCGCACGGGAGAAATCCCCACTTTTTTCGATCACGCGCTGACAGGGTGGCCCCCCTATCAGCCACACACTTGCCACGCCAGCACACCGTGACCCTGGGCCCCCCTGGCAGTGCCTAGGGTAGGTTTCTGTGCGTATAAAAATGTTTTTAAAGCTTTCTGTTTTAAATCTAGGTCCATTTATTTTACAGATTGGTCCCTGGACATAAAACTCAAATAACTTTAGTTTTATATTTCCAAATAACAAAAATAAAATATGTGCACTGCTCTAAATTTAATTCTCTATCTAATGATAGCATTTGTTTCCTGTTTTGAATTTTCCAAATGCAATTCAAATTTGAATTCAAATAATTCAATTGCAATTTGCTAAAATTCATAACTAATTCATTCTTAATCCAAATAATGCAAATAAAATATGTTTTCCATGCTATTTCAAATAACCTTTTCAAATATAAAATTTGTTTCATGTTTTGAATAATTTAAATTTCCTAAATAATTTAAACCTTATTTAAATCATTTAAAATTGCTAAAATCATAACTTGCTCAATTTAAATTATTTTTGAACATGCAAAATATGTTTTCAAACTAGAAAAACATAACCTTTTCAAATATGAGTTTGAATTTATGTTTTGAACAAATAAAATCCAAATAAAATTCATGCTTGTTTTAAATTCATTTAAAACTTGTTTAATTTTGTTTAAGTCATAATAAATTCATCCAAACTCCTTTTTCAATATTTGAAACATGTAATCCAACTAAAATTTTGTGTTCTTTTCAAATATGAATTTTGTTATTCATTTTGCACAAGTTAAGTGGCTGAAAACAACAAATACTTGTGTGTCACCTTTAAGGAACCAAAAATTCCTTAACTTAATAAATAAATTTCTAAATTGGTAAACCTTATTTCCAATTGGTTCTATTGTTGTTATTTTGTTGTTTTCCTCATCCATGCATCATACTAATCCACTTTCACCTGTTGGTTAATTGGAAAACAATTGTTTCAACCAAAATTCATGGGCTTTTCCTATGCAACTCAAAATTGCATATGTGTCCATTTAAATTGTGTTACCATGTCAACTAGTTTATTTTGATGCATCCATTAAATTGACATGCATCATTCCATGATTGTGCACTATGCCATGATATTGATTGTTTATCTTTCTACATTGTTTGTTTGCTTCTTCTCGGATAGACGACGACGTTGAGACAGACGATACTTACGACACCCCTTCTGAGGATCTAGCTCAGTACCAGGCTGCTGAGTTTGCAGGCAAGTTATCACTCACATGAACCATTGTGTTCCTTTCAACATTGGTTACCGATACTTTCCGTTGTCTATTTCTGCTAGCCATATGTATCGTTGCTTCTGTTACGAACCTATCACATGATACCCTGAACCCTGATATTGCCTCACCTCCAGTCCTATAACCCCGTTGCTTGGGCCCGTGTCTTACTAGCATGCTTAGGGTTGTTTTGCTCGAGTCTGTTATCAGTTACTTTCTGTTATCATATTTGATTATATTCTGGGGCTCGATGTTAAACAACCACCTGTTAATCTTGGGTAATAATAATTTGCTGATAAGGCACCGGAGGGCCCGGCGTGGTTTTGAGGCCTGCTAGTGTCGACCCTAATAGGAAAAGGGTCTTGTCTACTGATCCATGATGAGTGCACTATCCGCATGTGGGAAGCGTGTATGGGCGCCCCCTCAATTTGATTCGATTCGCATCTCGTCCAAATCGCCACACTTAGTTCGGGCTTTCCATTTGATGCACGCATATGCAGGTACGAACCGGAGGCCAGGGTGGAAATTTTGTAGTCGGCATTTAGGGCGGCGTGGTCTTCCAGTGCTATGAGGGTCCCCTTTTCTTCGTGGGGCTCGATTAGCCGCGCACGCACAGCACGTGGTGCTTTGGGCTTGATGCGAAGAGGAGTTTAGTTGTGTTGAGTGCCCCGCTTGGTGGGAAAGGCCTTCCCATCTGGCGGGTTATTCTTACGTGTACGGCCAAATTGGTGCACCCCTGCAGGGATAAATCTTCTCGAGAAGCCGTGTTTTCCGCGGTTATGGTTAACTTGGTGAAAGTACTGGCTAACAAGTACTCAGAACAACTTACACCTAACTATGAAAACTTGACTAGTAATAGCTTTATTGCCACAATAACTTGATCCATCATTATTCCAACCGTGTGAGTTATCCTCGGATTGCTTCTTTGGATAAGGGGCGAGATCCAGGATGGGTTTGTTTGGAGTTAGTTGTAGTTGGTTACGATACGCTATCTTATCCCCTTTCTGATAGCCGGAAGTTGTAGTATGTTCTGTAGTTGGTTAGTGCAGCCAGTTGCAGCATCTTTTATATCCCTTTCTTCCGTTGAACCCAAGGCATCTGTGCTTGGTGTTGACGGGATACACTTTGGTGAACTGTGAGTCTTGCTTGCCAGTACGTTTATGTACTGACCCCTTTGGGGCTGTGGTTTCCGCAGACTACGCTTACGAGGATCCCCGTGACGGCTACTACGTAGAGTTTGACGAGGCTGCTGACGAGTAGGTAGTGGACCCGGGCAGGATCCGAGACATCGTGGATGGGCTCTGTCTTCTTTTCATTCCCGGCTTCTTAAGCCTATTTGGATTTGTCTGTACTCAGACCTTTGAATGCTTCCGCTGAGATGTAATGATGTTATGTTGGGACATGTGATGGAGGGATAATAACCCGGTAGGCCAACTCCAAGGTGTAATCCGGCCCAAAGGACTCTGTGCAAGATTCGGCTAAGCATAAAGAAACTTCCGGAAGGCCCAAGTTTGTAGGCCTAGTAACCCGGATTGTGGGTTACGGTAAAGGAAGGTTAGGGTTTGTATGCCGTGTCCGGGTAGGATCCAGGGTGTGTCTTGGAGGACAAGCCGGGGGGTACGGGTGCTTTATAAACCGACCCCTAGGTCTAGTTGAGAGATCCAAGAACCCTAGTAGTACCGCTTGATATCGAGCATCCAGTGTATACAAGAGATCGAGTTAATATATCGAGATCGGAGACTCGGCGACTTGATTGCGGCTACCAGATCGAGTTCCACCATGTTTTCCTCTGAGCTAAACCCTCTCCCAAACGCCTGTGCCGTCTTGCCCCAAGATCAATTACCCCCGGTAACGTCTGCCGTGATAATCCCACGACAGTTGGCGCCCACCGTGGGGCCTGCGTCCAAAGGCGTTTACATCACGGGAGAAGCTCGGAAGAGCATGGAGAATCTTGTCGTCGGCGAGATCTACATCGACCACAAAGGAGAGAAGACGGTGGACGATTCCGGCTGGGGGCCAGAGTCGGATCACCTTGAATCCGGATCCGTCGTGACAATCGGCCGGATCAGCGTCTTCATCGGTATGGTATGTACTTCTGGTTCGATCCCTGACAATTTTGGATCTGATTCTGTGCCAGGGGAGGCCGCCTATATCCCATCAGATGAAGAAGAATCAGTTGGAACGACATATCCAACAGAAGAACCCATCACGAAGTGGGAACAACCGGAGGAGCCGGCATGGACCCCGCGTGACCGGGTCGAAAGAGAGGATGATACCGAGTCCATCCTGGATCTGCTGGAAAACCGGTATGAGGAGAATAACAGCGAAGGGGAACAGCATGAATTCGCGCCAAGCGTCATACGCCGAGTCGCGGTTTACACGGCTCCCGCGACCAATCTCAACCAAGAGACCGTAACCGCGGCCGCGGCCGGGTCAGCACAAGTATTAACCCGGCAGCAGGGGCCGGCTAACGGAAACACGGTCTTGGCCCAGATTGACGGAGAGTCGGCATCGGTCACCAGTCAAGCACTAGAGAACAAGCTACACGCGAACACGTTCGGATTCCTAGCAAACCGGACGCCAGGAGCGGGTCCTTCCAATCCGCAACACCCGGCCTTGTTCGATAACAATCTGATCCTAGATCCGACAGTTCTCGCCACAGTTATTACTCCAGAAAACATGGTGGAACGTGTTAGGGATTTGGACGTAGCCCGTCGGGCATTGGAGCAGCAGAGGAGGCAAGTAGAAGCAGAAAGGCAAGGGATGGCCACACGGCAGCGTGAGCTGGATGCACTGGAAACTCGGCTCCGAGAGGAAACGACTAGAATACATCAAAGGCATCAAACTATATTACCAGCATTGGGAGGAGTCATAAACCCGGCCACGCTATTTATCACGCCTCAGGATCAGCCGATTCCGGCGGCAAATCCAGGGACTTCCCCTCAGCCGACAACCGGAAGAGTACAACCAGCAGATGTGCAGGCCGGATTACCTGCACCACAGACTGGAGTCACTGCCGGCAACGTTGTACCACCACCGCCACCATCGCGTTTTCGCACACCAACGGGTCATTACAACAATCCCATGGACAACGTGTACGCGGCCATGCTTGCACTAAATCAAATCCCCGTGAGAGAGTCACCCACGCAGAGGAGACGGCGGGCGATAGATATGCTGCGCACCGCGGTGGCGCAACAGGTTAATTACCCGGATCACAGAAGTGGAATGCATGGGACGCCATACGTCAGCCAACAACAAGGTAACGCTGGAAACATCCAAACAAGTTTGGCACGGCGGAGGGAAGAGCAGCAGCAAATGCCGCCTCCTCCACACATTCAGGCAGTACCAGCAGCATCAGCAGCTCAGGCCATCGTGGATAGCTCCAGAGCCAGGAGAGCCGTGGCCGGGTCTGCGGCACATGGGCCACCAGCGGCACCGCATCCAGCTGTACCCCCTGCAGGATCACACGTTTCCCGGGTAAGACCAACTTCAACCATTCTTGCAGGGCCTAAGTGTCTTTCGGACAGCATCAGAGCTGAACCTTACCCGGAAAAGTTCAAAGAACCGGGTAAAGTGGTGAATTATGAGCCGACTATGGATCCGGAAACATGGTTGAGCAGCTATGAGATGGCCATGTCGATTCGCAATGCGTCCGAGGATCTTCAAGCCAAATTCATGTATCTAATGATGTCAGAGGGAGCATCAAAGTTATGGTTCACCAATCTACCGGAAGGATCTATTAAGTCATGGGAGGAATTGAAAACTGCGTTTATCAAGCACTTTCACGGGACGTGCAGAAAGTTATTCACTATTGATGACTTAGAGCGATGTGTTTAGAAGAAGGGAGAATCGGCGCGCAGCTGGGTGCGCCGGGTTATGGAAATTCTTCATTCATCTACGGATATTCAGCCCAAGCATGCGCTGCAAGCTATGGCAAAGACCTGCAAGTACACACCCTTAGTACAAAAGTTAACTCGCATGAAATCTAGTCGGAATGCTTCGGAGGTTACAATGGGCGAATTGATGGATGCATGCAACAAACACGCTGCAACGGATACTACAGAGGAGGAAGTTGATGACAAAAAGGCAAAAGCAAACACGAGTAATAGTGGAAGAACGGCAATGGATCAGCACCGGGTAATAACGGAAATAGCCAGAACAAGCGCCCGTTTGAAGGAGGCTCCGAGTTTGTCGCTAACACAGAAGCCGGGTCTTCGAGACCCAGGGCAGAAGGAAATTTCAATGCTGGGAATCACAATGGAAGAAACTATCAAGGACCACCAAGGCCGAGTAATAATTGGGACATATTCAGAATGGCATGCCCGAAGCACAGCAGGAACGGCAGGCCAGCTAACCACTCCTTGGAGCAGTGCGCCGACTTACAAAGATGGAAAAATGAGGAAGTGAACAGAGCTATGCGAGGTGCAGGACGGGGAGGAGGACGGGTCCAGGGGGAAACCTGGGCAACGGCCCACCCCAGCCGGTAACCGGCGGCTGGAAATCAAGGTAATAACCAAGGGGGAGCAGGAGGTTTCCAGGCTAACCCAAACAATTGGGTCAATATCATGTGCATACCACAGGAGGTTCTAACAAGGACAAAAAGATACTGAAGCAAGCGGTCAACTCAGTTTCGTCGGCTGTCCCGAGATACCTGAGATGGTCAGAACAGGATGTAACATGGAGCAGAAGGGATCACCCAGAAAGAGTAGAACATCCGGGAGTCTTGGCATTAGTAGTCGCACCGCAGGTCAATGGGTATGAGCTGAAAAAGGTTTTGATGGATGGTGGAAGTAGCATCAATATACTGTATTGGGAAACCTTCCTACACATGGGCCTCAAGGAGTCTCAGCTACAAAAAAGCTCAACAATTTTTCATGGGATAGTGCCAGGTCATTCAGCGTGCCCCGAGGGAAAAATCGCATTGGAGGTAGCTTTTGGGGAGTCAAAGGATAACTATCGAGTTGAGTGGCTCACCTTTGAGGTGGTCAAATTGCGCAGTCCTTATCACGCGTTATTCGGAAGGCCGGCTTATGCCAAATTCATGGCTAGGCCGTGTTACGTGTATCTACAGCTAAAAATCTCGGGTCCCAAGAAGACCATTACCATACATGGAAATCGAGACATAGCAGCTGAATGCGATGAAGGAGACGCAGCAATGGCCGAGCAAGCCTGTAGAAAAGAAGAACTCAAGCACTACCGGTCTCAAGCAGACCCGGAGGACAGAACCACATCAAAAAGGCCGAGTACTGAAGGCGAAAGAGCAAATTCTAAGGTAGCACAAGATACTAAAATGGTGGCTTTTATCGAGGATGACTCCCCCAAACAATCCTCTATAAGAGAAGAAATTGCACGGCCGCTCACAACCAGCCACGTTATGGAAACACCTCACCCGGGTTGGCTAGTAAACCCGGGTACTCATCATGAAAAAGTCCAACATGTGGAGAATGTGTATCGGTCACGTCAGCCGGGACGGTGCCCAAGAAGAACTAAACAATATAACGGGCAACAGGTTTCAGACACGCTCTTTTCCTATCCAGGGTACCTAAGGGGACTGGAAGGTTTTTAATGAGGCGGCCTGCTGATCCAAACTTTCTCGCATCAATAAAGAGATGGTTATCAAGTCCTATCTTGTTACAGCCTTTACTCCGATTAGTAAGTAGTATCCATGTGACATCAATACATCAGTATCATTAAGAATGTTGAGTATATATAGGTCTCGGGGGCTGGTTGCTCAAGTAGCGCAGCCACAAACCCAAAGACCCGGCCTTGATGCCTATGAGTTATAAGGGCCGATTATTCGCAAACGAGTACGGCTGCAATCTTATAACTGGACAAAGGAGCCAAATTTTCTTGACTTTTCTTACTTAAGCTCGATGTGACTCGCACTAAAGTGGCATGATTTGCTCGCTTACGATTACAATCAGCCATGAAGCCCAATGGGACTTGTCTGACCCTGTTTTCGTATAGATGTAACAACATGGTATCCACGCGAAAGCCGGCTTACAGTACAAGATAGTCAAAAGGGTCATCTAAACCACAAGTTATGCAGAGTACAAGGCTAATAGCTGGAAACTCAACGTTTATCAAGCATAACTTCATTATCTATATGAAACAATTCCGGGTTTCGGCTTAGCGACAACAAGTTTGTTCTCTTTGAAAAAACCACACACCACAGACTCGGAAATTCGGGCCTTGGGGACTGTGGGTTTCGAAACAGAATCAAGTTGTTTCGTCGCTAAGCTCGAAAGACCCCAACGTCCGAGTCATGGGGACTTGGGGACTTAAAGAAAATTCCACCTGTCAAAACCCACGATACTCGGAAATAAAGAAGGAAATAAAAAGAAAGTCGGATATCAAGAATAAGTCCAAAAATAGACAAGTATCAAGTTCATCAAAAGGCCTAGAAAGGCACGAGGTGTATCACAGAATTAAAGTGCGTTACAAGTTGCGACACTAGTATCAAGGGTGCACAGGCGCACCGTCAAAAGAATACTTGTTTTGACTAAAAACATCAAATGATTGAAGTATTTTTATGGCGTTTTGCTCATTCGGCTTCCTGAGTAGAGTCCACATCTTTGCCCTTACCCTCCGGGTCTTGCTCCTGGACTTGCTTTTTTCCGGCATCATCACCCGGATTCCTTGCGGCAGGACGGACTGGTGGAGGAACAGCTGGTGTAGAGGTGGCTGGCCGTGATAACTCGGCCTCTCTCTTCGCAGTTGCTTCCCTCTTCCTAGCCGAATCAGCAGCCCATTTCTCCAAAATATCAAAAGGCGGGGGTGCTTCCTCTGTAACAATTTTGCCTTCGGCGTCATATGAACTCATAATCGTGTTCAGATCCATACTATCGGCCAAAGTGGTGGCCGAATGACGCACTGCAGACTGTACGGCCTTGAAGTCCTTGGGTGTAAACTTGGAGCCATCCGCTTTAAATTCTGGAAACCCGGATATTATCTTTGCCGGGTCAAGCTTTGGAAAGTAAGCCTTAGCCAGGGTAAAGGCCCGGGTCATACCAATCCGGCATGCCGAGCGTTTCCATATTTCAATCCAGCCAGGCACGGTGGAGCAGGCTTTGATGAGATTTTCTTCACCCGGGTATACTTCAGTAGGCCACTTCACGGCGTCCAATATAAATTTCGTGCCGGCAAAGAACGTCCGGAGCACAGTCTTTAAAGTTTTAGCCTTTGCAAGGGCATCCTCCTCTGGGGCCGCAAGCTTGGCACCTGCAGTTGAAGCAAAGGAAGGACGTATTAGTGATCCCGAGTATCATACAATAAAGTAAAGGCACGAAGACAGTCGGCAGCAAAAACTTACTAAGCAAGATCTGATAGGTATCGGTGACCTGGTCCGATAGTTTCTTCAGTGCGGTTTGAGCAGTATTGCACTTCTTCTGGTATTTAGAAACATCCTTCTTCAAGTTTTCCACGTCATCCTCGAGGGTTTCTCTCCGCTTTACCTCGGCAAGAAGAAGTTGTTCGGTCTTGAGCAAAATTTCATCAGACCGGGTAATCTGCGCCTGTAAGTAGCAAGGAGCACAAGTATCAGTCGGATATTATGGCAAGCTGAGTATTGCGTAAAGTACCAAGGACAACTTCAGCAAGTCATGCTCGGAACTTGGGGACTAGGCATGCACTACGAGATATCAAGTATTATTACCTGGTGATCTGCGGCCATGCGCTCCAGAATATTGCTCTCTGAAGTCATAGTGAGGAGAGTGTCCATCAGTTGATCAAAAGTGTCATTACCCGTATCAGAGGACCCGGGGCCTTGGAAATTCCGAGAAGGAGTTTTCTTCTTAGTGGGAGGCGGCACCCGGGTCATTCGAATGTCGGAATCCGATGCTCCTTCTCCTCCACCCAAGGTTGCAGCTCTTTTCTTCTTGCTTCTGTGGGAGGCGATCGGATACTCGGCTTCTTGTGTGCCCGGGTTTATTGGTGACGCGTGTTCTTCGCCGCTAGACTCGGCTGTTGTTTTATCAGCTGGGTTTCCCTTACCCGGGTTATCGGTTGCCATATCCTCTTGGTCACTAATAACGACAGTGGCCCTATGGATAGTGAGAGTGAGCAGTCAGTGTGCAATCAGGAAAGGGTGATGAAAATGCGATAGAACGTCAGAAAAGGAACTTTACCCGGGATTAACTGCAAAGTTGAAGGGAATTCGTTGCCAGACCGGGCGAATCTGAAAAATATCAAGTGAGTTTTGTAAGAGAATGGTTCGGAAAGATTGTTTCCTCCGACAAAGGATAAGGTAAATACCGGTGCGCCGAGCGGGAGACGACGGAGTACCCGGGTTAAGAGCGTCATCACCGGGTAATTCCGAGTCGCTCTGCGCTTGGTCATAGGCGACTTCAAATACGGCCAGTGGAATAATGCCAAGTTAGCTCATGTATATCACCAAAGGAATACGAATTGAATACAAGGAGGCGATATGAAACCTTGAAGACGACCCCTCGGGGTTTTCTCTTAGATCCGACTTTAATTGTCAGCTCCACTTCGTCTTCATCACTGGCGGATTCCACTTTGCCGTCAGTTTCTTCTTCCTCGTCATCCTCCTCTTGTTCTGGATATCATCAAAGTTAGTTAGAAAATTAAGGAGTTGCGACGAACTTAAAGGAACCAAGTAAAATCCGGAGAGCACCTTCGTCCGAGTTAACGGCCTCTTCTTGCTCCTCTGGACTCTCGGAGCTAGGAGAAGTGTTGATCTTCCAAAAATCATCATCAACCTGAAATAAAAGTATCAGTACAAGGGTTGTCAACTGTATCAAGTGGAAAGAGCAAGGGTAAAGACGTCAAAATTGGATCTTCACCTTGGGGGCTGGGTTCTCGAGTGTGAAGGGCTCTAATCCGGCTATGTTCCGGATTACCTCAAGTTTTTTTGTCAGAAAACCCTTGATAGTTTTATGGGTGTCACCAGCCGCGAAGCTGTTGTCAGAGTACTGGAGCGGGTCCGTGGTTTGCCCCGAATACTCACACATTAACTTTGTGCGGATGGAATTGGTTTGAATCCGGAAATCGACCCAGGTTTTCACCAGGTTGAGCCCGATGAGACCTTGGGCCGCGAGAGTGGTGATTTTCGCTAGCAGAGGTTGAATTGCCTCCCTGTCCGAGTCAGGGGCAAAGGCATTAAATTTCTCAGAGATGTCAAGAAGGCCCTCTGAGTAACCCGGCAATTTCTTTTGGCCGGGTGGGGAAGTGTCTTGGCAGTAAAAGTACGAGAGCTGCCAGTGCTTGACGTGGGAGTTAAGGGTAAGAGGTGGCATCAGAGAATTCTTGCGGCGCTGGATAGAAACCCCGCCGCAAGCGAGAAGTGCCCCGTCACCGCTTTCGCGGCACGGTTTGCACTGGAAAAGCTCAACGAAAAGAGCCAGACTTGGCGGAGTGCACAAGTATGACTCGGAAAGGACGATAAAGTGGGAGATATTTAACACAGAATTACGGCCTATGTCAAATACACGAAGGCCATAGTGGCTCAGGACGTCGCGGAAGAAGGGGTGACCCGGAGGACGAAAGCCCCGAGTCACGTGCTCTACAAAGCATATTACCTCATCCTTTGCCGGTGTAGGCCGAGTCTCCTTACCCGGCACCCTCCACTGGATATCCTCTTGAGGGGGAAGAATTCCTAGCTCGACCAGTTCTTCTAACTTGGCCTTGGTGACCGTAGATCGCGCCCAGTTGGCGGATATGGAGTTGGTGGTCTTGGCCTTGGTCGGTGTTTTTCCCTGCTTCTTGGGAGCCATGTGGTTGACCTGCAAAGCACGAGGTAGAAGGATACAAGGAATAATACACGGAAACTGTGAGCTGGCCGAGTATCGGTGGGTGATATCGAGACATGGAAATTGCATACTATCCGGGTGTCAATCTGCAGAGTGAGGTTCGAATTATCCGGGTATCGAGCATCGTAATAAAAGTTATGGAGGTCTATGCATTGAAAGAGCTTTTGAGGACGATGAATGGTTGCACAGGCACTTATTGCGAATAAAAAGAACCGGAAAGGGGAGGATTTTCCGGGTGACAGAGATAAGGGCGGAAACTCTGAGTGGCCCGAGCCCAGATTGGAGACTCCGTTTTTAGATTTGCGGTAAAATTAACGAATGTGGGCGGTAGGAAAACGCAATAAAGTCTCTATCCCACGTATTGGATGAGCTAGAATGAATACAAGCGATCTAATTCGGCATGACCGGGAAAATGACCGGCGGGTTGACCTAGATCTACTTTGAAGAAAATCAAGAAATTGCGGAGGCTAATTAATGGGTATGGGAATCTTACTGGAGGAGATTGAAGTGAAGCTCGACGGAGGCAAATCGCGCAAGATTGGTGCCCCTTTGCGATTCCCGACGGGCCGATTGGGGGTTTGGCGGCGGATCTTGGCGGCGGTGCAGAGTGAGCTGTGGTGGAACGCAGCCGCCGGCCAATAGGCTCCGGAGATGCGCGTGGGATTTCCGTGGCGGCGCTCTGTTTGATTGAGCACGGGGGAAGAAAGGAAGAGGAATGGGGGGAAGTGAGCCGTTGGGGTTAGGGTTACCCCTACGGGCATATTTATAATGGTTCATGTGGATAAGTTTGGTTCCGCGAGCGGGAGCCGGGGATTGCGGAGTAACGGCTATTTGTTTGAATTTTGCGAAATATGCTTTAAGTGTTGAACGTGATATCTGGGCAGAAATAAGAAGGAAATATTCTTCATAATATCAAGGTCAATTATAGAGTAAAGTGCAGAATCTTGACACTTTTATCAGGGCTTAGACCCGGAAAGCTAAGCCGGGTATTTGGAGAAGAGCCGGGTTACCATATGGCCACCGTGGAGTTGGGCCTAGCTACTTATCAAAGCATCTTAACCCGGCCTCCATATATTTGTGAGATTGGTATTTTTGCAGGGAATAGCAAGCACTTCAAGGAAGAATCCGTGAAGCCCAAGCTATTCTGGGGACTACTGATGGAGGGATAATAACCCGGTAGGCCAACTCCAAGGTGTAATCCGGCCCAAAGGACTCTGTGCAGGATTCGGCTAAGGATAAAGAAACTTCCGGAAGGCCCAAGTTTGTAGGCCTAGTAACCCGGATTGTGGGTTACGGTAAAGGAAGGTTAGGGTTTGTATGCCGTGTCCGGGTAGGATCCAGGGTGTGTCTTGGAGGACAAGCCGGGGGGTACGGGTGCTTTATAAACCGACCCCTAGGTCTAGTTGAGAGATCCAAGAACCCTAGCAGTACCGCTTGATATCGAGCATCCAGTGTATACAAGAGATCGAGTTAATATATCGAGATCGGAGACTCGGCGACTTGATTGCCGGCTACCAGATCGAGTTCCACCATGTTTTCCTCTGAGCTAAACCCTCTCCCAAACGCCTGTGCCGTCTTGCCCCAAGATCAGTTACCCCCGGTAACGTCTGCCGTGATAATCCCACGACAACATGTGTCCTCTGGATGATTGTATTTGCTATCTCTGCTCTAGTGAGAGCTATTTGCAACTTATTTCCATCTTTTGTGTCTTAGAGATCTGTTGTGTTATCATTTTGTTCAATCCCGTTGATGTACCGTGTGTGTATGGTATGAAGTACGTCAATGGTAGTATCCTGATTTCTATGGGATGGTTTACGTAGACGCTGAACAGATAGGGGTTGGTTGTCACACATACGTGTGTTGGCCTACTCGTAAGAGATGCGGGTGCCGGTAAGCCCCGTAATCCAATCCACTACTGTTCAACGGAACTGCGAGTATCCTCTAGAAGTCCGGGTGCGACAGCCGAGAACTCACATCCCCTACATGGAGATGTATTTCGTTGACTCGGCGCAAGGGTGGCAGAAGAAATGGTTCTACGTCATCGACAACAGAGCGGGTGGAGCCCCTGAGTTCCACTCATTCGCCATTCTGAGGCGGAGGAAGTCCTGGTCGCACAAGCTCACCGCCAAAGACAACAAGATTGTCTCCCCCTACTCGCGAAGGTGGCGAGTTTCTGCGACAAGGCGTTGGGGGTTCTTCGACAAAGGATTCAGCCCCTTCAGGCGAGGCCATTCACCATGTGGGAGTACCAGGGCACCCAGGACCCGAGCCGTGTCTGCGAAGACATTCTCTCGAATGCTGAGTTCGATAAAAAGATCGCGGCCATCACAAAGCTGAAGAAAGGAGAGGCCTACTCGGCCTATTCTCTCGAGCCATTCGAGGCTGCAAAACCTCCCCCAGCTGAGGTGAGTTTCTTCTTGTTCTTCTTTTGTCTCTTTTTAGCCTGAAGTTTTGTCGACTGAAGATCTTCTCTTTTTTTCTTCTTTTGCTCCCGTAGAGCTTGAAGGTGGCGACGTGCTACCCGCCACTTTCGTCCGAAGATGCCTCCGACCTTCTGGCGAGTAACGTCGATGCTCCTCTCGAAACTAGTGTCGCAGAAGCTGATTCTAGCTCCGAGCGCGACTACATGGACGACGAGGAGGAGTCGGGCAGCGACCAAATCGATCAACGCAAGCGCCGCAAGCACGAGGATGACGAAGTTACTTCTAAGGATAGCTCCTTGAGTGATGGATCCACCAAGGCGACCGAGCCTCTACAGGTGCCTCCCCTCCGTACGCTTCCGCCTCTTGGTTGTCCACCAAAGGTTTCCACTGCTTGGAACCCGGACGTTCTTGATGATGATGACGAGGACAAGTAAGTTTTCCGTGTTTCGCTCTTAGTCGCGAATTTTCCTTCTCGTTTCTTGATCTTTATTCTGATTTCACTTTCAACATCAGCCTTGGGACTATTAGCCCTGATCGGTTTGCTTCTTCGCTTCCTTCCGTGAAGAGAAAAGAAGTAGCCACGACTGAAGCTGCAGTTGCTGAGGCCGCCTGAAGATCTCCAAGTCCTGCGCGAGCTACCGCCACTCCGGAGTACGAGCTGCCCAGCTTTGCGGGTGGAGCGTCCGCGAGTAAGGAAGTTTCGGGCAGCTCGGCCGAGCCTCTGTCTATCGCTCAGGGCAAAGTAAGTCCACTTTCCTTTTCCTTGCTCGTTCGAAATTTTATCGGGTGCACGACAGTGCTCCCGATGGGAGTAGCCCCCGAGTCTGTGGTTAATTGCTTGCAGTTGGCCACAGGTTCAAATTGAAGTCTTCTCCTCCTTTTTCCTTGAATTCTATCGGGTGCACGGCCGTGCTCCCGATGGGAGTAGCCCCCGAGGCTATACTCGACTGTGTACAGTCGTGCATAGGCTCAAGTGACTTTGTTTTTTACTTGAATTTTTGCCTTTGGGTTTTTGTAGGCTCTCCTCGACTCCCTAACTGCTTTCGGGCGCCGATTACTTTTGGCCGAAGCGGACTGCATCTCCCATAGGGCAGATCGCGATCGGCTTGTCCAAGATGGCCGTTCTCTTCAAGGTAGGCTAGTGGGCCACTATCGTCTTCATTGCTTCTTCTTGATTGTACTTGTTGTTCAAAATGCATCTTTTTCATTGTAGATGAGGTTACCCGCTGTGGTGACCCAGCACACCACTGCATGTATTCAGGGTGGGCATAAAACCCGAAACCCGAATCCCGTTCCCGAAAAACCCGAACCCGAACCCGTATATCCCGAACCCGAAAAACCCGATGACTACATCGGGTAGCAGTTTCAAATACCCGGATTTTATTTGATAAATTCGGGATTCTAGTCAGGGTACCCGAATTGCCCGAATGTCCCGAAATATACATTTATCCCATTTTATATTTCCTATGCAAGAGAATAGCCCAAGAAAAAAAAACTCCCACGTCCAGGCCCAATAGCCCAAATGTACGTGACCTGCATCTCCAAACCTAGCGATGTGTCTGTTCGCTGATTCCAGAACGATTCCCACGCGCCGCGATAGACGTGTGCTCCTCTGCTCCTGCATTGTTGCTTCTTTCCCGATTGCTCCTTCCTCAGCTCTATATTCCCCTCCAAAACCAGTCCATAGACACACCACGTTACTCCACCAAAGCGTCTCCTGATGGCCTCTACAAATTGTGGCTCACCGGTACTGCCTGCAACCCACGACGTGAGGCTGCCGTGTCCAAGCCTCACTGCACCATGGTGTCGCCGCCCGACATCTCTACCGATCGTGAATCGCCGCTCACCGGCACCGCGTATAACCCTGCAACACGAGGCCGCCCGCTCGAGATGCAACCTACCGCTCGCATGCTCCGTGAGGATGAGCTCTCAGCCTTCTTCGACAACACGCGGTGGTGTGAAGCCTCTTCCACATCAAGTCTAGAATGTTCTGTTTCTGCTCCTAATGAAATATTTCGGGAAATTCGGGATTACCCGAGCCCGAAAGCAATTTTCCGAGTACCCGAAGTGTCGGGTTTCATATTTTTTGGACAAATTTTGGGCGTCATTTTTCAAAACCCGAACTTTTAATAACCCGAATTACCCGACCCGATTTTTTCGGGTAACCCGAACGCCCAGCCTGAGCATGTGTAGTGCGCAAGTCGGTGACATAATACTCACCGAAGGACTTATCCGTGAATATTACATTTCTCAGAGTGGTACAACAAAAACACAACGGGTCCAAGCAAAGCTATAGGATACAAACTTCATTACAAAACCTTGAGAATCTCTTTGATGAATCAAGAAGATCTCCTGCAAATGAAACATCAGAAGAAGCAATGCGAAGCTCCAAGCCGGAGAATAACTCTAGCTCAGAAATAATCTACTATGGCTGATATCAGCCCTAATCTAAGGCTTGTAACGGCTAAGTCCACGAATTTTCTCTACCTACACCTTGATATCATCTCCTCCTCCAGCCTTGTTGGTGACGATGCTTTACTGGCTAAGTAAGAGATGACTCCACCTAGCTTCATGAGGTAACGATGGCTTCACGATGACGACTTTCATCGGGCTTCAACTCTAAGAAGGGGGTCAAACGGGAACGAATGAGTAACGAGCATTACTCACAAAGTTCATGATATGTAGAGGGTAGTTTGATGCACTATCTACAGCTTTAGACTCAAAAGAGTCATAAGCTAATGCAAGGTTTTGTAAAACTTTCTTCAAGAGGTTGCTTTTAATTCTGAAAACTATGCCCGCCAGATCTTCACAGGACTAGAACTTCATGGAGTTGCCTTTCCTGCAGCGTTCGCGGCTCCTTCCCGGAACAGGGGGTAACATGCCACATCCTTTTACACTCTGCAGAGGTGCGTTACTTTACCCATGGACGACCAAGACCATGTTGCACAACCAGGTGTACATTCCTTTCCACTCCCACTCAGGTGTGGGACCCGGTTGTTGGTCCAAGCCAAACCATGCTTCTCCGCACAACGCATGCCCACCCATTTCTGCCAGCAGGTTGAACGACTGATTCCACCCCTCACGATGGATATCTACGCGCCCCTGGAAGACCAACATAGACCCACAGAGTCTGTGGGAATTAAGGGATCCCACCCATGTGCATGTATTCTCGCAATACCTACAGCGTACGTCTCTGGCAGCCCGTTGACATGCGAACGAGAAAAGATCACAACTGACTTACTCCCCCCATAGAAGACCCATGGTTAACGCGAATTTACGGCGCAAGAATCCTGACGGCGGTTGTGATTAATCCTAGGTAATACTTTCCCATGCAGATGGAACCTTCCTTTGACCTATTCATCTTACCATGGTTCCATCCGCCCACCACACATAACACTACCACTCGGGTAGTCATTCAATTAGTCATATTATTATAAAAATAGGATCATGCATTCTTTTGAGAACATGTGGTAATACGATAGGGTTTTTGCAAATAGTTCGTTATGAAATATTGCAAAGGATATGAGAAAGTGATGAACTTGCCTGATATTGACACAATAATAATAATCCAAGTCTTCAGATTCGAGGTCACGTAGAAAATCCCGATATCTGAAAGATAGCAACGTAGTCCCGGTAAGGACTACAGAAAACATTGGCAAGATGATACATGCATAGTAATGAGATGCATCGTGGAATACCCTGGAAAATACCCAAGCTTACAACTGTAAGCTACGTTTACAATGATAACGTATTCACATAGGTTTTAGGTGAATTGTGTCATTACTTGTGGTGTTGTGTTTATTACTTCTTTTAGACTTACATGTGTTTCACTTTTACTTAACAAACAATTGTTATCATGTTTAGGTTATAAATATTTATCACATGATTAAACGAGAAAACAATAACATGTGGAAAACAACTATTGACAAGATAATGCACATGTGTGATTTTATGTTCAAAAGTGTAGAGCTAACAAAAAAGAGTTTAGTTGAAAATGATGAACTAATACAACTAACTCTATCATCAGATAACTTACTAATAACTTGTGATGATAGGTTTAGTAGGTGTGAAAACACTAGGGTTTTAGTAATAATGAAAATACTGTTGTGGTAATTGTTTTCTGGTTATAATGGAACACTATAGAGTTTCATAAAACTTTTAGAAACAATTTTATAACTTAAACAAAATGTTTTATGTTTGTCATATTTGAGTTGGAAATGTTTTTCTCTTTAATTTGGTATATCATTTGAATTTTTCTGAAAGGATTTGAATAAGATATTAATTTATGAATTTTTAATTAATTAAATGGTTAGGCAAAATATTGTACACATGAAAACTTGGCCAAATTACTTTGAAAACGTCATAGATGAGTTGCATTTTTCATTTGAAGCATTTTGGTATATAACTGTATTTTTCTGATTTTATGAATTATTTATTATTTTTCTCAATTTTAAATGATTTAAATTAATTCAGAAATAGTTTAATTTTAAATTTTATCAAACATTTTTTAAAAGTTGATAAATAGATAGATTTTATGTATATTTTTCTGATAAATATTTTTAAAGTTATTGAATTTATAAGATCAATCATTTTTCTGTTTTTAAATTGACAGGTGGGACCCACCTGTCACAATCAATTTTAAATCAAAAATAAAACTAAAAAGAAAAGAAAAACATTTATGACACCATGCTGACATCAGCTTGATGTCAGCAATGGTCACAGTGGCTCAATTCTGCGAGCAATTGGGCGATTCCCCACGCGATTCTTCGATTCCTTAGGACCAGCGGGTATAGGAGACTCTGGGGAGTCCACTGGTGGTAGCGCCACCGCCTTATGGTCGCCGGAGTTACGCCGGCGAGCACGAACAGCGGCGAGCGGCGGCGGTCATGGGTGATACAATGAAACCGGAAGCGAGGGAAACATTGAGAGGGTGCCCGAGCACCAGTAGCTCACCATGAGCGCGATGGAGGTGTTGGGGAGGCAAGGCGACGACGGAAACGGCCGGAATCGGCGCGGCGTCCCGCGGCCGGTGATGAAGAAGACGGCCTGATTCGGCCTTCCCGGGCTTCCCAGCAAACGAGGTTCGCTGGAGAGGTAGAGGACGTCGAGAGGAAGCTCGTGGTGATCTCAGGTCCTTCGGGGATTGCCGGAATCGACGACGGTGACCGGCGGCCATGGAAGCTAGGGTTTCGGTTCTTGTTCCGTTTACAGAGAGAGAGAGCAAGCGAGGGGAAGTGAGAGTGAGAGAGAGAGATGTAGACGCCTCTCGGGTGGTCTTATCCCCACGGAACAGCGGCAGCAGGAGGTGGCAGTGGCAAAGCCACGACGACGTTCTCCTCTGCCTTCTGGCAGAGGAAGAAGAAAAAAATAGAATTTCCACTTTTGAATAACCCCCTATAGTTTTGTGTTTTAACAGTTAGGTCCTTCTAGTACTAAAACTGAGAAGAAAAGCTTGTTTTCTGGGCCTTTTTGTGAACTTAAAAATCATAATTAAATTCCTTATCAAATTTCACATCTCACCATGTTTTGTTTTGGTGTATTTGAAGAATATTTGTATTTTTTATTTAGGGTGCTAGATTAAGTGATTTTATTGTTTTCACTCTATTTAGTTTATTAAATGTCTTAAAAATTATTTTAGGCATGAATATTACATTCTCACAACACACATATGGTTCCCATGTGGTGTGTTATAAGTGGATCATATTGTATACAATTCCTTATAAAAAGTAATTTGGTATCACTACTAGGTACTGTTTGTATGCATTGTAATGAAAATCATCAAATAGGGAATTTTATTCCATATCAAACCAAATGGGGTTAGGTCATGAATGGATTTGTTTTCCTTTGTGTAGCTTTGTTATTTTCATCTCCGGGTTTCTTATCAAGCCTAGTGGACATTTCTTTATATTGGGTGTAAGCCATGTTAGTTTATTTTAAACACTTGTTCAAATGGAAAACATGAGTGTTTGGAATCTATTTGTTTGTTTTCCACTAGTTTCCAGATGTGGATAATATCTCATGTTGTTTTTAGAACATGTAATCATTTACATGGTTATATATAGATGAGTTTTTGTTATCATTTGTCAGTCTTAAATATGAAAAGGGATATGGAAAACAAGATATTAAGCATGTTATCATTAACCTCTACATATCAAAGACATGTGGATGCAATGGCTTGTTATTATTTTATACTTGATAATTATTTCCATTAAAGATATTATTATGAGCTCCTCATCTTTGATGAGTTTGACAGAGGTTAATGGTTCTCTAATATATCCTAATGATTCAATGGATAATTTCTTATGATCCCTTACTGAGGCAGTGTTGCTTCTTGTGGTCTTCTGTTGCTTGATATTCTTCTCTTTAGTTGCCACTTGTCTTCAGATATTTCCTTGTTCAATAGCAAGTAAATTCAGCTCTTGGATTCCACCTTCACTGTCTCACCCTTCTGGTGAAAACATCCAATTACTCCAAGCAAAGATTTTACTTAGATGATTATAAAAGGATATAAGTTTGTTTTATGACATCAAGTTGCACTTATGCATATAAGAAGAATTTGTAAACAAGGTAGCTAGTCTTGTCGTGGGATAATCACGGCAGACGTTACCGGGGGTAACTTACTTTGGGGCAAATCGACTCTGGTGTTTGGGAGAGGGTTTAGCTCAGGGGAAATCATGTTATCAGGTGATCCGGTAGCTCGGGATGCAATGTCGCCGAGTCTCCGATCCAGGGTTACAACTATTAGATCTTTACTGCAAGAATACTCGAATATATGATTAAAACTCTTCTCTTCTCTCTGTCCCAGGAGCCGGTTTATATACTATCCGGCTCCCTGGCTTCCTATACAAGGCACACCCGGAATCCTACCCGGAATCCACACACAACCCTAGGTTTCCTAATCGTGACCCCCAGGATACGAGTTACAAGATCTACGCTCCCTTTTGGGCCTCCTAGAAACTCCTCCACCTTGGGCCGGGTCTTGTGCGATTTCCTTCGGGTCGGGTTTCACCTAGGCATGAGCCTACCGGGTTACCATCCCTCCAACAGTAGTCCCCAGAATAGCTTGGGCATCTTGGGATCAACCATGAAGCGCACGCCATTCCCTGCAAAACAATAAACATTCGAATTCATAGTATACCGGGTTAGAGCGCTTTTAACTATAGCCAGGCCTGCTCTTTGGCGGTCCATATAATAACCCGGTTTTCCCCGAGCCAGGGCATCATTTCCCGGGTCAACACTCCAAAGAAACGTGACAAGACCCGGCATTCGTATCCCTATCTGCCAATCCGAGTAATACGCCTAAAATCCATCTCGATCTTTAACCGGATATCTCGCAATGATTACCTCGATACCTATCCCCAAATATCCAGGCCGGATCAATCTCTTCCGAAAATTTCTCACTTACCGCCCAAACCCTAAATTTTTTCCCGCGCCTATAAATTGGCCCCTGGGGTCAACCCTAAATCTCAACGTCCATTTCCTCTTCTCCTTCTTCCTCTCACTCCGCCTTCGCGCCCACGAGCCCAAAATCAAGCCCGCGTCCGCCAGAGCTGCGCCAATACCCGCGGGGTCGCCGCCGATCGCCGCCCGCACCTCCGTCAAAGCCCGCGCTCACACCCTCATCCGCGCCGCTGGAGCCCTCGAGACGCCGCCGCCGCGCATCTCCACCAACAAACCATCCCGGTAAGTTTCTTCGTCCACTAGATCTAGATTTCCCTTTTTCTTCAATCTTGCGCTAGTATTTTGGATCGAATTTCACTCGTAGTCATCCTCCATTACTCCATTCGCTGGGCGCGCTTCCGCGATCTCCAATCTTATATTTTTCCACAATTAGTTCTTAGCTAGATCCGTTTTCCATACCTCTCGCAAACACTTAGTTGCTTAGTTTTGCCTCTTCCTACTGTATCAAATAGTTGCGCTCTTCAAATTTCTCGGCATTTACTCACTCGCATTTTTCCTCCATCTAGATCTACACTCCATGGCTCCCAAGGCTAGTGCCAAGCTGAAGGGCAAAAACCCGGCCGGAAAGCGAAAGCCGAGTCAGTCGATTTTCGCCAATTGGGCGAAATCGACTGTTACCAAGGCCAAGCTTGGCGAGCTGGCCGAGTCGGGTGTCTTACCCGCTGAGTCGGAAATCTATTGGAGGACGCCGGGTGAGGAGACCCGGCCTTCACCAGGCTCGGGTGAGGTAGTCGTCTTCCTCGAGCACGTGATCCGGGGTTTCCGCCCCCCGGGTCACCCTTTCTTCCGGGATCTTCTAGACCACTATAAACTCCGGGTATTTGATATCGGCCAAAACTCCATGCTAAATATTTGCCACTTCATAGTACTCTGTGTGGCTTATCTATGCATTTCTCCAAACTTGGCTTTATTCTTAGAATTGTTCCAATGCAAACCCTGCCGGGAGAGCACGGACGGGGCCCTCTTAGTTTGTGGGGGGGTCTCGATTTAGAGACGTAAAAACTCTCGGATGCCGACTCTTAGCCTTCACTCTCATGTGAAGCACTGGCAGAAAACATTTTTCTACTGCCGAGACACATCCTTACCCGGCGAGAAGCCTCTGCCGGGTTTCTCTGATAATGTCCTTTCCCTTTCCGATAACCTAAACTCTTTCGCATCCGAGGCCGATAGACAGTCTATCGAGCCTCTTCTCCACAAACTTGCTGTGCTTTCGGCCCAAGGACTTATTGGGCTTAACCTGATAAAAACCAGGGTCAGCTGCCGGATCCAGCCAAACAGCATTCGGCCCAAGCTTATGTGCGATTACTCCGGGCACGTCATCGACTCTCTCCGATACTCGGAGAAAACTTACCCGGCCGCAGATGTAAATAAAATCATGAAGACTTTCTTGGCTGAGAGAGTTGATGTTATCAAGAGCATCGCCGGGCTTGCCCCTTTTACACGCTCTAAGCCGGCTCCTCCAGTAAGAACCGGCTATCACTCTTTATTCCCGACTGACACTTCTTATGTATTGATACTAACCTTTATCTCTGTGTTTTTTACTCATGAAACTGACGCATTCTGGAAGATTGTCACCCCTCCCCCTTCTGAAAACTCGGAGGAGGAGGAAGAGCCGACTGATAGCGATGAAGGTAATTCCGGGTCTCTGCTCAATAATTACTTCATTAGCTTATTAGACCAAACTTCTCCTCCTTCCGACAATGCTCCTCACTCACCAGCGCTAGAGAACAAGGACAACACTCAGTCGGAGGCTGAGGTTGGAGCGAAGAGGAAGAGGAGGAGAGTTGTTTTCAAGGTGCCATACTCTTCCATGACCTCCAAGCCATACTCCTATGCCAATATGTGCGAACTTAACAGGCATCTAACCACTTCACCATCTCTGAAGGAATCAACCCCAGCCAAACGACGGGCAACCCGAACTTCTCCGGGTGACGATCCTCTTAACCCGGGTATCCCCATGTCGCCCGCTCGCCGAGCCGGTACTCCTCCAACTTATCAAACCCATATACCTCGAAAGTTTCCATCTCCAAATCATCCCTTAGCCGGACAACTCCGGGTCTCACTTTCCGATTCTTTATCAGCATCTTCCGGGTCCAGCAACGATCTCCCAGCCGACTTCGTCGTGAATACCAGGTAACTCGCTACCCTTGTTAACCAATATACCTTTATTTTCCTTGTCTTCCGTCTATTACTTACTAACTTTTTCCTTTTCTTTCTCAGAGCCAAGGTTACACTTAGTGACCCGGAGGATATGCATGTTGATAACCCGGCCATGGAAGACCCGGAGAGTGCTACCAAGCCCGCGTCTGGTGGTGAAGAGGAAGAGCTGAATGGCCCCATTGTCCCAGAAACCGGGTTCCCCCTTCCCACACATCAATCCGCTGACGCGGATGTCGAGTTTCTGGGAACACAGAGGGCTTCCCCTGCTCCTAACACCCAGGCGGCCACAGTCGATCCGATGAAGCAGGAAAGGACCCCGCCACTGGGTAACCAGAACCCTAGCTCTTCCAGGCCAAATCTGAGTGGCCTTGACTTTGAAGGGATGTTAGATGAACTTTTTTTCTCTGAAATCCAATGAAAAAGATATTCTCGAATCCCTAGCAGCCGAGCATCAGGTAACTTTGCCGATATTATTTGCGTACTCACCTAGTCCCCAAGTTCCGGGTGAACCATACATAGTTTACTTGGTACTTCCATAGCTATATTACCTTCCATACTCGGTTTTTACGCTGCAACCGACTAATATCTCCTTGTCTATTTTTCAAGCTTACGTGACCCGGACGGAGGAGATGTTGGCGAAAACCAACGAACTCCTCCAAGTTGAGACCAAACTTCAAGAGGAGCTGGAGATCGATGTGAAGGACCTTTCCAAGGATTGCAAGAAATACAAGAAAAAGCTCCACCATGTTGAGGGCTTACTGAAGAAATTATCGACCTCTGTTGCCGATACATACAACTCCATAATTGGTAAAGGAACTTAACTTCCTGACTATGACTCGGGTTTCTCATTTGATAGGGTCTATGACCCGGACCTTACCACTTTACTTTTCTCTTTATTCTGCAGGTCCGGGTGACAAAGTTGATGATGAAGATGACATAGAGAAATTGAAGACCTTGAAGGCGGTTATCCGGCAATTTTCTGCGGGGACCAAGTGGACCCTTGAAGCCGTGAGGTGGCCTGGTGGTTATGGCGGTGTATCCCAAATGCTCGATGCGTGCTCAACGGTCCCTGCTTGGATTGACCACTGGAAGCGCTCGGCATGCCGGGTTGGGGTGACCCGTGGCCTTGCGTTGGCCAAAGCCTACTTTCCTAGGCTTGAGCCGGCAACACTTGTGAATGGGTTCCCCGAATTCAACACAGACGGCTCTCGATTCTCGGCAAAGGACTACAAAGCTATGCATGCTCAGATACGTCACTCGGCAAGCTTGATAGCCGATAAACTTGACGTGAACAAGCTTACCCCTCCGTACAACGCTGAAGATAAGCCGGTACCTTCTGATTTTCCTGCTCCCTTTGTTATGCTAGCCCGGTGGAAGGAGGAAGTTGCCAAGAGGAAAGCCTAGGCCGGGTCTGTGCCAGCATCATCCACTCCATTCATCCCTCCTCCAGCTCGCGCTGATACCGTGGTTGATCTGGATAAGGAGGCAGGGAAGGCTACAGAAGAAAACACTGAAGATCCGGCTACCAAGATTGTTGCTGAAGACTCGGCTATGAATGCCGAGTAAAGTTTGTCCACAAACACTCATTCGGCCGATAGGCATGTTATAATATGCCTGATACAATTATTTGTTTAATAGTGCACATGTGCACTTTTGATACTATTCCCTTGGTTTGTAACACACTTAAACTTTTATGGCTTTGATGGCCCTTTTGGCCATCCACCTTGATATGCCCTTTTCAGCCTTGAACTTGGATAATTTTGTTTTTCTGCACTTTCTTCTCTTCTAGATCTGTGAGAGTCGGTTTCCGGGTCTTTGGATTTGTTGACCTGGTGAACTTTTCTTTCTTGAGTCCCCAAGTCCCCATGTCGAATCTATTGCTCGGCAAATCCCTCAGGTGAACCTATAGGGTTTCGAATAGGAGAACCCATGAGCGCTGGTGGCGATCGTCGGCTAGATAGGGGGCACAATTTACCCAGGTTTGGGGCCCTCGTAGAGGTAAAACCCTTACTCCTGCCTCAGTCGATCTGTATTATCGAATAGATCGGTTACAAAGATGATCGCTCAAGTCGAAAGTACAATCTCGAGCTCAAGGCTTTGGTGGTGCGGTATTGCTTAGTCCTCTTCCGGTGGTTCTCCTGACCTTATATAGGTGGCCAGGTCTCAAACCCTACCCGGAGAGGACTCGAACTCTAACCCTACGTCGGTTACAAGTTTCCTGACTTAGCCCGCAAGGCATTGCGGGTGGGCTTCAAGTGGGCCTTCCAGAATACTCCAAGGACTTCCCTTCTTGGGCCTTAACCTTGGGCCTGAGATGGGGTGTCCTTACCCGCAGGGTCTAAGATCCATCCCTTCGTCAGTAGCCCCCGAGCATTTGCTCGATTGGGATTTTTCCAGTCGAGCAGATGGTCAAACTTTTCATTCTTCTTTCTTTCGGATAACCAGTATGGTCGTTTCCTTTTTAGAGGGTGCGTACCCTGCATGATAAGCTTTTACACCCGAGTATCGAGTAATGAGAGTGCCTGTTTTTATGGTTGTTTATCGCAGAAGGATATGGCGCAGTAGCTTGACTCTCCCGAAAGATCAGGGCCAATTAATTGCAACTAGGGCAAAAACTGTTCTGGCCTACACAGATTTGAGACCTCCGACTCGAACCCAATGAGGTGATCGTTGCGACTGGGCCGTAGTGGTCTTACCGAGTCGAACTTAACCTATGGGGGTACCCGGCGCGTCCGCTAGGATTTTTCTTCGTGTTGTTGACACGGAATTATGCCGGAGGACGCAGCTTGAGTGCGATTCCAGGCCCTCAAGATAGATCTTTTGGGTCTTAACTTCATATTCGAAAGAATATGGCATCCGGATGTACCTAGTTGGCTGAACAATCCAGGTTTGTGATGTGCAGACATCGTATGAATGAATGGCAGGATCTGCCTATTCGTGTAGTTTTGAGTTTGCGGTCCCTTGTCCATACGAAAGAATTTTCGTGTTCGGAGTTTCATGCCCATACGAAAGAATTTTCGTGCTTTTGGGTATTTTTTCCTGTGAAAGAAATTTCACTTCATAATTTGTCCATACGAAGTTATTTCCGTGTTTGGACTTTTATTCGAAGGATTTTTATCCATGCGAAGTTATTTTCGCGTTTGAACTTTCCATTCGAAAGATTCTTCAGCTTGATGATGCATGCTATGACGTCATGGCGCACTTTTATCCTCCCGATGGGACGTGACGGAATAAGAGCAGAAGCGCTGGCCCACCTTGTCAGCTTTTTGACCGGAAACGAGACATCGTTCCTGGTTTTTACGCGAACTGCGCGCAGTAAATGCGCACAATCCACTGTTAAGATCGTGGCACGAAACAGCATCCGCCGCGCCTTCGTTTCGCCTTCACACGCGGCGGCCGCGATGGATGCCACGCGGCTCAGCGAGCGGCTGTGACGCCCCGAGATCGGGCACTATGCCGATTTCAGCATTCCCGCCAAAATCCACATAATAACCGATTCCAGGTTGCCACGTCTGATAACATTACAACAGTTCACGAATAATCCACAACAACAACAGAAAAGATATATACAAGACGACTCAAACGAGCCAAGGATACAACTGATACAATACAAAGATCCAAATAACAGCGGAAGAAACAACATAGCGTCCGACTACGGACAAGATACAAATTGGACTAAGAGTCCTGAAGATAACCGAGAGCGTCCAATCCCTGCCCAGGCCAAGCCGGAGGGATTCCCAAGCTAACGTCGTCAGACTTCAAACCTGTTGACTGCAATGTTGAATATGCAGCCACGCAAAAGATTCGTGGGTCAGTACGGTTAAGTACTGGCAAGTGGATAAACCAAACTCACAAGATACCGGTGTAGCCAGTCATCACAAGATACAAATACTTTGGGTTCAACGGAAAGGAAGGGGTTGTTGCAAATAAGCGGCAGCGGGCTGCACTAACCAACTACAGAAACTCACTACAACATCCGGCTAAAAGAGGGGGATAAGACAGCGTATCGGAACCAACTACAACTACTCACCAAACAATACCCATCCAATGTCACCCCCTACTAAGGAAGCAACCCAAGGATAACTCACACGGTTGATTAATGATGGATCAAGTTATTGTGTCAATAAGACTATTACTAGTCAAGTTAGTATTAATTAGGTGTAAGTTGTCTGAGTACTTGTTAGCCAGTACTTTCACCAAGTAATCCATAACCGCGGAAAACACGGCTTCTCGAGAAGATTTATCCCTGCAGGGTGTGCTCCAGTACCCGTACACACTCAAGCCACCAACTAAAACTCAGGTTGGCTCGACACGACCCAAACCATCTCTACAACCCATCCTAGGAGCCACGGAGCTATAAGGTCCCAGCCACGCAGCCGAATACTCAGCGCAGGTGTGCAAAAACGCAGGACACAACACCCCAGCACTACAGGCCTCGCCCTATATGCATCATCATCATCATCAGTAACCATGGGTGATCAACCCATTATGCAAGGAGCAAATGGAACACCCGAACTAAGTGTGGCTCTTCGGACAAGCTGCAGATCAGGTCTAAATCGAGGGGGGTCCCATACTACCACCCGGATGCGGTGAGCACGCTCATCATGGATCAGTAGACAAGACTCTTTTCCTAGTTTCGACACTAGCAGGCTTCAAAACACTAACCCGGGCCTCCTGCCGGTGCCTTATCATCAAATTATTATTACCCAAAACATTTACAGTTTGTTGATTGAATTGAAACCCAACTATCAACTAAACAGGTGATACGACAAAGGATAACAAGACTCGAGCACAAACAAACCTAAGCATGCAACTACGACACGAGGGCCAACAGGGTAAACAAGCAACAGGTAATAGGAAGTGGAAGGAAAGGCTATATCATGGCTGCAAGGTAAACATATAAAGGATCGAGACACAAGCATCGTATCAACAGGCTAGAATAAGAACAACGGAAAGCATCGGTAACAAGTGATGAAAGGCAGCCATTTGGCAGCAAGTGAGTATACTTGCCTGGAATCCAGCAAGTAGAGGTACATCCGCAGAACTTGTCGTTGCTCACATCATCTCAACGTCCTATCCGGGAAGAAGCAACGAACCTCGAACAAACACCGGATGCAACAATTACTACTACGGCAAAAGATCCAGCATGATCAAGATATGGATGCATGACAAGTTTAAAAGATGCATCAAGATAAACTAGTTTACATGATAACATATTTAAATGGGCCCATATGCAATTTGGGTTGCATATGGAAAAGCCTCATGAATTAAGGTTGAAATAATTGTTTTACAACTAACCAATAGATGAAAGTGGATTAGCATGATGCATGGATGAGGAAAACAGCAAAATAACAACAAAATAACCAATTGGAAATAAGGTTTACCCATTTTGAAATTCACTTATTAGGTTTTGGAATTTTGGTTACTTAAAGGTGTCACACAAGCATTTGTTGTTTTCACCCATTTTAATTGTTCAAAACAGATAACAAAATTTATTTTTGGGTAGAGCATTTAATTTTAATTGGAAAACATATTTTATTTGTTGAAATTGGAATTAAGATGAATTAGTTATTAATTTGACAATTTTAAATGCATTAAATAAGAAACAGTTGTTTTCAGCAATTTAAATTATTCAAAACAGCAAACAAAGTTTATATTTGCAAAGTTCATGAAAAATGGGATGGAAAACATATTTTACATGTTGGAATTGGATTTGAATTGCCCAAGTTATGAATTTTGCAATTTAAAAGGATTTAATTAAAGCATTGAATTATTGCACCACTTTTAATTAGGAAAAACATTAAACAAATTGCATTGAAAAGATTGAAAACATGTAGCAAATGTTTCACTGAACATTTTGAGCTATCAAACATAATTTTTGGGTTATTAATGAATTTATTATGCCATTTTCCATAAATAGTCTTATTCTGCCCTTTTTAGTAAACAGAGGAAAACATGTTCAAAATTAATTCAATTGTGTCCAAATAAAATACCAATGTGTAGAGTTTGTTAAGACAAATTTTTAGAGCCCAAGTTTGCTTAATTTGGATGAGTAGAACTAAAGTTATGATATTCCAAAGTTTCCAATTTTTATTGAATTTTTAGTAATTAATTATTTAGTGCCAAAATTGTTACAGAAATATATTGCAAACTTGGCATTAATAGAAAGAGCACAGAATTATGAAGCCACAGGATTTTGAATCATCCAAATTGGAGCAGTATTCGATTTGATATTGATTTTAGAAGTAATGGCTCAGAGCACCATGGACTACGACAAGTAAACAAACCAGAAACCATGTGCATACTGTACCCTTAGGGTTTCTCTCCTCGCGTCAGGCGTCCTGACGGCGAGTCTTCCGTAGATTCGTTGCTGCTCAGATCAAGGCGGGGATTGGTATATGCATCGGTCCCGATCCAGGAGCTTTCATAGTTTAGGCTCGTTTCTCCCTGCTAGCGCGGCGCTCTGGTGGTTTTGGCTGGCGGCGTGAAGGTTTTCTTGAGGCCATGGCGGAAAGTCCCAAATCCTCCAATTCTGGTGTGGGGAGCAAGGATCCGACAAAGAAGTTGCCAGATGAGAGAGGATCGGAGGGTGAGGCCAGTTCTGAAATTCCTAGGGGAGATGGCATCAACTCCCTGTTCGATCTGTTGGAGATAGGAGAGGAGGAGTTCGACGATCTGGTTATTGAGGAAGCTGATGTGAATATCTCTGAGGCTACTCGCTGGCTGGCAGTGGCTAGGGTCCATTGCGACAAGGGTTTTAGCCACGAAGCTTTTGAACTACAGATGCGGGCGGCCTGGAATCCAGCGAAAAACATCACAATTCGCCCGGTTGGATTGAAGAGGTTCGTGATTCAATGTTTCTGTCTTGGAGATTGGGAGAAGGTAACGCAACGAGGCCCCTGGTGGTTCCGAGACTGGGCGGTGATCATCGCCCCGTATGATGGATTCTCCGATCCGGAGGAAGTGGTGCTGGAATCCACGCACATGTCGATCCAGATCCATAAAATACCAGAGGCATACCGAAACGAAACGGTCGTGAATCTAATGGTTAAGCGTCAGGTTGGTGAAGTGATCAAGATTGAGATGCAGCCACCCGGGGTGTTCAGAGGAGACTTTGTTCGGGTGCGGATTAATCATGACGTGCGCAAACCCCTGTCTCGATTTGTGTCGGTTTCCCTAGGTGGAAAAAGGTCTGTGTTCATGGTTAAATATGAAAAGCTTGGGATGTTTTGCTCAGCTTGTGGATTGCTTGGGCATAACCATAAAGAATGTGGTCTTGGGATTTTTGAAGAAAAGGATCTGAAATTTGGGGACTGGCTCCATGCAAATCCTGCTCGGGCTAGATCCTTGGGAGCAGGCCGAGGTGGTGCACGGGGAGGTTTTTCTTCCTCATATGCCGGAGGCAGGGGACCAGCAATGGAAGTCAGACCGGTTGGAGGGGCCAAAGGAAACTATGCTGATTGGCGCCTCCACCCGGAAAGAAAAGAGGAAACGCTGGAGGAGGACCTACAGGATACGGGCACTAGCCCGGTGAAGATAATTGATCAGTACATGTCCGAGGCAGAGAAGAACGCGAGGAAACGGTTAACTTTTGATTCGACTAATTCTCCGGTAACAAAAACCCTTGCCATTACAAACTCAATGCTTATCCAGGGAGATCCCGAGATGGCTAGGGAGGGGCATAATGGCAAATCGGAGAAGGAAAAGAAGAGGCACAAGAGGGGAGACGATACTTCTGGTTCCAGTCAGTCTAATGGATCGGCGGCATCCCGAGAGGATGGCCACCGGGCGCAATGAAAATCTTAAGTTGGAACTGCCGGGGGTTGGGTAAATCCTCGGCAGTTCGTGCGCTCCTGGTTCTCCTGGAGCGTCTGAAACCGGATGTTCTTTTCCTGTCCGAGACACATCTGAGTAAAGCAAGGGCGGAAAACATAAGAAGACGACTGTTTTTTGATCATATGATCATGTCAGAAAGTGATGGTAGAAGTGGTGGTTTGTTGTTGTTGTGGAGGAATGACCTCAATGTCACGTCCCCCCTAGTCCATAATAATTACTTGGACATCCGCATAGATGAAGACTGTGCTACGGGATGGCGTATAACAGGCATCTATGGAGAGCCAAGTGGTGATAGGAAGTTCAAAACGTGGGAATATATTAGAGAGCTCAGCCCTATGGTCAATCTGCCGTGGGTGATCATAGGAGACTTCAACGAGATTATGTGGGCTTCCGAGAAGGAAGGGGGAAATCTTCGTCCCCAAAGATGTATGCAATTATTTCGAGATACCCTCCAGGACTGCAACTTGGAGGATATGGGTTTTGTAGGTGATCAATTTACTTGGCGCCGTGGAAGAATCAGAGAACGCTTAGACCGAGCAGTGGTCAATCATGCGTGGAACTCCCTCTTTCCAATGGCCAGTCTAATTCATGAGGACTTTTCTAAATCTGATCACCGCCCGATTACTATTGATACTGAATACTTGTCTAATGTTGCAGCTCCTAGGCCTACGGTGGCGAGGAAATTCGAAGCACGTTGGCTCATGGAGGAAGCCGTAGACGACGTAGTGGGCTCGGCCTGGTCCACGGCCCAACAGGAGCATCCAGGCGATTTTGCGGCGAAGGTTCAGGCGGTTCACAGGGCACTGCATGCATGGGACCGCGAAACTCTTCGCCTCCCGCGTTCACGCCTAGCGGAGCTTCAAAGAGAGCTCAACGACATCATGTCAGGTCCCCTATCGGATGAAGCCACGGCCAAGCAACGTGACATTCAGTTGCAGATTGAAAATATAAACGAGCAGGAGGAAATAATGTGGGTTCAGCGGAGTAGAGCAAACTGGCTGAAATTTGGTGATCGGAATACAAATTTCTTTCACAATTTCGCCACGGCCAGGAAGAAGAGGAATTTGATTAAAAAATTGAAGAACAATCAAGATGAATGGGTCGAAGATCCAAGGGAGCTGTCAGAGCATATCTCGAGCTATTTCCAGGGTCTTTTCTCATCGGAAGTGGAGGACCCTGATCCCTCTGTTATCAGTAAAATTAAACCGTGTGTTACTCCTGAGATGAACGCGGTTCTTTGTGCTGAGTACTCTAGAGAAGAGGTTAAGAGAGCAATTTTCAACATAGGGGATCTCAAAGCGCCGGGGCCAGATGGCCTCCACGCAATCTTCTACAAAAAATATTGGGCTCTTATTGGTGATGATCTTACTGATGAGGTCCTTGCTGCGCTTAATGCAAGGAGGGTCCCGGATGGATGGAACGATACTACTATTGTTCTAATTCCGAAAATCGATTCCCCGGAAAAGGTAACACAATACAGACCTATCAGTTTATGTAACGTTATTTATAAGGTTATTTCCAAAGTACTTGCAGCTAGGTTGAAGACAATCCTGCCCGATATCATCTCTCCAACGCAGAGTGCGCTTGTCCCGGGCAGGTTAATCACGGATAATTTCCTAGTTGCCTATGAGTCCTACCATACTATCAAGAAGAAAACTGTTGGGAAATATGGCCTTTGTGCGATTAAGCTTGATATGCACAAAGCGTACGACCGTGTTGAATGGGGTTTTCTAGAAAAAGTGCTTGAGAGACTTGGTTTCAATCTTCTTTGGATCTCGTTGATTATGGAGTGTGTCAGATCGGTTAAATATCAAATCAGGATCAACGGAGATAATTCTGAGACCATTACCCCGACTAGGGGTTTGCGGCAGGGAGATCCCATATCCCCCTATTTGTTCCTTTTATGCGCGGAGGGCTTATCTAGTCTGCTACAATATGAAGAGGATATTGGGAATCTGATTGGTGTTCGGGTGTGCCGTAATGCACCCGCTGTTTCTCACCTATTGTTTGCGGACGACTCATTGATTCTTATGCGTGCTGATGTGGCAAACGCTTTAACATTGAGGAGAATTTTACAAGACTATTGCAGATCATCGGGACAATTGGTGAGTGAAGGTAAATCTAGTATTTTCTTTAGTCCGTGTACAACGGTGACAGTGAAGGAAGCAGTATGTTCTGAGCTTAATATTCTATCTGAATCAATTACGGATAAATATCTTGGGCTACCTCCTCTAGTTGGGGTAGACCGATCCGACTGTTTCATGCACCTGGTGGACAGAATTTGCGCAAGATTGAAGGGGTATAAGGAGAAGCTATTATCATATGGTGGTAAAGAGGTTTTACTGAAAGCTGTTGCGCAGGCCATTCCTGCATATGCGATGTTAGTCTTTAAGCTCCCTAAGCTAGTCATTAAAGGGTTAACTGATGCAATGACCCGGTACTGGTGGGGGGATGAAGAAGGACAAAAACACATGCATTGGTTCGCGTGGTGGAAAATGTGTATCCCTAAGAAGAAAGGAGGTATGGGCTTCAGGGACCTTCATTGTTTTAACCTTGCCTTGCTTTCGAAACAGGTTTGGAGGTTATTGTGTGAACCGGAATCTTTATGTGCAAGAGTGCTTAGAGCTAAATATTTCCCTTCCGGTGATCTACTTAATGCTGGTCTCAAGAAGGGAGCTTCGCTAACCTGGCAAAGTATTTGGTCGGGTATCCAAACATTCAAGAGAGGCCACATATGGCGTGTTGGTAACGGTGAAAACATAAAAATATGGGATGATCCATGGATTCCAATGAGCCCTTCAAGAAAACTTGTTACTGAGAGGGCCAACTCTGATACGATATATGTGTCTGAACTGATTGATCCCCTCAACCGGTGTTGGAATGAGACGAAGCTCCGAAGCTTATTCCTGTCTGTGGATGTCAATAGGATCCTTAAAATACCTTTGGCATTGGGAATGATGGATGATTTCGTTTCGTGGAACAATACTAGAATGGGGATCTTTACTGTCCGATCATCCTATTACACCGAATGGGAGCACCAGCATGGAAGAAAACTTATGAGGACAAATGAACAAGGTACTGCTGCTGTTAATCCGGTTTGGTCTAACCTATGGGCAATGCGTGTTTCTCCAAAGGTGAAGATCTTCTCTTGGCGCCTATTGCATGGCACTATACCCTGCAATTGCACTCTGGCTAACAGACACATCATTACTAGTAGCTTGTGTCCTGTGTGCAACATTTACTGCGAGGATACTTTGCACGCCTTCTTCCAGTGTCCGCGGGTACAGGAGGTATGGGAACATCTTGGCTTATCTGAGCTTATTGATCAAATGTCTACTTTTCATAGAGCAGGTTCGGGTGTCTTTGAAGTTTTGCTCCGTCTGCCCGACGTGCCAGCCCCTAGGCTTAAGGATATCGGTAGGAGAGAGCTGATCGCAACTACTTGCTGGTACCTGTGGTGGCAGAGGCGGCAAATTAAACATGAAGAGCAGGTGGCTAATACGTCAAGAACGGCGATGGCAATTTCGGCCATTGCATCAAATTACGCTCGGGCAGCCAAGAAAAATTCGGTTGTTCGGCAAGGAGGATGGGAGAAACCGAAAGAAGGATACACAAAGTTAAACGTCGATGCATCTTTTCATAATGATCTCTACACGGGTGCTACGGGTGCAGTGATCCGTGATGAGAGGGGCGCTTTCATTGCCGCAAGCAATTGCGGTATTCCCACTATAGCGGATGCTGGTATGGCTGAGGCTAGGGCTCTCCGGGATGGTCTCCTCCTAGCTGGCCAAGTTGGCTGCAATAGAATCATCGTCAACTCTGATTGCATGGAGGTGGTCTCAACGATGCTTGAAGGGGGAAACTCGGTAGGGGCAGCTGCAGCCATCTATGAAGAATGCACTTTCCTTTGTAGAGGCTTTGCTCATGTAATGTTCAGCTATTGTCCGAGAGAGAGTAATCAGGTTGCTCATAGCCTAGCTAGTAAGGCGGAGGGGACCCAGTATGTAGTTTGGCTGGAGGATCCGCCGGACTTTATTCTTGAGCAACTCACAAACGATGTAACGATATTTTGATCTTGTGGCCGCAAGTTTCACGACGCACTCTTTTCCTTACCAGAGTACCTAAGGGGGCTGGAAGGTTTTTAATGAGGCGGCTTGCGTGCTTAATATAGTTGTGTTTATATTTCAAAAAAAAAATAGAAGTAATGGCTCAGATCTAGGTTTCTGAAATTCGGGCAGAAAAGAAATAAAACAGAAATAAAAGGGGTGGGGCTTGGGGGATCGAACCCAGGACCTGGGGAGTGCGCGCTAGTGTGCCTACCAGTGCGCTGTGCTGTGGCTTGGTGATAGGTACAGAGCGTGGGGGGTTATGAGGTGGGCTTGTGCGGGATGGTAACTGAACCAAGTGCAGTTTCTGAATCTTGTCGAGGACAAAGATGGCGGACAGACTACGAATGCTACGACCTGCAGCAGCGCTCGATGGCGGAAGTCCTCCACGCGATGGCGGGTCACAGAGCAAGGGGGAGGGGGAAGAAGCCCTAGGGCGGAGGGGGCCCTCACCTCGGCGCGTCGTCGTCGAAGGGAGGAAGCAGGGCGTCGCTGTCCCTTCCTGCTCGCAGCAGGCAGCAGGCCACCGCGCCAGGGAGGAAGACGTCCACGGCGGCGCCTCCCCGTGGCCTCCCGGAGCTAGGCGAGGAAGCGAGGCCGGAGAGGGGTCCGCCGCGGTTCCATTCCCGCACCGAGGGGAGGTCGACGAGGTCCCAGGCGCCGGGGGCAGCAACCCCAATTTTCGGCCATGGACGGGCTTCAGAGAAAAAAAAAATCAGAGAAAGAGAAAGGACAGCGGGAGGAAGAAGGAGAAGGGGGTGGCGGCTGGAGGAAGAGAGGAGGAGATGGCTAGGGTTTGGGGTTCCTCTGGGTAGATAAAGGAGAGGGGAAAGGAGCAGTTGAGGTGGGGATCGGTGGGGGGGTTGACAGTGACATCTCCCTCCTCTGTACGGACAGAGGTAGGAGATGGAGATGTGGGCTGCAGCGAGGGGTTGTAGGTTGGGCCTCTTGGGCCTGCCTCCCCCTAGCTCACCCTTCCCTTTATTTTTTTCTTCTCTTTTTTTTTGTGCTTGCAAGAAAAGAAATGGAGAGAAAGAATAGGGATTTGGTTTAATTTTTATGAATATTTTTTTTAGTAATTTGCAAAACAGCAAATTCAAAGCCATTGTGATCTTTGAGTCCAAAATATTTGAAATATTACTTTGAGCGTTAAATTGCCATTTGCATTTCCATTGTTTTTCATAAGGAGTTGATTTTTAACCACTTTTATTCAATGACTCAACAATTTTGAAAACAGTTGTTGAATTTGATTGTTTGCAAAACTTTAATGTTTTAACCACAATTTGATCATGTCAATTATGATTGAATTTGAAGTGTATTTGAATTTGTCATTTGGGGTGTTGCTTAAAGGGAGGTTGTATTTGACAAGCAATTTAAATAAATCATCTTCAAACTATTGGAAGCAAACTGAGTTGTGTAGTTGGAAACATTTGGACATGTGTGAAAGTTTTAATTTGGTTTGAATTTTTAGTTGTTTTGAGAAACATGGTGCAATGCTTATGATGCATGTGATGCAATGCAAAAAAGAAAACAACCAACTCTACTAAGGGGAACACCCCAGGTGTTACAGACGACACCACTAACAAGGGATTGCGCCCTCGCAATCCACCTGCTAACTCGGGAGGGGAAAGAAGTTCGACTATCGATTCTTCATGCTTCTAGTTGATCTCCTCGACACCACTAACAAGGGAATCTTGCTCGGAGTGACGACGATGTTTTTCCACCAGGAATCTTCCGATGATCGAACCTATTAGGTTAAGGGCTCAGAAAACGTCCACCCACGTAGGATCCTAACACTTTGAAAGATAGACAAGAGGGGAGACTCCAAAACAAATAAGATGGGAGGGGAAATAGAATAGGGATAAGGAGAAAACAAGAATCCTATTGAGATGTTTTTCCAAAATAGTTTAGCAGAAATAGTTTTTGACACTCTAGAAACAACGACCGTTAGCGAGGTTATCCTACAGGCTTTGCGGACCCGTTGCATTCGATAACCATTTGTATCGAAACAATCTCGGGAATCGGAACCTGGCTCTGATACCATTTGTGACGCCCCGAGATCGGGCACTATGCCGATTTCAGCATTCCCGCCAAAATCCACATAATAACCGATTCCAGGTTGCCACGTCTGATAACATTACAACAGTTCACGAATAATCCACAACAACAACAGAAAAGATATATACAAGAGGACTCAAACGAGCCAAGGATACAACTGATACAATACAAAGATCCAAATAACAGCGGAAGAAACAACATAGCGTCCGACTACGGACAAGATACAAATTGGACTAAGAGTCCTGAAGATAACCGAGAGCGTCCAATCCCTGCCCAGGCCAAGCCGGAGGGATTCCCAAGCTAACGTCGTCAGACTTCAAACCTGTTGACTGCAATGTTGAATATGCAGCCACGAAAAAGATTCGTGGGTCAGTACGGTTAAGTACTGGCAAGTGGATAAACCAAACTCACAAGATACCGGCGTAGCCAGTCATCACAAGATACAAATACTTTGGGTTCAACGGAAAGGAAGGGGTTGTTGCAAATAAGCGGCAGCGGGCTGCACTAACCAACTACAGAAACTCACTACAACATCCGGCTAAAAGAGGGGGATAAGACAGCGTATCGGAACCAACTACAACTACTCACCAAACAATACCCATCCAATGTCACCCCCTACTAAGGAAGCAACCCAAGGATAACTCACACGGTTGATTAATGATGGATCAAGTTATTGTGTCAATAAGACTATTACTAGTCAAGTTAGTATTAATTAGGTGTAAGTTGTCTGAGTACTTGTTAGCCAGTACTTTCACCAAGTAATCCATAACCGCGGAAAACACGGCTTCTCGAGAAGATTTATCCCTGCAGGGTGCTCCAGTACCCGTACACACTCAAGCCACCAACTAAAACTCAGGTTGGCTCGACACGACCCAAACCATCTCTACAACCCATCCTAGGAGCCACGGAGCTATAAGGTCCCAGCCACGCAGCCGAATACTCAGCGCAGGTGTGCAAAACTCCCGCAGGACACAACACCCCAGCACTACAGGCCTCGCCCTATATGCATCATCATCATCATCAGTAACCATGGGTGATCAACCCATTATGCAAGGAGCAAATGGAACACCCGAACTAAGTGTGGCTCTTCGGACAAGCTGCAGATCAGGTCTAAATCGAGGGGGGTCCCATACTACCACCCGGATGCGGTGAGCACGCTCATCATGGATCAGTAGACAAGACTCTTTTCCTAGTTTCGACACTAGCAGGCTTCAAAACACTAACCCGGGCCTCCTGCCGTTGCCTTATCATCAAATTATTATTACCCAAAACATTTACAGTTTGTTGATTGAATTGAAACCCAACTATCAACTAAACAGGTGATACGACAAAGGATAACAAGACTCGAGCACAAACAAACCTAAGCATGCAACTACGACACGAGGGCCAACAGGGTAAACAAGCAACAGGTAATAGGAAGTGGAAGGAAAGGCTATATCATGGCTGCAAGGTAAACATATAAAGGATCGAGACACAAGCATCGTATCAACAGGCTAGAATAAGAACAACGAAAAGCATCGGTAACAAGTGATGAAAGGCAGCCATTTGGCAGCAAGTGAGTATACTTGCCTGGAATCCAGCAAGTAGAGGTACATCCGCAGAACTTGTCGTTGCTCACATCATCTCAACGTCCTATCCGGGAAGAAGCAACGAACCTCGAACAAACACCGGATGCAACAATTACTACTACGGCAAAAGATCCAGCATGATCAAGATATGGATGCATGACAAGTTTAAAATGCATCAAGATAAACTAGTTTACATGATAACATATTTAAATGGGCCCATATGCAATTTGGGTTGCATATGGAAAAGCCTCATGAATTAAGGTTGAAATAATTGTTTTACAACTAACCAATAGATGAAAGTGGATTAGCATGATGCATGGATGAGGAAAACAGCAAAATAACAACAAAATACCAATTGGAAATAAGGTTTACCCATTTTGAAATTCACTTATTAGGTTTTGGAATTTTGGTTACTTAAAGGTGTCACACAAGCATTTGTTGTTTTCACCCATTTTAATTGTTCAAAACAGATAACAAAATTTATTTTTGGGTAGAGCATTTAATTTTAATTGGAAAACATATTTTATTTGTTGAAATTGGAATTAAGATGAATTAGTTATTAATTTGACAATTTTAAATGCATTAAATAAGAAACAGTTGTTTTCAGCAATTTAAATTATTCAAAACAGCAAACAAAGTTTATATTTGCAAAGTTCATGAAAAATGGGATGGAAAACATATTTTACATGTTGGAATTGGATTTGAATTGCCCAAGTTATGAATTTTGCAATTTAAAAGGATTTAATTAAAGCATTGAATTATTGCACCACTTTTAATTAGGAAAAACATTAAACAAATTGCATTGAAAAGATTGAAAACATGTAGCAAATGTTTCACTGAACATTTTGAGCTATCAAACATAATTTTTGGGTTATTAATGAATTTATTATGCCATTTTCCATAAATAGTCTTATTCGCCCTTTTTAGTAAACAGAGGAAAACATGTTCAAAATTAATTCAATTGTGTCCAAATAAAATACCAATGTGTAGAGTTTGTTAAGACAAATTTTTAGAGCCCAAGTTTGCTTAATTTGGATGAGTAGAACTAAAGTTATGATATTCCAAAGTTTCCAATTTTTATTGAATTTTTAGTAATTAATTATTTAGTGCCAAAATTGTTACAGAAATATATTGCAAACTTGGCATTAATAGAAAGAGCACAGAATTATGAAGCCACAGGATTTTGAATCATCCAAATTGGAGCAGTATTCGATTTGATATTGATTTTAGAAGTAATGGCTCAGAGCACCATGGACTACGACAAGTAAACAAACCAGAAACCATGTGCATACTGTACCCTTAGGGTTTCTCTCCTCGCGTCAGGCGTCCTGACGGCGAGTCTTCCGTAGATTCGTTGCTGCTCAGATCAAGGCGGGGATTGGTATATGCATCGGTCCCGATCCAGGAGCTTTCATAGTTTAGGCTCGTTTCTCCCTGCTAGCGCGGCGCTCTGGTGGTTTTGGCTGGCGGCGTGAAGGTTTTCTTGAGGCCATGGCGGAAAGTCCCAAATCCTCCAATTCTGGTGTGGGGAGCAAGGATCCGACAAAGAAGTTGCCAGAGAGAGGATCGGAGGGTGAGGCCAGTTCTGAAATTCCTAGGGGAGATGGCATCAACTCCCTGTTCGATCTGTTGGAGATAGGAGAGGAGGAGTTCGACGATCTGGTTATTGAGGAAGCTGATGTGAATATCTCTGAGGCTACTCGCTGGCTGGCAGTGGCTAGGGTCCATTGCGACAAGGGTTTTAGCCACGAAGCTTTGAACTACAGATGCGGCGGCCTGGAATCCAGCGAAAAACATCACAATTCGCCCGGTTGGATTGAAGAGGTTCGTGATTCAATGTTTCTGTCTTGGAGATTGGGAGAAGGTAACGCAACGAGGCCCCTGGTGGTTCCGAGACTGGGCGGTGATCATCGCCCCGTATGATGGATTCTCCGATCCGGAGGAAGTGGTCTGGAATCCACGCACATGTCGATCCAGATCCATAAAATACCAGAGGCATACCGAAACGAAACGGTCGTGAATCTAATGGTTAAGCGTCAGGTTGGTGAAGTGATCAAGATTGAGATGCAGCCACCCGGGGTTCAGGAGACTTTGTTCGGGTGCGGATTAATCATGACGTGCGCAAACCCCTGTCTCGATTTGTGTCGGTTTCCCTAGGTGGCAAAAGGTCTGTGTTCATGGTTAAATATGAAAAGCTTGGGATGTTTTGCTCAGCTTGTGGATTGCTTGGGCATAACCATAAAGAATGTGGTCTTGGGATTTTTGAAGAAAAGGATCTGAAATTTGGGACTGGCTCCATGCAAATCCTGCTCGGGCTAGATCCTTGGGAGCAGGCCGAGGTGGTGCACGGGGAGGTTTTTCTTCCTCATATGCCGGAGGCAGGGGACCAGCAATGGAAGTCAGACCGGTTGGAGGGGCCAAAGGAAACTATGCTGATTGGCGCCTCCACCGGAAAGAAAAGAGGAAACGCTGGAGGAGGACCTACAGGATACGGGCACTAGCCCGGTGAAGATAATTGATCAGTACATGTCCGAGGCAGAGAAGAACGCGAGGAAACGGTTAACTTTTGATTCGACTAATTCTCCGGTAACAAAAACCCTTGCCATTACAAACTCAATGCTTATCCAGGGAGATCCCGAGATGGCTAGGGAGGGGCATAATGGCAAATCGGAGAAGGAAAAGAAGAGGCACAAGAGGGGAGACGATACTTCTGGTTCCAGTCAGTCTAATGGATCGGCGGCATCCCGAGAGGATGGCCACCGGGCGCAATGAAAATCTTAAGTTGGAACTGCCGGGGGTTGGGTAAATCCTCGGCAGTTCGTGCGCTCCTGGTTCTCCTGGAGCGTCTGAAACCGGATGTTCTTTTCCTGTCCGAGACACATCTGAGTAAAGCAAGGGCGGAAAACATAAGAAGACGACTGTTTTTGATCATATGATCATGTCAGAAAGTGATGGTAGAAGTGGTGGTTTGTTGTTGTTGTGGAGGAATGACCTCAATGTCACGTCCTCCCTAGTCCATAATAATTACTTGGACATCCGCATAGATGAAGACTGTGCTACGGGATGGCGTATAACAGGCATCTATGGAGAGCCAAGTGGTGATAGGAAGTTCAAAACGTGGGAATATATTAGAGAGCTCAGCCTATGGTCAATCTGCCGTGGGTGATCATAGGAGACTTCAACGAGATTATGTGGGCTTCCGAGAAGGAAGGGGGAAATCTTCGTCCCCAAAGATGTATGCAATTATTTCGAGATACCCTCCAGGACTGCAACTTGGAGGATATGGGTTTTGTAGGTGATCAATTTACTTGGCGCCGTGGAAGAATCAGAGAACGCTTAGACCGAGCAGTGGTCAATCATGCGTGGAACTCCCTCTTTCCAATGGCCAGTCTAATTCATGAGGACTTTTCTAAATCTGATCACCGCCCGATTACTAATTGATACTGAATACTTGTCTAATGTTGCAGCTCCTAGCCTACGGTGGCGAGGAAATTCGAAGCACGTTGGCTCATGGAGGAAGCCGTAGACGACGTAGTGGGCTCGGCCTGGTCCACGGCCCAACAGGAGCATCCAGGCGATTTTGCGGCGAAGGTTCAGGCGGTTCACAGGGCACTGCATGCATGGGACCGCGAAACTCTTCGCCTCCCGCATTCACGCCTAGCGGAGCTTCAAAGAGAGCTCAACGACATCATGTCAGGTCCCCTATCGGATGAAGCCACGGCCAAGCAACGTGACATTCAGTTGCAGATTGAAAATATAAACGAGCAGGAGGAATAATGTGGGTTCAGCGGAGTAGAGCAAACTGGCTGAAATTTGGTGATCGGAATACAAATTTCTTCACAATTTCGCCACGGCCAGGAAGAAGAGGAATTTGATTAAAAAATTGAAGAACAATCAAGATGAATGGGTCGAAGATCCAAGGGAGCTGTCAGAGCATATCTCGAGCTATTTCCAGGTCTTTTCTCATCGGAAGTGGAGGACCCTGATCCCTCTGTTATCAGTAAAATTAAACCGTGTGTTACTCCTGAGATGAACGCGGTTCTTTGTGCTGAGTACTCTAGAGAAGAGGTTAAGAGAGCAATTTTCAACATAGGGGATCTCAAAGCGCCGGGCCAGATGGCCTCCACGCAATCTTCTACAAAAAATATTGGGCTCTTATTGGTGATGATCTTACTGATGAGGTCCTTGCTGCGCTTAATGCAAGGAGGGTCCCGGATGGATGGAACGATACTACTATTGTTCTAATTCCGAAAATCGATTCCCCGGAAAAGGTAACACAATACAGACCTATCAGTTTATGTAACGTTATTTATAAGGTTATTTCCAAAGTACTTGCAGCTAGGTTGAAGACAATCCTGCCCGATATCATCTCTCCAACGCAGAGTGCGCTTGTCCCGGGCAGGTTAATCACGGATAATTTCCTAGTTGCCTATGAGTCCTACCATACTATCAAGAAGAAAACTGTTGGGAAATATGGCCTTTGTGCGATTAAGCTTGATATGCACAAAGCGTACGACCGTGTTGAATGGGGTTTTCTAGAAAAAGTGCTTGAGAGACTTGGTTTCAATCTTCTTTGGATCTCGTTGATTATGGAGTGTGTCAGATCGGTTAAATATCAAATCAGGATCAACGGAGATAATTCTGAGACCATTACCCCGACTAGGGGTTTGCGGCAGGGAGATCCCATATCCCCCTATTTGTTCCTTTTATGCGCGGAGGGCTTATCTAGTCTGCTACAATATGAAGAGGATATTGGGAATCTGATTGGTGTTCGGGTGTGCCGTAATGCACCCGCTGTTTCTCACCTATTGTTTGCGGACGACTCATTGATTCTTATGCGTGCTGATGTGGCAAACGCTTTAACATTGAGGAGAATTTTACAAGACTATTGCAGATCATCGGGACAATTGGTGAGTGAAGGTAAATCTAGTATTTTCTTTAGTCCGTGTACAACGGTGACAGTGAAGGAAGCAGTATGTTCTGAGCTTAATATTCTATCTGAATCAATTACGGATAAATATCTTGGGCTACCTCCTCTAGTTGGGGTAGACCGATCCGACTGTTTCATGCACCTGGTGGACAGAATTTGCGCAAGATTGAAGGGGTATAAGGAGAAGCTATTATCATATGGTGGTAAAGAGGTTTTACTGAAAGCTGTTGCGCAGGCCATTCCTGCATATGCGATGTTAGTCTTTAAGCTCCCTAAGCTAGTCATTAAAGGGTTAACTGATGCAATGACCCGGTACTGGTGGGGGGATGAAGAAGGACAAAAACACATGCATTGGTTCGCGTGGTGGAAAATGTGTATCCCTAAGAAGAAAGGAGGTATGGGCTTCAGGGACCTTCATTGTTTTAACCTTGCCTTGCTTCGAAACAGGTTTGGAGGTTATTGTGTGAACCGAATCTTTATGTGCAAGAGTGCTTAGAGCTAAATATTTCCCTTCCGGTGATCTACTTAATGCTGGTCTCAAGAAGGAGCTTCGCTACCTGGCAAAGTATTTGGTCGGGTATCCAAACATTCAAGAGAGTGCCACATATGGCGTGTTGGTAACGGTGAAAACATAAAAATATGGGGATGATCCATGGATTCCAATGAGCCCTTCAAGAAAACTTGTTACTGAGAGGGCCAACTCTGATACGATATATGTGTCTGAACTGATTGATCCCCTCAACCGGTGTTGGAATGAGACGAAGCTCCGAAGCTTATTCCTGTCTGTGGATGTCAATAGGATCCTTAAAATACCTTTGGCATTGGGAATGATGGATGATTTCGTTTCGTGGAACAATACTAGAATGGGGATCTTTACTGTCCGATCATCCTATTACACCGAATGGGAGCACCAGCATGGAAGAAAACTTATGAGGACAAAATGAACAAGGTACTGCTGCTGTTAATCCGGTTTGGTCTAACCTATGGGCAATGCGTGTTTCTCCAAAGGTGAAGATCTTCCTTTGGCGCCTATTGCATGGCACTATACCTGCAATTGCACTCTGGCTAACAGACACATCATTACTAGTAGCTTGTGTCCTGTGTGCAACATTTACTGCGAGGATACTTTGCACGCCTTCTTCCAGTGTCCGCGGGTACAGGAGGTATGGGAACATCTTGGCTATCTGAGCTTATTGATCAAATGTCTACTTTTCATAGAGCAGGTTCGGGTGTCTTTGAAGTTTTGCTCCGTCTGCCCGACGTGCCAGCCCCTAGGCTTAAGGATATCGGTAGGAGAGAGCTGATCGCAACTACTTGCTGGTACCTGTGGTGGCAGAGGCGGCAAATTAAACATGAAGAGCAGGTGGCTAATACGTCAAGAACGGCGATGGCAATTTCGGCCATTGCATCAAATTACGCTCGGGCAGCCAAGAAAAATTCGGTTGTTCGGCAAGGAGGATGGGAGAAACCGAAAGAAGGATACACAAAGTTAAACGTCGATGCTCTTTTCATAATGATCTCTACACGGGTGCTACGGGTGCAGTGATCCATGATGAGAGGGGCGCTTTCATTGCCGCAAGCAATTGCGGTATTCCCACTATAGCGGATGCTGGTATGGCTGAGGCTAGGGCTCTCCGGGATGGTCTCCTCCTAGCTGGCCAAGTTGGCTGCAATAGAATCATCGTCAACTCTGATTGCATGGAGGTGGTCTCAACGATGCTTGAAGGGGGAAACTCGGTAGGGGCAGCTGCAGCCATCTATGAAGAATGCACTTTCCTTTGTAGAGGCTTTGCTCATGTAATGTTCAGCTATTGTCCGAGAGGAGTAATCAGGTTGCTCATAGCCTAGCTAGTAAGGCGGAGGGGACCCAGTATGTAGTTTGGCTGGAGGATCCGCCGGACTTTATTCTTGAGCAACTCACAAACGATGTAACGATATTTTGATCTTGTGGCCGCAAGTTTCACGACGCACTCTTTTCCTTACCAGAGTACCTAAGGGGGCTGGAAGGTTTTTAATGAGGCGGCTTGCGTGCTTAATATAGTTGTGTTTATATTTCAAAAAAAAAATAGAAGTAATGGCTCAGATCTAGGTTTCTGAAATTCGGGCAGAAAAGAAAGAAAACAGAAATAAAAGGGGGGGGGCTTGGGGGATCGAACCCAGGACCTGGAGTGCGCGCTAGTGTGCCTACCAGTGCGCTGTGCTGTGGCTTGGTGATAGGTACAGAGCGTGGGGGGGGTTATGAGGTGGGCTTGTGCGGGATGGTAACTGAACCAAGTGCAGTTTTGAATCTTGTCGAGGACAAAGATGGCGGACAGACTACGAATGCTACGACCTGCAGCAGCGCTCGATGGCGGAAGTCCTCCACGCGATGGCGGGTCACAGAGCAAGGGGGAGGGGGAAGAAGCCCTAGGGCGGAGGGGGCCCTCACCTCGGCGCGTCGTCGTCGAAGGGAGGAAGCAGGGCGTCGCTGTCCCTTCCTGCTCGCAGCAGGCAGCAGGCCACCGCGCCAGGGAGGAAGACGTCCACGGCGGCGCCTCCCCGTGGCCTCCCGGAGCTAGGCGAGGAAGCGAGGCCGGAGAGGGGTCCGCCGCGGTTCCATTCCCGCACCGAGGGGAGAGGTCGACGAGGTCCCAGGCGCCGGGGGCAGCAACCCCAATTTTCGGCCATGGACGGGCTTCAGAGAAAAAAAAAATCAGAGAAAGAGAAAGGACAGGGAGGAAGAAGGAGAAGGGGTGGCGGCTGGAGGAAGAGAGGAGGGATGGCTAGGGTTTGGGGTTCCTCTGGGTAGATAAAGGAGAGGGGAAAGGAGCAGTTGAGGTGGGGATCGGTGGGGGGGTTGACAGTGACATCTCCCTCCTCTGTACGGACAGAGGTAGGAGATGGAGATGTGGGCTGCAGCGAGGGGTTGTAGGTTGGGCCTCTTGGGCCTGCCTCCCCCTAGCTCACCCTTCCCTTTATTTTTTTCTTCTCTTTTTTTTTGTGCTTGCAAGAAAAGAAATGGAGAGAAAGAATAGGGATTTGGTTTAATTTTTATGAATATTTTTTTTAGTAATTTGCAAAACAGCAAATTCAAAGCCATTGTGATCTTTGAGTCCAAAATATTTGAAATATTACTTTGAGCGTTAAATTGCCATTTGCATTTCCATTGTTTTTCATAAGGAGTTGATTTTTAACCACTTTTATTCAATGACTCAACAATTTTGAAAACAGTTGTTGAATTTGATTGTTTGCAAAACTTTAATGTTTTAACCACAATTTGATCATGTCAATTATGATTGAATTTGAAGTGTATTTGAATTTGTCATTTGGGGTGTTGCTTAAAGGGGAGGTTTTATTTGACAAGCAATTTAAATAAATCATCTTCAAAAACTATTGGAAGCAAACTGAGTTGTGTAGTTGGAAATTTGGACATGTGTGAAAGTTTTAATTTGGTTTGAATTTTTAGTTGTTTTGAGAAACATGGTGCAATGCTTATGATGCATGTGATGCAATGCAAAAAAGAAAACAACCAACTCTACTAAGGGGAACACCCCAGTGTTACAGACGACACCACTAACAAGGGATTGCGCCCTCGCAATCCACCTGCTAACTCGGGAGGGGAAAGAAGTTCGACTATCGATTCTTCATGCTTCTAGTTGATCTCCTCGACACCACTAACAAGGGAATCTTGCTCGGAGTGACGACGATGTTTTTCCACCAGGAATCTTCCGATGATCGAACCTATTAGGTTAAGGGCTCAGAAAACGTCCACCCCACGTAGGATCCTAACACTTTGAAAGATAGACAAGAGGGGAGACTCCAAAACAAATAAGATGGGAGGGGAAATAGAATAGGGATAAGGAGAAAACAAGAATCCTATTGAGATGTTTTTCCAAAATAGTTTAGCAGAAATAGTTTTTGACACTCTAGAAAACAACGACCGTTAGCGAGGTTATCCTACAGGCTTTGCGGACCCGTTGCATTCGATAACCATTTGTATCGAAACAATCTCGGGAATCGGAACCTGGCTCTGATACCATTTGTGACGCCCCGAGATCGGGCACTATGCCGATTTCAGCATTCCGCCAAAATCCACATAATAACCGATTCCAGGTTGCCACGTCTGATAACATTACAACAGTTCACGAATAATCCACAACAACAACAGAAAAGATATATACAAGAGGACTCAAACGAGCCAAGGATACAACTGATTACAATACAAAGATCCAAATAACAGCGGAAGAAGAAACAACATAGCGTCCGACTACGGACAAGATACAAATTGGACTAAGAGTCCTGAAGATAACCGAGAGCGTCCAATCCCTGCCCAGGCCAAGCCGGAGGGATTCCCAAGCTAACGTCGTCAGACTTCAAACCTGTTGACTGCAATGTTGAATATGCAGCCACGAAAAAGATTCGTGGGTCAGTACGGTTAAGTACTGGCAAGTGGATAAACCAAACTCACAAGATACCGGCGTAGCCAGTCATCACAAGATACAAATACTTTGGGTTCAACGGAAAGGAAGGGGTTGTTGCAAATAAGCGGCAGCGGGCTGCACTAACCAACTACAGAAACTCACTACAACATCCGGCTAAAGAGGGGGATAAGACAGCGTATCGGAACCAACTACAACTACTCACCAAACAATACCCATCCAATGTCACCCCTACTAAGGAAGCAACCCAAGGATAACTCACACGGTTGATTAATGATGGATCAAGTTATTGTGTCAATAAGACTATTACTAGTCAAGTTAGTATTAATTAGGTGTAAGTTGTCTGAGTACTTGTTAGCCAGTACTTTCACCAAGTAATCCATAACCGCGGAAAACACGGCTTCTCGAGAAGATTTATCCCTGCAGGGTGTGCTCCAGTACCCGTACACACTCAAGCCACCAACTAAAACTCAGGTTGGCTCGACACGACCCAAACCATCTCTACAACCATCCTAGGAGCCACGGAGCTATAAGGTCCCAGCCACGCAGCCGAATACTCAGCGCAGGTGTGCAAAAACCCGCAGGACACAACACCCAGCACTACAGGCCTCGCCCTATATGCATCATCATCATCATCAGTAACCATGGGTGATCAACCCATTATGCAAGGAGCAAATGGAACACCCGAACTAAGTGTGGCTCTTCGGACAAGCTGCAGATCAGGTCTAAATCGGGGGGGTCCCATACTACACCCGGATGCGGTGAGCACGCTCATCATGGATCAGTAGACAAGACTCTTTTCCTAGTTTCGACACTAGCAGGCTTCAAAACACTAACCCGGGCTCCTGCCGTTGCCTTATCATCAAATTATTATTACCCAAAACATTTACAGTTTGTTGATTGAATTGAAACCCAACTATCAACTAAACAGGTGATACGACAAAGGATAACAAGACTCGAGCACAAACAAACCTAAGCATGCAACTACGACACGAGGGCCAACAGGGTAAACAAGCAACAGGTAATAGGAAGTGGAAGGAAAGGCTATATCATGGCTGCAAGGTAAACATATAAAGGATCGAGACACAAGCATCGTATCAACAGGCTAGAATAAGAACAACGAAAAGCATCGGTAACAAGTGATGAAAGGCAGCCATTTGGCAGCAAGTGAGTATACTTGCCTGGAATCCAGCAAGTAGAGGTACATCCGCAGAACTTGTCGTTGCTCACATCATCTCAACGTCCTATCCGGGAAGAAGCAACGAACCTCGAACAAACACCGGATGCAACAATTACTACTACGGCAAAAGATCCAGCATGATCAAGATATGGATGCATGACAAGTTTAAAAGATGCATCAAGATAAACTAGTTTACATGATAACATATTTAAATGGGCCCATATGCAATTTGGGTTGCATATGGAAAAGCCTCATGAATTAAGGTTGAAATAATTGTTTTACAACTAACCAATAGATGAAAGTGGATTAGCATGATGCATGGATGAGGAAAACAGCAAAATAACAACAAATAACCAATTGGAAATAAGGTTTACCCATTTTGAAATTCACTTATTAGGTTTTGGAATTTTGGTTACTTAAAGGTGTCACAAGCATTTGTTGTTTTCACCCATTTTAATTGTTCAAAACAGATAACAAAATTTATTTTTGGGTAGAGCATTTAATTTTAATTGGAAAACATATTTTATTTGTTGAAATTGGAATTAAGATGAATTAGTTATTAATTTGACAATTTTAAATGCATTAAATAAGAAACAGTTGTTTTCAGCAATTTAAATTATTCAAAACAGCAAACAAAGTTTATATTTGCAAAGTTCATGAAAAATGGGATGGAAAACATATTTTACATGTTGGAATTGGATTTGAATTGCCCAAGTTATGAATGTTGCAATTTAAAAGGATTTAATTAAAGCATTGAATTATTGCACCACTTTTAATTAGGAAAAACATTAAACAAATTGCATTGAAAAGATTGAAAACATGTAGCAAATGTTTCACTGAATATTTTGAGCTTTCAAACATAATTTTTGGGTTATTAATGAATTTATTATGCCATTTTCCATAAATAGTCTTATTCTGCCCTTTTTAGTAAACAGAGGAAAACATGTTCAAAATTAATTCAATTGTGTCCAAATAAAATACCAATGTGTAGAGTTTGTTAATACAAATTTTTAGAGCCCAAGTTTTCTTAATTTGGATGAGTAGAACTAAAGTTATGAAATTCCAAAGTTTCCAATTTTTATTGAATTTTTAGTAATTAATTATTTAGTGCCAAAATTGTTACAGAAATATATTGCAAACTTGGCATTAATAGAAAGAGCACAGAATTATGAAGCCACAGGATTTTGAATCATCCAAATTGGAGCAGTATTCGATTTGATATTGATTTTAGAAGTAATGGCTCAGATCTAGATTTCTGAAATTCGGGCAGAAAAGAAAGAAAACAGAAATAAAAGGGGTGGGGCTTGGGGGATCGAACCCAGGACCTGGGGAGTGCGCGCTAGTGTGCCTACCAGTGCGCTGTGCTGTGGCTTGGTGATAGGTACAGAGCGTGGGGGGTTATGAGGTGGGCTTGTGCGGGATGGTAACTGAACCAAGTGCAGTTTCTGAATCTTGTCGAGGACAAAGATGGCGGACAGACTACGAATGCTACGACCTGCAGCAGCGCTCGATGGCGGAAGTCCTCCACGCGATGGCGGGTCACAGAGCAAGGGGGAGGGGGAAGAAGCCCTAGGGCGGAGGGGGCCCTCACCTCGGCGCGTCGTCGTCGAAGGGAGGAAGCAGGGCGTCGCTGTCCCTTCCTGCTCGCAGCAGGCAGCAGGCCACCGCGCCAGGGAGGAAGAGGTCCACGGCGGCGCCTCCCCGTGGCCTCCCGGAGCTGGGCGAGGAAGCGAGGCCGGATAGGGGTCCGCCGCGGTTCCCACCCGACGACCCGCGGTTCAAATTCCATGGACGGGCTTCAGAGGAGAAAGAGAAAGGACAGCGGGAGGAGGGCTTCAGAGAAAAAAAAAATCAGAGAAAGAGAAAGGACAGCGGGAGAGGAAGAAGGAGAAGGGGGCGGCGGCTGGAGGAAGAGAGGAGGAGATGGCTAGGGTTTGGGGTTCCTCTGGGTAGATAAAGGAGAGGGGAAAGGAGCAGTTGAGGTGGGGATCGGTGGGGGGTTGACAGTGACATCTCCCTCCTCTGTACGGACAGAGGTAGGAGATGGAGATGTGGGCTGCAGCGAGGGGTTGTAGGTTGGGCCTCTTGGGCCTGCCTCCCCCTAGCTCACCCTTCCCTTTATTTTTTTCTTCTCTTTTTTTTTTGTGCTTGCAAGAAAAGAAAAGGAGAGAAAGAATAGGGATTTGGTTTAATTTTTATGAATATTTTTTTTAGTAATTTGCAAAACAGCAAATTCAAAGCCATTGTGATCTTTGAGTCCAAAATATTTGAAATATTACTTTGAGCGTTAAATTGCCATTTGCATTTCCATTGTTTTTCATAAGGAGTTGATTTTTAACCACTTTTATTCAATGACTCAACAATTTTGAAAACAGTTGTTGAATTTGATTGTTTGCAAAACTTTAATGTTTTAACCACAATTTGATCATGTCAATTATGATTGAATTTGAAGTGTATTTGAATTTGTCATTTGGGGTGTTGCTTAAAGGGAGGTTTTATTTGACAAGCAATTTAAATAAATCATCTTCAAACTATTGGAAGCAAACTGAGTTGTGTAGTTGGAAACATTTGGACATGTGTGAAAGTTTTAATTTGGTTTGAATTTTTAGTTGTTTTGAGAAACATGGTGCAATGCTTATGATGCATGTGATGCAATGCAAAAAAGAAAACAACCAACTCTACTAAGGGGAACACCCCAGGTGTTACAGCGGCCAGGATCGACTGGCTCTGTATATAAATTTAGGACTTGGTGAAGCGGTGAAAATTTCCCAGCTTTCGCCTTCCTCGCTCATCGTCTTCCTCGCGCACCATCTCCTCTCTCTTCGAGCTCGTGCTAGCAGCAATGGCGGGACACAAGAAACGCGGCGCTGCCGCCTCGTCTTCAAGGGCGTCAGGAGAGGTTCCAGCACAACCTGCACCGCGCTCGGGCGATTGGCGCTCGCCCAACACCACGGCCAAGAGTGTCAAGGAGATGCAGCGGGAGGGGTTGCTGCCCACGGAAGCCGAGAAGAGGGTGCGCCTCGGCAAGAAGGAGGAGGTACCCAATCCACACGCAAACGAACGCGTGGTTTTCGCGGACCACGTGTCGCGCGGACTTTCTCTTCCCCTTCACCCATTCCTCGTGGCATTGCTGTATGTCTATGGCATACATCTTCATGATCTTCCTCCGAATGCAGTGCAGCACATATCGTGCTTCATTGTATTCTGCGAGTGCTTTTTGGGCATTCTCCCACATTGGGGCCTCTGGAAGGCCCTCTTCAAGGTCCGAATCTTCCGCGAGAGGTTGCGGGTAGAATCTGAGCCTGGCGAGACACTGCGCACGGGCGGCTTCGGGATTCAAGCGAAGTCGGAGAACAGCTACTTTGGCATGTACTTCATCGACTCTGCCCAAGGATGGAGGAAAAACTAGTTTTACGTCACCGACAACAGCTCGGGTGGGATTCAGGAATTCCACCCGTTCGCTGTCTTGAAGAGGCGGAAGTCCTGGGCGCACAGACTGTCGGCTGAAGAGACCCAGGTCGTTACGCCGCTGCTCGCCATGGTGGCCGCCCTCCGAGATCAAGCCGCTGGAGTCGTGCTAAACGGGCTGCACCTGGCGAGAATCTTCCTCAAGCGTAGGATTCAACCCCTGCAGCATAGGCCTTCCACGATGTGGGAGTACCAGGGCTCTGAGGACCCCAGTCGCGTGAGTCGTGAAGAGCTCTCAAACGTCGAGTTCGAGAAAAAGATCGCGGCCATCACCAGCTTGAAGGTGGGAGAAAAATTCCCCGACTGCACAGTCGCAGCCTTCGAGGCGTCAAGGCCTCCGCCACCCGAAGTGAGTTCGTCCTTCCTTCTCTCTTCATTTCTTTCCTTGTTCTGAATTTTGGTCGACTGAATTTTCCCTTGCTTTTCCTATGTCTTTTTTGATAGAGCTTAACTGTGGCCACCTGCTACCCGCCCACGTCCGGAGAGGATGCCTCAGATCTATTGGCGAGTAACCTGGACGGCCTAGCCGACACCAGTGTTGCTAATGCCTCCTCGAGCTCCAAGAGTGACTCCTCGGATGACGCGGGGGATTCGGGTAACGATCGCCTCCTTCGCAAACGCCGTCGAGTGGGGGACAATGAGGACACTTCCAAAGATAATTCTTTGGAGGAATCGCCCGGGAAGGAGCCCATCACCGTCACTCCGCTGCGTTCGCGCGCCCCTCCTCCTTTGTTTCCAACAATCCAAATCGCTTGGAATGCAGATATGTTGGACGAAGAGGATGACGACGAGTAAGTTTTTCCTTCTTGTTCTTAGTCGAACATTTCCTTTCGCATCTTTTTTGACATATTGTCTTCGTTGTAGTCTACAAGCTATCAGCCCTCGCAGGTACGCCTCCTCCCTTCCTCCCGAAAAGAGTAATAAAGTGGGAGCTGCGGGTGAGACTCCTACCGTCGACACCGTCCAAAACTCACCGAGCGTAGCCCGCAACGCGGCGACTACGGAATACAGAATTCCTAGTTTCGCTGCTGGGGCTTCGGCTCCGAAGGAGGTGTCGGGTAGCTCGGCGGATCCCCTCTCCCTCGCTCAAGGCCAGGTAAACTTTGCTGCCTGCTTCTTCAATATTTTATCACCTTTGGATTTTTTATCGGGTGCACGTCAGTGCTCCCGATGGGAGTAGCCCCCGAGGCTGTAGTCGATCGCATGCGATCGGCTACAGGCTCAGAGATAGTCTTTTTATTTCTTCTTCTTCATTTTATCGGGTGCATGACAGTGCTCCCGATGGGAGTAGCCCCCGAGGCTATACTCGAATGTTTACAATCAAGTATAGGCTCAAGTTTCTCCTTTCTGATTCTTCTATCTTCATGTTCCTTGCAGTCGCTTATCGACTCCCTTGCGGCGGTTGGTCGCCATGTTGTTCTCGCTGAGTCGGAATGCAGGATCCTTCGATCAGACCGTGATCGACTCTCCTCGGAGAACGAGCTTCTTCGAAGTAAGTTTACCATCCTCTTCCGTCTTTATTTTTACACCAATTCTTTGGCTCTAACAACTATTGCTGCGCAGCTCAACTTGAGTTTATGAAGACCGAGAAGGCGAGTGCCTCCACTTGGGCAACTTCTCAAGAGGCTGAGTTGGCGGCTACTCGACGGGAACTCGAGTCCTCCCGCATGTTGTCGGTAGATCTTGAAGGAAAGCTTGCGGCTGCCCAGGTTGCTCTGAAGAATTTGGAGGAAGCTGGCACCAAGGCGGATGCCGACCTTGTCGACTTCCTTCATCCCCTTGCCGAGCGCTTTGCTGGTAAGTTGCTTTAGTCCTATGATTTGTCGTCTGTCGTGGTGAGTCCTTTGGATCTTAACATTTTTCTTTATAGGTCTTCTGGGTGTCCCACTGGAGCTTCCTGGGGTCCATCGGGTGGATGCGCTGACGGATTCTTGCGCCCAGCTCAGGAGGCACGCCGAAGGGGTCTGCACCTTGATTGGCGATGCCACTCGAGTGCGTACGCAGCTGCACGACCGCCTTCTCGTCAACGCCGTGTCTCCACCCGCGCTGGGCGATTTGCTGAAGATTTTTTCGGAGAGCAATCTCCTTGATGCCTACGCGGTTGCTCAGTCAGAATCTGGGGCGAAGACCGCCATCCAGTTCGCGCTGGCGCATGGAGTCACCGGTTTGGAGGAGGCCTACTCGGAGCTTCCTGTCGATCCTGCTACGAGAAAAAAGGTAGGGCTTCGTCATTTTGGCGAGCCAGCCGGAGTCCTTGCTCGGAAGTTATCCGAGTTGTTTGCCCGTGCTAGGGGAGGGACCACCGCCGCGAGTGGCAGCACAACTGTAGCTCCTTAGTATATTTCTTCTGTACTTCGCTGTTTCGATTGTAATGAACCTTGGGATGTGCTCCCGTATTTTCAATGTTTTAATCGAGATGTTCTTCTGAAATGCTTCCCGCGATTGTGTGTTTCCTCCCGATGGGAGTAGCCCCCGAGCACCTGTCGAATAGGTGGTTAATATATCTCGAATAGGTCATCTTATTCCTTTAACTTTCATGTATTTTGCAGGTAGCTGGGGTGGCTACGGAGCCTTCAGGTGGACTTGCTACTCCAGCAAATCCTCTTGTTGCCGCTCTTGGGACCTTTGCAGATCTCCGTGATCGTGTAGCCGATGGTGAACGCAAGCTAAAAGCGCTGCGTGGGATAGCCGATGTGGCTAAGTCCAAACAAAAACTGGCGATTGAATGCGAGCAGTTTGTGATGGATGAGTTGGCGTCTGTTGCCAAGGATTTGCTTTGTAAGTAATGCAGCCCCCAAGTCTTCTTTATCTTGTATCCTTTTTTGATCATGTATCTTTGCTTTTCAGTTGTTCAGCCGGATGACAGGAATGAGAAACAATGGGTGGAAAACCACATCTTTCAAGAAGCTGGAAGCTCGAGACCTCATGCGAATAATTTTTGGTCCGATCGTAGTCGAGGTTTTGTGCTTGCTACCTTGAAGTTCCGAGTCATCCAGGCGAAGATACTCGTGAGTTCCTTTCACAAGGTTTTGATTGCGATGAACGCTGCTTTCTATCCGCTGCAAAGGGGTCCTGAAGATTGGAGCCATCTTCTCGGGGTGTTCGGTCGAGAAGGAGAGATTCGCGAGTGTGTTCGCAATCAGATGACTTGCGGCTCGGTGGTGGCTCTCTCTTTCGTCCGGTTGTGGCATCCTGAGGTGATCTTCAACTCCATAGCTAGACTTCCTGATGGTCCAATCGACGATATCTCTCCTCATTATAGGGTTGTTCGGCGTGAGGCAGAAGAAATTATTCGATTGACCTCGGATGAGGTAGATCGGGTTTTGGCGGCTGAGAATGCTCAGCGCCGGGTTTGATCGTAGGATGTCTATATACTGTTGTTCTGTATAGTTTGTAAAAATTGTTGTGAGGTGTTCACCTTGTATATATAAATTTTCCTGTGATGTTGAGTTAGGCGTAGCCCCCGTGTGTTTTTGGGGTGTGTACCTGTTACTTTTAGCATGTAAGGATAAGAAATCTTCGAGTATCTATGGTTGAGAAACCATGTATTTTATTAGAATGACTGAAAAGTCATGTGTTTTTCTGTCGAACTACAAGATGGCTAGTATAGCCTTATTATTGCTATTAAAAATAAATCTAGGGATAATATTTGCGGAGTTGTGCGACATTCCAAGGATTGGAATAGACGCCTCCAGTCGCCGGGTTCTTCAGTCAATAGGCGCCGCCTGGGATAACTTCGTGTATTATGAAGGGTCCTTCCCATGGTGGCTCGAGCTTGTGTCATTCCTTCTGCTTGAGCCGTAGCACCGGATCTCCTACTGCAAAGGCCTTGTGGCGTATGCGGCACTGTGATAGTTTTGCAGCGACTGCTGGTATACTACGGATCTTGCGAGCGCAATATCGCGTATTTCGTCAAGTGCGTCCATATCATTCGCGAGTGCCCTGTTGGAGGTTTCTTCGCTGTAAGAAACAACCCTTGGGGCGCTGAACCTGACGTCCTCGGGAAGGACTGCTTCGGCCTCGTAGACCATGAAAAATGGTGTGTAGTTTGTGGATCGGTTTGGAGTTGTGCGGAGGCTCCATAGCACGGAGGGTAGCTCTTCTGCCCAATGTCCTGCTGCCGGGTGTAGACGATCGAGTAGACGTTTCTTGATGCTAGCCGAAACTAATCCGTTGGATCTTTCGACTTGGCCGTTGGTTTGCGGATGGGCAACTGAGGCAAATTTGAAGTTGATGCCCTTTTCTTCACAGAAATGTTGTGTTTCCTTTGCCGTGAAGTTAGTACCATTGTCTGCAATGATGTCGTGTGGTACTCCAAACCTGCATACGATGGAGTCGAGGAATTTGATGGCGCATTGGGAGCTAGCCGAGGTTACCGGCATGGCTTCAATCCATTTGGTAAATTTGTCAACTGCGACCAGCAAGTGTGTGTATCCACCTAGCGTGGACTTGCGTAGTGGTCCTACCATGTCCAGCCCCCATTGTGCAAAGGGCCAGGCGATGGGTATCAGATGCAATTCCGTAGCGGGTGCGTGTGGTTTTGGTGCGAATCGTTGGCAAGCGTTGCACCTGTCGACCAGTTCCTTTGCGTCTCTGGCTGCTGTAAGCCAGTAGAATCCTGCTCGGAAGGCTTTTCCCATGATTGCTTTCCAGCTAGCATGATGTCCACAATGTCCTTGATGGATATCTTGCAATAATTCTTTGCCATCCTCGGGTGGTATGCATCGTTGCAGTATGCCTGAGATGCTTTGCTTGTATAGCTCTCCGTTGATCACCCGAAAGGATTTGCTTCGCCTGACTATCTGTCGAGCCTCACGTGGATCTGCTGGGAGCTGTTTCGTGGACAAGTAGTCGAGGTATTTCTGCGTCCAGACTGGCTCGACCAGAAAAACTTGTCGCGTAATATGATGAATGAACTCGATAATAGCAACCTGCGGGCTGACCTCTGTCTCCGATGTTGTGGGTACGTCTGCAGTTTTCTTGATTTTGACTGATCGTCTAGTCATCCGCTCGAAATATATCTCTGGCGGTATGGGTGTGTTTGTGGAACCCATGTTTGCCAGCATGTCTGCTTCTTCATTGTTGTATCTCGCAATATGCTTCAGCTCGCATCCCTTGAAACTTCCTTCGAGTAGGTTGTACATGTCATGATAAGCGACCATGTTTTCAGCGATAGCGTCGCATTCCTTCATTGTCTGTTCCACGATGAGATTGGAGTCGCCGTAGATCATCAGTCGGGTGGCTCCACACGCAACTGCCATCTTCATCCCATGCAACAGAGCTTCATATTCTGCGTCGTTGTTTGATGCTGGATCATCAGGTGGAAAATCCAATCGGAGGACGTACTGCAGTTTGTCCCCTCTAGGTGATATTAGGACGATCCCAGTGTGACGCCCCGAGATCGGGCACTATGCAGATTTCAGCATTTCCGCCAAAATCCGTATAATAACCGATTTCAGGTTGCCACTTGTGATAACATTACAACAGTTCACGAATAATCCACAACAACAATAGAGGAGGTATATACAAGACGACTCAAACGAGTCAAATATACAACTGATACAATACAAAGATCCAAATGACAGCGGAAGAAACAACATAGTGCCCGACTACGGACAAGATACAAATTGGACTAAGAGTCCTGAAGATAACCGATGGCGTCCAATCCCTGCCCAGGCCAAGCCGGAGGGATTCCCAAGCTAACGTCGTCAGACTTCAAACCTGTTGACTGCAATGTGGAATATGCAGCCACGAAATGGATTCGTGGGTCAGTACTATTAAGTACTGGCAAGTGGATAAACCATACTCACAAGATACCAGCGTAACCAATCATCACAAGATACAAATACTTTGGGTACAACAGAAAGGAAGGGATTATTGCAAAGAAGCGGCAGCGGGCTGCACTAACTAACTACAGAGACGCGCTACAACATCCGGCTAAAACAAAGGGATAAGATAGCGCGACAAAACCAACTATAACTACTCACCAAACAATACCCATCCAGTGTTACCCCCTACTAAGGAAGCAACCCAAGGAAACTCACACTGTTGATTCAGGTGACATTCATTTTTATGGTGGAGTTAATCTATATTACTAGTCAAGTTATCATCGTTAAGTGTAAGTTGTCTGAGTACTTGTTAGCCAGCACTTTCACCAAGTCATCCATAACCGCGGACAACACGGCTTCTCGAGAAGATTAACCCTGCAGGGATGCACCAATTTGGCCGTACACGTAAGAATGACCCGCCAGATGGAAAGGCCCTTCCACCAAGCGAGGCACTCAACACAACCCAACTCTTCTTCGCATCAAGCCCAAAGAACCCCGTGCAATTGAGCGCACGACTAATCAAGCCCCACGAAGAAAAGGGGACCCTCATACCACTCTAAGAACGTGTCTCCCTAAATGCCGACAACAAAAGTTCCACCCTGGCGCCAAGGGTTCGCACCTGCATATGCATGCGGCAAATGGAAAACCCGAACTAAATGAGGCGATTTGGACGAGATGCGAATCGAATCAAAGTTGCGGGGGGGCGCCCATACTCGCTTCCCACATGCGGTTAGCGCGCTCATCATGGATCGGAGGACAAGACCCTTTTCCTAATTAAGGTCGACACTAGCAGACCTCAAAACCACGCCGGGCCTCCTGCCGGTGCCTTATCATCAAATTAATATTACCCAAAACATTAACATGTTGTTGATTGAATTGAAACCCAACTATCGACTAAACCGATGATAGGACAAAGGACAACAGGACTCGAGCGCAAACAAACCTAAGCATGCAACTACGACACGAGGGCCAACAAGGTAAACAAACAATAGTTAATAGGAAGTGGAAGGAAGGCTATATCATGGTTGCAAGGTAAACATATGATAGGATCGGGACACAAGTATTGAATCATAAGGCTAGCATAAAGACAACAGAAAGAATCGGTAACAAGTGATGAAAGGCACCCTTAGGTAGCAAGTGAGTATACTTGCCTGGAATCCAGCAAGTAGAGGTACATCCGCAGAACTTGTCGTTGCTCACATCATCTCAACGTCCTATCCGCGAAGAAGCAACGAACTAGAACAAACACCGGATGCAACAATTACTTCTACGGCAAAAGATCCAGCATGATCAAGATATGGATGCATGACATGCGGGGATGCAACTTAACCAATTTAAGTCGAGACAATAGCCCAACATTTAATTAGGGAGGTTTAAGTTATTTATCTAACCATCAATTTAAATGTTGATTAGCATGGATAACAATTAGTAGGTGAGCTAACCAAATTTAAATGGAATGGGGCACAAATTTTATTGAAAAGGTTGAAAACATGCATAAAATGTTTCAATGAACATTTTGAGCTATTAAACATAATTTTTGGATCATTATTGAATTTATTATGCATTTTTCCATAAGCATTTTTATTCTGCCCCTTTTAGTAAACAGAAGGAAACATGTTCAAATTTAATTCAATTATGACCAAATAAAATACCACTGTGTAGAGTTTGTTAAGACAAAATTTTAGAGCCAAAGTTTGCTCAATTTGGGTGAACATAACTCAAGTTATGAATTTCCAAAGTTTCAAATTTTAATAGCCATTTCTGTATTTAATTATTTAGTGCAAACTTTATTACAGAAACATGTTGCAACTTTGTTACTAACAGAAAGAGCACAAGATGCTGAATCCATAGAAATTTGAATCATTGAAATTGGAGCATTTTTCAATTTGTTATTGATTTTACAAATAAAGATTTAGTTCTGTTTTCTGGATTTCGAGGATAAAAGAAAATGGCCGAAACGTTTTCTACCGGGGCAGAGCCAGCCAGAGTGGTTGACAAGCGGGCCCCCGTGCCACGCGGCGCTGAATGTGCGCGCGTGGAGGCTGACAGGGCATCTAGGGTCACCGACAGGTGGGCCCTGTCCCTTGCGCGAAATAAAGGAGAAAAAGTTTGGTGATTTGCGCCCGCGGGGATTCGATCTCGCGCCCCTGCGCTGCGCTCGGAAGGCCCAAGCCACTGGGCTATGGTGCGTTTTGTGATACAAAACGGATCTGACGGAATAAGAGGTAAACTGAACAGCGTGTTACTGACGAAACTGAAGCCAACACCTGCGGTGACATACAGAGAAGCGACCGGTGGCGATCTCAGGTGGAGGACGCGCGACGGCGCCGCTCCCAGAGCAGGGTAGGGAGAGGGGAAGAGGGTCTATGGGGTGCGGCTCACCTCGAGGAGGAGCCGCGGTCCTTGTAGGAGCTCACGGAGGCGTGGGGTCGCCGGAATTCGAAGACGTGGAGGCCGCCGGTGGCGTGGACGTCGTGGTTGCCGGAGGTCCTCATGGCTGCTCCGGTGCTCTTCCGCCGTGCGTGCTATAGTGTCGAGGAAGAAGGCAACAGCGTGGTCTCGTTCCCGCCCTTCAGAGGCCTTCGCAGCAACCCCGTCGCCCGCGCATAGAGCTCCATCGTAGGCCATGGTGGTCCGGTGGTTGGAGAATACAGAGGAGGGAGGAGAGGGCAGGAGATGGCGGCGGCTGGGAGAGGCTAGGGTTAGGGTTCGGGGAATCCGGAGGGAGGGGTAGATAAGGAGGGGGAGAGTGGGGACCATGGTGGAGGGGGTGGTTTGGCTCTGCGTGTTGAAAGCGACATGACGAGGTGCTCTCGTCGTGCCTGGCTGTACGGAGGAGGAAGAAGGTGGGCTAGGGGGCCGACTTGGTGGGGTGTAGGTGGCCTCCGGTTGGGCCTTTGGGCCTGGCCGGTTGGCTGCCTCCCCCTCCACCTTTTTTTTTGTATTTTTTTGTAACAGGTGATTAGAAATAGAATTTGAGGGGGTTTTCAAAACTCCAAAAATTATGAAAACAATTTCTATGCAATCAGCATTTAAAATGCCCAGTTGCACAAACTTTTGTTTTTGAAATCTTTAAAATCTTATATTTACTAATTGGAGACTCCCTACGAGGCACCACGTTAATCCTAGAAAACCCACCAAAAAATTTCCGTAAGATTTTAACTGAACGGTTCAGATAAAATAAACGGGACGGAAGAGTTGTATTTATACACGATTGAAGTTCCACGTACATGGGGCCTTGCTGCTAATGTCCCGACACGTCTCCTTACAAAAAAAAGGAAAATGGATATCAACGTTTAAAGGTATCTTATCAAAAGTTTTTTTTTGAGATAGTATGTTATCCAAAGTTATGAGAAAGATCACATGTTAATTTGTTTTGCAAGTATAGATGAAGTTGTTATTATTTCTCTAAACTGCAACGCGGAGGTGCGACGTTTCCGAACCAGGCCGCCGATGCTAGGCTGCCGACGGCATATTCCATGAACCAGATCGGTGTCATCAATTCCACAGGCAATTCTGGCCGTATATACATAAGAATATGATGTTCGAACATCCTATGCCCCGGCAGTTCTAGCACTATTTCTCCTTGGCTATACCTCACCACCTGCCGCCAAATCAACGAAGATGCGAAGGCGTATCTGCTGGAAAGGTCTGCCGGCCGCCCACGACGGTGAGTCGGCTATGGTAATGGCACGGACGGCGAGCGGCCGGAGTCCGGGTAGTCGACCGCGACGGCAAGGTGGTTGTGCCGGTGAGTCGCCTTATACACCATTAATTCATTCGTGACCGCGAGTAAGCTGGTGACAGCAAGTTAGCCAGGACCTCGAGGTTCTTCGCCGCCACGATGAGTATATCCTGACATTAAGTAGATTGAAACACGTTTACTTTACATAGCTGATATAGTACGGCTGATCTGAAAACAGATTGCCGGACCGGCACACATAGGCTATCGATGAAGACCATTGAATGATTTTTTTTCTTCTATTGACCGGCAAAGTAGGACGTACGATGCTGCTTCTTCACCGTCATGCATGGCCGATGTCTATTGAGTATTGATAGGCTATCAAGGTAGATCTACGACGTTGCGGTCTCGCCATCACAAGTGTCTGCTTTCGCTGGCGGCTGGCGGCCAAGGTAGGACGTACCAACCTTATCATAATGCATGTCCGATGCAATCAACCTGGGTCAATGGTACGTCCTAGACTTCAGCGGTAGGCTCAGCTTTTGAATCGCAAATTTTGGTGTGCGTGCTGCCAGAACATTAAACTTGATGTAACCAACTTGGACAAGGCCGGGAATTATTCAAAGCTAGGCTAATCGCTGTGCAATCCAGTGAAAACAAAAGCTAGGGTAATCAATCTGTTCCAATTCTTTCCTTTTAGCTAGCTCCCCCTTATTTATGGTTGCTCCGCAGTGCTTCAGTTCTAGCACAACGAAATATTACCAAGAATATCAACCAGCTAGGGTAATCAATCTGCCTCTCCAGCGAAATAAAGGCACGTACAAATTTTTGCCCTTCAGCTAGCTCTTCCTATTTATGATTGCTTAGCAATGCTTGGATTCTAGCACACGGGATTTCTTACCAATATTATTCAACTATCGTTTATGTCAGTAATTAGTAATATATCCTAAGTGTTTTTGATACATGCAATGCATAACTGTGAACTTTATTGGCCAATCAAATACAGATATATTCTGTATTTTATAACATTTTCTTTCTCTGTTTGTTACGATTGCACTCGATTGTATAGTATAGCTATACATATATTAATAATTAAGAATAATATGTTTATCCGAACTTTTTGACATATTAATTCAACACTGGCTTTAATCCGTCATATAGTAGGTCTCTACTTTTTCTATTGATTTTTTTGTTTTTTATCAATCAGGTAGAGTTTGCATTTTGTTGTTCATCAGGTAGAGTCTGCATGGGGTGGCTGCTTCAGATTTGTTATATGATCAACGGTACAATTCAAAATCGGTTATTTTCCTTTTGCGCTCATTGCAATGACAGTTTATTGGTTATTAACATAATATATAATTTTGTGGACCAGTCGGAGTTCATGCGATAGATACATTATTACAGAGGTACTGTGGCAAGTATTATGATGTGGCTTTTCTACATGCTGTTCTCCGAAATTCTACTTGCAAAGAAACACGGTTTATGCTAATGCAAATAACTGCTGTCATCATTAGTGTTTAAGATCACATGTCTTCTTAGTTCATGGTGCAATATTTTAATTTTGTTTGCTAAATATTTGGTTGGCAAAAATTATTAATGGTAGAGACAAAAAGTCTTTAGATAGATTCTCGGGGTCAAATAATGTGAATGTCCTTTCTACATGATACAGTTTTTCATCCTACATTATTTATCTAAAAGATAACTGTGTGAAAGACTCGGCTTTATTTTTGCACCAATTAAACACTAATTATATTTTATTTTCATTAGAAACAAAATAGAATATGCATACAAATTTACTTTGTTTAACGATCCGAGCTTATAACTCATATCTAATTTCTAGGTTGGAAATTTCCTTTTATAATGATTTGTCTATTGGAACACAATGGCTATATTTGCAACTATTTTTTATGATACATATCAAAACTTTGTTAATGGAAGTTTATAGACACCATATTTAGACAAAGTAATAGAATATATTGACCCATCTAAGGTTATTTAAGGAAGCACGATTACACCTTGATAAACTAAAATAGCTAGCCCGTGCAGTTGCACGGGTTGATGACTAGTATTTGCTAATTTGAATTTGATTGAATTTTGGGTGAATTTTTAAATTGGTTTGAATTTTTAAATGATTTTGAAAACAAAGTGCAATGCATATGATGCAATGCAATGCGAAAAGAAAAATAACCAAATCTAATTGGGGGAAATCCCCCGGGTGTTACAGCCGACACCACTAACAAGGGATTGCGCCCTCGCAATCCACCCAAGGCAAGGGGAATAGAGGTTTCAACTACGGGGTCTTCGTGCTGCGGTTGATTTCCCGGGTCAGTGGGCGGATCTCTTCTTCTCGACACCACTAACAAAAGTTTCTTGCTCGGATTGATGACGATCTTCTCCCACCAGGAATCTTCCGATGATCGAACCTATTAGGTTAACGGCTCAGAAAACGTCCACCCACGTAGGATCCTAAAACTTTGAAAGATAGGTACGAGAGTAGACTTCAAAACAAATGAGATAGAAGGAGAAGTAGAATAGAGGAAAGGAATAAACAAGAATCCTATCGAGAGGTTTCCAAAACAGGTTTTGCACAAATAGTTTTGACACTCTAAGAACACGACCGTTAGCGAGGTTACCCTACAGGCTTTGCGGACCCGTTGCTTCGATAACCATTCGTATCGAAACAACAAATGGGAATCGGAAACCATGCTCTGATACCATTTGTGACGCCCCGAGATCGGGCACTATGCAGAATTCAGCATTTCCGCCAAAATCCACATAATAACCGATTTCAGGTTGCCACTTGTGATAACATTACAACAGTTCACGAATAATCCACAACAACAACAGAGGAGGTATATACAAGATGACTCAAACGAGTCAAAGATACAACTGATACAATACAAAGATCCAAATGACAGCGGAAGAAACAACATAGTGCCCGACTACGGACAAGATACAAATTGGACTAAGAGTCCTGAAGATAACCGATGGCGTCCAATCCCTGCCCAGGCCAAGACGGAGGGATTCCCAAGCTAACGTCGTCAGACTTCAAACCTGTTGACTGCAATGTGGAATATTGTAACATCCCAAGTATGAAAAACCATCCCTAGAATGTTTGATTCTTGTTTAATTAAAGTTTTGCATCATGTCATCATACTCATCACTTTGTTTTCCTTTTGTTTGCATCTGTTTTCAATTGTTTTCTATTTCAAATTCAAACCAATATTCAAACCTTTGTTTCATACTTGTTATGTTACAATTTTTCAAATAAAAGGTTCAACTCAAAACCTCAATTGTTTCCATTTAATCCATAAGGTTCAACTATTTCAAATTTGTGGCTTTAATCATTCACTTAATTCAATGTTATTTCAAATTCAAATACATTTTTTTTCCAAACAGCAACTATGTTGAACTTATGATAATTACAACACCATTCTAATCAATTGTTTCCATTTAAACCATATGTTCACCCTATTTAAAATCTTGTTTTCAATAATCACTTAACCTCAAATTCATTCAAATTTGAACCAATTTACAAACAGCAAGTTATTTTTGAACTATTTGGAAAACAGAACTTGGCAAGTGATTGTTGTTGACCTAATTAACTCACACAAATTTTACCTAATTTTTCCGAACTCAAAACCTATCTATTTTCTTCCTATTTCTATTTCAGCAAAAAAAAAATAGCAGAACAAAAATTAAAAGAAAACTCGCAGAGGGGTTGGGCAGACCAGTGGGCTGCACCCAGCCCACCACCCCAGGCCCGATACCCCTTCGCCCTCCCTCGCTCTTCTCTTTCCCGTACGGCAGGAAATCCACCGGAGCCACGTCGACGGCCGCGTGCAGTGAATGGCCACCGCGCGCCACCTAGCCCTATATAGCCTACCGTAGGGTTCCACCTCGAACCCTAGACCACCTGCTCCACCCTACCTCCCTCCTCGCCGCCGATCTCCCTCTCTCCGCCGCTATTTTCCCCTCTGTTCTGAACCTCCCCGAGCCACCTACTCTGAACCGGAGATGATCGCCGCCGGTGGACTGCAGTTACCCTCGGGCTGACCGCGGGAATCAGAACGCCGTCCCTTCCTCGAGCTCATCGACACCTCGGCGAGCCCGGAGACCATCTGCTTCCACGCCGTCGTCCTCGCAGCTGTCGCCGGCGTCCACGTTCTTCCTCGACCCTCTGCTTCCACTCCAGTCGACAGTGAGCGCGTCCACCTTCCCTTTTCCCTCCTGCTCCTTCTCTGCACTGCACACGCTCGCCACGCACGCGCACAGCACCGCAGCGAGCCACGGCCGCGAGCTCTGCTGCAGATCGCCGCCGGCCAGCAAGCCCTGTCGAAAGTTTCAGAGAACACCTGCAGGCAAAGTTCAGTTAGCGAATCTGAAAGATAACCTCACCGCGCCCTGCTTACTGACAAAAACGAATCACTATCGCACTGGTAGCAGCGCTTGCACGCGAGCGCGAGGGCTAGGGTTCGAGTCCCCCCTCCCGCAGTAAAACCCCACATTTTTGGCGAAGGTTACTGACAGGGTGGCCCCCCCTGTCAGCTGCTGTGTGCGCACTGCTGCCACGTTGGCCCCAGGGCCCACTGGCAGTGACCTAGGCTAGGTCACTGCACGGTGTAGAAACATTTCAGCTTTTCTTCTTTTCAGTTTAAGTCCTTTTCCTTACAGATTAGTCCCTGTAAATAAAATGCTAATAACTTTTGATTCCTAAAGCCAAATAATATAAATAAAATATGTTTGTTGAACCAAATTTAATTCTCTACCTGTTTATAACATTTGTATTCTGTTTTGAATAATTCAAATGCATTCAAATTTCCAATTCAAACAAATCCTTTTCAAATTGGTTAATTGCATAACTAATTCATACTTAATTCAAATAACCCAAATGAAATATGTTTTCCATGCTATTTTGAACCATCTTTCCAAATATAAATTTTGTTTCATGTTTTGAATAATTAAAATTGCTTAAATAATTTAAACCTTGTTTAAATCATTTAATATTGCTAAATTCATAACTTGCTCAAATTAAAATATTTTTGAACATGTAAAATATGTTTTCAAACTAGAAAAGTATAACCTTTTCAAATATGAATTTGAATTTATGTTTGGAACAAATAAAATTCAAATAATATTCAAACTTGTTTTAAATTCATTTAAAACTTGTTTAATCTTGTTTAATTCATAATAAATTCATCCTAATTCCTTTTTCAATATTTGAAACATGTAATCCACCTAAAATTGTGTGTTCTTTTCAAATATGAACTTTGTTATCTATTTTGGACAATTTAAATTGCTGAAAACAACAATTGCTTGTGTGACACCTTTAAGGAACCAAAATTCCTTAACTTAATAACTAAAATTCCAAAAATTGGTAAACCTTATTTCCAATTGTTTCTATTGTTGTTATTTTTCTGTATTCCTCATCCATGCATCATACTAATCCACTTACACCTGTTGGTTAGTTGTAAAACAATTGTTTCAACCATAATTCATGGGCTTTTCATATGCAACTCAAATTGCATGGGTCCATTTAAACATGTTTATGTTACCATGTCAACTAGGTTATTTCTATGCATCAATTAAATGGTCATGCATCATCCCATGATTGTGCATTATGCCATGTTATTGATTGTTTATCTCTCTGTGTTGTTTGTTTGCTTCTTCTCGAATAGACGACGACGCTGAGACAGACGATACTTACGACACCCCTTCTAAGGATCTAGCTCAGTACCAGGCTGCTGAGTTTGCAGGCAAGTATTCACTCACATGAACCATTGTGTTCCTTTCAACATTGGTTACTAATACTTTCCGTTGTCTATTCTGCTAGCCCTATGGATCGTTGCTTCTGTTACGAACCTATCACATGTTATCCTTACCCTGATATAGCCTCACCTCCACACCTATACCCCATTGCTTGTTGCCCGTGTCGTACTAGCATGCTTTAGGGTTGTTTCTGCTCGAGTCTGTTACCCGTTACTTCTGTTACTTTTATCTATTATGTTCTGGGGCTCGAGTTAAACAACAACCTGTTAATTTGAGGTAATAATAATTTGCTGATAAGGCACCGGCAGGAGGCCCGGCGTGGTTTTGAGGCCTGCTAGTGTCGACCCTAATTAGGAAAAGGGTCTTGTCTACTGATCCATGATGAGCGCACTAACCGCATGTGGGAAGCGTGTATGGGCGCCCCCCTCAATTTGATTCGATTCGCATCTCGTCCAAATCGCCACACTTAGTTCGGGCTTTCCATTTGATGCACTCATATGCAGGTACGAACCCGAGGCCAGGTGGAACTTTTGTAGTCGGCATTTAGGGCGGCGTGGTCTTAGAGTGCTATGAGGGTCCCCTTTTCTTCGTGGGGCTCGATTAGCCGCGCACGCACATCACGTGGTTCTTTGGGCTTGATGCGAAGAAGAGTTGAGTTGGGTAGAGTGCCTCGCTTGGTGGGTTTGATTCCCGTCTGGCGGGATATTCTTACGTGTACGGCCAAATTGGTGCACCCCTGCAGGGATAAATCTTCTCGAGAAGCCGTGTTTTCCGCGGTTATGGTTGACTTGGTGAAAGTACTGGCTAACAAGTACTCAGAACAACTTACACCTAACTAATGAGGAATTGACTAGTAATAGCCTTATTGCCACAATAACTTGATCCATCATTAATCCAACTGTGTGAGTTATCCTCGGATTGCTTCTTTGGATAAGGGGCGAGATCCAAGATGGGTTTGTTTGGAGTTAGTTGGTAGTTGGTTACGATACGCTATTTTATCTCCTTTCTGTTAGCCGGAAGTTGTAGTATGTTCTGTAGTTGGTCAGTGCAGCCAGCTGCCGCATCTTTTGTATCACCCTTTCTTCCGTTGAACCCAAGGCATCTGTGCTTGGTGTTGACGAGTTACACTTTGGTGAACTGTGAGTCTTGCTTGTCAGTACGTTTATGTACTGACCCCTTTGGGGCTGTGGTTTCCGCAGACTACGCTTACGAGGATCCCCGTGATGGCTACTACATGGAGTTTGACGAGGCTGCTGACGAGTAGATAGCGGACCCGGGCAGGATCCGAGACATCGTGGATGGGCTACGTCTTCTTTTCATTCCCGGCTTCTTAAGCCTATTTGGATTTGTCTGTACTCAGACCTTTTGAATGCTTCCGCTGTGATGTAATGATGATATGTTGGGACATGTGTCCTCTGGATGATTGTATTTGCTATCTCTGCTCTAGTGAGAGCTATTTGCAACTTATTTCTATTTATTTGTGTCTTAGAGATCTGTTGTGCTATCATCTTGTTAAAAGTCGTTGACGTACCATGTGTGTATGGTATGAAGTACGTCAATGGTAGTATCCTGATTTCTATGGGATGGTTTACGTAGACGATGAACAGTAGGGGTTGGTTGTCACACATACGTGTGTTGGCCTACTCGTAAGAGATGCGGGTGCCGGTAAGCCCCGTAATCCAATCAGCTATTGTTCAACGGAACTGCGAGTATCCTCTAGAAGTCCGGGTGCGACAAATGGTATCAGAGCCTGTCTGCCTGTAGGATCCCTTTTACTGGTCGCAGTTGAGTCTAGAAACTATTTTGTAGCTATATAGGAAAAATGAAACGTGAGAGTAGGAATCCTGTTCTTTTTCTTCTTTCCCCACCCACCCTCCCTTTTCTGGTAAGGAAGTGCAACGTTGTTTTCCCTTCTCATCTAAACTTTCAAGTTAGGTTTTCACGTATCCTGCTTTCTCTAAGATAGTTATATCTACTAGACCATAGGAATGGAGGTGGTTGTGACATGATTTATCATGTTGCCTACTCACGATTGAGAACGGAGGCGTGTAAGCCCCGGAAGCAGATCCTCTATTCCTTAAGCAGTAGATATTGATCCTTTAGAAGCCCGGATGGGTTTTCCGTAGTACCTCAGGAGTTTTTGGTCTCGTGTTTCCCGTTGTTGCTTCGATTCGTATCTTCTTCTCAACATCCTTTTCGTCCGTTGAAACCTTGTTGTTGCTTTCCACTTCAGTTCTCTACCGGCGTCTAATCAAAACTTCCCCGATCATCTGCAGATGGATCTCAGGTTCTTCCCGCAGGTGGTTCGGATGACTCGTTGCGAGAGCACCGCCGGTTATCCGGAGATGCTGAGAGACATGGTCACTTATCTGGGGTTCCGTTGGGCACCAGAGTACCAGGTCTACGAGCAGCAGCGAGAGTTTGACCAGACCTACTACCAGGCTATCATCTACATTCTGTCAGATGATGGCATGAGCTTTGTCCACCGCTACGAGGTAGTAGGTTCCACAGTGGATATGGCTGTGCAGCAGGCGGCTTATGTGAGTCTCACCGTCCTTCGTGCTGACTACTGGGGATTTGACGATTCTATCTATCGCCACATCCCCCGTGGTTACATCACTTCGGAGGGAGCTCATTTCACTCTCTACGACAACTTGGATGTCTACGAGCATGATAGCTCCAGGCTGCACACCACCGCTCAGTTTGTGAGGCACAGTGACGCAGTTGCCAGGACACTATCTCAGGAGTTGGCTTCCGTCAGAGAGCAGCTCTACCTTGCTTTGACTCGTCTGGCGACGTACACCACAGACTTTGTTGGAGATGAGCTCTTTGCACGTTTCGATCAGCCAGTGGGTCGTCGTCTGCCAGATGCTGGAGGTTACGAGCCGATCAGAGGTCCACTCCTCAACCTCGGTGCTGGTTACACTGGGATTCCACGCTTTGGAGCACAGGGAGTCGATGCTATGTACTTCACCACACCTAGAGTCGCTCTCAGACCACGTCAGATCTATGTGGATCGTCGTTCTACCTACTTTCGTGGGCGTTCTCCTCACCGTACCTCTCGTCGTACCACTCACCGCCGTCCTGCGTGATGAGCATGGGAGTACCGATGTATCCATTCTTAGCTATGTTTAGTTATCCTGTGGCATTCGAACCATTTATGGTGTGCTGGATATTCTGATGTATTTGAACATGTGATGATGTACCTGTTGGTTATCTATTCATGCTTCGGAATAATCTCTCTTTCGGTTACCAAGTCTATCCTTTTTCTGTTGTTGTGCTAAAATGCATGTCTATTCAGGATGCCGCCTACAAGGAACACCCCGCCTGAGCCACCGCCAATCACGGAGCTGTTGACTCAGATGACCCAAGTCATGGCACAGATGGCCCAGTTTCAGACTAACCAGCACAACAACCAGAATGCTCCACGAGTCAGTATCAAGGAGTTTTCTGAGTCTGGGCCCGAGAGCTTTCGTGGCAACACGCGAGCCTCTGGATGCTGATGACTGGATCCGTGAGATAGCTAGGGCTCTGGAGATTGCTCACGTTGCTGAGGAAGACAAGGTCAAGTATGCATCCTATCTGCTGAAGGGTCAGGCAGCTACTTGGTGGGAAAACTACCAGACCATGAGAGCTGGCTACCCAATCACCTGGGGTTGTTTCAAGGAAGCTTTCCTGAAGCACCACATTCCAGATGGTCTCATGGAAAGGATGCGTGAAGAGTTTTGCTCACTCAAGCAGGGCAAGCTGGACGTCATTGGCTATCAGAGTGAGTTCAATCGCCTCGCTCGTTACGCTGGTGATGAGGTGTCAACTGAGGCTAAGAAGATGGCAAGGTTCCGCAGAGGTTTTAACCCGGAACTCAAGTACGCCCTCACCAACATCAAGGCCAACAACTTCGAGGAGCTCGTTAACACCGCGCTCAATGAAGAAAATGGGCGCAAGGCATTCGAGGAGTCTCGAAAGCACTCGCGTGAGGGTGGTTCCTCCTCCAACATGACCACCCCTCCGCAGAAGCGCCGCATCTGGGTGCCAAATGGTGCTGTCACTAGTGCTCCATATGCCCAAGCTTCTCCAGGCTTTGCTCCCCGCCCACCCAACCCAGCTCACATGCAAGGTCAGAGGTTTTCAATGGGGCAGCCAAGGCCAGATACTCCTCGTGTCGTCACTTGCTACAAATGCAAGCAGACGGGGCACTACGCTGACAAGTGCACTCAGAGGCAGCTACCTCCACCACCACCTCGTCCCAACACAAACCAGGCAATGGTGCGTGCTCCCCCGGCTAAAGCCTTCAACTCCAACAACAGGCCTATCGGGAGGACCGCAAGGGTGAATCATGTCAAGATCGACAAAGCCGAGGAAGCTCTTGACGTCGTTCTCGGTACATTTCTCGTAAACTCTAACCCAGCTAAAGTGTTGTTTGATACTGGAGCATCGCATTCTTTCGTGTCAAAGATCTTTGCGCCAGCAGTTAAGCTCCCCTTTGTTGGTTTGGGTTCCCCGCTAGTAGTAAACTCCCCTGGAGCAACTATGCAAACTTCCAAGATCAGTCACGAAAATCAGATCCTAATTGGAGGTCACATATTCCTTGTTTCTCTCATTCTACTTGGCAATTCTGACATTGATGTCATTCTTGGCATGGATTGGTTGAAGGCCAATAAAGCTACGATTGATTGTGCTCAGAAGTCAATAACTCTGTTCCACCCTTCTGGCCAGATAGTATATTCTCCAAATGAATCAAGTTCTGTTCAGCTTTACACCCTCGATGCTAAACCTCTTCCTGCAATTGAAAATGTTCCGGTGGTTTGCGAATTCCCTGACGTCTTTCCAGAAGACTTGCCAGGGATGCCTCCGGACAGAGCTGTTGAGTTCGTGATCGAGCTTGAACCAGGTACTGCTCCAATCTCCAAGCATCCATAAGCTCCTGAACTGAAATTGTTGAAGGAGCAAATCGATATGTACATGGAAAAAGGTTACATTCAACCTAGTTCCTCGGCTTGGGGTTGCCCAACTCTGTTCGTTGCAAAGAAGGATCAAACAAAGAGACTCGTTGTTGACTATCGTCCTCTTAACGAGAAAACCATCAAAAACAAGTATCCAATTCCTCGTATCGATGATCTTTTTGATCAACTTGCTGGAGCCTCAATATTCTCCAAGTTGGACTTGAGAATGGGTTACCATCAAATAAAGATCAGAAAGGAAGATATTCCAAAAACAGCTTTCACCACTCGGTACGGTCTATATGAATACACCGTCATGTCCTTTGGTCTCACCAATGCACCGACGACATTCTCTCGACTCATGAATTATGTCTTCCATGAATACCTCGACAAGTTCGTTGTGGTATATCTTGATGACATTCTGGTCTACTCCAAATCTGAGGAAGAGCATGGAGAACATCTTCGTCTCACTCTCATGAAACTTCGCGAGCATCGTCTATATGCCAAATTCTCCAAATGTGAGTTCTGGATTCCAGAAGTTGCTTACCTTGGTCATGTCATCTCCGCCAAGGGCATAGCCATTGATCCAGAAAAGGTTAAAGCAATTGTTGATTGGAAACCTCCTAAGACGGTGAAGCAAGTCAGAAGTTTTCTTGGCTTGGCTAGCTATTGTCGTCGTTTCGTCCAAAACTTCTCCAAGATTGCCAAACCTCTCACTGATCTCACAAGAAGGACAAGAAGTTCGTTTGGTCCCACAATGTGATGAAAGTTTCAATCTCCTGAAGACTAAACTCACTTCTACACCAGTTCTGGTTGGCCCAGATACTACCAAACCTTTCCAGATATTCTGCGATGCATCTCTCCAAGGTCTAGGTGCAGTCCTTATGCAAGAACGTCAAGTTGTGGCTTATGCTTCACGTCAGTTGAACGCACATGAGCAAAATTATCCCACACATGATGTTGAACTTGCAGCAGTTGTGTTTGCCCTCAAGAAATGGAGGCAATACTTGTTGGGTAATCGCACTAAAATCTTTTCCGATCATAAGAGTCTGAAATACATCTTCACTCAACCAGATCTAAACCTCAGGCAAAGGAGATGGATTGAAAAGATTAAAGACTTTGATCTCACCATTTCTTACACTCCAGGCAAGGCTAATGTTATGGCCGATGCTCTCAGTCGCAAATCGTATTGCAATAATCTCATGATCAAGGAAAGCCAACCTCCACTTCATGAAGAATTCCAGAAGCTGAACCTTGGTCTTGTTCCTCAAGGCTATCTTGCAAGCTTGACAGCCAGTCCAACTCTCGAGGACAAGATTTGTTCTGAACAACTTCGTGATGCTGAAATCAAGAAGATGGTAGAACACATCAAAGAAGGCAAGGATAAATTTAAGTCCTTCTCAGTTGATGACAAAGGAACTGTGTTCTTCGAAGGACGCATTGCAGTTCCTCAAGTTCAAAGTCTCAAAGATGTCATTCTCAAGGAGGCCCATGAAACTCCTCTCTCCATACACCCTGGAAGTACAAAGATGTACCAGGATCTCAAGACACTGTATTGGTGGCCTGGCATGAAACGTGAAATTGCTCAATACGTTTCTGAATGCGACGTTTGTCAACGTGTTAAGGCAGTCCATCAGAAAACAGCCGGTCTACTACAACCTCTGAAAATCCATGAGTGGAAGTGGGACATGATTGAAATGGACTTCGTCACTGGTTTTCCAAAGTCCAAGAAGGGCAACGATGCAATCTTTGTTGTTATTGATCGTCTCACTAAAGTAGCTCACTTCTTTGCTGTCAAAGAAACAATCTCAGCTAGCCAGTTAGCAGAGCTCTACACAGCAAAGATTGTTCCTCTTCGTGGTGTTCCATTGGAAATAAGCTCAGATCGTGGAAGCATATTCACTTCTCATTTCTGGAAAAGCTTTCAAGAAGCTTTGGGCACAAAACTTCTGTTCAGCACAGCCTACCATCCTCAGTCTCAGAGGCAAGTCGAAAGAGTCAATCAGATTCTCGAGGATATGCTCAGAGCATGTGGCCTCTCCTTTGGCATGAAATGGGAGGATTGCCTTCCATATGCTGAATTCTCCTACAACAACAGCTACCAGGCAAGCCTAGGCATGGCACCATTTGAGGCTCTCTATGGCCGCAGATGCAGGAGTCCAATCAATTGGTCTGGAGCTGGTGAACGTTCACTCTTAGGCCTTGACATTGTTAAGGAAGCCGAGGAGAAAGTTCGTATCATTCGTGACAATCTCAAGATTGCTTAGTCTCGTCAGAAAAGCTACTATGACAGCAAGCACAGGGATATGATCTATGCACCTGGTGACAAGGCATATCTCCGTGTAACTCCCCTTTGAGGCACTCATCGTTTTGGTGTGAAAGGAAAGCTTGCACCAAGATACATTGGTCCTTTCAACATTCCCTCAAGGCGTGCGGAAAATGCCTATCGTCTTGAACTTCCAGAAAAACTATCCAAGGTGCACGACGTGTTTCACGTGTCACAGCTCAAGAGATGTTTCAAAGATCCAGATCGTGCAGTTGATCATGATTCCATTGAACTGCAAGAAGATCTATCTTATGAGGAGCACCCTGTTCGAATTCTCGATGAGACCGAGCGTAAGACTCGCAACAAGAGCACCAAGTTCTTGAAAGTGCAATGGTCGCATCATTCCGATAAAGAGGCAACGTGGGAGACCGAAGAGGATCTTCGCAAGAAGTATCCGGACCTTTTCTCTTCTCAGTAAGGAATCTCGGGGCGCGATTCCTTCAAGGGGGGCGTTTTGTAACATCCCAAGTATGAAAAACCATCCCTAGAATGTTTGATTCTTGTTTAATTAAAGTTTTGCATCATGTCATCATACTCATCACTTTGTTTTCCTTTTGTTTGCATCTGTTTTCAATTGTTTTCTATTTCAAATTCAAACCAATATTCAAACCTTTGTTTCATACTTGTTATGTTACAATTTTTCAAATAAAAGGTTCAACTCAAAACCTCAATTGTTTCCATTTAATCCATAAGGTTCAACTATTTCAAATTTGTGGCTTTAATCATTCACTTAATTCAATGTTATTTCAAATTCAAATACATTTTTTTCCAAACAGCAACTATGTTGAACTTATGATAATTACAACACCATTCTAATCAATTGTTTCCATTTAAACCATATGTTCACCCTATTTAAAATCTTGTTTTCAATAATCACTTAACCTCAAATTCATTCAAATTTGAACCAATTTACAAACAGCAAGTTATTTTTGAACTATTTGGAAAACAGAACTTGGCAAGTGATTGTTGTTGACCTAATTAACTCACACAAATTTTACCTAATTTTTCCTAACTCAAAACCTATCTATTTTCTTCCTATTTCTATTTCAGCAAAAAAAAATAGCAGAACAAAAATTAAAAGAAAACTCGCAGAGGGGGTGGGCAGACCAGTGGGCTGCACCCAGCCCACCACCCCAGGCCCGATACCCCTTCGCCCTCCCTCGCTCTTCTCTTTCCCGTACGGCAGGAAATCCACCGGAGCCACGTCGACGGCCGCGTGCAGTGAATGGCCACCGCGCGCCACCTAGCCCTATATAGCCTACCCTAGGGTTCCCCCCTCGAACCCTAGACCACCTGCTTCACCCTACCTCCCTCCTCGCCGCCGATCTCCCTCTCTCCGCCGCTATTTTCCCCTCTGTTCTGAACCTCCCCGAGCCACCTACTCTGAACCGGAGATGATCGCCGCCGGTGGACTGCAGTTACCCTCGGGCAGACCGCGGGAATCAGACCGCCGTTTCTTCCTCGAGCTCATCGACACCTCAGCGAGCCCGGAGACCATCTGCTTCCACGCCGCCGTCCTCGCAGCTGTCGCCGGCGTCCACGTTCTTCCTCGACCCTCTGCTTCCACTCCAGTAGACAGTGAGCGCGTCCACCTTCCCTTTTCCCTCCTGCTCCTTCTCTGCACTGCACACGCTCGCCACGCACGCGCACAGCACCGCAGCGAGCCACGGCCGCGAGCTCTGCTGCAGATCGCCGCCGGCCAGCAAGCCCTGTCGAAAGTTTCAGAGAACACCTGCAGGCAAAGTTCAGTTAGCGAATCTGAAAGATAACCTCACCGCGCCCTGCTTACTGACAAAAACGAATCGCTATCGCACTGGTAGCAGCGCTTGCACGCGAGCGCGAGGGCCAGGGTTCGAGTCCCCCCTCCCGCAGAAAAACCCCACATTTTCGGCGAAGGTTACTGACAAGGTGGCCCCCCGTCAGCTGCTGTGTGCGCACTGCTGCCACGTTGGCCCCAGGGCCCACTGGCAGTGACCTAGGCTAGGTCACTGCACGGTGTAGAAACATTTCAGCTTTTCTTCTTTTCAGTTTAAGTCCTTTTCCTTACAGATTAGTCCCTGTAAATAAAATGCTAATAACTTTTAATTCCTAAATCCAAATAATATAAATAAAATATGTTTGTTGAACCAAATTTAATTCTCTACCTGTTTATAACATTTGTATACTGTTTTGAATAATTCAAATGCATTCAAATTTCCAATTCAAACAAATCCTTTTCAAATTGGTTAATTGCATAACTAATTCATACTTAATTCAAATAACCCAAATAAAATATGTTTTCCATGCTATTTTGAACCATATTTCCAAATATAAATTTTGTTTCATGTTTTGAATAATTAAAATTGCTTAAATAATTTAAACCTTGTTTAAATCATTTAATATTGCTAAATTCATAACTTGCTCAAATTAAAATATTTTTGAACATGTAAAATATGTTTTCTAACTAGAAAAGTATAAACTTTTCAAATATGAATTTGAATTTATGTTTGGAACAAATAAAATTCAAATAATATTCAAACTTGTTTTAAATTCATTTAAAACTTGTTTAATCTTGTTTAATTCATAATAAATTCATCCTAATTCCTTTTTCAATATTTGAAACATGTAATCCACCTAAAATTGTGTGTTCTTTTCAAATATGAACTTTGTTATCTATTTTGGACAATTTAAATTGCTGAAAACAACAATTGCTTGTGTGACACCTTTAAGGAACCAAAATTCCTTAACTTAATAACTAAAATTCCAAAATTGGTAAACCTTATTTCCAATTGTTTCTATTGTTGTTATTTTTCTGTTTTCCTCATCCATGCATCATACTAATCCACTTACACCTGTTGGTTAGTTGTAAAACAATTGTTTCAACCATAATTCATGGGCTTTTCATATGCAACTCAAATTCCATATGGGTCCATTTAAACATGTTATGTTACCATGTCAACTAGGTTATTTCTATGCATCAATTAAATGGTCATGCATCATCCCATGATTGTGCATTATGCCATGTTATTGATTGTTTATCTCTCTGCGTTGTTTGTTTGCTTCTTCTCGAATAGACGACGACGCTGAGACAGACGATACTTACGACACCCCTTCTGAGGATCTAGCTCAGTACCAGGCTGCTGAGTTTGCAGGCAAGTATTCACTCACATGAACCATTGTGTTCCTTTCAACATTGGTTACTGATACTTTCCGTTGTCTATTCTGCTAGCCCTATGGATCGTTGCTTCTGTTACGAACCTATCACATGTTATCCTTAACCCTGATATAGCCTCACCTCCACACCTATAACCCCATTGCTTGTTGCCCGTGTCGTAGTAGCATGCTTAGGGTTGTTTCTGCTCGAGTCTGTTACCCGTTACTTTCTGTTACTATATTTCTATTATGTTCTGGGGCTCGATGTTAAACAACAACCTGTTAATTTTGAGGTAATAATAATTTGCTGATAAGGCACCGGCAGGAGGCCCGGCGTGGTTTTGAGGCCTGCTAGTGTCGACCCTAATTAGGAAAATGGTCTTGTCTACTGATTCATGATGAGCGCACTAACCGCATGTGGGAAGCGTGTATGGGCGCCCCCCTCAATTTGATTCGATTCGCATCTCGTCCAAATCGCCACACTTAGTTCGGGCTTTCCATTTCATGTACTCATATGCAGGTACGAACCCGAGGCCAGGGTGGAACTTTTGTAGTCGGCATTTAGGGCGGCGTGGTCTTAGAGTGCTATGAGGGTCCCCTTTTCTTCGTGGGGCTCGATTAGCCGCGCACGCACAGCACGTGGTTCTTTGGGCTTGATGCGAAGAAGAGTTGAGTTGGGTAGAGTGCCTCGCTTGGTGGGTTTGATTCCCGTCTGGCGGGATATTCTTACGTGTACGGCCAAATTGGTGCACCCCTGCAGGGATAAATCTTCTCGAGAAGCCGTGTTTTCCGCGGTTATGGTTGACTTGGTGAAAGTACTGGCTAACAAGTACTCAGAACAACTTACACCTAACTAATGAGGAATTGACTAGTAATAGCCTTATTGCCACAATAACTTGATCCATCATTAATCCAACTGTGTGAGTTATCCTCGGATTGCTTCTTTGGATAAGGGGCGAGATCCAGGATGGGTTTGTGTGGAGTTAGTTGGTAGTTGGTTACGATACGCTATTTTATCTCCTTTCTGTTAGCCGGAAGTTGTAGTATGTTCTGTAGTTGGTCAGTGCAGCCAGCTGCCGCATCTTTTGTATCACCCTTTCTTCCGTTGAACCCAAGGCATATGTGCTTGGTGTTGACGAGTTACACTTTGGTGAACTGTGAGTCTTGCTTGTCAGTACGTTTATGTACTGACCCCTTTGGGGCTGTGGTTTCCGCAGACTACGCTTACGAGGATCCCCGTGATGGCTACTACATGGAGTTTGACGAGGCTGCTGACGAGTAGATAGCGGACCCGGGCAGGATCCGAGACATCGTGGATGGGCTCTGTCTTCTTTTCATTCCCGGCTTCTTAAGCCTATTTGGATTTGTCTGTACTCAGACCTTTTGAATGCTTCCGCTGTGATGTAATGATGATATGTTGGGACATGTGTCCTCTGGATGATTGTATTTGCTATCTCTGCTCTAGTGAGAGCTATTTGCAACTTATTTCTATTTATTTGTGTCTTAGAGATCTGTTGTGCTATCATCTTGTTAAAAGCCATTGACGTACCATGTGTGTATGGTATGAAGTACGTCAATGGTAGTATCCTGATTTCTATGGGATGGTTTACGTAGACGATGAACAGTATGGGTTGGTTGTCACACATACGTGTGTTGGCCTACTCGTAAGAGATGCGGGTGCCGGTAAGCCCCGTAATCCAATCAACTATTGTTCAACGGAACTGCGAGTATCCTCTAGAAGTCCGGGTGCGACAAATATGCAGCCACGAAATGGATTCGTGGGTCAGTACTATTAAGTACTGGCAAGTGGATAAACCATACTCACAAGATACCAGCGTAACTAATCATCACAAGATACAAATACTTTGGGTACAACGGAAAGGAAGGGATTATTGCAAAGAAGCGGCAGCGGGCTGCACTAACTAACTACAGAGACGCGCTACAACATCCGGCTAAAAGAAAGGGATAAGATAGCGCGACAAAACCAACTATAACTACTCACCAAAAAATACCCATCCAGTGTTACCCCCTACTAAGGAAGCAACCCAAGGAAACCCACACTGTTGATTAAGGTGACATTCAATTTTATGGTGGAGGTAATCTATATTACTAGTCAAGTTATCATCGTTAAGTGTAAATTGTCTGAGTACTTGTTAGCCAGCACTTTCACCAAGTCATCCATAACCGCGGACAACACGGCTTCTCGAGAAGATTAACCCTACAGGGATGCACCAATTTGGCCGTACACGTAAGAATGACCCGCCAGATGGAAAGGCCCTTCCACCAAGCGAGGCACTCAACACAACCCAACTCTTCTTCGCATCAAGCCCAAAGAACCCCGTGCAATTGAGCGCACGACTAATCAAGCCCCACGAAGAAAAGGGGACCCTCATAGCACTCTAAGAACGTGTATCCCTAAATGCCGACTACAAAAGTTCCACCCTGGCGCCAAGGGTTCGCACCTGCATATGCATGCGGCAAATGGAAAAGCCGAACTAAATGAGGCAATTTGGACGAGATGCGAATCGAATCAAAGTTGCGGGGGGCGCCCATACTCGCTTCCCACATGCGGGGGGCGCCCATACGCGTGGAGGTTGGCAGGACATCTAGGGTCACCGACAGGTGGGCCCTGTCCCTTGCGCGAAATAAAGGAGAAAAAGTTTGGTGATTTGCGCCCGCGGGGATTCGATCTCGCGCCCCTGCGCTGCGCTCGGAAGGCCCAAGCCACTGGGCTATGGTTCGTTTTGTGATACAAAACGGATCTGACGGAATAAGAGGTAAACTGAACAGCGTGTTACTGACGAAACTGAAGCCAACACCTGCGGTGACATATAGAGAAGCGACCGGTGGCGATCTCAGGTGGAGGACGCGCGACGGCGCCGCTCCCAGAGCAGGGTAGGGAGAGGGGAAGAGGGTCTATGAGGTGCGGCTCACCTCGAGGACGAGCCGTGGTCCTTGAAGGAGATCACGGAGGCGTGGGGTTGCCGGAATTCGAAGACGTGGAGGCCGCCGGTGGCGTGGACGTCGTGGTTGCCGGAGGTCCTCATGGCTGCTCCGGTGCCCTTCCGCCATGCGTGCTATAGTGTCGAGGAAGAAGGCAACAGTGCGGTCTTGTTCCCGCCCTTGAGAGGCCTTCGCAGCAACCCCGTCGCCCGCGCATAGAGCTCCATCGTAGGCCATGGTGCTCCGGTGGTTGGAGAATACAGAGGAGGGAGGAGAGGGCAGGAGATGGCGGCGGCTGGGAGAGGCTAGGGTTAGGGTTCGGGGAATCCGGAGGGAGGGGTAGATAAGGAGGGGGAGAGGGGGGACCATGGTGGAGGGGGTGGTTTGGCTCTGCGTGTTGAAAGCGACATGAGGAGGTGCTCTCCTCGTGCCTGGCTGTACGGAGGAGGAAGAAGGTGGGCTGGGGGGCCGACTTGGTGGGGTTGTAGGTGGCCTCCGGTTGGGCCTTTGGGCCTGGCCGGTTGGCTGCCTCCCCCTCCACCTTTTTTTTTTGTTTTTTTTGTAACAGGTGACTAGAAATAGAATTTGAGGGGGTTTTGGAAACTCCAAAAATTATGAAAACAATTTCTATGCAATCAGCATTTAAAATGCCTAGTTGCACAAACTTTTGTTTTTGAAATCTTTAAAATATTTGCTAATTTGAATTTGATTGAATTTTGGGTGAATTTTTAAATTGGTTTGAATTTTTAAATGATTTTGAAAACAAAGTGCAATGCATATGATGCAATGCAATGCGAAAAGAAAAACAACCAAATCTAATTGGGGGAAATCCCCCGGGTGTTACACCCAGCTCCTGCTGCTTCGTTTCTCTTGGACCCATCGAAGTACATGATCCAATTACTCGTGTATTCTGGCGGGCCGGGCGTTTGTAGCTCTGTCCACTCGCTCAGGAACTCCACGAGTACCTGGGATTTTACTGAATTGCGCCCTACATAGATGATGCCCCAAACGCCCAGCTCGATGCTACATTTTGCTATTCGTCCAGATGCCATTGGGTTGTTCATGATTGTACCGAGTGATGCATCATTAACCACTGTTATGGTGTGTTCCTGGAAGTAGTGCTTGAGCTTTCGAGCCGTGAGAACAACTCCATAAGTGAGCTTCTGGCAGTGAGGGTATCGTTGCTTGCACGGCGAGAGCACTTCACTGATGTAGTAGATTGGTCGTTGGACTCCATATGCCTTGCCCTCCTCAGGTCGTTCGACTACAATTGCCGTGCTGATGACCTGGTTTGTTGCGGCTAGGTATAGGTATAGTGGCTCCCTCTGTTGTGGTGTTGTAAGGATGCGCTTGCTTTGCAATCATCGTTTCAGGTCGGCGAATGCCTGCTTAGCCTCTGGTGTCCACTCGAACTTGTCCGTCTTTTTCAACAGCTTGTAGAAGGGTAATGCCTGCTCGCCCAATCGTGCGATAAATCTGCTCAAGGCGGCTAGTCGCCCTGCGAGCTGTTGGACTCCGCGTAGATTGGTTGGCTCCTTCATTGTCAAGACTGCTTGTATTTTCTCCGGGTTGGCTTCGATGCCTCTGGCGGATACCAGGTACCCGAGAAGTTTTCCTGCTGGGACGGCAAAGACGCACTTTGTCGGATTGAGCTTGATCCTGTATGCGTTGAGGGCGTCAAATGTTTCTCTAATGTCCTCGAGGAGTGTATCCTCTACTCGAGTCTTGATGACGATGTCGTCAACGTACACTTGTACGTTCTTGCCAATGAGCTTGGCAAGGCATTTTTGCATGCAGCGCTGATATGTCGTGCCTGCGTTCTTGAGCCCGAAGGGCATTGTCATGTAGCAGTACACACCGTGTGGCGTGATGAATGTTGTCTTTTCCTCGTCTTCCTGCTTCATCCAGATCTGATTATATCCCGAGTAGGCGTCCAGGAAAGAGAGGCGTTGACAGCCCGCAGTAGAGTCCACGATCTGGTCGATTCACGGGAGGGGAAAGTTATCCTTGGGGCAGTGCTTATTTAATGACGTGTAATCAATGCACACTCGAAGGATGCCAGTGTTCTTCTTTGGAACCAGCACCGGGTTTGCTAACCAGGTGGATATCTTGATCTCCCTGATGAATTTTGCTGCTAGCAATCTGTTTACTTCTTCTCCAAGCGCTTTCTGCTTGGGTTCTAAAAATCGTCGAGTGGTCTGCTTGATCGGTTTTGCATCCTCGAAGACTTTGAGTGAGTGCTCGGCGAACTCCCTGGGTATTCCTGGCATATCTGAGGGCTGCCAAGCGAAAATTTCCCAGTACTCACAGAGGAGTTCGACGAGCGCGCTTTCCTATGCTGGCGAGAGGGTAGTTGAGACCATCGTTGTCTTCGCAGAATCCGTCGGGTGCACCTGATGCTTTCGGGTGTCGCTGTTGGTGCTGAACTCCAATTCTGGCGCGTTTTTCTTTGTGAGGGGCATCACGGAGTGGTCCGTCGTCTTTGCCAGCTCCTGCAGTTCTTCTTGCATCCCGAAAGATTTTGCGATCTCGTTGAACTCGATGTCGCATTTGTTAGACTTCTGGAAATCTCCGTCGATGGTGATTACACCATATTCTCCGGGTAACTTGAGCTTTAGGTACGCGTAATGTGGTACTTCCATGAATCTGGCGAATGCTGTTCGACCAAGAATGGCGTGGTACTGTGAGGGCCATTCGACTACTTCAAATTCGAGGAATTCTCTTCTGTAGTTGCGTCGGTTGCCCAACACAACCCCTAGGTTAATTGTTCCGAGTGGGCGGATCGCCTTTCCTGGAACTATCCCGTGGAAGGATGTTTCTGACTCTGCAAGTCCGTCCAGGTTCCTGTTCATCCGGCGGAGCATATCCGCGTAGATAATGTTGATGCCGCTGCCTCCGTCATATGAATACGCGAGCCAGTTCGTAATTACCAATTTGTGCTTGGATTACCAAGGCAGCGTGTCCTGGTCGATAGACTCGTGGAGGGTGGTCTTCCATCGAGAAGGTGATCGATTGGTCCGCCATCTTCAGGTACTCGGGCTTTGTTGGCGGGGTTTGCACAGCCATGCACAGTTGTCGTGTGTTTGTCTTCTGAGCTCTGCGGGATGGGCAGACTTTTTGTATCATCCTTAACTGTCCAGCCGGGTTCGGGTACGCGTTAGCTCCTGGGTTTGGTGCGGGTGGCGCGTTTAGTGCTGCTAGCGCCATGTTTGGATTTCCTGGTGGAGGTAGGGGTAGTGGCGGCTGGAACCCTTGATGTTCTCCTCCTGGGAGTGGCGGGTAGTTCTGATTAGCTGCTGATCTGCTTTTCTTCGAGAAGGCCTCGTGGATTTCGATGAACTTTCGGCAATCCTTGAGGAGGTGCGTTGCCTTAGTTTTGCCCGTGCGCTTATCTGTAAATAGATGTAGCGAGCAGTACACGTTTAGGTCCTCCTCGGGGCTTTTGTCTTCAGCTTTTGGTTTCCACTCGCGACTCCCGCGGCGCCCATTATCGCGGCTTCGTGTGAATTCTGCCGCTACCATCTCTTCCGGATCGTCGTGATCGTAATATTTTCTCCTTTTCTGTCGACCATGGCGGTCTTCTTCGGGCGCGGGCGATGATGCCCTCTCGTTGCGCATTGCGTCTTCTCCGTTAGCCCATTTGTCGGCTATGATCATCGGTTCCCCAATAGTTTTGGGTGCTGCTCGGCCCAGCTCTTCTCTGAAAGCAGTTCGCCGGGCGCCTTTCGCGAAGGCCTCAACCGCTACTTCTTCTGAGATATTTCCCGCGGTGTTCCTGAGTGTTGTCCATCGCTGAATGTACTCGCGGGTGGATTCGCCGCTCTTCTGCCTGCAGGCCCGTAGTTCTTCAATGGTTGCTGGTCTCTTGTAAGTGGCCTGAAAGTTCTTGCAGAAATCGTAGTGCAGTTCATCCCATGATGCGTAACAGGACTTTGGCCTTGCTTCCAGCCAGGTGCGTGCCGCGCCGACCAAGTGCAGGTTGACGTACTGCATAGCCGTGTTTTTATTCCCACGTTGGCATTTTACTGCCGTGAGGTAGTCGTTTAGCCACGATGAAGGCTCGAGTGAACCATCGTATTTCATGACTTCTGTGCTGAGCTTGAATCTCTTGGGTAGGGGTGCCTCGCGGATGCTGCGGGCGAAACACAGCGCGCCGCAGGTCTCGTCATCCGAAGAACTGGACGAGGAGCGCGCGCGGTTCCTTGCAGCTCTTGCCTTGTCCACCTTGTTTTGCGCGATATCTGACCGCGCGTTATATCCTGGCTAGTCGCGATCAGTTTCCTTCCTTGGCTCTTTGCTGCAATTCCGCGAGCGGCTGCTATGACGCCGCGAGCTTTTTATTTCTTGGGCTACCTTCGCTGCTGCTTCGACTATCACCGCGTCGCCGAGCTTCCTTTCCTCGACCGCGGCGAGGTGATTTGTCTCTCCTAGGCGAAGTGCTCCTATGCTTGCGCGATGCCTCTTTTTATTTTTCCTTCTCTTGCTGTTCGGCAGCTTTCCTGCGGTCGTAGGAGGCGAGCCTTGAGGCTGCCATGCCCAATTCCTTCCGAACCTGTTTGTACTGCTCTGCTCGCGGGTCATTCTCCACTTCCTGGTTCATCTGCATGTAGGTTGCTGCGGCCAGGACGGCGGCAGCAGGAGTTTGCGGGTAAACGTTTCCTTCCTCGTCAACCCGCATAAGGGAAGGTGCGAGTGACTTACTGATCCCTCCCAGGGACTCGGCGTCCATGGATGTTGTTCTTGATGCGAATCCCTTCCTTGTGGTTCGAGTTCCGACCGAAGGTGTTAGGGACAGCTCAGACCGGCGTTGACTTGATTCATCCGCCAATCTCTTCCGATGTGCCAGGTCTCTCCGAGCTTCCTTGATAGCTGTGGCTGCTCTCACTAGATGGTAGTGGTAGGCGACCATATCTTCGTGTGGCGCTCCTGCCATAGGCGGCTTGCTTGTTCGCAAAGCTTCTTTAGCTCGGTCCCAGGCGTCCCGCGAGACGCCAATCTCAGCGCGCTCTGCAGCGCTTTGTTCTGTTTCTGGGGGTTGTTCCGATCCTGCCATGCAGACTTGAGCCAATCATGGTCTGTGCGTCCTAGGCGTTGCTCGGAATGTTTTTTGGATCTGCGAAGGTTCCTCTGTCGAGAGGGTATGGTAGTCGCTGGTGTTGAAGCGGATGGACTCGCCACTTTTTTCCAGATGGGGCGCGAGTCGACATCTTCTGACTCAGATCCTGATTCTTCAGGGAAGTGGAGGATCCCGTCCTTGTTGGTGTAGAACTTCAAGCTTCCGAACGTCAAGGTGACGCTCTTCTCCAGATCGCTGAATACCGGGCGTGATTCCGGCGAGTGAGGGGTGACCACGACAGATCCGATCCGAATAGGATTGATTCGAGCCGAGGTCGAAGGTTTCCAACGTGAGTTGGATGATGAAGCCGATGATGCCGGAGATCCAGCGCCCGCCGTTCCCACAGACGGCGCCAATTGTCGAATCTGTTGCTCGGCAAATCCCTCAGGTGAACCTATAGGGTTTCGAATAGGAGAACCCATGAGCGCTGGTGGCGATCGTCGGCTAGACAGGGGGCACAATTTACCCAGGTTCGGGGCCCTCGTAGAGGTAAAACCCTTACTCCTGCCTATGTCGATCTGTATTATCGAATAGATCGGTTACAAAGATGATCGCTCAAGTCGAGACTACAATCTCGAGCTCAAGGCTTTGGTTGTGCGGTATTGCTTAGTCCTCTTTCGGTGGTTCTCCTAGCCTTATATAGGTGGCCAAGTCTCAAACCCTACCCGGAGAGGACTCGAACTCTAACCCTACGTCGGTTACAAGTTTCCTAACTTAGCCCGCAAGGCATTGCGGGTGGGCTTCAAGTGGGCCTTCCAGAATACTCCAAGGGCTTTCCTTATTGGGCCTTAACCTTGGGCCTGAGACAGGGTGTCCTTACCCGCAGGGTCTAAGATCCATCCCTTCGTCACCCCAAGACTCGGATTTCTGGGTTTCGAGCTCAATAGCTAGACCGTTTGCTGTTTTTCTCAAATTCCCAAGTCCCCAAGACCCAAATCTCCGAGTTTTAGGGATTTGTGGTTTTAAGGAAACGGCTCCCTATTTTTGCCAAGGCCCAAAATATATAGCTACTCATATAAATTTTGAAGCTATGCTTAATACATTGTGAGTTTCCGGCTATCGCCTTTTACTCTGCATAACTTGTGGTTTGGATGACCCTTTTGACCCCCTTTGCTGTAAGCCGGCTTTCGCGTGGATACTCAATTGTTCTTATAACTCTATAAAAACAGGGCCAGGCAAGTCCCCATGGGCATCATGACTGATTGGTTTTATAGGCTAGCAATCACGCCACTTTGTTGCGAGTCACATCGAGCTTAAGCAAGGAAGATCAAGGAAGTTTTGGCTCTATTGTCCGGTTATAAGATTGTAACCGTACTTATTGCAAGTAATCGGTCCTTATAACCTAATGGCATCGTGGCCGGGTCTTGAGATTATAGCTGTGCTATTCAAGCAATCAGCCCGCAAGACCTATATATGCAATCTATGAAAATTTTAAACCTAGTGTATTATAACTAAGCCATAAATACTTACCTGATATGGAGTAGAATAAGACAGAAAAGACTTTAAAACGGACTAATAGGAAGAAAAATAGGAAACAAATAATATCATAGTTTAACCATATCTTTATTGATATGAGAAAGATTAGGTCAGCAAGCCGCCTCATTAAAAACCCTCCAGCCCCCTTAGGTACCCTGGATAGGAAAAGAGTGCGTCTGAAACCTGCTACCTATTTACATCGTGCAATTCAACTTGTAAACCTAGCCTACGCTAAGTGTAGTAAGGACGTAGTTGAGCTACGTTCCATGGTCTTTCCCGTTCTTGCATAGATGAAGTGGTATGGGCGGTGTCATTGACAGTGTCCGACTCTTCCCTTGCGTCTATTAAGTAGTATGATCCATTATGCAAATTCCGGCTTATGATGAACGGGCCTTCCCATAGTGGAGATAACTTGTGCTTTCCTTCCTTTGTTTGTACTAAGCGCAGTACCAGGTCCCCTTCCTGGAAGACCCGGGTTTTGACTCGCCGGCTGTGGTATCGCCTCAAATCCTGTTGATATATAGCTGACCTCTCCAAGGCTTGCTCTCTGTGCTCTTCTAACATGTCCACAGCGTCTTGCCGGGTCTTCTCGTTTTCCACCTCAACATAAGCTGCTACTCGGGGCGAGTCATGAATAATATCACTCAGAAGAACCGCCTCTGCACCATAAACCATAAAAACTGAGTCATCTGAGTAGATCTGTTAGGTGTAGTGTTAATCCCCCAAACCACTGATGGTAACTCCTCTACCCATGCTCCAGCAGCTCTGAGGCACGGGACTCGTAATCGTGGTTTCAACCCACGAAGTAATTCCTGGTTTGCCCTCTCCACTTGTCCATTGGCTTCTGGATGGGCTACTGAGGCTACATCAAGGCGGACGCCGTTGTTTCCACAAAACTTTTCCATCTCGCCTAAGGACATGTTGGTCCCATTGTCTGTTATTATGCTATGAGGATATCCAAACCGATAGATGATCTTTTTCAGGAACTTGACAGTTGTGGCGGCCTCACAATTGGTGACTGGCATGACTTCAACCCATTTAGTAAACTTATCAATAGCCACCAAAAGATGATTCTTTTTGCAAGGAGACATGTGAAAGGGGCCCACCATATCCATACCCCAAACTGCAAACGGCAAGGTCAGCGGGATTGTTCGCAACTCCATAGCCGGCACATGGGTTTGGCGAGCATACCTTTGACATCCATCACATCTTGCCACCAAGCGCTCCGTGTCCGCCAAAGCCGTGAGCCAGAAGAAGCCGTGTCGATATGCTTTAGCCACAAGGGATCTTGTGGAGGCATGATTCCCACAATCACCTTCATGGATCTCCCTCAAAATCTGTCGGCCTTCCTCTGGTATTACACAGCGCAAAAACACTCCTACAACACTTCTCTTATACAACTCGCCATTGATGATAGAATAACCCTTTGCTCGTCTCAGGATTTGCCTGGCTAAAACTTCTTGTGATGGTAACTCGCCCCGTGATAGATAGGCCAGAAACGGCCCGTCCACTCGGGAATAGCACGTACAGCGGCCACAAGCTCCAAATCCGGGTATCGGTTAGCCACCTCTTCTTCAGATTCGTTTTTGACAGAGGGCCGCCATAATTCGTCCAGAAAAACATTAGGCGGAACCGGCTCTCGGCGCGAACCAAGTCTTGCGAGCACATCTGCTGCCTCGTTCTTTCGCCTATCAATGTGTTCCACCTCATACCCGGAAAAAGACACGGCCACCCTGTCTACCTCTCTGTGATACGCTGCCATTGTTGCATCCTTTCTATCCCAGGTTCCAGAGACCTGTTGTACCACAAGATCCGAGTCTCCATAGCACCTTATTCGCTTGATATTCATCTCCTTTGCTACTCGCAGTCCGTGTAATAGGGCCTCATACTCGGCCACATTGTTGGAGCAATCGAAGTGAATTTGCAACACATAACTCAACTTGTCTCCTTTTGGTGATGTGAGTACCACCCCAGCTCCTGATCCCTCATATTGCTTGGAACCATCAAAGTGCATTACCCAAGACTCGGAACTTGGCATTGTTGTGGGCATGCTTGTGTGAGTCCAATCATTAATAAAATCAGCTAAAGCCTGGGACTTGATTGCAGACCGAGACTCGTAGTTGATATGATAATCTCCCATCTCAATGGCCCACTTGGCTATTCTGCCTGTCGCATCTGAATTTCTGATAATATCTGCCATGGGTATGGAGCTAACCAACATGATGGGGTGTCCCTGAAAGTACGGCTTCAATTTCCGGCTGGCCATGAAGACCCCAAAAACTAGCTTTTGCCAATGCGGGTAACGCTGCTTTGCTTCCGATAAGACCTCACTCACGTAGTAAACCGGCCTTTGTATCGGGTGGTCCTTTCCATCCTCCTTGCGCTCAACCACAACCACTGCGCTGACCGCCCGGGGCCGCCAGAATTGGTGCCTCAGACAACTGCTTTTTTAGAGCTTCAAATGCCTCGTCCGCCTCTTGGTCCCATACGAATTTGTCGGTTTTCCTCAAGAGTCGGTATAGAGGTATTGCTTTTTCTCCAAGCCTAGATATAAACCGGCTTAATGCTGCCACACATCATGTGAGCTTCTGAACGTGCTTCAGGCCTTCCGGCTTTTTCAGGCTCTGGATGGCCTTGATTTTTTCCGGGTTTGCCTCAATTCCTCTCTCGGAAACAATAAAACCGAGTAACTTTCCTGCTGGAACCCCAAATACACACTTTGTGGGGTTAAGCTTCATTTGATATCTTCCCAGGTTCTTGAAGGTCTCCTTTAGGTCATCTATGAAAATTTCAGCTTTCCTTGTTTTAATCACCACATCATCCACATAGGCATGAACGTTGCGTCCAATTTGATCCTCAAAACACTTCTGAATACACCGCCGGTACGTTGCGCTGGCGTTTTTTAGCCCAAAGTTCATGGTATTGTAACAAAAAGCACCAATGGGGGTTATAAACAACGTCTTCTCCCAATCCTCCTTTTTGAGCTTTATTTGGTGATACCCGGAATAAGCATCCAGGAAACATAATAAATCACAACCTGCCACTGCATCTATGATCTGGTCTACTCTTGGAAGGGCAAATGGATCCTTCGGGCAATGCTTGTTGAGACTTGTGTAGTCTATGCACATCCTCCACTCGTTGTTCTTTTTCAACACTAAAACCGGATGTGCTAACCATTCCGGGTGAAAAACCTCCATGATAAAGCCGGCTACAAGGAGCCGAGCTATCTCCGCTCCTATAGCCTTTCTCCTTTCCACATTCATTTTTCTTAGACCCTGCTTCACAGGCCTAGACTTGGGATCTACGTGCAAACTGTACTCAGCTAACTCGGTCGGGATACCCGGCATGTCACTGGGCGTCCAAGCAAAAACGTCCTGATTCTCGCGAATGAAATCTATGAGTGATTTTTCCTCCTTGTCGTCTAGGTTAGAACCTATGGCAAATTGTTTGGAGGGGTCACCCTCGATAAAAGCCACCATTTTGGTGTCCTGGGCCGCTTTGAACTTTGCTCTCTCGTCCTCCGTATTCGGTCTCTTCAAAGCCGTTCTATCTTCCGGGTCTACCTGAGACCGATAATACTTGAGCTCTTCTTTCCTGCAAGCCTGTTCTGCCATCGCCGCATCTCCTTCGTCGCACTCTGTTGCCACAACCCGGTTCCCATGTATAGTAATGGTCCGCTTGGGACCCGGGATCTTTAGCTGCAAATACACGTAACATGGCCTGGCCATGAACTTAGCGTAAGCCGGCCTTCCGAACAGCGCGTGATAAGGGCTGCGCAATTTCACTACCTCGAACGTGAGCCACTCCACTCGGAAGTTATCCTTGGATTCTCCGAAAGCGACTTCAAGTGTTATCTTCCCTTCAGGGCACGCCCAGTGACCCGGCACAATCCCGTGGAAAACTGTGGAACTTTTCTGCAGCTGAGACTCCTTGAGCCCCATCCGTAGAAAGGTTTCCCAATATAGGATATTTATGCTACTTCCACCATCCATCAAAACCTTTTTCAGCTCGTAACCATTGACCTGCGGCGCCACAACCAAAGCTAGCACACCCGGATGTTCTATTGTTTCCAGGTGATCCCTTCTGCTCCACGTTACCTCTTGATCCGACCATCTCAAATATCTCGGAACACCTGAAGAAACCGAGTTTACGGCCCTTTTAAGTATCTTTCTCTCTTTGTTAGAAGTTCCGGTAGTGTGTACGTGATATTGTCCTAACTGTTTTGGGTTGGCTTGGAAACCTCCAGCGCCTCCATGGTTGTTACCCGGATTACCACCTCCTGCGGTGCCCGCGGGGGGTGGCCCGTAGCCCGGGTTTCCAGCCGGACCCGGTCCTCCTCTCCGGCCTGCACCTCGCAGGGCTTTATGTATTTCCTCGGTCTTCCATCTCTGTAAGTCCACGCATTGCTCCAATGAATGATTAACCGGCATGCCGTTCCTGCTATGACGCGGACAAGGAATCCTGAAGGCCTCTATATGGTTAGCCGGCCTCAGAGGCCCCTGGTAGTTTCCTCCGCTGAAGTTTCCTTCTACCCTGGGTCTTGGAAACCCGGCCTCGGTATTAGCAACAAACTCGGAGTTTCCTTCATACGGGCGTTTGTGTTGGTTATTTCCATTACTCCCTCCGTTATTACCCGATGCAGCCCCATTACCGGGACTTCCATTATTGTTGGCGTTGGCCTTCGCTTTTTTGTCCTCAACCTCCTCTTCTGTGGTGTCCGTGGCAGCATTCTTGTTGCACGCGTCCATCAATTCCCCCATCGTGATTTCCGAGGCGTGCCGACTGGATTTCATGCGCGTTAGTTTTAGCACCAGGGGTATGTATTTGCATGTTTTTGCCATGGCCTGTAACGCATCTTTTGGCTGAATATCAGTGGAAGAGTGGAGAATTTCCATAACCCGGCGCACCCAGCTGCGCGCCGACTCTCCCTTTCTCTGGACACATCTTTCCAAATCATCAATCGTGAATAACTTCCGGCATGTTCCATGAAAGTGCTTAATGAAAGCTGTTTTCAATTCATTCCATGAATTAATGGATCTGTCCGGTAGGTTGTTGAACCACAACTTTGCTGCTCCCTCGGACATCATGAGATACATGAACTTGGCTTGAAGCCTTTCTGATGCAATTCGGATAGACATTGCCATCTCATAACTGCTTAGCCAGGTCTCTGGATCCATAGTTGGCTCATAGTTCACGACTTTACCCGGTTCTTTGAATTTATCCGGGTATGGTTCTGCTCTGATGGCGTACGACAAACACTTAGGGCCGGCCAGGTTGGTCAATACCGGCCTTGCACGCGATACATGAGACTCGTCTGGCGCGGCTGGGGGTGCGGCATCTACTGCCCCTTGTACTGCTGACCCGGCCATACGCCTTGCACGAGAACTGTCGACTATCGCCTGTGCTGCCGAGACTGCGGGAGCTGCTGTCCTACGAGGAAGAGGCGGCATTTGCTTCTGCTCGGCCCTCCGCCGTGCTGAGCTTGACTGAATATTCCTCGTGTTTCCGGGTTGCCGGCTGACGTACGGCGTCCCGTGCAAACCACTTCTATGATCCGGGTAATTTGCCTGCTGAGCCACTGCGGTGCGCAGCATCTCTATGGTCTGTCGAGTTTCGATTTCTCGAGGCGTCTCTCCCAAGGGGATACGGTCGAGCGCTAGGGTCGCGGCATAAACGTTATCCATGGGGTTGTTGAAGTGACCTGGTGGGGTATGAAATCATGGTGGTGGTGGTGCAGCATTACCGAGGGCGATCCCAGTTTGCAGCGTGGGTAACCCGGCCTGCACGTTTGCCGGCTGTCCTCCCAAGGTTACCGCTTGATACCCGGTTCCTTGATTTACGACTGGGATTGGCTGATCCTGGGGGGTAATGAACAATGCAGCCGGTTGTAAGTTTCCACCTGCTGTCGGTAATCTCGTATGGTGCCTCTGATTATAAATCCTAGTCGACTGAACTTGGATACGATTCTCCAACTCTTCCAGCTCGCGTTGGCGCGCGGCTATCCCTTGCTTCTCAGCTTCCACATCTCTTCTCTGTTGCTCTAATGCGCGGCTAGCCACATCCAGATCCCGGGCGCGTGCCGCCGCGTTCTCTGGGGTTATTACCGTTGCTAAAACTGTGGGATCTAAGATTAGGTTGTTGTTGAACAGAGCCGGATTTGGCGGGTGCGAGGATCCTGCTCCTGGCGTTCTATTTGCTGTGAATCCAAACATATTTCTGTCCCGTTCACTTTATCCTGTATGGCTGGTGACGGATGCCGGCTCTCCATCGACCCGGGCTATAACCGGGTTTCCATTAGCCGGTGTCTGTTGTTGGGCCAGCGCTCGCGCCGCTCTAGCCGTGACTGCCGACACATTGCCCTGATTAAGATTGGTTGCAGGGGCTGTGTAGACCGCGACTCGGCGCGCGATGCCTGGCGAGGATTAGTATTCTTCTTCTTCGTCACTATCTTCTTCGTACCGATCATCAAGCAAGTGCAAGATAGACTCGGTATCATCTTCTCCCATAACCTGGCCCCGCAGGGTCCATGCCGGCTCCTCCGGCTGTTCCCTCTTCGTGGTGGGTTCCTTCTCCGGATCTACCGTCCCGACCGATTCTTCTCCGTCCGATTGAACACAAGTAGACGGAATCACATTCATTATGGTCAGAAACAAAACCAGATGCACGTACCATACCGACGAAGACGCTGATCCGGCCGATCGTGATGACAGATCCGGTTTCTAGCAGATTCGACTCTGGCTCCCAACCAGAGTCGTCCACGATCTTCTCTCCTTTGGGGTTGGTGGTGATCTCGCCGATGACGAGGTCCTTCATTCTTTCCCGAGCTTCTCCCGTGATGCAAACACCCTTGTACGTAGGCCCCACGGTGGGCGCCAACTGTCGTGGGATAATCACGGCAGACGTTACCGGGGGTAACTTACTTTGGGGCAAATCGACTCTGGTGTTTGGGAGAGGGTTTAGCTCAGGGGAAATCGTGTTATCAGGTGATCCGGTAGCTCGAGATGCAATGTCTCCGAGTCTCTGATCTAGGGTTACAACTATCAGATCTTGTACTACAAGAATACTCGAATATCTGATTAAAACTCTTCTCTTCTCTCTGTCCAGGAGCTGGTTTATATACTACCCGGCTCCCTGGCTTCCTATACAAGGCACACCCAGAATACTACCCGGAATCCACACACAACCCTAGGTTTCCTAATCGTGACCCCCAAGATACGAGTTACAAGATCTACGCTCCCTTTTGGGCCTCCTAGAAACTCCTCCACCTTGGTCCGGGTCTTGTGCGATTTCCTTCGGGCCGAGTTTCACCTAGGCATGAGCCTACCGGGTTACCATCCCTCCAACAAGTCTTGCCTCCAAATTACTAATCATATACAATAGGCTGAGATGTACTAGGTTATTCAACCTTCTATTTGTTTGTGTATGACACTCAATTGTTTGAGTATACAAAAGTGATCTGTTAACAAGGTAGCTAGTCTTGTTATCAAACTACTTTCTATATAACACTAACATTGTAATATCACACTATTTCCAGAGGATTTATAAGATCAGATCAAGATATAAGAGCTTCCAAATACTCTTATAGTAAATTAGAGTAGCACTTCTAGCACACTCTAAATAATCTTCTTGAAGATCTTCCTGTGGTAGTCCTCCTTCCTTGTGGTTTCTTATATTGCAGAATGATTTAGAGAAGATTTGGAAACCAGATACAATGGTCTAGACAACATAACAAGATCTAGATTAAGAGTTAGTTTATGCTTTTATTATCCTTCCATATACTTCTTATTTTATTTCCCATAGGATATTTACTTGTTTCATACATGATTGGTTTTACCTAGCTATCACTTTAATTTACCTAATAGAAGTTATATCTTGTTGTTATCCTTAGTTGTATACAGATATACTTTAATCGTTGAATGATGATTTGAATAGAAGTGTGGAATAGTTATGGAATGATGATTTAATAGTAAGTTGATCCAATGTTTCATTGGTGTGTTGAGATTTCATATGCTCACTTGTATAAGATGGATGAGACAATGACCATGTAAAGCTTATTGGGTTTTAATGACTTGTGTCATAGTTGTTATTTGTTTTCTCTAGTCTCATGATTTTACTTTATATTCTTCTCTTTATTACTTTGTCATTCATAATTCAGATATAGAGGTTTGGGAATATCATGTGTATTCATCAAGGTTTAACAGTAGTTTAAGAAGATTTATTTCTTCTTTAAGGTACTTCTTTTATGGTTGATGAGATATGTACATATTCGATAAATATGTTAATACAATTATTATGTCATTTCCCACTCATGGGTTTTAGTTAACACTAGTGTGTATATGTTGTGTTCTTTTAAAACTTCTTTATTTACTTGTGATGGTTCACCTGATAATTATGAGATGATTTATAGAGATGTTGCGGAAATGAATTGATAACTTAGGGAGTTGTTGTTTTATAGAAGATCATATCTCTGTTGATGAGATGGTTCAATTGTGGATTACTCATTGGTGGAAGTATGATTATCACTTATGTGATTTGGATACTCACCCCTCTTTGGTCGTAGTTTCCTAGTGAATTATCCCAGGTCACTTGTAGACTTGTGGTTAAGGTTGCTGAGAGTTTGTGTTTGATCATAACAAATTATGGTTTGTCTTATCAAATGATTTGGTTTCTTAAGATACTTGTTATAAAGATCATTCCAAATGTACTCTTGACTAGATAAACTAGACCTAATTCATCATGTCAAGTGAAACTTTGGTCACTTTGATTCGTTTAAACTTTCGCGCCAAAATTTACCGTACTTTTAGATGCATGCTTTGCAAATGCACATATTATATTTAGATCCTTATAACCTCCCAAACACTAGGATGTTACACCCGCCTGAAAGCTGAGAAAGCGGAAGCTGTCTCTCGAGTGAAAACTCTTGAGACAGAGCTGGAATCCTCTCAAAAGGAGTTGGAAACCGCCCGCAAGTGCTCAGCAGATCTTGAAGGGAGCCTTTCAGGAGCTCAGGGAGCCTTGAAGCAGCTGGAAAAGGCGGGTGCAAAGCGCGACAGCAACCTTGTCGATTTCATCCGCCCTTTGGCCTAGAAGCTTGCGGGTAATGTTGTGCTTCACCCTTTGTCGACTGGAACCTTTATTCGCCCTTCCTTACTGATGATTATTTTGTGTTTGTCTCAGATGCTCTTGGAGTCGGGCTGGAGCTTCCCGGATATCAGCGGCTAGACGCCCTCACCAACACGTGCGCCCAGCTCCAGGAGCATGCGAACGGAATCTGCTCCCTCGTTGGTGATGCCACCCGAGTGCTGACGCAGTTCCACGAGCGCCTATTCGCGAACGCGGCGGTTCCTCCTACCTTGGGCGGCCTTTGCAAGCTTTTCTTGGCGATGAAGATCTTCTCCACAAGTTCGCACTCGTGCAGACTGAGTGCGGGGCCAAGACGGCGATCCAGTTTGTTTTGGCGCATGGAGTCTCGAGTGACCTGGATAAGGTGTACTCGGACATTCCTCGCGACTCCACTGGAAAAAAGGTAGGACTCCGTCCTTTTGGCGCTCGTGCTGAAGTCCTCGCCAAGACGCTTTCTGGAGTGCTTTCTCGTGCTGGTCGCAAGGGACAGCCTACCGCGAGTGGCAGTACTTCTGCAGCCCCTTAGGATAGTTTTTTGTTTCCTTTTGATTGTTGATGTAATGAACATTGGGATGTAATCCCGTATTTTATGTTGCGTAATCGAAGTGTTTTCTGAAATCCTTAGTGTTTGATTGTTGCGCCTTACTTTTGTATGCTCCCGATGGGAGTAGCCCCCGAGCACCCGAGGAATGGGTGGTATGTTCTCGAGTGGGGTCTTGTGATTTTTCTGAACTTTCTTCTTTTCTTTCCAGGTAGTGGATCCCAGCGTAGAGTCCTCGAGTGGGTCTGTTTTGCAGGTTAATCCCCTTGTTGGCGCTGCCAGCACGTTTGCATCACTCCGTGACCGTGTTGTGGATGGTGAGCGCAAGTTGAAGGCTCTGCGAGGTGTGGCCGATGTTGCCAAGTCAAAGAAGAAACTTGCTGCGGAGCATGAGCAATTTGTGATGGAAGACCAAGCGGCTGTTGCCAAGGGCATGCTCTGTAAGTTTGCGAGCCCCCGAGTACTTTTTCGTTGGTTCCTTTCTTTGTTTTGACGCTTTTTGTTGTCCTTGCAGTTGTTGAACCTGACGGAGTCTGTGAGACCCATTGGGTGAATAATCATATTATTCACGAGTCGAGTAGCCCCAAGCCTCATGCGAGTGAGTTCTGGTCTGACCGTAAGCGAGGCTTTATCCTAGCTACCTTGAAGTATCGGGCGAGCGAGGCGCAGATAATTGTCGAGTCTTGTCACGAGGCTCTATCCTCTGTCCATTGGACATTTTACCCTTTGGGTGTTGTCCCGGATAGCTTGAGTAGCTTTCTCAGAATGTTCCGTCGGGTGGGAGAGGTTCGAGAGTGCGTACGCCAACAACTTGTCTGTGGAGCCCAGGTGGCACTTGCCTTCGTTCGGCTGTGGCACCCTGAGGTTAACTTCCTTTCCGTGGCGCGGCTTCCTGACTCAAGAGGTTCACCGGTGGATTTTTCTCCTCACTATGCGGCCGTGCGTCCTGCAGCGGAGCAGATTGTTCGACTGACTTTCGAGGAGATTGATCAAATACTTGCAGATGCTGCTGCTTGTCGTTGAATGTAATTCCAAGATGTAAATATCTTGTTGTAAGGTGTTTTTAAGGTGTAAACCTTGTGACCTTGTATGTTTTGTTCGATGTTTTAAAGGTGTTTATAAGGTGTGGACCTTGTTGTACCTTGTATTGTTTGTATCGAGTGATGTTACTCGAAGGTATGTTATGATGCTAGTTAGGCGTAGCCCCCGTGTGTTTGGGGTCTGTACCTGTCGTTTTAGAATGGTTAGAGAGAACAAGAAATCGCGATTACTATGGTTGAGAAACCATGTATTTATTGATATGGCTGCAAAGCCATGTGTTTGGTCGAGCTACAGCGTGGCTGGTACAGACTTATTTCTTGCGAGTAGGATAATCCTTGGGGTAGAACTTGCGGAGATGCGCAACGTTCCACGGATTGGAGTAGATACCACCGGTCTTCGGGTTCTTCAATCGATAGGCGCCTCCTGGGATAACTTCATGTATTATAAGAAGGGTCATTCCCATGGTGGCTCGAGCTTGTGTCCTTCCTTTTGTTTGAGCCGCAGCACCAGGTCTCCTACCATGAAGGATCTGTGGCGTATACGGCGACTGTGATAGTTGCGCAACGATTGCTAGTATACTGCGGATCTTCCGAGTGCAATGTCCCGAATCTCATCAAGTGCGTCCACGTCTTCTGCGAGTGCCTTGTTTGAGGTTTCTTCGTTGTATGCAATGACTCGTGGAGCGCTGAATTTGACGTATTCGGGTAGGACGGCTTCAGCTCCGTATAGCATGACAAATGGCGTATAGTTTGTTGACCGATTTGGTGTTGTGCGTAGACTCCACAGTATTGATGGTAGTTCTTCGGCCCAGTGCCCTGCTGCTGGGTGCAACCGATCTAACAGCCGCTTCTTTAGGCCAGCCGAAACTAATCTGTTAGATCGGTCGACTTGGCCATTGGTTTGCGGGTGAGCTACCGAGGCGAAACTGAGGGTGATTCCCTTCTCCTCGCAGAATTCCTGTGTTTCCTTAGCTGTAAAGTTGCTGCAATTGTCTGTGATGATGTTGTGTGGCACGCCGAATCTAGACACGATGGAGTCGAGGAATCGCACGGCACACTGTGTGTGCGCGGAGGTGACTGGAATGGCCTCTATCCATTTTGTGAATTTGTCGACTGCCACGAGCAGTTGTGTGTATCCTCCAGGTGTTGACTTGCGCAGCGGTCCTACCATGTCGAGCCCCCATTGGGCGAAGGGCCAGGCGATGGGAATCATGTGCAGTTCCGTTGCAGGGGCATGCGGCCTGGGTGAAAACCTTTGGCAGGCGTTGCATCTCTCAACTAGATCTTTGGCGTCTCTTGCTGCTGTGAGCCAATAGAATCCTGCCCTGAAGGCCTTGCCCATGATGGCTCTCCAATTGGTGTGGTGGCCGCAATCTCCTTGGTGTATATCCTGGAGCAATTCCTTGCCGTCTTCGGGTGCTATGCATCTCTGCAATACCCCTGATATGATTTGCTTGTATAGCTCGCCGTTGATCACCCGAAAGGATTTGTTGCGCCGTACTATTTGTCGGGCCTCGCAAATGTCTACTCGGAACTATTTGTTGGACAAGTAGTCGAGGTATTTTTGCGTCTAGACTGGCTCGGCCAGAAAAACTTGCCTTGAAATATTGTGGATGAGCTCTATCATAGCAATTTGCGGGCTGTCGTCTGTTTTCACTGCTGCGGGTGCTCCTGCTGGCTTTCTGACCTTGACTGATCGCTTGATCATTCGTTCGAAGTAGATTCCTAGGGGGATGGGGGCGTTTGTTGACCCCATGTTGGCCAGCTTATCTGCTTCCTCATTGCTTGATCACGCGATGTGCTTCAATTCGCACCCTTTGAAACTTCCTTCAAGTAGATTATACTTGTTACGATAAGCAACCATGTTATCCGCGATAGCATCGCACTCCTTCATCGTCTGCTGCACGATGAGATTTGAGTCTCCATATATCATCAATCGGGTGGCTCCGCGGGCGATCGCCATTTTCATGCCGTGTAGGAGGGCCTCATACTCCGCGTCGTTGTTGGACGCTGGGTCATCAGGAGGGAAATCCAGTCGCAGGACGTATTGCAGCTTGTCGCCTTGGGGAGATATAAGAATAACTCCGGCTCCGGCTCCTTCATTTCTTTTCGACCCGGCGAAATACATGATCCAGTTGCTCGTGTATTCTGGGGGTCCTGGTGTTTGCAGCTCCGTCCACTAGCTTAGGAATTCCACGATGACTTGGGATTTTACAGAGTTGCTCCTGCGTATATTATGTCCCAGGCGCCTAGCTCGATGCCCCACTTCGCGATTCTTCCGGATGCCATGGGGTTGTTCATGATAGTACCGAGTGATGCGTCGTTCAGCACCGTGACGGTATGTTCCCGGAAGTAATGTTGAGTTTTCGGGCTGTGAGCACTACGCCGTATGCGAGCTTCTAATAGTGAGGGTATCGCTGCTTGCATGGCGAAAGCACCTCGCTGATGTAATATATTGGCCACTGAACACCATAGGCCTTGCCATCCTCTGGCCGCTCAACGACAATAACCGTGCTGATAACTTGGTTTGTTGCGGCCAGGTATAGGTATAGGGACTCCCTCTCTTGTGGTGTTGCCAGGATGCGCCTACTCTGCAGTGCTCTTTTCAAGTCGATGAACACCTTTTTTGCTTCGTGTGTCCATTCGAACTTATCTGTTTTCTTCAGCAACTTGTAGAAGGACAATGCTTGCTCGCCTAGTCTTGCGATGAATCTGCTCAGAGCGGCTAGTCGCCCTGCGAGCTGTTGTACGCCGCGAAGATTGGTTGGCTCCTTCATCGTCAGGATTGCTTGAATTTTCTCCATATTGGCTTCGATTCCGCGGGCGGACACCAAATACCCGAGAAGTTGTCCCGCAGAAACGCCAAAGACGCATTTGGTCGGGTTGAGCTTGATCCTGTACGCGTTGAGAGTGTCGAATGTCTCCCTGATGTCCTTGAGGAGCGTATCTTCCACCCGAGTTTTGATGACGATGTCGTCAACGTACACTTGTACCTTCTTGCCAATGAGCTTGGCGAGGCATTTTTGCATCCAGCGCTCATATGTTGCGCTTGCGTTTTTTAGCCCGAAGGGCATTGTCGTGTAGCAGTAGACACCGTGAGGTGTGATGAACGATGTCTTCTCCTCGTCCTCTTCTTTCATCCTGATCTGATTTTAGCCCGAGTAGGCGTCCAAGAAGGAGAGTCGCTGGCAGCCTGTAGTGGAGTCCACGATCTGGTCCATCCGTGGTAAGGGGAAGTTATCCTTGGGGCAGTGTTTGTTCAACGACGTATAGTCGATGCACACGCGAAGGATGTCAGTGTTTTTCTCGGGACCAACACCGGGTTTGCTAACCAGGTGGATATTTTTATCTCTCTGATGAATTTTGCGGCGAGTAATCGACTCACTTCTTCTCCGAGTGCCTTCTGTTTTGGCTCGGAGAATCGTCGGGTCGTTATCTTGATAGGTTTGGCGTCTTTGAATACTTCGAGTGAGTGCTCGGCGAACTCCCTGGGTATCCCTGGCATATCTGAAGGTTGCCAGGCGAAAAATTTCCAGTACTCACGGAGGAGTTCGATGAACGCGCCTTCCTATGCAGGCGAGAGGGTGGTGGACACCATCGCCATCTTTGTGGATTCTGTCGGGTGCACTTGATGCTTTCGAGTGTTGTTGTTTGCACTGAACTCGAGTTCTGGAGCGTTCTTTTTTGTGAGTGGCATCACGGAATGGTCCGTGGTCTTTGCCAATTATGCCTGCTCCTCCTGCATCCCGAAAGATTTCACGATCTCATTGAACTCAATGTCACACTTATCGGATTTTTGGAAGTCGCCATCTATGGTGATGGTGCCGTATTCCCCAGGAAGTTTGATCTTCAGGTAGGCGTAGTGGGGTACTGCCATGAATCTCGCAAACGCTGTTCGGCCGAGAATGGCGTGGTACTGTGAGGGCCAGTCGACTACTTCGAAATCGAGGAATTATCGCCTGTAGTTTCTTGGGTTTCCGAGCACCACCTCCAAGTTGATTGTTCCGAGTGGTCGGACTGCTTTGCCTGGAACTATCCCGTGGAAGTATGTTTCTGATTCTGCAAGTCCGTCCAGGTTCCTGTTCATCTTACGGAGTGTGTCCGTATAAATGATGTTGATTCCGCTGCCGCCGTCCATGGACACCCGTGCGAGTTTGTAGTTGCCTATCTGGGCCCGAATGACGAGCGAGGCGTGTCCTGGTCGATATACCCGAGGGGGGTGGTCGTCTTTGGAGAAAGTTATCAATTGTTCCGCCATTTTCAAGTATTCAGGTTTGGACGGTGGAGCTTGTACTGCCATGACCACTTGGCGTGTGTTGTTTTCTGGACCTTGTAGGAGGGGCAGACTTTCTGTATCATTCTGAGGAGTCATGTTGGGTTCGGGTACCCATTGCCTCTCTGGTTTGCGGCGGGTGGCGCTGGTAGCACGGCCAATACCGCGTTTTGATGTCCTGGTGGAGGTAGGAGCTGTGGCGGTGGACTGTGACCTCCTGACTGTAGGGAGGATCTGTGGAGCTTTGTTTTTGACTGCGGCTTTGTTTTTCTTCGTGTAGGCCTCGTGGATGTCCTGAAACTTTCGGCAGTCCTTGAGGAGGTGGGTTGCCTTGGTCTTGCATGTGCGCTTATCTGTGAATAGATGTAGCGTGCAATAACCGTCAAGCTCCTCCTCGGGAGTTTTATCATCTGGCTTTGGCTTCCAGTCGCGATTTCCACGAGGTCCGCTATCACGATTTATTGTAAACTCTGCCGCAACCAGTTCTTATAAATCGTCGTGATCGTAGTGCTTTCTCCATTTTCTTTCGACCATGGCGGTCGTCCTCAGGTGCTGGCGAAGATGCCTTCTCGTTGCACATGGAGTCTTCACCGTTGGCCCATCTGTCGGCTATGGCCATCAGCTCCCCGATGGTTTTGGGTGCGGCTCGCCCCAGCTCTTCTCTGAACGCGGTTCGTCGAGCTCCTTTGGTGAAAGCTTCGACTGCAACTTCCTCCGATATGTTTCCCGCTGTATTTTTGAGCGTGGTCCACCGCTGAATGTACGCGCGAGTAGACTCACCACTCTTCTGCTTACAGGCCCGCAGCTCCTCGATGGACGTAGGTCTTTTGTGTGTTGCTTGGAAGTTCTTGCGGAAGTCGAAAGTTAGATCGTCCCATGATCCGTAGCACGCCCTCGGTCTTCCTTCGAGCCAGCTGCGCGCAGCGCCTAAAAGATGTAGGTTGAGGTACTGCATAGGTGTTGTCTTGTTTCCACGTTGGCATTTTACTGCCGTGAGGTAATCCGACAACCAGGATATGGGCTCCAGCGAGCCGTCGTACTTCGGCACCTCCGTAGTAAGTTTAAATCTCTTGGGCATCGGTGCCTCGCGGATGTCGCGAGTAAAGCACAACGCGCCACAGGCTTCTTTGTCGGAGGAGGTGGGTGGGGACCGTGCGCGGTTCCTGAGCGCTCGGGCCTTGTTGATTTTGTTCTGCGCGATGTCAGATCGCGCGTTGTATTCGGGCTGGTCGCAATTGTTCTCCTTCCGCGGTTCCTTGCTGCGGTGTCGCGAGCGGCTGCTATGATGCCGTGGACTGCGATCACGATCCCTCGGGCTGTCTTCGCTGCTACTCGGTCTATCACCGCGACGCCGGGCTTCCTTTCCTCGGGCGCGACGAGGTGATTTCTCCCTTCTAGGTGATGTTCTCCCTCGTCTGCGGGGTGTTTCTTTGTCTTTTCGAGGGGTCTTCTCAGTCTCTTGTGCAGTCGCGTTCTTGCGGCCTTGGGCAGCGAGTCTCGCGGCTGCCATGCCTAGCCTCTTCTGGACTTGTCGATATTGCTCCGCGCGGGGGTCATTCTCTCCTGGCTGGTTCGCCTGCAGGTACGTGGCTGCGGCCAGGACTACGGCAGCGGGAGTCGTCGGGTGTACGTTGTTGTCGTCGTCGACGTGCATGAGAGATGTCTCGAATGTCTTGCTGGCCCCGCTGAGAGATTCGCGATCCAGGGCTGCGGTCTTCGAGACGTATTTTATCTTCGGGGGATTGTTCCCTACCAAGTAAGTTTTGGAGAGTGCCGCACGGTGTAAACTCGATTCATCTGCCAATTTCTTCCGCTCGTCCAGATTCTTGCAGGCCTCCTTGATCAGCTCTGCTGCTTTCACCAGATCATAGTGGTATGCAGTTAGCTCTTCTTGAGGGGCTCCTTCTTCAATCGGCTGGCCTAGATGTACAGCCTTTTTTGCCTTGAGCAAGGCGTCTCGCGACACTTTGATGTGCTCTCGCTCTTTCAGGCTGTCCTTAGTTTTCTCGGGTGGCTCGGTCGATCCTGCCATGCATACTTGAGCCAGATATGGCCCGCGAGTCCTAGGCGTAGGTTGACAAGTTTTGCCGACCCGAGAAGGTTCTTCAGCTGAGATAGTATGGAAGTTGCGAGTGCTGGGGCGGATGGATCCGCCGCTGGGCGCTAGATTGCGACCAGCGTCGTTGGGCAGCGAGTCGAAGGTTGCCGAGCTCGAGACAGACTCGGAGTCCGATTCGCCGAGATCGGCCTGCTCGGAGAAGTGCAGGATTTCTGCCTTGTTGGCGTGGAAGTGGAGGCTGCCGAACGTCAGGCTGACGCTCTTCTCCAATCCGCTGAATACCGGGCGTGATTCCGGCGAGTGGGGCGACGATGATCGACCCGAATCAGATCGGATCTGCTGAAGTCGAGGTTCTAGGGCTCCAGCTGAAGGTTGGCGATGATGAGGCCGAAGACGCCGTAGATCCAGCGCCCGCCGTTCCCACAGACGGCGCCAATTGTCGAATAGTCATCTCAACAAGTCTCTTGAATGAACCGATAGGGTTTCGATTAGGAGAACGTATAGGCGCTGGTGACGATCGTCGGCTAACAGGGAGAATGATTTACCCAGGTTTGGGGCCCTCATAGAGGTAAAACACTTACTCCTGCTCTTGTCAATCTGTATTATCGATAGATCGGTTACAATGGGGGGTGCTCGAATCGAGAGTATGGTCTCGAGTTCAAGGATTTGCTGGTGCGAGATTGCTCGGATCTCCCTCTCGGTGGTTCTTCTGGCCTTATATAGATGGCCATGTCTCAAACCGTACCTGGGGGGTTACAAACCCTAGCTTAGGTCGGTTACAAGTTTCCTTCTTGACCCGCAAGGCTTTGCGGGTGGGCCTTCGATTGGGCCTTCTAGAACTGTTGGTGGCACCTCTCCTTGGGCTTAGGTCTTGGGCCTTGGACCGGGTAGCCTCACCCGGTAGGTCCAGGATTCATCCCCACGTCAGGGTGCTCTGTGTATGGCGATTAGGGGAGGGGGGTTTAAGGAGGTGAGAGGGCGACGGAAAAGGCCGCGAGGAAGTGGCGCAGGCATCGCCATTACGCTGCCTTGTAGTCGATTGGGCTACTCGTCGCGGCGGCAGAATTAACGCGCGCGGGAGCCAAAGAGGACAGATCTCTCTCTCGCCGACAGAGCCGGTCCACGCGGCGGGAAAATACGCGGGAGTTGTTTTCGCGTCTTTTCTCTTCGCGGGGGTTTGGCCTGGCTCAAATTTTAGTTCAAACCAGCGGAATTGGTCTCATGGGCACAACTGGGCGAATTTTCATGCACGGGCGAAAAAAAGGGCCTTTGGGGATGGATAGAGATGCTCTAAGAACATCTCCACTCGCCCATGGCCCCCATGCCACTTTTCGGCCATTTTTTACGCCGGTGGAAGAAAAATCGCCCACTCCCCCCCAGCAGCACAAAATTCGCCGGCTTGAGCCGAATATAGACCGGTGAACCCAGCGCACTGGGGCAGCTGGGGGTGCCGAGCGGAAGAAAAAAGCGGGAAAACGCCCATGCCATTGTCCCCGCTAGTGGTCCCAGGTTGAAGTGGGCGAGCGCGTTGTTGCCATGACGCCTCGTTTCCCTTCACTGCGTAATGGCGGTGACGTGAGGATGCCTCCAGTACCCATCGACTAGGCCTACCCGGTCCAAGGCCCAGAGCGAGGAGCTACTGGGTAGCTCTAGAAGGCCTAGTGGAAGCCCACCCGCGAAACTTGCGGGTCAAGAAGGAAAGTTCCACCGACCTAGAGCTAGGATTTGTAACCCCCCCCCCTCGGGACGGTTTGGGATAAAGAAGGTATGCCCGTCCCGCAGAGTCCAGAAGACGAACACAAACCAAGTTAACATGGCAGTACAGGCTCCACCATCCTAGAATGAATACCTGAAGATGTCAGAGCAGCCGATAACCTTCTCCAAAGAGGACCACCCTCCACGAGTGTATCGACCAGGGCACACCGCGCTCGTCATCCAGGCGCAAATAGGCAACTACGACCTAGCCCGAGTGTACATGGACGGGGGTAGCGGAATCAACATCATATATGCGGATACACTCCGCAAGATGAACAAGAACCTGAACGGACTCACGGAATCAGAAACATCCTTCCATGGGATAGTACCAGGGAAATCCGTCTGACCACTCGGAACAATCAACCAGGAGGTGATACTCGGAGACCCGAAGAATTACAGGAGAGAATTACTCGACTTTGAGGTGGTCGACTGGCCATCGCAGTACCACGCCATTCTCGGCCGAACAGCGTTCATGAGATTCATGGTAGTGCCCCATTATGCCTACCTCAAACTCAAACTCCTAGGGGAATACGACACAATAACCATAAACAGCGACTTCCAGAAGTCAGACAAGTGCGACAACGAGTTCAACGAAATCGCGAAATCCTTCGGGATGCAAGAGGAGCTGGAAGAGCTGGCAAAAACCACGGATAACTCTGTGATGCGCTCACCAAAAACAACGCCCCAGAACTCGAGTTTAGCCCAAGCAGCGACACTCGAAATCATCAAGTACATCCGACAGAATCCGCGAAGCCGGTGATCGTGTCCACCGCCCTATCATCCGCATAGAAAAGCGCGCTCGTCGAATTCCTCCGTGAGTACTGGGAGATTTTTGCTTGGCAGCCCTCAGATATGCCAGGAATACCTAGGGCGTTCGCCGAGCACTCACTTGAAGTGTTTAAATATGCAAATCCAGTCAAACAGATCACCGACGCTTTTCCGAGCCGAAACAGAAAGTACTCGGAGAAGAGGTGAACACACTGTTAGCCACCAAGATCATCAAGGAAATTAAGATTTCCACATGGTTAGCAAACCCGGTGTTAGTCCCGAAGAAAAATACTGACATCCTTCGCGTGTGCATCGACTACACGTCGTTGAACAAACATTACCCCAAGATAACTTTCCGTTATCACGGATTGACCAGATCGTGTATTCTACAGCAGGCTGTCAACGCCTCTCCTTCCTGGACGCCTACTCGGGCTATAACCAAATCAGGATGAAGCAGGAGGATGAGGATAAGACAACATTCATCACACCGCACGGTGTATACTACTACACGACGATGCCCTTCGGGCTAAAAAACGCAGGCGCAGCATATCAGCGTTGCATGCAAAAATGCCTCGCCAAGCTCATTGGCAAGAACGTACAAGTGTACGTTGACGATATCGTCATCAAGACTCAAGGGGATGACACGCTCCTCGAGGATATCAGGGAGACATTCGACGCCCTCAACGCATACAGAATCAAGCTCAACCCGACAAAATGCATCTTCGGGGTTCCCGCTGGACAGCTCCTCGGTTATCTGGTCTCTGTTCGAGGAATTGAAGCCAACCCGGGCAAAATTCAGGAGATCTTGAAGATGAAAGAACCGACAAATCTTCATGGCGTGCAGCAGCTCGCAGAGCGACTGGCATCCCTCAGCAGGTTCATCGCAAGGTTAGGCGAGCAAGCGCTCCCTTTCTACAAATTGCTGAAGAAAACGGATAAGTTCGAGTGGACGCCAGAAGCGAAAAAGGCGTTCGTTGATTTGAAGATAGTGTTGCAGAGCAACCGCATATTGGCAACACCACAGGAAAGGGAACCTCTCTACCTTCACCTAACCGCAACAAATCAAGTGGTTGGCAAGGTAATTGTCGTCGAGCGGCCAGAGGACGAAAAAGCATACGACGCTCAGAGACCAGTGTACTACATCAGCGAGGTACTCTCCCCGTGCAAACAACGATACCCCCACTACCAAAAACTCGCGTATGGAGTGGTCCTTACAGCCCGCAAGCTCAAACACTACTTCCAGGAACATACCGTTATGGTGCTAAACGATGCATCACTCGGTACTATCATGAACAATCCCATGGCATCCGGAAGAATCGCAAAATGGAGCATCGAGCTAGGCGCCTGGGATATCATATATACAGGACGTAGCGCCCTCAAATCCTAGGTGGTCGTAGAGTTCCTGAGTGAGTGGGCAGAGCTGCAAATTCCAGCCCCCCCCCTCCCATAATACACGAGGAACTGGATCATGTACTTTGACGGATCAAAAAGAAACAAGGGAGCCGGAGCCGGAGTAATCCTCATATCACCAAGGGGAGACAAGCTCCGGTATGTCCTGCGACTCGATTTCCCTCTGACGATCCAGCGTCCAACAACGATGCAGAGTACGAGGCACTCCTACACGGCATGAAGATGGCGATTGCCTGCGGAGCCACCCGATTGATGATATACGGAGACTCAAATCTGATCGTGCAGCAGCCGATGAAGGAGTGCAACGCTTTCGCAGATAACATGGTCGCCTATCGCGACATGTACAACCTACTCGAAAGAAGTTTCAAAGGGTGTGGGCTGAAGCACATCGCACGATTAAGAAACAAAGAAGCAGATAGACTGGCAAACATAGGGTCAATAAACACCCCTGTTCAACCAAGAATCTAATTCGAGAGAATAAGCAAACGATCAGTCGAGGTCAAAAAGCAAGCAGCAACACCCGCAACAACAGAAACGGAAGCGAGTCAGCAAATCTCCTTCATCGAGCTCATCTATAACATCTCAAGGAAAGTCTTCCTGGTCGAGCCAACTTGGACGCAGAAATATCTCGATTACTTGACAAACAAATAGCTCCCAAAAGACATTTGCGAGGCAAGACAAATCGCTCGATGCAGCAAATCCTTTCGGGTGGTAAAAGGAGAACTATATAAGCAAAGCCTACCAGGAGTGCTCCAGAGGTGTATCGCACCCGAGGACGTGAAGGAACTGCTCCGCAATATACACCAAGGCGACTGCGGGCATCACGCAAGCTAGAGAGCAATCGTAGGAAAGCTTTTCAAACAGGATTCTACTGGCTCACGGCAGACAGAGACGCCAAAGACCGCGTCGAGAGGTGCAGCACCTACCAAAAGTTTGCCCCCAAGCCACACACACCAGCCACAGAGCTCCACATGATCCCCATCTCCTAGCCCTTCGCTCAATGGGGGCTGGGACCGCTGCGGAAATCAACACCCGGAGTATACACTCACCTGCTGGTCGTAGTCGACAAATTCACAAAATGGATAGAATCCATGTCGGTCACGTCGCAACACGCCGAGTGCGCCGCGATATTCCTCAACTCCATCGTGTGCAGATTCGGTGTTCCACACAATATCATCACAGATAATGGGACGAACTTCACAGCCAAGGAAACCCAGGCTTTCTACAAGGAAAAAGAGATAACCCTCAGCTTCGCCTCGGTGGCACACTCGCAAACTAACGGTCAAGTCGAATACTCCAACGGATTAGTTTCGGATGGCCTAAATAAACGGCGGTTCACCTGACTACACACAGCAGCAGGGCATTGGGCCGAAGAACTACCATCGGTATTGTGTAGCCTGCGAACAACACCCAACCGATCGACAAACTACACGCCATTCTTCATGGTATATGGAGCGGAAGCTGTGTTACCCGAGGACATCAAGTTCAGCGCCCCACGGGTTGTCGCATACAGCGAAGAAGCTTCCAACACGGCAATTCAAGAAGATATGGACGCACTGGACGAGATCAGGGACATCACCCTCGCAAGATCCGCCGTCTACCAGCAATCGCTGCGGAACCACCACAGTCGCCGCATACGCCACAAATCCTTTGTGGTAGGTGACCTGGTGCTACGACTGAAGCAAGAGAAATGACACAAGATAGAGCCACCATGGGAAGGACCCTTCATCACACACGAAGTCATCCCAGGCGGCGCCTATCACTTGAAAACCCGAAGACAGGCGGCATCTACTCCAACCCATGGAACGTGGCGCACCTGAGGAAATTCGATCCCTAGAGAGTATATCACTCGCAAAATAAAGCTGTACCAGCCACGCTGTAGCCCGAGCAAACACATGGCTTCTCAGCAAACGCAATAAAAACATGGTTTCTCAACCATAGCTACAAAGACTATCCAGTCGCAATCTTTATTCTTTATTTTTTCCTTTCTTTACATGATAAACAAACGGTCACACCCCAACACACGGGGGCTACACCAAACTAGCATCAGCAAAATCTTCGAGTGCTCACGCACGATAAATATCTTACAAGGTAACAAGGTACACACCTTATAAACACCTTAAGTGATAGAATTAACATACAAGGTCACAAGGTACACACCTTAACACACCTTAAACTAAAACATACAAGGTATATACACCTTATCAACTACAGCTATTGCCGAGCAGCCGCCTCTTGAAGCAGTCGCTCAGTCTCCGCCGCGGTCAGTCGAATATTTAATCCGCTCCGTTGCAGGTCGCACAACCTCATAATGAGGGACAAAATCTACAGGTGGCCCTCGGGTGTCAGGGAGTCGCGCCACAGAATTGAAATTGACTTCAGGATGCCACAGACGCACGAAGGCAAGAGCCACCTGAGCACCACAAATGAGCTACTGACGCACACACTCTCAAACATCCCCCACTCGACGAAATATCCTCAACAAGCCACTCAAGCTATACGGAACAACGCCGAAGGGGTAAAACGCCCGACGGACCGATGAAAGGGCCTCCCGACAAGATTTAACAAAAAGCTGCGCCTAACTCGCCCGGTACTGCAGGCTAGCCAAAACAAAACCCTGGCTGCGGTCATAGCAGAAATTGCTCGCGTGAGGTTTGGAGCTACTTGACTCATGAACAATATGATTGTCCACCCAGTGACCCTCACACACCCCATCAGGCTCAACAACTGCATGGATAGCAAACGCGTCAAAACACAAGCAGGAATAAACAAAAGGTACTCGGGGGCTCGCGGGACTTACAAAGCATGCCCTTCGCAACGCTCGCCAGCTCCTCCATCACAAACTGTTCGCGATCCGCAGCAAGTTTCTGCTTCGACTTGGCAACATCCGCCACGCCTCGCAGATCCTTGAGCTTACGCTCGTCATCCGCGACACGGTCACAAAGTGAAGCAAGCATACTGGCAGCCATAATCAACGGCTCGGTCGAAGGAACAGCCCCACTCGATGAACTTCCGCTAGAATCCACCACCTGGAAAGAGCAACAAAGTTTCAGAGACAGAGTCATACCCCACTCGACGATGTATCACACAAAATTTTTGAGTGCTCGGGGGCTACTCCCATCGGGAGAACACAAAATAAGGCGCGATAACAAAACGCTGACACTTTCAAAAGATCTCGATTGAAAAACAAAGTACGGGATGCATCCCAAGGTTCATTACACATAAAACATAAAGAAATAGGGATTGATCTAAGGAACTGCTGGGGTAGCTCCACTCGCAGCAGGCTTTCCACCAAGGCCACGGGAAACTACCCCGGAGAGCGTCTTCGCAAGCCTCCCTGCACGATCGCCAAAAGGTCGAAGCGCTACCTTTTTGCCCAGCGCGTCTCGAGAAAGCTCTGAGTACACCTTCTACGGGTCACCGGAGACGCCATGCGCCAGGGCAAATTGGATAGCCCTCTTGGCTCCGCACTCGGTCTACGCAAGGGAGTACTCCTGGACGGGATCATCCTTGCCTAGGAAAAGTTGCAGGAGGCCACCAAGAGTTGCGGTACCGGCACATCCACGAGCAGGCGTTGGTGTAGTTGCGTCAGCAGTTGGGCAGCTTCACGGAGGAGGAAGCAGGCCTTGTTCCCGTGCTCCTGCAGCTGAGTGCACGCGTCCGAGAGGGCGTCGATTAGAATCCCTCCAGGTAACTCCAGCTCAACTCCAATAGCACCTAAACAAAGACAGAACAGATAAACGTCGGAAAAAGGAAAGAACGAGCCGCAGTCGAAAGAAATTCGACCATGACTCACGAGCCAAAGTATGGGCCACTCGCCTCCTCCATCTGCTTCACACTCGCCTCCTCCATCTGCTTCAAGGCGTCCTGGGCTCCCACGAGACTTTCACTGAATGCTTGCGCGTGGACTCCAATTCCTTTCGAGTAGACTCCGGCTCCTTCTCAAGGTCTTTCACCCGAGAGGTATCCTCTACCTTCTTGGACTTCAAGCGACTAACCTCATCTGCAGTATAAAGGCCGCGATTAAAATAACAGTTGCGACCAGGAAGAAACGGAACTAGGGCAAAAGGCGTGTGGCAGCTCACTTTGTAGTTTGAGGCCATCCTCGACGAGCTGGTCGCGCTCTCCCCGAAGAGAAGCACAATCTGCCTCAGCCGAAAGAAGTCGGCGCCCAAAAGCAGCCAGGGAATCAAGAACGACCTGTAGAATTAGAGAGATATCACTTGAGCCTATACACGACTGTACACAGTCAAGTATAGCCTCGGGGGCTACTCCCATCGGGAGCACTGTCGCGCACCCGATGAAAACCAAAACCTAGAAACAGACCAGAAAATAAAATCTCGACTTGAGTCCATAGCCAACTGCAACCAGTTGACCATAGACTCAGGGGGCTACTCCCATCGGAAGCACTGTCGTGCACCCGATAAAAGAAAAAGAGCAAGACAAGTTGCAGGAAAAATGAGAACACTTTACCTTGCCCTGTGCGGTGGACAAGGGATCAGCCGAGCTAGCCGAGATCTCCCTGCTCGCCGACACCCCGACATCTCCAGGCCGTCCACCCGCCAAGCTAGGCATCCCGTACTCCGGAACGTCGACTACCTTTGCTGGGCTCGGAGGTCTTCGAGTGGGATTTTCAGCTGGAGCAGTGTCCGCGACAGCCTTTTTTCCTTTTCACGGATGGAGTCGAAGAAGCAAACTGATCCACGCTGATGGTCGCAAGACTGCTGCAAAAGCTAGAATCATAAAATAAAAAAAGGAAAATTCGTGACAAAGGAGAAAACACACGGAACTTACTCATCCTCATCATCATCGTCAAGGTTGTCTGGGTTCCAGGCGGTGGAGATCCTTGACTAGCGGATGACAGGAGGAAGCACGTTGAGAGGAGTCGCTCGGATAGGCTCCACCTCCTTGACATGATCATCAATCAAGGAGTTGTCCCTGGAAGTGACCTCAGCCTCCTCCGGCTTGCGGCGCTTGCGACGACGAAGTTGCTTGTCATCCGACTCTTCCTCCTCGTCCACCTCCTCTTGTTCAGAGCTCGACTCAGCGTCCGCGACGCTAGCCTCGGGAGGGGCTTCAACGTTTCTTGCCAGAATATCTGAGACACCTTCCTCCGCAAAAACTGCCGGGTAGCACATTGCCACGTCCTGATTCTACAAATGCAAAAAGAAGAAGATTAAGGAATTCACCTCAGTTGGGGGGTTCTCTGCTTCAAATGGGGTGAGAGGGCACGTCGAGTAGCCCTCTCCCTTCTTCAATTGGTGATAGACGCGATCTTCTTGTCGAATTCTGCATTCGAAAGAATGTTGTTGACGCCCGTGTACTCCCACAGGGTGGTCGGCCTCTCTTGAAGAGGCTGGACCCTCCGGCACAGAAACACTCTCGCCAGGTGTATCTCGTTCAACGGAGTCCCCTGCTCCTTGTCGCGGAAGCACGCCACCTTTGCGAGTAGAGGGTGACAACCTTGACATATTCGGCTGAGAGCGAATGCGTCCAGGACTTCCGCCGCTTCAAAACAGCGGGCAACTGGAATTCTGGAACGCCACCCGCGTTGTTGTCGACGACGTAAAACCACTTCCGACTCCAATCCTGGGCTGAGTTGACGAAGCTCATCTCCAGGTAGGGGACGTCTTTGTTCGCCTGGATCCCGAAGCCTCCGGTCCTCAGCGGCTCCCCAGTTCTTTCGCCTGGCAGGGGCTTCTCCCGAAAAATCCGCACCTGGAAGATGGCCTTCCAGATCCCCTAGTGCGGGCGAATGCCTAGGAAGCACTCACAGAGCACGATAAAACATGAGATGTGTTTTATCGCGTTAGGAGGAATATCGTGCAGCTGTATGCCATAGACATAGCCAGATGAGAAAAGGATGGAGAGTGAAGGACAAACCTCGGGAAATGTGCTCCGAAAATGCGACGCGCTCGGTGGCGAGAGGATTAGGCATCTCCTCCTTATTTGTGGACATCCGAACGCGGTTGGAGTCCTCGGGAGGGAGCAGTCCCTCTCTCTGCATCTCGGTTATGCTTTTCTTCATGGCGTTTGATGGGCGCCAATCGCCCATCTTCTTCACCGGAGGCGCTCGCCACATCCTTGCCGGACGCCGAAGCAGCGCCGTGTTTCTTGCCTCCCGCCATTGGGACCTGGTTCGAGCTCGCATAAGAGGAAGAAGACGAATGAGGGCCGAGAAAGTTACTTTTCCCCTAAGGCCCAATATTTATACTGGTGCCCAGCCAATGTGAGCCCTTGATCCGCAGACGTGGCACCCATCGCCACCACCACGTGTGAAGCAAAAAACGAAGAGACGGGGGCGGTTACCCCTGCACGATCTTTTACAAAAGGATCGTGTGTATTTACAGCGCGGCCAGCGGATTAACCGGAGCACGACCGCTCGTTTCCGGTCAAAAAGCTGACAAGATGGGCCCGCACGCTCTACCCCACTTCGCCACGTCCCACCGGGAGCAGTCGAGTGTGTGGTGATGTCACTGCGTACCTCATGACACTAAAACTCTTTCGTATGAGCATCAGGATGCAATGTTTCTTTCGCGTGGGAACCCTGACACGAAATTTCTTTCGTATGGCATTTCGATAAAAAATCTCTTTCGTATAGATATATTGACACGAAATTTCTTTCATATAAGCTTCATAACACGAAATCTCTTTCTTACAAGACCAAGGAAAAGAAGATTATTTCGCTTGGAGAATTGCAAAATATAGCACTTACAGTGCATCCAAAGTAAAATCGCGAGTATGCGGCTTCCGCAACTCTATCTCACGATGTACTTACACATCATTTTAACCTCGGATCGTTCGGCCGACTAGGCACATCTGGATGACGTATTCTTTCAAGTACGAAGGTAAGACCCAAGGATCTCTCCTGTGGGCCTGGAATCGCACTCGAGTTGCGTCCTCCAGTAAACATTCCGTGTCAACGAGACGAAGAAAATCCTAGCGGACGCGCCGGGGTTAAGTTCGACTTGATAAGACCTCCACGGCCCAGTCGCAACAATCACCTCGCCGATTTTGAGTCAGAGGTCTCGGATTCGTGTAGGCCAGAACTGTTTTTGCTCGAGATGCAATTAATTGGCCCTGATCTTTCGGGAGAGCCAAGCAACTAAGCTGAATCTATCGAATCTGCATCTCAACAAGTCCCTCCGGTGAACCCATAGGGTTTCAATTAGGAGAACGAGTAGGCGCTAGTGACAAACGTCGGCCAGACAGGGGGCACGTTTTACCCAGGTTCGGGGCCCTCGTAGAGGTAAAACCCTTACTCCTGCCTCTGTCGATCTGTATTACGAGTAGATCGGTTACAATGGGGGATGCTCAAGTCGAGAGTACGATCTCAATCTCAAGGCTTTGAAGGTGCAGTATTGCTTGGTTCTCCCCCTGGTGGTTCTCCTGGATTTATATAGATAGCCAGGTCTCAAACCGTGCCCGGGGGGGATACAAACCCTAAACCTGAGTCGGTTACAAGTTTCCTTTCTTAACCCGCAAGGCTTTGTGGGTGGGCTTTGATTGGGCCTTCTAGAACAGTTCATGGCGCCTCCTTTGGAGCTTGGGCCTTGGGCCTGAGACTGGGTAGACTCACCCGACAGGCCTAGGATCCATCTCTTCGTCAGTAGCCCCCAAGCGTTCACTCGGCTGAGAATCTGTCGGGTGGACGCTCAAAGTTTATCTTGACTTGTTTTCGTCTGGTGGCTTCAATCGTTTGAAGAGGATGTGTATCCTGTATGCGATGCATTTCTTGTACTCGAGTATCGAGAAAATAAAAGCGCATGTGTGTTGGCTGTTTTCGTAGAAGGATGTGGCTCAGTTGCTTGGCTCTCCCGAAAGCTCAGGGCCCATTAATTGCATCTAGGACAAAAACAGTTCTGGCCTACACAGATTCAAGACCTCCGACCCAAATCTGGTGAGGTGATCATTGCGACTGGGTCGTGGAGGTCTTACCGAGTCGAACTTAACCTAATAGGGTACCCGGCGCGTCCGCTAGGATTTTTCTTCGTGTTGTTGACACGGAAATTTACCGGAGGACGCAGCTTGAGTGTGATTCCAGGCCCTCAAGAAAGATCTTTTGGGTCTTACCTTCGTATTGAGAAGATACGGGATCCGGATGTGCCTAGTCGGCTTAACGGTCCAGGGCAAGGATGCGTATACATCGTATGCTAGAGTGGCTGGGACCGCTCACCCGTGGACATTTCCTCGCGAATTCGCGAGTGAATAATTTTTCCTTGTTTGGAATTTATGCAAAAGAGTTTTTTCGCGTCTTGAGATATCCAAACGAAAGAAATTTCGTGTTATGGAGTTTATGCGAAAGAGTTTTCACATTTTGAGGTATCCAAACGAAAGAAATTTCGTGTTTTGGAGTTTATGCGAAAGAGATTTCGCGTCTTGAGATGCCCAAACGAAAGAAATTTCGTGTTATGGAGTTTATGGGAAGGAGTTTTCGCGTCTCGATGTGTCCATACGAAAGAAATTTCATGTTTAGGATCCTACTCGAGAAACTTCCCAGGTTTGATGACACACGCAATGACGTCATTGCGCACTTTGTTCGTTCTGACTCCTCCCGATGGGACGTGACGAAGTGAAAACAGGGCATGCTGGCCCACCTTGTCAGCCTTTTGACCGGAAACGAGACGTCATTTCCGTTTTTTCCGCGAGCCGTGTGCAGTAAATGCGCACGATCTGCTGTTAAGATCGTGGCACGAAACAGCTTTCACCGCCCCCTCGTTTCCGCTTCACACGTGGCAGCCGCGATGGGTGCCACGTTGCTCGATGAACGGCTAAGATCGAGTGGCCCTGTGTATATATACTGTCCTTACGTGGAAAGTGAAAACCTCCCGGTCATTTGCTTCCCAGCCTTCTTCTTCCTCGCGCCCATCACCTCCTCTGCATGCACGTACAAGCTCCCATGGTGGGAGGAAAGAAATGCAGTGCCGCTGCCTCAGCTTCGAAGGTGCCCGAAGATGCTCCCGCGCCACCTGCCCCGTGGTCAGGCGACTGGCGCTCCGCCAACATGACGAACAAGAGCATCAAGGAGATGCAGAGGGAAGGGTTGCTACCCCCCGAGGCCGAGAAGCGAGTTTGCCTCGGCAAAAAGGAAGAGGTACCAAACCCTCACGCGAAAGAGTGCGTGATCTTTGCGGATCACGTCTCGCGCGGGCTCTCGCTCCCCCTCCATCCTTTTCTTCTTGGCCTGCTGTATGTCTATGGCATACGGCTCCATGATTTGCCTCCAAATGAGGTGCAGCACATCTCGTGCTTCATCGTACTTTGCGAGTGCTTCCTTGGCATCCGCCCACACTGGGACCTTTGGAATGACCTTTTCAAAGTGCGGGCTTTCTGCGAGAAATCGCGGGTAGAGACCGAGCTTGGAGAGACGCTGCGCACTGGCTGCTTAGGAATCTAGGCGAAGTCGGATAGCTGCTACTTCGAGATGCACTTCATCGACTCTGCGCAAGTGTGGAGGAGGAAGTGGTTCTACGTTGTTGATAACAGCGCGGGTGGAGCTCACGAATTCCACCCGTTCGCTGTCTTGAAGCGGCCAAAGTCCTGGGCGCATAGGCTCTCTGCCGAAGAGAATCGAGTCATCGCCCTGCTGCTCGCCAAGGTAGCAGCACTTCGCGACCAGACCGCAGGGGTCGCGCTGAATGGCCTGAATCTGGCGAGTGTGTTCCTCAGGCGCAGGGTCCAGCCCCTCCAAGAGAGGCCTTCGACCATGTGGGAGTACCAGGGCAGCGAAGACCCTAGCCACGTGAGACGAGAGGAACTTTCGAATGCCGAATTCGAGAAGAAAATCGTGGCCATCACCAAGCTGAAGGTAGGCTAGACCTTTGACATCTGCCCCATCGCAGCATTCGGAGCTTCTAGATCTCCTCCATCTGATGTAAGTTCTTCTCCTTTCTTCTTTAACTTTTTCCTCACCCGAGGGTTTGTTTGACTGAGCTTTTCTCTTTTCTCCTTCTTGCTTTCCTTCTATAGAGAGCAGGAGTGTCAACCTGCTACCCGCCAACTTCTGCTGAGGATGCCTCGGACTTGCTGACGAGCAACTTTGAGGCTCCCCTTGACACCAGCGTCGCCGAGGCCGACTCAAGTTCTGAGCACGGTTCTTCGGATGACGTGGAAGAGTCGGGTAGCAATCCCCACCATCGCAAGCGCCGCAGGGAGGGGGACGATGAAGCTACCTCCAAAGATAATTCTTTGGGTGGAGGATCTGAAAAGGCACCCGAGCCTCTCATCGTGACTCCCCTGAACGGGCTCCCTCCTCCTGCCTCCAAGTCGAAGACCTCCACCGCCTGGAACGCGGATATGCTGGATGACGACGACGACAATGAGTTAGTTCTCTTTCCTATTATCCTTTAGTCGAAACTTTTTCCTCGCTTTTTCTTATGTTGTTGTTTTTCCATGACAGGCTTCAATCCATCAGCCCTGGCCAGTTTGCTTCCTCTATTCCCTCCGTGAAGAAGAAGGATGCTGCTGCGAGTGAAGTTCCCAATGCTCAGGCTGTCCAGCTCCAGTAACTACGGCTACAGATTATGAGTTGCCTAGCTTTGAGGGTGGAGCTCCGGCTTCAAAAGAAGCGTCGGGTAGCTCAGCTGACCCTCTGCGCACCGCCCAAGGCCAGGTAATCCTTGTCATCTTCCTTGCATCTTTCACTTTGTTTACTTATGATTTTTACCGGGTGCACGACAGTGCTCCCGATGGGAGTAGCCCCCGAGGCTGTGGTCAATCGCTTGTGATTGGCTATAGACTCAAATTTTTAAGCATCTTTCTTCTCTTGACTTTATCGGGTGCACGGCAGTGCTCCCGATGGCAGTAGCCCCCCGAGGCTATACTCGACTGTTTCCAGTCGTGAATAGGCTCAATTTCTTTCCTTTTTGTTTTTGTCACTTGACCTTTGTCTTGTGTTTTTGCAGTGTCTTCTTGATTCTCTCGCAGCCATTGGTTGCCGCGTACTTTCGGCTGAGGCAGATTGCGCATCCCTTCGGGTGGATCATGATCGACTTGTTGCGGATGGCCAAGCTCTCCAAGGTAAATTGATCCGTTCCCTTTTGCTTGTTCTTTTTTATCGTATAGATTCCACTAGGCTCAAATTAACTGCTGTGTAGCTCAAGTTAATCTCCTAAAGGCCAAGAGAACTGATGCTATCACTCGGGTGAAAGCCCTTGAGGCCGAGTTGTAGACCGCCCGAGAGGAACTTGAATCTTCTCTCAAGCGGTCAACTGGCTTTGAGGGGAACCTCGCTGAGGCCCAGGGCGCGCTGAAGCAACTGGAGGAGGCAGGCGCTAAGCAGGACAATGATCTTGTTGGCTTCATTCGCCCTCTAGCTCAGAAATTCGCGGGTAAGTTGCGCTTAATTTCCGCTATGTTGCGACTAAATTGGCTGTCTTAGGAATTTACGACGCTTTTTTGCAGAGGTCCTTGGCGTTGCGCTGGAGCTGCCTAGGGTTCAGCGAGTGGACGTCCTGACGGATTCTTGCTCCCAGCTCCAGAAACATGCGCATGGGGTCTGCTGCCTTGTTGGCGAAGCCACTCGAGTATTGACGCAACTCCACGGGCGCCTTTTGGTGGATGCCGCAGTTCCGCCCACGTTGGATGGCCTTCTGAAGGTTTTCCTGGAGGACGATCTTCTCCAGGCTTACTTGGTCGCCCAATCCGAATGCGCAGCGAAGACTGCCATCCAGTTTGCGTTGGCGCATAGAGTCGCAGGCCTGGAAGAAGCGTACTCAAGCCTTCCCTTCGATGCTGCCACAGGAAAAAAGGTAGCGCTTCGTCCTTTCGGCGATCCGGCTGCAGCTCTTGCCAAGAAGCTATCTGATTTGATTGCTCGTGCTAGTCGTAAGGGACATCCTGTCGCGAGTGGAAGTACCTCTGCAGTTCCATAGGATAGACTGCTTTTTATTTTGATCTTTCAATGTAATGAACCTTGGGATGCCTTCCAGTATTTTCCCTTTAATCGAAGCGTTATTTTGATGTCTAAAAATGCCTGATTATTGCGATTGAAGTTGTACGAGCTCCCGATGGGAGTAGCCCCCGAGCACCTGTTAAGTAGGTGGTATATTTCTCGAGTGGGGTCTTGGAGTGTATCTGAACTTGTTTCATTTCCTTCCAGGTTGTAGGCCCTAACGCAGAATCTTCGAGTGGATCTGCTGCACGAGTAGATCCCCTTGTTGCTGCTGTTGGTACCTTTGCTGGGCTCCGTGATCGTGTCGCGGATGGTGAGCGTAAGCTGAAAGGTTTGCGTGGAGTGGCTGATGTAGCTAGATCAAAGCAAAAGTTTGCGGCTGAGCGTGAACAGTTCGTGATGGAGGAGCTAGCTGTTGTTACCAAGGATATGCTTTGTAAGCATGCTAGCCCCCAAGCACTTTGTTGTTTTTCCTTTGCTTCACCTTTCTAACCTTCCACGCTGTTTTTCGCAGTTGTTGAGCCCAATGCTCCTTGTGAAACTCATTGGGTAGACAACCACATTATTCATGAGGCGAGTAGCTCAAAACCACATGCGAACAATTTTTGGTCTGATCGCAGCCGCAGCTTTATTCTGGCTACTTTGCAGTACCGGGCTGGCCAGGCGAGGCTGCTTGTGGATTCTTGTCGCGAAGCCTTGTCTTCTGTGCATCGGACGTTATACCCGCTGGGTATTGTTGAAGAGAAGTTAAGCGACCTACTAAGACTTTTTGGCCGAGTTGGTGAAGTTCGCGAGTGTGTTCGTCAGCAGCTCATCTGCGGTGCAGAAGTGGAGCTCGCTTTTGTTCGGTTATGGCATCCTGAAGTCAATTTTAGATCCGTGGTCAGGCTCCCCAATGCTCCAGTCGATATGATCCCTCACTATGAAGTCGTGAAACCTGCGGTTGAGGAGATCATTCGACTGACTTCTGAAGAGATTGAACATAAGCTGGCTGAGAGGGCTGCTCCTTATTAATTGTAGTCGTAGGATGTAGATATCCTGTCACATTGTATATTCACTCGAGATTTTATAAGGTGTTTTATAAGGTGATGGGGAGATAATAACCCGGTAGGCCAATTCCATGGTATAACCCGGCCCAAAGGACGTTGTGCAGGATCCGGCTAAGGATAAAGACGCTTCTGGAAGGCCCAAAGTTTGTAGGCTTCGTAATCCGGATTGTGGGTTGCGGTAAGGAAGGCTAGGGTTTGTAAGCGGTGTTCGGGTAGGACTCAGGTTGTGCCTTGGAGGGAAAGCCAGGTAGGGGTGCGGGTGTTTTATAAACCGGCTCCTAGGCTTAGCTTAAGAGAGATCCAAGTAGTAATCATATCGCCGAATATCGAGTATCCATTGTACACAAAGAGATCGAGTTAATAAAGCGAGATTGGAGACCCGGCGACTTCATCGCCGGCTACCAGATTGAATTCCATCATGCTTTCCTCTGAGCTAAACCCTCTCCCAAACGCCTGTGTCGACTTGCCCCAAGATCAGTTACCCCTGGTAACATCTGCCGTGATCATCCCACGACAGTTGGCGCCCACCGTGGGGCCTGCGTCCAAAGGTGTTTACATCACGGGAGAAGCTCGGAAAAGCATGAGGAACCTCGTCGTCGGAGAGATTTACGACGACCACAAAGGAGAGAAGATGGTGGACGACTCCGGCTGGGGGCCAGAGTCGGATCACCTCGCATCCGGATCTGTCGTGACAATCGGCGAGATCAACATCTTCGTCGGTATGGTACGTACGTTTGGCTTAAAAGGACAATATCATGTGCATGTTACAGGAACTTCTAGCAGGGATAAAGAAACACCAAAGCAAACGGTAGATTCGGTTTCCTCGGCCGTTCCGGGATACCTGAGATGGGCGGAACAGGAAGTAACGTGGAGCAGAAGGGATCACCCGGAAGGAATAGAACGCCCAGGAACCTTGGCGTTGGTGGTCGCGCCGCAGGTCAACGGTTATGAGTTGAAAAAAGTCTTGATGGATGGGGGAAGCAGTATTAACATCTTGTATTGGGAAACCTTCTTACGTATGAACCTCAAAGAATCCCAGCTGCAGAAAAGTTCAACAGTTTTTCATGGAATTGTGCCGGGTCACTCAGCGCGCCCTGAGGGAAATATCACATTGGAGGTTGCTTTTGGAGAATCAGTGGATAATTATCGAGTTGAGTGGCTCACGTTTGAGGTGGTCAAGTTGCGTAGTCCTTATCATGCGTTGTTCGGAAGACCGGCCTACGCTAAGTTCATGGCCAGACCGTGCTACGTATATTTACAGCTAAAAATTCCGGGTCCTAAGCGGACCATCACCATACAAGGAAGTAGGGATATAGCGGCTGAGTGTGATGAAGGAGATTCAGTGATGGCTGAGCAGGCTCGCAGAAAAGAAGAACTCAAGTATTACCGATCCCAGGTGGATCCGGATGATGGAACAGCGTTGAGAAGGCCGGATTCTGAGGATGAAAGAGTGAAATTCAAGGCAGCACAGGACACCAAGAAAGTAGATTTTGTTGAAGGTGATCCCACCAGGCAGTTTACTATAGGGTCTAATCTGAAAAGCGGGCAGCAAAAGGCACTGGTGGAGTTTATTCGTTCTAATGCGGACGTATTCGCTTGGACACCCAGCGACATGCCGGGTATCCCCACGGAGTTGGCAGAGCATAGTTTGCATGTAGATCCCAAGGCCAGGCCCGTGAAGCAGGGCTTGAGAAAGATGAATGAGGAAAGAAGGAAAGCAATAGGCGAAGAAATTGCGCGGCTATTAACAGCAGGCTTCATCATGGAAGTGTTCCACCCGGATTGGCTGGCAAATCCGGTTCTAGTAATGAAAAAGACCAACGAGTGGAGGATGTGCATCGACTTCACAAGTCTCAACAAGCATTGCCCAAAGGATCCGTTCGCACTACCAAGGATAGACCAAATAATAGACGCAGTAGCTGGGAGCGACTTGTTGTGCTTCCTGGACGCATATTCGGGGTATCATCAGATTAAACTCAAAAGGGAGGATTGAGAGAAAACATCGTTCATAACCCCTTTTGGAGCCTTCTGCTACAAAACAATGACGTTTGGACTGAAGAACGCAGGCGCAACCTACCAACGGTGCATTCAGAAGTGCTTCGAAGACCAAATTGGACGCAATGTCCATGCTTACGTGGATGACGTGGTTGTCAAGACCAGGAAGGCAGAGACATTTATAGACGATCTAAAGGAGACGTTCAAAAATCTAAGGAGGTATCAGATGAAGCTCAACCCGACAAAATGCGTATTTGGGGTTCCGGCTGGGAAGTTACTCGGCTTTATCGTTTCCGAGAGAGGAATTGAGGCAAACCCGGACAAAATCAAAGCTATCCAAAGTCTGAGAAAGCCGGAAAATCTGAAGCAGGTCCAAAAGCTTACAGGCTGCGTAGCAGCCTTGAGCCGGTTTATATCCAGGTTGGGATAAAAGGCAATGCCCCTGTACCGGCTCTTGAGGAAATCCGACAAATTCGTATGGGATCAAGAGGCGGATGAGGCATTCGAGGCACTAAAAAAGCAGTTATCTGTAGCACCGGTATTAGCGGCCCCGGGCCCTAAAGAACCTATGTTGTTATATGTGGCGGCTGGCCCCAAAGCCGTCAGTGCAGTAGTGGTCGTGGAACGCAAAGAGGACGGAAAGGGTTATCCGGTTCAGAGGCCGGTTTACTATGTCAGCGAGGTATTGTCTGAGGCGAAACAGCGTTACCCGCATTGGCAGAAGCTGGTTTTCGGGGTCTTCATGGCCAGCCGGAAACTGAAGCCGTACTTCCAGGAGCACCCTATAACAGTAGTCAGCTCGATACCAATGGCGGATATCATCAGAAACTCGGATGCAACCGGAAGAATAGCCAAATGGGCGATAGAGATGGGGGATTATCACATCAGCTACGAGCCTAGGTCGGCAATCAAATCACAGGCCTTGGTGGACTTTGTCAATGATTGGACACACACAGGCATGGCAACCATAGTTCCAAACTCCGAGTCATGGATCATGCATTTCGACGGATCGAAACAGTACGAGGGCTCAGGAGCTGGAGTGGTGCTAACGTCACCCAAAGGAGACAAGTTGAGTTATGTATTACAGATTCACTTTGATTGTTCCAACAATGTAGCCGAGTACGAGGCCCTATTGCATGGCTTAAAAATAGCTAAGGAGATGAACATTAGGAGGATACGATGCTTTGGAGATTCGGATCTTGTGGTACAACAGGTATCAGGAACTTGGGATAGAAAGGATGCAACTATGGTGGCATACCGCAGAGAGGTCGATAGGGTGGCCGGATGTTTTTCCGGGTATGAGGTGGAGCATATAGACAGGAGAAAGAATGAGGCAGCCGACGCCCTAGCCAGACTCGGCTCGCGCAGAGAACCGGTTCCACCTAACGTATTTTTGGACGAATTATGGCGACCATCAGTTAAAACAGAGTCTGAGGAAGAGCTAGCAAATCAAGACCCGGGTTTGGATCTCGTGGCCACTGTACGCACTATCCCCGAGTGGACAGAACCTTTTTTGGCCTACCTATCACGAGGCGAGTTGCCGCAGCAGGAGGTATTAGCAAGGCAAATTTTGCGACGAGCAAAGGGATATTCTATTATTAATGGGGAGTTATATAAGAGAAGCGCCACGGGGGTCTTCCTGCGCTGTGTGGCACTAGAGGAAGGCCGACAGATCCTCAAGGAGATCCATGAAGGCGATTGTGGGCATCACGCGTCTACAAGGTCACTTGTGGCCAAGGCTTATCGACACGGGTTTTTCTGGCTCACGGCTCTGGCAGATACGGAACGATTGGTAGCAAGGTGTGACGGATGTCAAAGGTACGCCCGCCAGATCCACGTGCCGGCTATGGAATTACGGACCATCCCGCTAACTTGGCCGTTCGCCGTCTGGGGTATGGACATGGTTGGCCCCTTTCATATCACCTTGCAAAAAGACACACCTGTTGGTAGCTATCGATAAGTTTACCAAGTGGGTAGAAGTTATGCCAGTCACTAATTGTGAAGCAGCTACAGCAGTCAAGTTCCTGAAAAGAATTATCTATCGGTTCGGGTACCCTCACAGCATAATCACCGACAACGGAACCAACATGTCCCTTGGCGAAGTGGAGAAGTTCTGTGGTAACAACGGAATCCGGCTTGACGTAGCTTCGGTAGCTCATCCACAGGCGAATGGACAAGTAGAAAGGGCGAATCAAGAACTGCTTCGCGGACTAAAGCCACGTCTACGAGTCCCCTGTATCAGGGCTGCTGGTGCATGGGTCGAAGAACTTCCTGCTGTGGTCTGGGGTATCAATACAACACCTAACAGATCCACTCAAATGACGCCGTTCTTCATGGTATATGGCGCGGAGGCAGTGTTACCGAGTGACATTATTCATGATTCACCGCGAGTGTCAGCTTACGTTGAAGTGGAGAACGAAAAGAGCCGGCAGGACGCCGTGGATGTTAGAAGAACAAAGGGAACAAGCCCTGGAAAGATCAGCGATATATCAGCAGGATCTACGGAGGTATCATAGCCGGCGTGAAAACCCGGGTCTTCCAGGAAGGAGACCTAGTTCTGCGTCTGGTTCAGTCAAACGAAGGAAAACACAAGTTATCACCGCCATGGGAAGGACCATTTATCATAAGCAAGAATTTGCACAATGGTCATATTACTTGTAGACGCAAGGGAAGAATCGGCCACGGTTAATGACACTGCTCATACCACTTCGTCTATGCGAGAAAGAGACAGACCTTGGAACGTGGCCCAGCTACGCCCGTATTATACTTAGCAAGGATTATATTGGCACGTGGAATTAAATGATGTAACAGGCAGCAGGTTTCAGACGCACTCTTTTCCTATCCAGGGCACCCTTGGGACTGGACGGGTTTTTAATGAGGCGGCTTGCTGACCTAATTTTTCATATCAAATAAAGAGGTGATTATCGAGAATAGAGGTGATCATAAATTGAGTCTTATACTTTCAGCATGATGCGTATATTTAGGTCTTGAGGGCTGGTTGCTTGGATAAGCACAGTTGCAAACTCAAAAGACCCGGCCTCGATGCCTATGAGTTATAAGGGCCGATTACTCGCAAACGAGTACGGCTGCAATCTTATAATCGGACAAAGAAGTCCAAATTTCTTGGCTATTCTTACTTAAGCTCGATGTGACTCGCACTAAAGTGGCATGATTTGTCGCTTACGATTACAGGCAGCCATGAAGCCCAATGGGACTTGCCTGACCTCGTTTTCGTATAGATGTAATAACATGGTATCCACGCGAAAGCCGGCTTACAGTACAAGATAGTCAAAAGGGTCATCTAAACCACAAGTTATGTAGAGTACAAGGCTAATAGCCGGAAACTCAATGATTATTAAGCATAACTTCAAACCCTATGTGAAACGACTCTGGGGCCTTTGCGAATTTAGCAGCAGGCAATTTGTTCTCCTCTAAAAAGTCACGTGCCCTAGACCCGGAAGACCGGGTCAGGGGGACTTGGGTCTTGGAAGGGAAAAATTGCTTAGTTGTTTAATTTCCAACAAACACAAACATCCGGGTCTTGGGGACTTGGGGACTTAGAAGCAAGTCCGCTTGACAAACACCCATAACCGGATGCCGAGTCTCACAAAGGGAAAAATAAATGTCGGATATCAAGAACAAAGAAAGTTGCATATCAAAAGTAAAAGAATTCCGGATATCAAGAACAAAGAAATTTGCATATCAAGGGTAAAGAAGGTTGGATATCAAGAGCAAACGAGTTCAAAAGTAGATAGATTTCAGCCAGAAGAGGCACAAGGCGCATCAGGAGCTTAGAGTACAGTACAAAATTTCACCAAAGAGTATCAAAGGCGCACAAGCGCACCATTCAAATAATAATTGTTTCAACGGCACATCAGCCGACTAACGAGTACGAAGTGGCAGATATTACTCGGCACTCTAGGCCGCCGGGTCCATCTTGGCCTTACCCTTGCCGTCACTTGGGGTAGCAGCCCTACTCGGATCAGCAGCACCGCCGGCTCGCGCTGGTGGAGGGACGATAGGTGTTGAGGTAGCGGGCGCAGAGTCGGCTTCAGCCTTCTTCTGTGCAGCTTCTTCTCGCATCTTGGCAACGTCTTCCTTCCATCGGGCAAGCATATCGAATGGCTTGGGGCGATCTGCTTTAATGACTTTGTCGTTAGCATCGTATGCAGGAAGAATAGTGTCAATGATCAGGCTATCGGCGATCACGCTGGCCGGGTGACGAACTTCCTTTTGAATGGCTTTGAAATCTTTCGGCGAAAACTTGGACCCGTCCTGATTGAACTCCGGAAACCCGGCTATCATTTTGGCCGGTTCTAGCTTTGTAACATAAGCTTTAGCCAGGGCGAGTCCCCGGGTTACCCCAAAACGGCAGGATGAGCGCTTCCAATGCCAAATCCATCAGGAATGGTGGAGCAGGCCTCCAGCAACTTTTCATGCTACCCCGCAGCGCACGGCAGTCGTAGCTCATCAAGAATCCATCCAACACCGGCGCCAAGTTGCCGGATAGTATCTTTAATCAGTTGCAGTTTGGCGGTATCATCTTCTTCTTTAGGGGCAGCTTCACCCGGACCTGTTGAAAAGCAAGGAAAGTAACGAGTAAGAAATCCGGTTATCCAACCAAATGAAACATGGGTCATAATCGCCAAGGTTCAGAAATCGTACCAGTTGCGACGCGATAGATATCAGCAATCTGCACTGAAAGAGTCGTCAGCCTATCTTCAGCTATATGAGCCCTTTTCCTGTATTTCCTTGTGATTTTTCCGCTTCTACGCGCCTCAGCTTCCGCTGCTTCGCGCAAAGCGGTCTCCTTCTCAATACGTTTGGCAGCTTTGGCCAGTTTCTTCTCAGATTGCGCAGCAAAGTCCTAGATGGATAACACAAGGAAACAGGGTTAATTGGAGCCATTGCATAAAGTTCCAAGCAAATCAATCGGTAATTCACTCGGAACTTGGGGACTATACAAGGATGCAGATGATATTGCTCGGGCTTACCTTGTGCTTGGTTATCAAGGCGTCTAAAATATTTTCTTCGTCGGACCTCAAGGTGTAGAGGGCGTCAAGCATTTGGGCAAACGTCATGTCTTCAGACGAATTCGTGAAGGACCGGCAGATTGGTCTTCTGGTTGAAGGAGTTTTTTCGACTTTTGGGGTCGAAACCCGATCGTCTGGGTATCCGGGTTAGGAGAGCCCGGCTTGGTCTCTAAGATAATGTCCTCGTCTACCTCTTCAGAGGATTTGGGGGATGTGGTCTCCGGCTTAGCCGGGTCCTTGAAGGGGTCTTGTTCTTGCCCGTCCTCAACCTCGTCGTCAGCTTCAGCATCCGTGTTAATGTGCGGCTCCTCCCCGCCTTGCCTTTTTGCTTCAAGAATTTCCGGGTCATCAGTGGTCACTTGGGCACTAAAAGGGGAAAAAGGAAAGAGTGGTCAGTAGTACATATTAAAGAGTTAATAAGTGTAAAAGGATATCAACTAAAGGACCTTTACTCGGTGTTTATGGCATAATCCGGCGGGAGCTCGCTGCTGGAGGCGGACGAAGTTGTCAATGGTACCGCGGTACCCGTTGCCCCGCGCGTGGGTGGTTAGGAGATGGATGGCGCTGAGGTGGAGGAATTTTGGCTCGGTGAGCAGGGGAAGTGGGGATACCCGGGTTAAGGGGATCGTCCCCCGGGGAACTCCGGGTTACCCTGCGCTTAGCCGAGAGGAGATCCTTCAAGAGTGGTGAGTGTGACAACCGTTCATTAAGGATGCGCATAGTTTCGAAGGAGTAAGGCTCAGAAGACATGAAGGAGAAAGGAACCTTTGCAATCACCCCTCTGGCCTTCCTCTTGTTTCCGACTGTGACTTCCTGGTCGGATTCGGTGGCCTCCGGGTCATCCTCTTCTTTTTCCTCCTCGTCCTCCAACCCTGAAAGCCGAGTATGTATCAGACAAGAGGAAATATGGGTGATAGGAAAGTAGTATAGGTAAAAGGCTAATGTAAGATTTGGGAAAGCACCATCGTCATCGTCGGCCGGTTCATCCTCCACTTCCGGGTCTTTGGATGGGGGGGAGGTTTCGATCCTCCAGAAGGGATCTTTAGCCTATGATTGAGGAGATGAAAGCAAAAGTCAGAAGCAGTATCAAGTTAAAGTATTGAAATAAGTTGTGGGGACCGGGTCTTACTGCTGGAGCCGGGTTTTCTCGAGTGAATGGGGGTAACCCGGCGATATTCCTTATCACCTCTAGCCTCTCCGTCAGGAAGCCTTTGATGGTCTTGATGGTGTCGCCGGTTGCGAAGTTCTTAGTGGAATATCAGAGCGCGTCTGTGGTGTGCCCAGAGTACTCGTGCATCAACTTGGAGCGAATGGAGTTGGGTTGGATCCGGAAATCCACCCAGGTCTTCACCAAGTTGAGCCCAAGAAGGCCTTGGGCCGAGAAAACGGCCAACTTAGCCAGCAAAGGATGGATCGCCTCCCTGTCCGAGTCAGGGGCAAAGGCGCTGAAAGATTCGGAAGGCTCGAGGAGACTCTCCGAGTAACCCGGTAGCTTCCTTTCGCCGTCCGGGGAGGTATCATGGCAATAAAAGAAAGACAATTGCCAGTTTTTGACGTGGGAGTTTAAGTTGAGAGTTGGCATTGGTGAGTGCTTGCGGCGCTGGATGGATACCCCGCCGCAAGTAAGAAGTGTTCCGTTACTGCTTTCGCAGCACGGCTTGCACTGGAATAGTTCAATAAAAAGGGTCAAACTTGGCGGAACGCACAAGTATGATTCCGATAGAACGATGAAGTGGGTAATATTTAGCATAGAATTGGGCCCTATGTCAAATACCCGGAGCCCGTAGTAGTTTAGGACCTCTCGGAAGAAAGGGTGACCCGGAGGACGGAATCCCCGGGTCACGTGCTCAATGAAGCAAATTACCTCACTGTCGGCAGGAGTGGGACGGGTCTCGTCGCCTGGTGCCCTCCAGTGTATGTCCTTCTGAGAGGGGAGGATTCCTAGTTCGGCCAGCTCGTCCAACTTGGCCTTTGTTACTGTGGATCGACCCCAATTGGCCGATATGGTTTGGCTAGTCTTTGCCGGAGCCGGCTGTTTCCCTTGCCTTTTTGGAGCCATGGGGTTAACCTGCAAAACGCGAGAAAAAGAGGTGTAGGAAATAAGACTCCGAAGTGCTGGATTACCCGAGTTTGAAATATTCGGAAAGTGTGAAGACTAAAAATATCTGGGTGACGCATCCCGGAACACAGATTGCGAGGTGTCCGGGTATTGAGTACGGTTGTGGAAATCGTTGGTCACTTACGTGTTGAGGTGAGTTTGGGGCGCACGGATGATTGCTCATGTCTCTACTGCAAGCAAAATAACTGGAAAAGGAGGATTTTCCGGGTGTTAATGATACGCGCGGAAGTTTGGACGAAATGGATCTAGGTTAGGAGAACTCGCGAGTGATTTTACGAAGAAATTGGAGATTAATGGCGGTAGGGGGTGGTATGAGATCATCCAACAAGTTATTGAAGGAGCTAGCAAGTATCTACGCGGTTTAATTCAACGTGGTAAGAACAACGGCTCGCGGATCGACCTAGATCCAATCTGGAATGAATCTAGAAATTGCAAGGACAAATTGCTGGGTGCGAGAAGCTTACCAGAGGGGATCGGAGTAGTGCGTGGTGGCGGCGAATAGCGTGATAAGAATGCTCCTTTGAGATTGCCGGCCGGACACTCGCAGATGCGTCGGTGAGGGTCGACGGCGGCGCGGGACCAATTGCAGCGGAGCGCGGCCTGCGATAGGATGGATCCAAAGACGAGTGCAGGGTTTCTGTGGTGGTGCTCCGTGAATTCGAGCACGGAAGAGAAGAGAAGAAGGAGGAGAAATGAGCCGTTGGGATTAGGTTAACCCCTAAGTGCTTATTTATAGAGCGCGGCAGGATAAGCCTAAGCCAACGGGCGAAAACCGGGAATTGCGGATAAAACGTGTCTGCCCGGATTTTTCGAGATATACGTTAAATGTTAAACGAGATTTCCGGGATAGATGTGACCTAAATCTCTTCCGTGATTACCGGATCGGAAAAACGAGTAATGGGTTTGGAGAAAAGCCGGGTTGCTATGCGGCCACCATGGAGTTAGGCCTAGCTGTTTATCAAAGCAACCTAACCCGGCCCCCATGAAGTGGTGAGTTTGGTAATTTTGCAGGGAATAGCGTGCGCTTCAAAGAAAATCTCGAGAAGCCCAAGCTATTCTGGGGACTACTGATGGGGAGATAATAACCCGGTAGGCCAATTCCATGGTATAACCCGGCCCAAAGGACGTTGTGCAGGATCCGGCTAAGGATAAAGACGCTTCTGGAAGGCCCAAAGTTTGTAGGCTTCGTAATCCGGATTGTGGGTTGCGGTAAGAAAGGCTAGGGTTTGTAAGCGGTGTTCGGGTAGGACTCAGGTTGTGCCTTGGAGGGCAAGCCAGGTAGGGGTGCGGGTGTTTTATAAACCGGCTCCTAGGCTTAGCTTAAGAGAGATCCAAGTAGTAATTATATCGCCGAATATCGAGTATCCATTGTACACAAAGAGATCGAGTTAATAAAGCGAGATTGGAGACCCGGCGACTTCATCGCCGGCTACCAGATTGAATTTCATCATGCTTTCCTCTGAGCTAAACCCTCTCCCAAACGCCTGTGTCGACTTGCCCCAAGATCAGTTACCCCTGGTAACATCTGCCGTGATCATCCCACGACATAAGGTGTGAACCTTGTTTGTACCTTGGATTTGTAATTTTTCTTGTAATGCTTAGTTAGGCGTAGCCCCTGTGTGTTTGGGGTGTATACCTGTATTGAGCATGTAAAATGAAGAATACACGAGTAGCTATGGTTGAAAAACCATGTGTTTTTATTGATATGATTGAGAAGCCATGTTTTTTCCTCAAGCTACAAGATGGCTAGTATAGACTTATTTTCGCGAATAGAATAATCTTAAGGATAGAATTTGCGGAGATGCGCAACATTCCATGGATTGGAGTAGATGCCACCGGTCTCGGGGTTCTTCAGTCGATAGGCGCCACCTGGGATAACTTCATGTATGATGAATGGTCCTTCCCATGGTGGCTCTAGTTTGTGTCCTTCTTTTTGCTTGAGCCGCAACACCAGGTCGCCTACCACGAAGGATCTGTAGCGTATGCGACGACTGTGGTAATTGCGCAGTGATTGCTGGTATACCACCGACCTTGCGAGTGCGATGTCGCGAATTTCATCGAGTGCGTCCACGTCTTCTGCGAGTGCCCTATTCGAGGTTTCTTCGTTGTATGTGACGACTCGGGGTGCGCTGAATTTGACATCTTCAGGTAGGACGGCTTCGGCTCCATAGACCATTAAAAATGGCGTGTAGTTTGTTGACCGATTTGGAGTTGTGCGAAGGTTCCACAACATAGATGGTAATTCCTCTGCCCAGTGTCCTGCTGCTAGGTTAAGGTGGTCGAGTAGCCGCTTCTTGAGGCCGGCTGAAACTAACCCGTTGGATCGCTCGACTTGACCATTAGTTTGCGGGTGAGCCACTGAGGCGAAACTGAGGGTGATTCCCTTCTGTTCGTAGAATTCTTGTGTTTCCCTTGCTGTGAAGTTGCTGCCATTGTCGGTGATGATGTTGTGTGGAATTCCAAACCTGCACACAATGGAGTTGAGGAATTTCACGACGCATTGGGCACTGGCTGAGGTGACTGGCATAGCCTCAATCCACTTTGTAAATTTATCGACTGCAACGAGCAAGTGCGTGTATCCTTCGGGTGTCGACTTTCGCAATGGCCCCACCATGTCTGGCCCCATTGTGCAAAGGGCCAGGCGATTGGGATCATGTGAAGTTCAGTGGCAGGGGCGTGCGGCTTGGGCGCGAATCTTTGGCATGCATTGAACTTGTCGACTAGGTCCTTTGCATCCCTTGCCGCTGTGAGCCAGTAGAATCCTGCTCGAAAAGCCTTACCTACGATCGCCTTCCAGCTGGCATGGTGCCCGCAATATTCCTGATATGCTCTGTTTGTATAGCTCTCCATTGAGCACTCGAAAAAATTTGCTGTGTCGTACTATCTGTCGATCCTCGCGAATATCTGCTGGGAGCTGCTTGTTGGACAAGTAGTCGAGGTATTTCTGCGAGAACCATGGTTCGACCATAAAAACTTGCCTTGAAATGTTGTGGTTGAGCTCAATCATAGCAGTTTGCGGGCTGACCTCTGTCTCCAATGATGCGGGTGCTTCTGCTGATTTTTTTACCTTGACTGAGCGTTTGATCATCCTCTCGAAGTATATTCCAGGCAGTATGGGTGTGTTGGTAGAACCCATGTTTGCCAATTTATCCGCTTCTTCGTTGTTGGATCTCCCAATGTGCTTTAGTTTGCACCCTTTAAAACTTCCTTCGAGTAAGTTGTACATATCTCGATAAGCGACCATGTTTTCTGCAATAGCGTCGCATTCTTTCATTGTCTTTTGTACGATGAGGTTTGAATCTCCATAGATCATCAGTCGGGTTGCTCCACAGGCGATCGCCATCTTCATGCCGTGGAGGAGGGCCTCGTATTCTGCGTCATTGTTTGATGCCGGGTCGTCAGGTGGAAAATCCAATCGCAGGACGTACTGCAACTTGTCGCCTCTGGGGATATCTGTACAACCCCGGCTCCAGCTCCTTCGTTTCACTTCGACCCGTCGAAGTACATTATCCAGTTGCTCGTATACTCTGGAGGGTCTGGCGTTTGTAGTTCTGTCCACTCGCTCAGGAATTCCACGAGTACTTGTGATTTGATAGATTTGCGCCCTGCATATATGATGTCCCAGGCGCCGAGTTCGATACTCCACTTTGCAATTCTTCCGGAAGCCATGGGGTTATTCATGATGGTACCGAGTGATGCGTTGTTCACCACCGTGACAGTGTGCTCCGGGAAGTAGTGCTTGAGTTTTGGAGCTGTGAGCACCACGCCGTACGCGAGCTTCTGATAATGAGGGTATCGTTGTTTGCAGGGCGAAAGCACCTCGCTGATATAATATATTGGTTGTTGGATGACATACGCTTTGCCGTCTTCCGGCCGCTCGACCACGATTGTTGTGCTGATGACTTGATTAGTTGCGGCTAGGTACAAATACAGCGGCTCCTGTTCTTGAGGTGTTGCCAGGACACGCCTACTCTGCAATGCTCTTTTGAGGTCCGCGAATGCTTTCTGCGCTTTGGGTGTCCACTCGAACTTATCCGTTTTCTTCAGTAGCTTGTAGAAAGGCAATGCTTGCTCGCTCAGCCTCGCAATGAATCTGCTTAAAGTGGCTAGTCGTCCTGCGAGCTGCTGCACACCGTGGAGATTAGTTGGTTCCTTCATTGTAAGGATCGCTTCGATTTTCTCCGGGTTGGCTTCAATTCCTCGAGCAGAAACCAGGTACCCGAGAAGTTGTCCTGCAGGGACGCCAAAGACGCATTTGGTCGGATTGAGCTTGATTCGGTACGCGTTCAGCGCATCGAATGTTTCTCTGATGTCATCAAGAAGCGTATCCTATACTCGAGTCTTGATGACGATGTCGTCAACGTACATTTTTACATTCTTGCCAATGAGCTTGGCGAGGCATTTTTGCATGCAGCGCTGATATGTTGCGTCTGCGTTCTTTAGCCCGAAAGGCATTGTCGTGTAGCAGTAAACACCGTGGGGTGTGATAAACATTGTCTTCTCCTCATCCTCCTTTTTTATCCTGATCGGATTATAGCCCGAGTAGGCGTCCAAGAAGGAGAGGCGCTGGCAGCCTGCTGTGGAGTCCACGATCTGGTCGATCCGTGGTAAGGGAAAGTTATCGTTGGGGCAATGTTTATTCAACGACGTGTAGTCGATGCACACGCGAAGGATGTCAGTATTTTTCTTCGGGACCAGCACCAGGTTTGCTAACCAGGTGGAGATCTTTATCTCGCGGATGAACTTTGCTGCGAGTAGCCTGTTCACTTCTTCTCCAAGTGCTTTTTGCTTTGGCTCTGAAAACCGTCGGGTTGTCTGCTTGATAGGTTTGGCGTCTTTATAAAATTCGAGTGAGTGCTCGGCGAACTCTCTGGGTATCCCTGGCATATCTAAAGGCTGCGAGGCGAAAATTTTGCAGTACTCATGGAGGAGTTCGACGAGCGCGCCTTCCTATGCTGGCGAGAGGGTGGTGGACACCATCGCTGTTTTCGTAGATTCAGTCGGGTGCACCTGATGTTTTCGAGTGCCGTTGTTTGCGCTGAACTCGAGCTCTGGGGCGTTCTTCTTGGTGAGAGGCATCATGGAGTGGTCCGTGGTTTTTGCTATCTCTTCCAGCTCTTCCTGCGTCCCGAAGGATTTGGCGATATCGTTGAACTCGATGTCACATTTATTGGATTTTTGGAAATCGCCGTCAATGGTGATGGTACCATGTTCCCCGGGCAGCTTGAGCTTTAGGTATGCATAGTGTGGTACTGCCATGAATCTCGCGAACGCTGTTCGGCCAAGAATGGCGTGGTACTGTGAGGGCCAGTCGACTACTTCGAAGTCGAGGAATTGCCGTCTGTAATTGCTTCGGTTGCCGAGCACTACCTCCAAGTTTGTTGTTCCGAGTGGGAGGACTGCCTTCCCTGGTACTATCCCGTGAAAGGATTTTTCTGATTGCGCGAGTCCGCCAAGGTTCCTGTTCATCCTACGGAGAGTGTCCGCGTAAATGATGTTAATCCCACTGCCTCCGTCCATGAATACTCGGGCGAGTTCATAGTTTCCTATTTGCGTCTGGATAACGAGTGCGGCATGCCCTGGTCGATAGACTCTGAGGGGGATGGTCTTCCTTGGAGAAAATTATCGGCTGATCGGCCATCTTCAGATACTCGGGTTGGGATGGTGGTGCCTGGACAACCATGAATACATGTCGAGTGTTTTCTTTCTGGGCCCTGCGGGACGTGCAAACTTTCTGTATCATCCCTAGGAGTCCTGCTGGATTTGGGTATCCATTGGCTCCCTGGTTTGGGGCGGGTGGCGCTGGTAGCGCATCTAGCATCGTGTTTTGATTTCTTGGTGGGGGCAGGGCTTGCGGCGGTTGAAATCCTTGGGGTCCTCCTCCAGGGAGCTGCGGGTAGCCCTGATTGACTGCTGCTCTATTTTTCTTCGAGAAGGCCTCGTCGATATCAAGGAACTTTCGGCAATCCTTGAGGAGGTGTGTTGACTTAGTTTTTCCGGTACGCTTATCTGTAAATAGATGTAGCTTGCAGTAACCATCGAGGTCCTCCTCGGGGGTTTTGTCCTCTGGCTTTGGCTTCCACTTGCGATTTCCACGATATCCGCTGTCGCAATTTCTTGTGAACTCCGCTGCCACCCGTTCTTCTCGATCATCGCGGTCGTAATGCTTTCTCCTTTTCTTTCGACCATGCAGATCGTCTTCTCGTGCTGGTGATGAGGCTTTCTCATTGCGCACCGCGTCCTCGCCGTTGGCCCATTTGTCGGCTATGGCCATCAGTTCTCCCATGGTTTTGGGTGCAGCCTTTCCTAGTTCTTCCCTGAAGGACGTTCGCCGAGCTCCTTTGGCGAATGTTTCAACTGCGACCTCCTCTGATATGTTTCCCGATGTATTCCTGAGTGTAGTCCATCGTTGAATATATTCGCGATTAGACTCGCCACTTTTCTGCTTGCAAGCTCGTAACTCCTCGATGGTCGCCGGTCTTTTGTATGTTGCTTGAATTTTTTTGCAAAAATCGAGGTTTAGATCGTCCCATGAACTATAGCATGCCCTCGGTCTTCCTTCGAGCCATCTGTGTGCAGCGCCTACGAGGTGTAGGTTAAGGTACTGCATAGCCGTGTTTTTGTTCCCACGTTGGCATTTTACGTCCGTGAGGTAATCTGACAACCAAGCTTGTGGTTCTTGCGAACCGTCGTATTTTTGCACCTCCGTAGAGAGCTTAAACCTCTTGGGTAGCGGTGCCTCGCGGATGCTGCGAGAAAAACATAAGGCTCCGCAGACCTCGTCGTCGGAGGATGTAGATGGGGAACGCGCGCGGTTCCTGGCCGCTCGACCTTTTTCAACCTTGCGCTGAGCGATGTCTGATCGCGCATTGTACCCGGGTTCGTCGCGGTTGATGTCCCCCCGCGGCTCCTTGCTGCGGTGTCGCGAGCGGCTATTGTGTCGCCGTGGGCTGCGATCTCGATCTCTCCGCGGGCTGCGGTCTCGACTTCTTCACGGGTTGCGATCTCGACCTCTTCGCGGGCTGCGGCTACGATCCCGATCCCTCGGGCTGTTGTCACTGCCACTCGGGCTATCTCCGCGTTGTCGGGCTTCTTTTCCTCGCGCACGACGAGGCGATTTTTCCTTGCTAGGCGATGTGATCCTGTGTCCGCGGGGTGCTTCCTTGTCCTTCTGCGCGGTTGTTCTCTTGCGATCGTAGGAGGAGAGTCTGGCAGCTGCCATGCCTAACCCTTTCTTTACTTGCCTGTACTGCTCTGCGCGGGGGTCGTTCTCCCCTGGTTGATTTGTCTGCATGTAGGTGGCTGCCGCCAGTACTGCAGCGGCGGGAGTTTGCGGATAGACGTTTCCATCCTCATCGACGCGCATAAAGGAAGCTTCAAGTGATTTGCTGATTCCAGTCAGGGAGTCTCCATCCATGGTCGCGGTTCTTGAGATGCGTCCTTTTCTTGCGGGGAGATTTCTGACAGAAGGTGTTTTGGATAGCGCAGCTTGGCGTTGGCTTGCCTCGTATGCTATTCTCTTCCGCTCAGCTAGATCTATGCGCGCTTCCTTGATTAAAGTAGCCGCTCTCACTAGGTGATAGTGGTAGGCAGTCATGTCCTCATGAGGAGCTCCGAGTTCCAGTGATTTGCTTGTGCGGATGGCTTCCTTTGCCCGATCCCAAGCAGCTCGTGAGACGCTGATGGTAGCGCGTTCCCTTGTGTTGTTCTCAGTTTCTTCGGGTGGATCTCCTGATCCTGCCATGCAGACCTGAGCTAGATATGGCTCGCGGGTCCTAGGCGTAGTTATTCGGGATTTCCTGACCCGAGAAGGTTCCTCTGTGGAGAGGGTATGGAAGTTGCTGGTGTTGAGGCGGATAGATTCCCCGCTTTTCGCCAAGTCTCGAGCCACGTAGTAGGGTCGCGAATCGACAGCCTCTGGGCCAGAGATCGACCCAGATCCCGATCCCTCGAGATTGGTTTGCTCGGGGAAGTGAAGGATTCCGTCCTTGTTGGCATAGAACTGGAAGCTCCCGAACGTCAGGGTGATACTCTTCTCCAAGTCGCTGAATACTGGGCGTGATTCCAGCGAGTGAGGGGCGACGATGACCGATCCGATTCGGATCGGACTGGTTGGAGTCGAAGTTCCGGGATTCCTGCGTGAGTTGGTCGTTGATGAGGCCGAAGATGTCGGAGATCCAGCGCCCGCCGTTCCCACAGACGGCGACAATTGTCGAATCTGCATCTCAACAAGTCCCTTGGGTGAACCCATAGGGTTTCGATTAGGAGAACGAGTAGGCGCTGGTGACAATCATTGGCTAGACAGGGGGCACGTTTTACCCAGGTTCGGGGCCCTCGTAGAGGTAAAACCCTTACTCCTGCCTCTGACGATCTGTATTACGAGTAGATCGGTTACAATGGGGGATACTCAAATCAAGAGTACGATCTCGATCTTAAGGCTTTGATGGTGCGGTATTGCTTGGTTCTCCCCCCTGTTGGTTCTCCTGGCTTTATATAGATAGTCAGGTATCAAACCGTGCCCGGGGGGATACAAACCCTAAACCTGAGTCGGTTACAAGTTCCTTTTTTAACCCGCAAGGCTTTGCGGGTGGGCTTTGATTGGGCCTTCTAGAACAGTTCATGGCGCCTCCTTTGGAGCTTGGGCCTTGGGCCTGAGACCGGGTAGGCTCACCCGACAGGCCTAGGATCCATCTCTTCGTCAGAATCCTTCTGCGAAAAATAGCCAACACAAGGCGCACTTACCACTCGATAATCGAGTACATCTCATACATGGTACACGCCCTTGAAGTCAAGCGATTAAAATGATCAGTCGCGAAATCTAGGGAACGGACTTTGAGTGCTTACCCGACTATTCTCAGTCGAATAAACACTCGGGGGGCTACTGGCATGGGGATGACTCCAGGACTCGTCGAGTGGGCCTACCTGGTCCAAGGCCCAAAGCGAGGCGCTACTCCATAGCTCTAGAAGGCCCACTGGAAGCGCACCCACGAATCATGCAGGTCAAGAAGGAAAGTGATACGTCTCCAACGTATCTATAATTTCCGATGCTCCATGATGATATTATGCCAATTGCTACATGTTTTCTCCCTTCTTTATGTCATTTTTATCGATTTTCCGGACTAACCTATTGACAAGATGCCGCAGAGATAGTTCCCTGGTTTCTCTTGTTTTTAGTTTCAGAAAAGTTTTTCTGGAGATATTCTCGGAATTGGAAAATTCAAAGCTCGGAAGTCCTATTTACCCCGGAAGCATCCAGAAGACCGAAGAGGAGTCGAAGAGGGGCACCAGGGGGGCCACACCATGGGGTGGCGCGCCCCCCTTTGCCGCGCCAGGGTTGGTGTGGGCCCCAGGGCTCCACCGCCTTTGCCCTTTCGCCTATTTATTCCCCCTGATGGAAAACCCTAGGGACCTGATCAAATATCCCCGAAAAGTTCCACAGCCGCCGTCATTGTCAACCCTAGATCAGGGGGTTCTGAAGTTGTCTCTCGGCACCCTGCCGAAGAGGAGATCATCACCGGAGGCCTCTACATCACCATGCCTGCCTCCGGAGTGATGCGTGAGTAGTTCATCCTTGGACTACGAGTCCATAGCAGTAGCTAGATGGTTATCTTCTCCTCCTATGCCTCAATGTTTAGATCTCGTGAGTTGTCTAACATGATCGAGATTATTCTTATGTAATTCTATGTGCTGTGTTTGCTGGGATCCGATGAATATTGAACTTATGCCAAGTTGATTATAGTCTTTTATTGCATATGTTATTTGTGATCTTACATTCTTTCCGTTGCTAGTGGTTTCTCTGACCAAGTAGTTGCTAGTGACTCCAAGAGGGAGTATTTATGCTTGATAGTTGGGTTCATGCCTTCTTTTCGCTTGTGCTCGAGTGACAGAAACGTGACGGCGGAGGATGTGTTGTTGCCACTAGGGAGAAAACAGCGGTGTGAGTGCCCGCGTGCACAATCATTTCTTACATTACACACATTGTTTAATGCAATTATCTGTTGCTTGCAACTTAATACCTAAGGGGGGTCGGATGATAACCTGAGGGTGGATTATTAGTCATAGATGCAGTTGGATTAAGGTCTATGTATATTATTGTAATGCCCACACTAAATATCATAGTAGTCATCATGTCATGGATGTGCACTATGGTGCAACCTTTATTTGTCAATTGCCTAACTGTAATTTGTTCACCCAACATGCTATCTTTTATGGAGAGACACCTTTAGTGAACCTACGAACCCTGGTCCATTTTTCTACACTGTTAAACAAACCACTACAATTTCCTGCTTTCTTTACTTACTGCAAGCATACATTATTTTCCACATTATACGTCTAATCTTTGTTTTCAGCAAGACCGGTGAGATTGACAACCTCACTGTACCGTTGGGACAAAGTATTTTGGTTGTGTTGTGTGCAGGTTCCGCGTTGTTGCTGACACCGGTGAGCCATCACCACCATCAGTGGAATCAACCTTCCGAAGATCCTCTTTCTCCTACTGGATTGATAACCTTGGTTCTTAACTGAGGGAAATTCTTACTGCTGCACTCATCATACCCTCCTTTTGGGGTTCCCAACACGCTATCAAGGCATCATTGAGGCGTAGCATCAAGGAAATTTCTGGCGCCGTTGCCAGGGAGAAAGAAGTCTTCTGGCAAGGGGAGTCTCTCACTCTCAACCTCTTTATTATGTTTATTGTCTTGTTTTTATTATTGTCTTGTTTTGCTTCTTTATATCAAAAACACACACAAAAATTAGTTTACTTTATAGCTGTTATCTATTTGCTTTCTTTTATTTTGCTAAAATGAGTATTCCTGAAGTTGAGGTTCGCTCTTTCAGGCAACAGGGGGGAGAGAGTTTAAAAGATGCTTGGTATAGAATAAAAAATGCTCATAATAGGTGTACAAAAAAAATATTCTACCTTGATACTCCTAAGGAATTTTTATGTTGACACTACTGGCTGGTATAGGTATGTGTTAGATACTCTTACGGGTGGAAATTTTCTAGGAACTCCTGCCTTGGAAGCCTGTAATCTGATTGAAAGTTTGGTAGTAACACCCCCCGCTATAACTGTTAAAACTGAGACCACTTTGGAGGATGTTATTAATAAACTAAACTCTTTGGAAATGAACTTACCAATTTTCCTTGATAATGCTAGCAAAGTTAATGAATCAATAATAGCTATTGATAAAAGAATCACTGCTTTAGAAGCTAGCAACACTCATGATGATCAAAATTCTAGGATTGGTAAACTAGAGGAGGCTATGGGAACTTTAAGCTCAACTTTTTCATCTCTTAAATTCAAAAAGGAGAAAGCCTTTGTGGGAAAAGAGCAAAGATTCATGTATGTTCCCAAGATAACTAAACCCAAATCTCAATATGTGCTGAAAATTGCTAAAACGATTAATGAAACTGAGAGTGACCTTCATGTTGAATCTTCAGAAACACCTAGAGTTCCTATTGCTTAAAATAATGATTTAAAGGAAGTTACTGATGTTGATGCTTCTTCACTTGGAAATACTTGAGTTGCTTTCTATGCCTAGCTGAAAGGTGTTAAAGAAAAGCGCTACCAGGAGACAGCCCGTTTCATTTCTCCGTTTTCAACCCGTTTTCCTTCGTTTTCTTTTGTTTCCTTTGCACTTGGGTGTTGTATATTTCCTTAGTAACCCCGTTGTATCTTTTCTTTTGTGTTTTTGTTGAGCCAAGTAAAGCCTCTAGTGGAAAGTTGAGGCTATATTTCGGATTTCTGCGCAGGAAACATATTTCTGCTGTCCACTGTTAATTCCGTATAAAATCACAGAAAATTCAAAATGAACTGAGTTTTTTTTTGCGTAATCCTGGGCTATATACACAACTTTTCTTAGTTGACCGTTTTTTTTATTTGAGCAACAGAAGATTTTCGAAAAAAATCATCTTTACCTGTTGTCCTATTTTGACAGATTTCTGACAATAATTGCATTTTCATCTTAATCTCTTTCTTTTGGTATTCTTTTGAGAAAAAGAGTTTTAAAAGAAGTTGTGACAGTAGCTAATGTGTTTTTGAGTGTTAGACTTGTGTTGAAACTGAATCATGTGAATTTATTATTTCTATTGCACTAACGTTGCTAATGAAGATTGTGAGAAGTTTGGTGTGAAGGATTTTTTCAAGGGTCAAGAGAAGAGGATGATATGATGTGATCAAGAAGAGTGAAAAGCCTAAGATTGGGGATTCCCTGGTGGTACATCCCAGCAAATTCCAAGAAGACTCAAGCGTCTAAGCTTTGGGATGCCCAAGGCATCCCCTTCTTCATCGACAAATTATCAGGTCACTTCTAGTGAAACTATATTTTTATTCGGTCACATCTTATGTGCCTTACTTGGAGCGTCTTTTATTTTTGTTTTCAGTTTGTTTTTATTTTTGCAATAAGCTTGGTTGGACCCCAGCATTCTATTATTGGAGAGTGACACGCTCCGCTTTTTCATAGGAATACTTTGTATTATTAATCTTTGTCTGGCTGCTGCATTTATTTAGGTCCTGTTTTGCATGCATATCTTATTAGATCTGTTAGTTTTAGTAGTGTTATGTGAGTACTCTCATTTTTGCTTGCTGTATCACGAAGAGTATTTTCGTTAAAACATATCTTGTTTGGTGCTTGCTGGGAGAAGAAACTGCTCCTTAAAGTACAATTTTTAATGGTGCAAGTAGAAGCTTGTATATACTGTGGCTAGAAACTTTTTCATATCATGCTAGATATTATTTTAGTTTTAAAGCCTTGTGGTTATTGAGTATCATGATTAACCTCAAATAGCTAAGAGTGTTTAATGTGCCACAGAAAGATTCATGAGTTGTTCTTGTCATAATGAAGCATAAATTTATGGTATTCTCTTTCGAATATTTTATTTGGTTGACTTGGCGCATGCTCACACCATGTTTATGACTATGAACCAATCACTAATAGCCTCTATGATCATTTAGTTTTTTAACTTGTGATACCGCTTATGCTTTAATTAATGTGATGTTTATATCGCTATGCATGATTATGTCTCTTATGCTCTCTTGATTTGTCGCTCCCAGTCTTTTGCTAGCCTCCACCTGTACTGAGTATGAGCTCTACTCGTGCATCCAACTCCCTAAAACCAATTTTTCCCATTTTTTCCACCATACCTACCTACATGTGGTATTTAACTAGACACTCCAAGTAAATTGCTCATGTGTTACCTTTAAAACCTTCAAAATAACTCCTGCTTTGTGTTCCTGTTTTTGCTCATGAGGACGTAACTAGAGAATCTTTATCTCACTTGTTGATTGGATTTCACACCCTGGACTAGTAGTTTCATCCGCTTATCCAAATGATAGAAGAGCTGGCAGCGGGGTGCCTAACCCCAAATTAATACACACAAAGTCTCTTCATTATTTTTGCCCCTGATTTATCAATCAAAGCATAATTGTGTAAACAAAAGAGAAACAGGGATGACCTTCTACCCAGATGCGTCCTTCATATGGGAGCCACTCTTGTGAATCCAGTTGGCTTGTGACGTACTATATTTTCTGTTTACCATTCGTTGACATTAGCATACATCTTCAAAATATAGACACTCCTCCATGGTATGTGATTGTTGGCAGGCACCCAAGGATTCGGTTAGCCATGGTTTGTGAAAGATGGATGGGGGGAGTGTCAAACTTTTAATACATCTGTTTAATAAAATAAAAAGCTCTAGCACATGAGTGATCCCTTCTTCCCTCTGCGAAGGGCCTTTCTTTTACTTTTATGTTGAGTCTCCATCTTCTAACTTTATGCACAGTTGAGAGAGTGTTTTTGCCATTCTGAGTTTTATGTGCATTTGTCCCACAAACATTATTAATTGATTTATGATGTGTTATTGTTTGTTCTCAAATTATTTGCTCTAGTCTTCCTCATGAACTTTGAAGGTGTCCTGGCATTTAAGTTTTGCCTCACTCTTAAGGACTAGCAAAATATCACTTTGTCATGCTTTCTCTATACCTGAAACAAACATATATCTTCCTTTGCATTGTTATTCATGAACTTTTATTTCAGATACTTCTCATGATGAAAAGTGATTGCTATGCTTTATTATTAAAGTTCTATTTATCATGTTTGTGTTAAAAGTTCTATGATCTCAGCTTACATATGCTTTTACATTTTCTATGATCAAGTTTATGTTAGTAGCATGTCACCTCAAAAATTATTGTTTTATCGTTTACCTACTCGAGGACGAGTAGGAACTAAGCTTGGGGATGCTTGATACGTCTCCAACGTATCTATAATTTCTGATCCTCCATGATGATATTATGCCAATTGCTACATGTTTTCTCCCTTCTTATGTCATTTTTATCGATTTTCCGGACTAACCTATTGACAAGATGCCACAGAGCTAGTTCCCTGTTTTCTGCTGATTTTAGTTTCAGAAAAGTTGTTCTGGAAATGTTCTCGGAATTGAAAAATTCGAAGCCCGGAAGTCCTATTTTCCCCGGAAGCATCCAGAAGACCAAAGAGGAGTCAAAGCGAGGCACCAGGGGGCCCACACCATGGGGTGGCGCGCCCCCCGTGGTGTGGGGCCCCCAGGGCTCCACCGCCTTTGCCCTTTCGCCTATTTATTCCCCCCGGATGGAAAACCCTAGGGACCTGATCAAATATCCCCAAAAAGTTCCACAGCCGCCGTCGTCGTCAACCCTAGATCAGGGGGGTTCTGAAGCTATCTCCCGGCACCCTGTCGGAGAGGAGGTCATTACTGGAGGCCTCTACATCACCATGCCTGCCTCCGGAGTGATGCGTGAGTAGTTCATCCTTGAACTACGGGTCCATAGCAGTAGCTAGATGGTTGTCTTCTCCTCATATGCATCAATGTTTAGATCTCGTGAGCTGCCTAACACGACCGAGATTGTTGTTATGTAACTCTATGTGTTGTGTTTGCTGGGATCCGATGAATATTGAACTTATGCCAAGTTGATTATAGTCTTTTATTGCATATGTTATTTGTGATCTTGCATGCTTTCCGTTGCTAGTGGTTTCTCTGGCTAAGTAGTTGCTAGTGACTCCAAAAGGGAGTATTTATGCTTGATAGTTGGGTTCATGCCTCCTTTTCTCCTGTGCTCAAGTGACAGAAACGTGACGGGGGAGGATGTGCTGTTGCCACTAGGGAGAAAACAACGGTGTGGGTGCCCGCGTGCACAATCATTGCTTACATTACACACATTGTTTAATGCAATTATCTGTTGCTTGCAACTTAATACCTAAGGGGGGTCGGATGATAACATGAGGGTGGATTATTAGTCATAGATGCAGTTGGATTACGGTCTATTATATTGTTGTAATGCCCGCACTAAATATCATAGTAGTCATCGTGTCATGGATGTGCACTACCGTGCAACCTTTATTTGTCAATTGCCTAGCTGTAATTTGTTCACCCAACATGCCATCTTTTATGGAGATACACCACTAGTGAACCTATGAACCCCGGTTCATTTTCCTACACTGTTAAACAAACCATTACAATTTCCTGCTTTCTTTACTTACTGCAAGCATACATTATTTTCCATATTATACGTCTAATCTTTGTTTTTAGCAAGACCGGTGAGATTGAAAACCTCACTGTACCGTTGGTACAAAGTATTTTGGTTGTGTTGTGTGCAGGTTCCGCGTTGTTGCTGACACCGGTGAGCCATCACCACCGTCAGTTGCATCAACCTTCCGAAGATCCTCTTTCTCCTACTGGATTGATAACCTTGGTTCTTAACTGAGGGAAATTCTTGCTGCTTCACTCATCATACCCTCCTCTTGAGGTTCCCAACACGCTATCAAGGCATCGTTGAGGCGTAGCATCAGAAAGTTCCACCGACCTAGAGCTAGGGTTTGTAACCTCCCCCCCCCGGGACGGTTTGGGACCCAGCTATCTATAAAAAGGCTGGGAGAACCACGGGGAGGGGGATCCGATCTACATTTTACCATCATAGCCATAGCTCGAGATCCATCTCTCATCTTGCGCACTCACCATTGTAATCGATCTACCCGTAATACATATCAGAAGAGCATGCGTAAGGGTATTACCTCTACGAGGGCACCGAACCTAGGTAAAACTTGCCCCCCTGTTAGCCAACAATTGTCGCCGGCGCCTTATTCGTTCTCTTAATTGAAACCCTACCGGATCATCCGAGGGACTTGTCAAGATGATTAATCGACAAGCGGTCGTCATTCAGTCTTTCGAGGCGAGTAATGGCGCCGCTCCCATCCCTTCCTTTGCCACCTTTAAAAATCATGTAGCCGCGTCTCGCCGCTCCGCACGCTTCCTCTCGCGTTCCTCGCCTCTTCTCGCCTTCCCTCGCATCCACACATCCATCTGCTCGTCGGAAAGGTTCCCTGGAGACGGCGCATGGCCAATGGTTTTGTCTACCTATGGCTACAGAAGGAAGAGCTTCGCTTCCTCTACGCGGTGGGGTACCCCGTCCCGCCTGACACCCGCGTCGGCGGCGGGTGGAGGATCAGCGCGGCGGGCTACCTCGTGCCTCCCATGTCGAGGCCGGAAGAACTCGCCGCGACGACCCAGGAAGCGCGCGCTGCCATGATGCATGAGCAGCGGGCCGAGCCAGCCAGGCACCACCAGAACCCCCTGGTGGCGCGCCTTCTTCCGTGACTGCCGCGACGAGCAGCTCGCCAACTATGATGGCCCGCTCTCGGCGCCGGCCTGCAGAAACTCGGCAGGGAGGACAAGGTGGTGGAGCGGCAAAGGGCGCACCCTCGCCGCTGTGCTCGCCCACATCAAGGTGGGCAACAACCCACAGCCGGCCTGGCCGGAGGCTCCCTCCCCTCCTCTTCCATAGCTCTGTTCCTCGGTGCCAAGGTCCACGCCGAGGGTGGCTACATTGGCCTCCTCGTCGTCGGTGCGCCGCTCCACGGCCTCTGCCCTGCCGGCGAGGGTGAAGGTGGAGCAGGCCAATCTGCTGCCGCGCCAGGGAGGCATCACCATCAGGCGCGTCAAGGCCGATTCTTTGGTCGCCGTGAAGAAGGAGGGCGTCGTCACCTCGCCGGAGGAGTACGACGCCATGACCGCGGACCTCGAGGATGACCTCGCCTGGTCCAGGGAGCAGTGGATCACCGGCGAGATGGCACACTAGAAAGCCGTCATGGAGGCGTTCGAACCCTGCGGCCCTGGCCGTTGAAAAGATCATCTTCCGTTTTGATAATTAAATGACAACATACCTATTGGTCTAACATTTACTTGTTATTCATGAAAATGCCCAGGTTCATAATGTTTACATTCTCTATGGGTTACAATTTTATTGGGATTGAAAAGAGCTCAAAATGACAAAGCTGGGAAGTGGTTTTTACATGGAGCGGAGGCTCCGGTGAAACCACCGGAACTTCCACCCCAGCCTTTTTTCCTGCATTTCCCAGGCGCGGGCCTCCGGTGCGGCTCTGGTGTGGGGTCCGCGAAAACTGCGCTAGGGTGCATATGAGCGGAGGCCAGGGCGGAGCCTCTGGTGGACATCCAGAGCCTCCGCCCTCTCCACTAGTACACTGGGGGTCTGGCCTCCGGTGGAGGGTCCGCCAAAATGGTGCTCTGTTGGATAAGAGGGGATCCTCCGGTGCGCTTCCGGTGGGCAGAACCTCCGGTGAAACCACCGGAGCCTCCGCCCTCTCCACTAGCGCAGTGGGGGGTTAGCCTTCGGTGGCACCTCCGGTGGTGGCTCTGTCAAAACGGGGCTCTGTCGGATAAGAGCGGAGGCTCCACTGGAACCTCCGGTGCGACTCCGGTGGGAGGAGCCTCCGCCAAAAGCACCGGAGCCCCCGCCAGCAAAGTTACCAGGAAAGGATAAAAGGGTCGCGCTGTTGTGCACAAGTGAAGACCACCCAAACACTCCCATACTTTGTGGAGAGTTAGAGGAGACCTAGATCCACACATGGGGAGGGGCTATAAATACCCCTTCCCATACCTCATAAATGCTAAGCTTTTCCCCACTCTCTCTCCTAGCCATCAATGAAAGCTTCAACCTTCTAGATCTCCCTATCCAACCACCCAAACACTCCCATACTTTGGGGAGAGCTAGAGGAGACCTAGATCCACACTTCCACCAAAGGAATTACAAATCCATCCACCACATCCTAGTAGATCTAGAATCCTACTTGAGGCCTAGAAACCTTAGTAGATCTCGTGCTTGTAGCTTCCACCTTGTTGCAAGAAGCTTCGGATTGCTTGAGAGCCTCCATCCATCTTGTGGAGTGACCTCGAGCTCATGTAAGGGTTTGGTCAACGCCTTCAAGTCGACCTCATAGTGGAAACGAGAATCTCCCTCACCGGAGAAGCTCAATGAGAATAAGGTGTGCACAACCGTGCTATTGAGGAGCGCCTAGGTGGCTCCCCACCTCTCCAACGCAGACGTAGTTCTCTTGAGAAGGAAATACAGGAAACATATCCTTGTCTCCCTGTTTACACTTGTGGTTTATCTTGTTGCCTTTCGTTTTACTTCCGTTGCGTATCTTATCTTGTATCACTTAGGTTGCTCACCTAGTTGCACATCTAGAGAACCTTACTTTATCTTGCTTAGCCATGATTAAAAGAAAAAGGAGAAAAATTGGTAGTCAACCTATTCACCCCCCTCTAGTTGACCATAGTGCACTTTCAATTGGTATCAGAGCCTCGGCTCTTACTAAGGGCTTAACCGCCTAAGAGTATAATGGTCAATGAAAATGCGCCCGACGGTTATAATGCGGAAATCACCAAAATGACGGACACTATAACTAACCTACAAGAAACGGTTGGAACTCTCCAAACCGAATTATCCAAGGTTAGCTCTAGTGTTGGTTTGGAGGTTTCTAGCATAAAGAAAATGTTGGAGGCCATGATGGGGAAAACCAAGGAGCTTGAGGAACCACCTCTCACCGCCGATGAGGTTAGCTCGGATGAAGAGTCCATTCCGGACATCGCCGAAATGGAAGCTAACATTGCTTTAGCCAAGGCGAAAGCCAAAGAAAAAGCGATAAAAAGGCTAAGAGCGGTGGGAGCTGAGAAGCCTCCAAGTCTCAATCGGCTAACGGTTCGATGTCTCACTCTAAAGTTCAACCACCTCCCAATTATGATTCTATCCATCCCATTGCCACAATGCCACACATGGTTAATGTTGGAGTTCCTCCCAGGCTTAACACTAATGAATTTTCATCTTGGAAGTTCGATATGGAGTCTCATATTTCAGGATCTTGTACCGCTTTGTGGAGAAGCATACTCCATGGATTCCACCCTCATGATCCAAGCAACTTGACTCCAAGAGAAGATGTGGAATTCCAACTCAACAAGACCACTCTTGTCACTATCCAAAAGGCTCTTCCAAGAGAACATATTGAACACATCCGTGGTATCAAGACCGCCAAGGAGGCTTGGGATAAACTTGACACCTTGTTCCAAGGCAATGCTAGCATCCAATCATCCAAGTATGATGTTACTCTCGACAAGTCCGAGAACTTTGTTATGCTTGAAGACGAAAGTCCCGAGGAGCTATATAGAAGAGTTGACACCCTTGGCAATCAATTAAGGGACTTTGGAAAAGAGGAAATCTCCGATGAGTGGATCAAGAGGAAGTTTGTCAAGGCCATAGCTCCGTTCGAGAAGAACCTCTCCACTATCATTCGAACAAGATCCGACTACAACTCTCTCAACTCCATTGGTGTTCTTAGTGAGTTCAGAGCCATATCCCTATCTCACAAGAGAGCGGATGATGCTCTCGCTCGCTCAAGAGGAGTTGGAAAGTCTCCAAACCTTGCCTTGAAGTCTAAGTCGATCGCTAAGATAGAAGAAGTGGATGAGGAGGATGAGGATGATGAGGACTATGAATACACATACAAAGGTGCTCATAAGTGTATCGCTCTTGCCATGCATGGTTATTGGAAGAGATGGGAGGCTCACAAGGCCGGTGCTCCTAGACCTTCAAGAAACAAAATCTTTAGGAAGAAGTGGGAGCGGCCAAGGACATGCTTCAATTGTGAAAGTGCAAACCATTTCGTCAAGGAATGTCCATTTGAGACAAGAGAAGATAATGAAGGGAAGATTGTTCGCAAGGACAAGAAAAAAGCTCCACAAAACAAGAATCTTGCTAGGAGAGTCCCAAGGGCTCTATATGTTCAAGAATGCCCCACATTGGAAACATACTACTCCGGAGATGAAGGAGAATATGAAGTCGTAGGTGTTGCCCACGTCTCCATAGCTACGACTTCCTCTTCATCGGTCTCTCTATTTGAATCCCCCAATGAGAAGGCATCAATCCGACCTACATGTCTCATGGAAAAAGCCACCGCGGTAATATCTTCCACCTCCAAGTCTATTGCCACTAGTTCTCCCTCATTATTGGATTGTGTTGAAAACATTGTTGATGATGAGGAGGCCAAGAATCTAGGCTCTTGGTTATGTAGTCTTGAAGGTGAAACTAGAGAAAAGGTAAAGGCCCTTTTGAGGCAACTCGATGATGCTAACTCTCTCATAGATGAGAAGGAGGAAATCATCATGACTTTGGAGAGCCATGGTGGTAGCCACGAGAATCATGACAATGAGCTTGTAAAAGCTCTTGAAAAAGAAAGATCCATGAGGGCCTCTTTCGAAGAGAGACTATCTAGTCTAGAGGAGACTTATGCTATTAGTGTTTCCAAACTTAGGAAAGATAATGAAAAATCTCTTGCTTTACTTAAGATATTTGAAGAAGAAGAGTTGAAGCTAGGAATAGCTCATGAGAAACTTGTTGAGAATCATGAAAAACTAGAAAAGGAGTTCATGTCTCTTAAAGAAATTCATGACAAACTCACCAAGTCTCGAAATAAGCTTCTAGCTCTACAATCTAATAAGCAAGTTACATCTTCATCTAATAGCATTGTTATCATGCCTACCTCTTGTACTACGACTAACATTGTAGGAAGAGAGAAAGTTCTCAATGATGCCATAAGCTCTCAAGGAGCCAAGAAAGGGAAAGAAGGACTTGGCTTTGTTGCCAAGTCAAAGAAGAAATCCAAGAGTGTAACTTCCTCCTCTCAAAATGTTGTCTTTGTGAAAGAGGGAGAGGTGACCAAGGATAAGGAGACCAACGCCATTGTGGGTGGTGATACCTCTAGGGGGAGCATCACTCACAATGATTTCGCCGGGAAATATAACCCATCTTATGTTCTTATGAAATCTAGGGATGGACATGTTTATGCTAAATACGTTGGTACTTCTTATGGTGATGATTATCATTGGAATATTTGGGTTCCTAAGACCCTTGTTACTAACGAAAGATGACCCATTGAAGAATGGGTACCTAAATCAAGAAATTGATCTCTTGTAGGGAAGTGCTTCCGGTGCGGGTAGATGGACAGTGGATAGTGGTGCATCCCAACATATGACCGGAAGTTATGACGCAATGAGCAATATTGAACCTCCATTACCTCACCTCAATTGTGTTACTATTGGTGACAAGTCCGAGCTTAAGGTATTGGGACGAGGCAAGGTGGCTATCTCAAATGATTTATCAATTGAGAATGTTCTCCTTGTTGAGTTTCTTGGCTATAACTTGATGTCCGTTCTTCAACTTGCGAATTGTGGCTTTAACTCTTTATTTAATATAGAGAATGTGATTGTCACTTGGGAAACAAATCTTAAAGTAGCCTTTGTTGGGTTTGTCGAGAATAGCATGTATGTAGTGGACTTCTCCAAAGGAGACACGTGTGTCGCGACATGCCTAATGGCTTAAAGTTGATGTGGGTTGGCTTTGGCATCGCCGGTTAGCCCACACCAATATGAGAATGTTGCATGAACTTCAAAGTGGCAATCATGTTCTAGGACTAACCAAGGCTAAGTTTGCTAAAGATCGTGTGTGTAGCTCTTGTGCCTTTGGGAAGCAACACGGAGAACTTCACCCAACCAAGACCACTATCTCCACCACAAGAATTCTTGAGCTCATTCACTTAGATCTCTTTGGTCCACTATCTTATGATAGTCTCGGAGGAAAGAAGTATTGCTTAGTGATTGTCGATGATTATTCTAGATATCGTTGGGTGTATTTCTTCAAGAGGAAAAGTGAAACTCAAAAGAGAGTCATCGAGTTCATCACTCTAGTGGAGCGCCAACACAATGCTTCCATATTGGCCATCCGGAGTGATAATGGCTCGGAGTTCAAGAACTACACCGTTGAGGGCTTTCTTAGTGAAGAGGGCATTCCTCATCAATATTCCACTCCTTATACCCCTTAACAAAATGGTGTTGCGGAGAGAAAGAACCGGACTTTGATGGATGCGGCTAGGACCATGATTGCGGAGTTCTCTTCTCCCTATAAATTTTGGGCCGAAGCCGTCTCCACCGCATGTCATGCTACCAACCAGTTATATCTTCACAAGATCTTGAACAAGACTCCCTATGAGATTCTCACGGGCAAGAAACCGCATGTATCTTATTTCAAGGTCTCCGGTTGCAATTGCTTCATTCGCAAGAAAGGTAAACAGTTGTCAAAATTTGAGACCAAATCTTATGAGGGTATCTTTGTTGGCTATGCCACAAATGCTCACACCTATAGAGTCTACAACAAGTCCACCGGACAAGTTGAAGAAGCTATAGACGTGGTGTTTGATGAGGATAACAGCTCCCAAGGGGGGCGTATAGATCATGGTGTTGTAGGAGATGCAATTCCTCCCATCGTCATAAGAAGAATGGGGATTGGTGAAATAATCCCCATTGAGGGTTACCGGATGACGAAGGGAAAAGGAATATGCCCCACTCAAGGGGAGCCATTGACTACACCCATCGATGAGCAAGCTAGTCAACAAGATGCACCGAGCCCTCAAGCTAATGATCAAGGTCAAACAAGCAATCAAGGCCAATCTAATGATCAAGGCCAAGCTAGTCATCTTAATCATGATCAAGGTTCCATCGTTGTTGAGAGAGCTCAACCTAGTGGTGATCCTTCACCCATTATTGATCAAGGACGAAACGAAGATGGACATGTCTCCGATGAAGAAGGTGATTCCCAATCTATATCCAAGGAATATTAGGAGGATATGCTAGCACGTAGAGCAAAGAGAAGGATAGAGAATCTTGAACGAGCGGGTCACACGGAGGACATGATTCTTGGGCAAGTTCATGGAAGGGTGGTCACTAGGAGACAATTGGCGAATTTTAGCAAGGCTCATGCTTTTGTCTCTTTCATTGAACCCAAGAAGGTATATGAAGCACTCGAAGATTAAGATTGGCTTGAAGCCATGCATGATGAACTCAATAACTTCGAGCGCAACAAGGTGTGGAAATTAGTGCCAAGACCCAAGGATTGCAAAAATGTCATTGGCACCAAATGGGTGTTCAAGAACAAACACGATAAAGATGGTTTTGTCATTCTCAACAAGGCAAGATTGGTGGCTCAAGGTTTTTCTCAAGTCGAAGGTATTGACTTCGGTGAAACCTTTGCCCCCGTAGCTCGTCTTGAATCCATTCGCATCTTACTTGCTTATGCATCTCATCATAATTTCAAGTTACAACAAATGGATGTTAAGAGTGCTTTCCTAAATTGTCCCATTAATGAGTTAGTATATGTCAAGCAACCTCCGGGTTTCGAGGATCCCAGCCACCCCGATCATGTCTATAAACTCGATAAGGCGCTCTATGGACTTAAACAAGCTCCACGTGCGTGGTACGATCACCTTAAAGAGTTTCTAGTGGATCGTGGGTTTAATGTTGGTTTAATCGACCCCACCTTTTTTACCAAGACGGTTGGAGGTGACTTGTTCATATTCCAACTCTATGTGGATGACATCATTTTTGGGTCTACTAACACCTTGTTCAATGAGTTTTGCAAGCTTATGACCAATAGGTTTGAGATGTCTATGATGGGAGAGTTAGAGTTTTTCCTTGGCTTTGAAGTGAATCAATATCATGAAGGAACCTTCATCAAACAAGCCAAATACACTCAATACATGCTCAAGAGATTCAGTATGCATGATGCCAATCCTATGAAGACTCCCATGTCCACAACCACTTACTTGAAACCCAATCCCAACGGTAAAGAGGTAGATCAAAAGGTATACCGCTCCATGATTGGTTATTTGCTCTACCTTTGTGCATCTAGACCGGATATCATGTATAGCGTAGGTAAATGTGCAAGGTTTCAAGCCTCCCCGAGGCAAAGTCATTTGGAAGCGGTGAAACGAATCTTTCGATATTTAGTTCATACCTCAAATTTTGGTCTTTGGTATCCCAAGGGTTCAAGCTTTCAGCTCATTGGATATTCGGATGCAGATTATGCGGGAGAGAAGACAGATAGGAAGTCCACATTCGGGGGTTTCCAATTCCTTGGCCGCTCCCTAGTATGTTGGTCTTCAAAGAAGCAGAACTGCATTGTTCTCTCCACCACCGAGGTTGAGTATATCTCCGCGGCAAGTTGTTGTGCCCAATTGCTTTGGATGAGGCAAACCTTGAAGGATTATGGTATTCATTTTGACAAGGTGCCTCTTCTTTGTGACAATGAGAGTGCTAACAAAAGATTGCCTACAACCCCGTTCTCCACTCCAAGACGAAGCACATTGAGATCCGTCATCATTTCATTCGGGATCATGTTGAGAAAGATGATATTGATATCTCATATGTGTCCACCAAGGATAAACTTGCCGATATCTTCACGAATGCCCTTGATGAACCAAGGTTTAGAGCTTTGAGGAATGAACTAAATGTCATTGATTCTTCCAACTTCACTTGAAACCTTGCATATGTACCTTCATTATACGTTCTATTAGGTTTGGATGTAGGCATGGACATAGGGGTAGCGTCACTCAACTCATGAGTGTACACTCCTCTTATTATGCGAAAATCAATTCATCATTGCATATCTAGTCAATTTGTTGCTTATTGTGCTTAATCGTGAGTAGTACTTGTTGGGAATATGCCCTAGAGGCAATCATAGATGATGTAATTCCCAATGTATTCATAAAGTTATTAAGTTGTCCTTTGGTTTGAACATCTGATATATGTCATTGAATATGTGATTCGATTGTGGAACTATGTATTCATGTTGTTCATACTAATTGTCCTTGGTCGTTAAGGTTGTGCTGGACACACACCCTAGACTAATGTGAGTGTTGGCTGATGACACGGTTCCACTTGTCATGGGCATGGTGATGCCATTCCAACGTTCACGGACTTAGCTAAAGAGTTTAGCAAGTCGGACTGACCCACATTGAGATGCAACGATCAAGTCGTCATTTGCATGTCTCAATCAATGTAATCCTTAGACCTGAGGTTGTCGCACAATCCGAGTTGTGGATCACCGACTTAGGTTCTGTCAAACGTTGTTCTGTGACAAGGCAACTATAAAGGCAGAGTTCGGGTCGAATGAGAAGCAAGCTGCGTGATGTGGATAATCAAGATGGGATTTTTCCTCCTAATGGAGAGATATTCTTTGGGCCCTCTCGAGTGATATGATTCAGGAAGCATGGCATGCGCGACTCAGTTAAGTGTTAACTGTGTCGGTTGACTAAGAGTTAGTCAGATGAATCGCATATCACGGATCGAGAAGAGAGTTGAGCTATTTAAGGGATGACGATAAATCGCCTATAGCTCGACAAGGTATATCGTGAGGCAAAAGGGACTAAGATGAATATCACATTGAAAGGTATGTCGTCATGACTCAATGGTACTTGGGAGTCGGCACGTTCTGCTAGGAGCCGCTACCGATTGATCGATTGGGAGTTGGACTCCAATCGTGTCCAAGTCGCCATGAGCCTGCAGGGTCGCACATTAAGAGCGGGAGCAAGTATTGGTTGGGTTGGACCCGAACCGGAAATGGACTGAGTTAGTGAGTCGGACTCACAGAGGGAATGGGCCACAAGTGTTGTGCAGCCCATTACCATACGCTATATAAAGAGGGGCGCATGTTGCCCAGCGGGCACGTTAGTCCACTCTCCCATGCGTTGGGAACCCTAGCCCCACTCAGTCCAGCCGTCGCACCAGACCTAGCAGTCTGCCGTCGGAGCTCCTCCTCGTACGTGTGGATACCGGCAGAGGTGATGTACGTTCAGCACTTCGACGTTCGAGGGATTGGATCGGCCGGATCGGATCGTGGGACTGCACTGCCCCGACGCGCTGCATCGATAATCCGCACCTACGCGTCTAGTGGTAATACTCGTGGCCTTCTATCTCGGCTAGATCTTGGGAGTACCGCGTAGGAAAAGTTTTCGTTTATCTATACGATACCCAAAAGTGGTATCAGAGCGGTAGCTTCTGGTATTAGGCCCGAGATCCGTACATAAGTGATATGTAGTTAGCGTTAGATGTGATCTAATTGTTGTTTTGGTGGTCGTTCTATGAGATAGATCGGTTTTGTACAAGGTTGATTGGATCAATCGTACTCGGGGTTAATGGATGATCAGGTTTCCGTGATCATACTGCTAAGGTCGTGAAACAACTTACCCCTACCGGTCGGTTTCCGCCATCGGGGTATACCGTGACACATAAATCCAGTTGCGGTGATCGAAGATCAAAGAGTTTGGTCGAATCGGAATACGGATCAGATTCGGGTAAAATCGTTTTATCCGATGAAGAAATCCATGATTGGAATCCAGATTCGGGACCGCCGGCTTCGCCCTGTCGTAGCGCCTTAGATGTCGTTGCGAGTTCACAACGCTGGTAGATATCGTATCTATGCATAACTTGTTTTTGCAGGAAGTTGTGAATGGTATGGCTTATGTGCATGTGATGTGTGTAATCCATACATGATCTGCGTATCATGTTTATGTCAGCCGGCTGGAGCCTAGGTGCTGTCATTTTATTGTATACCGGCCTGCGTGTCGGATTCTCTATGTAAATTTTCATTTACTAGCTAGTGTAGCTTGTTGGAGAACCCGGTGGCATGCAAGTCGATGTACAAGTCGGCTACATGGAGTAAGATGGCGCGTGACAAGAGTTGGCACGAGTCGACTTACAAGCTTCGTGGAGATGGAGATCACCATGAAGAGAGCCATACCATTTCACATTATAATTGCTTTATTTGTGTTATTGTTATGTCTCTATTTACCTCTATTTAGATAGTTGGTAGATTCTTTAATCCCTCAAAGAAGGTCTAGTCGGTCGCCCCGCCAGTGCTGCACCATCACAAGTCGGACATTCTTGGTAGTGGGCTCATAAAATTGAGGTGCTACCAATTCTTTCCGGTTAGGTGGGTTTGAGTCGGACTCTTACAAGCAGAAGCACTTGGTAATCTAGACGAGTCCATCACAACGGTTGTGGGGCTCGGGGCGAGGTAGGTTGGGAGCCGGGGCATGTGATGTCACCCAACTAACAGGAGTCGTATTGGATACGATTGGCAAGGTGTTGCCTACCTAGATCACTTGACGGCTAGCGGTGATGCTAAAGCTCACTAGTCGGCTTGCTTATTTAGGATCTTGAATCACTTAGCAACCATCGGAGGGATGTTGGTTCTAGTGGGAGCATAAGTATTAAAGCGTTTAATATGCCTGCTCTTTTATGAATACATGTCTTAAGTGTTTTTTTGCGTATTTTCTGTTGTAGATCCATGGCACCTAGCAACCTTCCTCAGTTGTCCGCGTTTGCGTTGAGGTCAATCCTAGAGAAAGATAAGCTTAATGGAACTAATTTCACCAACTGGTATCGTAATCTGAGGATAGTCCTCAAGCATGACAAAAGAACATGTTCTAGAAACTCCACTTCCAGATGAGCCTGATGACGATGCGACTGTCGCTGTCATGAATGCCTACCGTAAGGCTAGAGATGAGTCTACGGAAATCAGCTGTCTTATGCTTGCACACATGGAACCGGACTTGCAGCAGCAGTTCGAGAATGTTGAGGCCTACGATATGATCGAAAGCCTCAAAAGTATGTTCCAGGCTCAAGCAAAGACTGAGAGGTATCAAGTCTCTCAAGCTTTGCTTGGCTGTAAGCTGAAAGACGGCGATCCACTGAGTCCGCATGTAATCAAGATGATTGGTTACATACAGTCTTTGGATCGTCTGGGCTTCCCAATTAACGAAGAGTTCGCTACTGATATAATTCTGAACTCTCTTCCTAGTGCGTATGGTTCGTTCATCTCGAACTACCATATGCATGGTATGGATAAGAGTATCACTGAATTACATGGGATGCTCAAAACGGCAGAGGCTGATATCAAGAAAGGCACCAGTCAAGTGTTGATGGTGCAGAATAAGGCTAAGTTCAAGAAGAGTTCTTGGACTAAGAAGAAGAAGGATAAGTCAGGAGGTAGCACCCATGGCCCTGTCCAGAGTGCTCCCTCAAAGACTAAACCTTCTCCTACAGCCGGAGCCAACTGCTTCTATTGCAAGCAAGATGGCCACTGGAAGAGGAACTGCACCAAGTATTTGGCTGACAGAGCCAAGAGTGGAGGTGTGACTTCCAACTCAGGTACGCTTGTGTGCAATGAGGACACTTGCCGTGAAAACGCCACGACACATACACTATCTGAAATTAATGTGATGTTTTCAACATCTTCGAGGGCGCTCGTTGTAAAACAAACAAACCAGGGCCTCCATCCTTAAGGTTTGTAGACACAGTCTGCCATATCAAAGTACTTATTGGCACTGACAGTGCGGGCCATACATCATGTGCAATTAAGTGGTTTAATTGGGTTATTTGTGCTCTATGCAACAGATGTACTCAAAAGTTGTAGCTTTATGCAAATTGCCTCAATAGTTGTAGTTTTTTGCAACAACAGCCCTAATTGTTGGAGGTTTATGCAATTTCCTCGTTCGGGATGGCTCACTCGACGCCCCATCCCAATACGAGTTTTCGAAAGCGGGCCGCGATTGATTGCGCGCCGTCCTTGTATTTGTACCGGCTCGGTCGTGCGCTCTTCTTTATGTCTGTACGAGCGACATGCACGTACAGGGAGATCATGTACTACGAGAACGTACCGTCGGTCGATCCGTGTGACTGCTACTGCTGCCTCAAAAGCTCGAGATCAAACCTAGGCCGGGTTCGAAATGGAGCGCAACACATTAACTGGCCACTGCTCTTCCTCGACACGAATATCTGCACCATAAACCAAAGCCGCAGAGCAACAGCAGCAGCAAACAGAAAAAACCCCAGAGCAAGATTTACGCACGTACGTACACCAGTGATTAAAGGGAGATACTGTTAGACTGTTTGCTGTTAGTGCCTGAGTGGACTGGTGTGACGTGATCCACCAGCTTGAATGCGATCAAATCCTTCAGGATTTATTTTGGAACTAAATAATTGTTATTATGTTCCAGCGCTTAGTCGAAACATTATTTCCGCCTCATGTTTGATGAGACAAGGTTATGAGTCGAATATTAAGAATAATGGTTGTTCTTTATATTTGAAAGATATGTTTCATGGCTTTGCACCCGCTCAGAACGGGTTATTTATTTTAAATCTTGATAGTGAATCGGTCTATAACATAAATGTTAAAAGGTTGAAACCAAATGATCTGAATATGACTTACTTTTGGCATTGTCGGCTTGGTCATATAAGTTGGAAGCGCATGAAGAAGCTCCATGATGATGGACTTCTAACTTTGTTTGACTTAGAGTCATTCGAGACATGCGAATCATGCCTACTAGGCAAGATGACCAAGACACCTTTTGCAAGGAGTTGTGAAAGGGCGTCCGACTTGTTGGAACTAATACATAGTGATGTATGTGGTCCAATGAGCACGACAGCCAGAGGTGGTTATGAGTACTTCATTACCTTCACTGATGATTTGAGTAGGTATGGATATATCTATTTAATGAAACACAAGTCGGAAGCCTTTGAAAAGTTCAAGGAATTCCAGAGTGAGGTACAAAATCAACTCGGCAAGAAAATAAAGTTTCTACGGTCGGACCGTGGAGGCGAGTACATGAGTCATGAGTTTGATGACCATCTAAAGAGTTGTGGAATAGTTCCTCAACTCACTCCGCCGGGTACACCGCAGAGAAACGGTGTATCGGAACGGAGAAATCGGACCTTGTTGGACATGGTACGATCAATGATGAGTCGGACAGATCTACCTTTATCATTTTGGGGTTATTGTCTAGAAACTGCAGCTTTCACACTAAACAGTACCATCAAAGTCAGTAGAGAAGACACCACATGAGATGTGGACTGGTAAAAAGCCAAGTTTGTCTTTTCTTAAGATTTGGGGTTGTGAAGCATTTGTCAAGCGACTTCAGTCAGACAAGCTCACGCCCAAGTCGGATAAGTGTATTTTCGTGGGGTATCCGAGGGAAACCTTGGGGTACTACTTCTACAACCGGGAAGAGGGCAAAGTGTTTGTCGCTCGGAATGGTGTCTTCCTTGAAAGAGTTTCTCAGTCGGGAAGTCAGTGGGGAGCACGGTGCAACTCGAAGAAATTCGAGAGGAACCAGTTAGGGGCGAGTCGGCAATGGCCTTGGGGGCTGAGCCGGTCGTGGTACCTACACCGGTTACAGCACCTGAACCTCGGAGATCTGCCAGATTACAGAGTGCTCGAGATGTTTTACTGTTAGACAGTAATGAGCCGGCAACTTATTCGGAAGCGATGGTGGGATCTGATTCCGAGTCATGGCTTGGAGCCATGAGATCCGAGTTAAAGTCCATGGATGAAAACCAAGTTTGGAATTTGGTTGATCTGCCTGACGGTGCAAGACCCGTCGAGTGCAAATGGGTCTTTAAGAAGAAATTGATATGGATGGAAATATTTCCGTCTATAAAGCACGACTTGTCGCGAAGGGGTTCCGACAGGTTCAAGGAGTTGACTACGACGACCTTCTCGCCCGTAGCGATGCTTAAATCAATTCGGATCATGTTAGCCATAGCAGCCTATTTCGACTATGAGATATGGCAGATGGATGTCAAGACGGCTTTCCTTAATGGAAATTTAACTGAGGACGTGTATATGATACAGCCCGAAGGTTTTGTCGATCCAGCTAATGCTGACAAGGTATGCAAACTTCAGAAATCCATTTATGGGTTGAAGCAAGCATCTCGGAGTTGGCATATTCGCTTTGATGAGGTAGTCAAATCGTTTGGCTTCATCAAGAGCGATCATGATTCTTGTTTATACAAGAAGTTTAGTGGGAGCAAAGTAAATTTTCTAATCTTTATATGTGGATGACATATTACTGATTGGAAATGATGTAATGATGTTGCAAGAAACCAAAGAGTCATTGGAAAGGAGTTTCTCAATGAAGGATTTGGGTGAGGCAACTTACATATTAGGAATCAGGATCTATAGAGATAGATCAAGGCGGCTCATTGGATTGAGTCAGAGTACTTATCTGGACAAGGTTTTGAAGAAATTCAAAATGGAAGAGTCCAAGAAGGGATTCTTACCGATGTCCCATGGCATAAAACTTAGCAAGACTCAGTGTCCTTCGACGACTGATGAGCGAAGTCAGATGAGTGTGATTCCGTATGCTTCGGCAATCGGATCCATTATGTATGCCATGATTTGTACTAGGCCAATGTTTCCTATGCTCTAAGTGTTACGAGCAGATACCAGGCTGACTCTGGCAAAGCCCACTGGGGCGGTTAAAAACATTCTTAAGTATTTGAGAAATACTAAGGAAATGTTCCTAGTTTATGGAGGTGATGAGGAATTCAGTGTAAAGGGTTACACGGATGCGAGTTATCTCACCGACTCAGATGATTCTCGTTCGCAATCGGGATACGTGTTCGTAATGAACGGAGGAGCTGTGAGCTGGAAGAGTTCCAAGCAAGATACGGTGTCTGCATCTACAACAGAGGCTGAGTATATTGCTGCCTCAGAGGCGGCAAAGGAAGCTGTTTGGATCAGGAACCTCCTGATGGATCTTGGTGTGGTTCAGGGCGCGTCCAATCCTTTGGACGTATATTGTGACAACAATGGTGCTATCGCACAAGCCAAGGAACCTAGACAACACCAGAAGAACAAACATATACTCATGCGGTACCACCTCATTCGCCAGTTTGTCAAACAAGGTGATATCAAGTTATGCAAAGTACACACGGATGCAAACATTGCAGATCCGTTGACAAAGGCGCTACCACAGCCTAAGCATGAGGCGCACACGAGAGGTATGGGAATTAGATGCCTAGGCATATGATGCCAAGATGATTGACTCTAGTGCAAGTGGGAGACTGTTGGGAATATGCCCTAGAGGCAATCATAGATGATGTAATTCCCAATGTATTCATAAAGTTATTAAGTTGTCCTTTGGTTTGAACATCTGATATATGTCATTGAATATGTGATTCGATTGTGGAACTATGTATTCATGTTGTTCATACTAATTGTCCTTGGTCGTTAATGTTGTGCTGGACACACACCCTAGACTAATGTGAGTGTTGGCTGATGACACGGTTCCACTGTCATGGGCATGGTGATGCCATTCCAACGTTCACGGACTTAGCTAAAGAGTTTAGCAAGTCGGACTGACCCACATTGAGATGCAACGATCAAGTCGTCATTTGCATGTCTCAATCAATGTAATCCTTAGACCTGAGGTTGTCGCACAATCCGAGTTGTGGATCACCGACTTAGGTTCTGTCAAACGTTGTTCTGTGACAAGGCAACTATAAAGGCAGAGTTCGGGTCGAATGAGAAGCAAGCTGCGTGATGTGGATAATCAAGATGGGATTTTTCCCCTCCTAATGGAGAGATATTCTCTGGGCCCTCTCGAGTGATATGATTCAGGAAGCATGGCCATGCGCGACTCAGTTAAGTGTTAACTGTGTCGGTTGACTAAGAGTTAGTCAGATGAATCGCATATCACGGATCGAGAAGAGAGTTGAGCTATTTAAGGGATGACGATAAATCGCCTATAGCTCGACAAGGTATATCGTGAGGCAAAAGGGACTAAGATGAATATCACATTGAAAGGTATGTCGTCATGACTCAATGGTACTTGGGAGTCGGCACGTTCTGCTAGGAGCCGCTACCGATTGATCGATTGGGAGTTGGACTCCAATCGTGTCCAAGTCGCCATGAGCCTGCAGGGTCGCGCACTTAAGAGCGGGAGCAAGTATTGGTTGGGTTGGACCCGAACCGGAAATGGACTGAGTTAGTGAGTCGGACTCACAGAGGGAATGGGCCACAAGTGTTGTGCAGCCCATTACCATACGCTATATAAAGAGGGGCGCAGGTTGCCCAGCGGGCACGTTAGTCCACTCTCCCATGCGTTGGGAACCCTAGCCCCACTCAGTCCAGCCGTCGCACCAGACCTAGCAGTCTGCCGTCGGAGCTCCTCCTCGTACGTGTGGATACCGGCAGAGGTGCTGTACGTTCAGCACTTCGACGTTCGAGGGATTGGATCGGCCGGATCGGATCGTGGGACTGCACTGCCCCGACGCGCTGCATCGATAATCCGCACCTACGCGTCTAGTGGTAATACTCGTGGCCTTCTACCTCGGCTAGATCTTGGGAGTACCGCGTAGGAAAAGTTTTCGTTTATCTATACGATACCCAAAAGTGGTATCAGAGCGGTAGCTTCTGGTATTAGACCCGAGATCCGTACATATGTGATATGTAGTTAGCGTTAGATGTGATCTAATTGCTGTTTTGGTGGTCGTTCTATGAGATAGATCGGTTTTGTACAAGGTTGATTGGATCAATCGTACTCGGGGTTAATGGATGATCAGGTTTCCGTGATCATACTGCTAAGGTCGTGAAACAACTTACCCCTACCGGTCGGTTTCCGCCATCGGGTATACCGTGACACATAAATCCAGTTGCGGTGATCGAAGATCAAAGAGTTTGGTCGAATCGGAATACGGATCAGATTCGGGTAAAATCGTTTTATCCGATGAAGAAATCCATGATTGGAATCCAGATTCGGGACCGCCGGCTTCGCCCTGTCGTAGCGCCTTAGATGTCGTTGCGAGTTCACAACGCTGGTAGATATCGTATCTATGCATAACTTGTTTTTGCAGGAAGTTGTGAATGGTATGGCTTATGTGCATGTGATGTGTGTAATCCATACATGATCTGCGTATCATGTTTATGTCAGCCGGCTGGAGCCTAGGTGCTGTCATTTTATTGTATACCGGCCTGCGTGTCGGATTCTCTATGTAAATTTCATTTACTAGCTAGTGTAGCTTGTTGGAGAACCCGGTGGCATGCAAGTCGATGTACAAGTCGGCTACATGGAGTAAGATGGCGCGTGACAAGAGTTGGCACGAGTCGACTTACAAGCTTCGTGGAGATGGAGAACACCATGAAGAGAGCCATACCATTTCACATTATAATTGCTTTATTTGTGTTATTGTTATGTCTCTATTTACCTCTATTTAGATAGTTGGTAGATTCTTTAATCCCTCAAAGAAGGTCTAGTCGGTCGCCCCGCCAGTGCTGCACCATCACAAGTCGGACATTCTTGGTAGTGGGCTCATAAAATTGAGGTGCTACCAATTCTTTCCGGTTAGGTGGGTTTGAGTCGGACTTTACAAGCAGAAGCACTTGGTAATCTAGACGAGTCCATCACAACGGTTGTGGGGCTCGGGGCGAGGTAGGTTGGGAGCCGGGCATGTGATGTCACCCAACTAACAGGAGTCGTATTGGATACGATTGGCAAGGTGTTGCCTACCTAGATCACTTGACGGCTAGCGGTGATGCTAAAGCTCACTAGTCGGCTTGCTTATTTAGGGTCTTGAATCACTTAGCAACCATCGGAGGGATGTTGGTTCTAGTGGGAGCATAAGTATTAAAGCGTTTAATATGCCTGCTCTTTTATGAATACATGTCTTAAGTGTTTTTTTGCGTATTTTCTGTTGTAGATCCATGGCACCTAGCAACCTTCCTCAGTTGTCCGCGTTTGCGTTGAGGTCAATCCTAGAGAAAGATAAGCTTAATGGAACTAATTTCACCAACTGGTATCGTAATCTGAGGATAGTCCTCAAGCATGACAAGAAAGAACATGTTCTAGAAACTCCACTTCCAGATGAGCCTGATGACGATGCGACTGTCGCTGTCATGAATGCCTACCGTAAGGCTAGAGATGAGTCTACGGAAATCAGCTGTCTTATGCTTGCACACATGGAACCGGACTTGCATCAGCAGTTCGAGAATGTTGAGGCCTACGATATGATCGAAAGCCTCAAAAGTATGTTCCAGGCTCAAGCAAGACTGAGAGGTATCAAGTCTCTCAAGCTTTGCTTGGCTGTAAGCTGAAAGACGGCGATCCACTGAGTCCGCATGTAATCAAGATGATTGGTTACATACAGTCTTTGGATCGTCTGGGCTTCCCAATTAACGAAGAGTTCGCTACTGATATAATTCTGAACTCTCTTCCTAGTGCGTATGGTTCGTTCATCTCGAACTACCATATGCATGGTATGGATAAGAGTATCACTGAATTACATGGGATGCTCAAAACGGCAGAGGCTGATATCAAGAAAGGCACCAGTCAAGTGTTGATGGTGCAGAATAAGGCTAAGTTCAAGAAGAGTTCTTGGACTAAGAAGAAGAAGGATAAGTCAGGAGGTAGCACCCATGGCCTGTCCAGAGTGCTCCCTCAAAGACTAAACCTTCTCCTACAGCCGGAGCCAACTGCTTCTATTGCAAGCAAGATGGCCACTGGAAGAGGAACTGCACCAAGTATTTGGCTGACAGAGCCAAGAGTGGAGGTGTGACTTCCAACTCAGGTACGCTTGTGTGCAATGTTATAGACATTTATCTTGCTGATGCGCCTAATAGTTCTTGGGTATATGATACCGGATCAGTTATTCACATATGCAACTCGTTGCAGGGACTGGTAAGAACTAGGAGCGTGGCAAGAGGAGAGGTTGACATTGGGTCGGCAACAAGGCGAGAGTCGCTGCGTTGGAAGTCGGCACGATGCAACTTCATTTACCTTCAGGATTTATTTTGGAACTAAATAATTGTTATTATGTTCCAACGCTTAGTCGAAACACTATTTCCGCCTCATGGTTGATGAGACAAGGTTATGAGTCGAATATTAAGAATAATGGTTGTTCTTTATATTTGAAAGATATGTTTCATGGCTTTGCACCCGTTCAGAACGGGTTATTTATTTTAAATCTTGATAGTGAATCGGTCTATAACATAAATGTTAAAAGGTTGAAACCAAATGATCTGAATATGACTTACTTTTGGCATTGTCGGCTTGGTCATATAAGTTGGAAGCGCATGAAGAAGCTCCATGATGATGGACTTCTAACTTTGTTTGACTTAGAGTCATTCGAGACATGCGAATCATGCCTACTAGGCAAGATGACCAAGACACCTTTTGCAAGGAGTTGTGAAAGGGCGTCCGACTTGTTGGAACTAATACATAGTGATGTATGTGGTCCAATGAGCACGACAGCCAGAGGTGGTTATGAGTACTTCATTACCTTCACTGATGATTTGAGTAGGTATGGATATATCTATTTAATGAAACACAAGTCGGAAGCCTTTGAAAAGTTCAAGGAATTCCAGAGTGAGGTACAAAATCAACTCGGCAAGAAAATAAAGTTTTCTACGGTCGGACCGTGGAGGCGAGTACATGAGCCATGAGTTTGATGACCATCTAAAGAGTTGTGGAATAGTTCCTCAACTCACTCCGCCGGGTACACCGCAGAGAAACGGTGTATCGGAACGGAGAAATTGGACCTTCTTGGACATGGTACGATCAATGATGAGTCGGACAGATCTACCTTTATCATTTTGGGGTTATTGTCTAGAAACTGCAGCTTTCACACTAAACAGAGTACCATCAAAGTCAGTAGAGAAGACACCACATGAGATGTGGACTGGTAAAAAGCCAAGTTTGTCTTTTCTTAAGATTTGGGGTTGTGAAGCATTTGTCAAGCGACTTCAGTCAGACAAGCTCACGCCCAAGTCGGATAAGTGTATTTTCGTGGGGTATCCGAGGGAAACCTTGGGGTACTACTTCTACAACCGGGAAGAGGGCAAAGTGTTTGTCGCTCGGAATGGTGTCTTCCTTGAGAAAGAGTTTCTCAGTCGGGAAGTCAGTGGGAGCACGGTGCAACTCGAAGAAATTCGAGAGGAACCAGTTAGGGGCGAGTCGGCAATGGCCTTGGGGGCTGAGCCGGTTGTGGTACCTACACCGGTTACAGCACCTGAACCTCGGAGATCTGCCAGATTACAGAGTGCTCGAGATGTTTTACTGTTAGACAGTAATGAGCCGGCAACTTATTCGGAAGCGATGGTGGGATCTGATTCCGAGTCATGGCTTGGAGCCATGAGATCCGAGTTAAAGTCCATGGATGAAAACCAAGTTTGGAATTTGGTTGATCTGCCTGACGGTGCAAGACCCGTCGAGTGCAAATGGGTCTTTAAGAAGAAAATTGATATGGATGGAAATATTTCCGTCTATAAAGCATGACTTGTCGCGAAGGGGTTCCCACAGGTTCAAGGAGTTGACTACGACGAGACCTTCTCGCCCGTAGCGATGCTTAAATCAATTCGGATCATGTTAGCCATAGCAGCCTATTTCGACTATGAGATATGGCAGATGGATGTCAAGACGGCTTTCCTTAATGGAAATTTAACTGAGGACGTGTATATGATACAGCCCGAAGGTTTTGTCGATCCAGCTAATGCTGACAAGGTATGCAAACTTCAGAAATCCATTTATGGGTTGAAACAAGCATCTCGGAGTTGGAATATTCGCTTTGATGAGGTAGTCAAATCGTTTGGCTTCATCAAGAGCGATCATGATTCTTGTTTATACAAGAAGTTTAGTGGGAGCAAAGTAAATTTTCTAATCTTATATGTGGATGACATATTACTGATTGGAAATGATGTCATGATGTTGCAAGAAACCAAAGAGTCATTGGAAAGGAGTTTCTCAATGAAGGATTTGGGTGAGGCAACTTACATATTAGGAATCAGGATCTATAGAGATAGATCAAGGCGGCTCATTGGATTGAGTCAGAGTACTTATCTGGACAAGGTTTTGAAGAAATTCAAAATGGAAGAGTCCAAGAAGGGATTCTTACCGATGTCCCATGGCATAAAACTTAGCAAGACTCAGTGTCCTTCGACGACTGATGAGCGAAGTCAGATGAGTGTGATTCCGTATGCTTCGGCAATCGGATCCATTATGTATGCCATGATTTGTACTAGGCCAGATGTTTCCTATGCTCTAAGTGTTACGAGCAGATACCAGGCTGACTCTGGCAAAGCCCACTGGGCAGCGGTTAAAAACATTCTTAAGTATTTGAGAAATACTAAGGAAATGTTCCTAGTTTATGGAGGTGATGAGGAATTCAGTGTAAAGGGTTACACGGATGCGAGTTATCTCACCGACTCAGATGATTCTCGTTCGCAATCGGGATACGTGTTCGTAATGAACGGAGGAGCTGTGAGCTGGAAGAGTTCCAAGCAAGATACGGTGTCTGCATCTACAACAGAGGCTGAGTATATTGCTGCCTCAGAGGCGGCAAAGGAAGCTGTTTGGATCAGGAACCTCCTGATGGATCTTGGTGTGGTTCAGGGCGCGTCCAATCCTTTGGACGTATATTGTGACAACAATGGTGCTATCGCACAAGCCAAGGAACCTAGACAACACCAGAAGAACAAACATATACTCATGCGGTACCACCTCATTCGCCAGTTTGTCAAACAAGGTGATATCAAGTTATGCAAAGTACACACGGATGCAAACATTGCAATCCGTTGACAAAGGCGCTACCACAGCCTAAGCATGAGGCGCACACGAGAGGTATGGGCATTAGATGCCTAGGCATATGATGCCAAGATGATTGACTCTAGTGCAAGTGGGAGACTGTTGGGAATATGCCCTAGAGGCAATCATAGATGATGTAATTCCCAATGTATTCATAAAGTTATTAAGTTGTCCTTTGGTTTGAACATCTGATATATGTCATTGAATATGTGATTCGATTGTGGAACTATGTATTCATGTTGTTCATACTAATTGTCCTTGGTCGTTAAGGTTGTGATGGACACACACCCTAGACTAATGTGAGTGTTGGCTGATGACACGGTTCCACTTGTCATGGGCATGGTGATGCCATTCCAACGTTCACGGACTTAGCTAAAGAGTTTAGCAAGTCGGACTGACCCACATTGAGATGCAACGATCAAGTCGTCATTTGCATGTCTCAATCAATGTAATCCTTAGACCTGAGGTTGTCGCACAATCCGAGTTGTGGATCACCGACTTAGGTTCTGTCAAACGTTGTTCTGTGACAAGGCAACTATAAAGGCAGAGTTCGGGTCGAATGAGAAGCAAGCTGCGTGATGTGGATAATCAAGATGGGATTTTTCCCCTCCTAATGGAGAGATATTCTCTGGGCCCTCTCGAGTGATATGATTCAGGAAGCATGGCCATGCGCGACTCAGTTAAGTGTTAACTGTGTCGGTTGACTAAGAGTTAGTCAGATGAATCGCATATCACGGATCGAGAAGAGAGTTGAGCTATTTAAGGGATGACGATAAATCGCCTATAGCTCGACAAGGTATATCGTGAGGCAAAAGGGACTAAGATGAATATCACATTGAAAGGTATGTCGTCATGACTCAATGGTACTTGGGAGTCGGCACGTTCTGCTAGGAGCCGCTACCGATTGATCGATTGGGAGTTGGACTCCAATCGTGTCCAAGTCGCCATGAGCCTGCAGGGTCGCACACTTAAGAGCGGGAGCAAGTATTGGTTGGGTTGGACCCGAACCAGAAATGGACTGAGTTAGTGAGTCGGACTCACAGAGGGAATGGGCCACAAGTGTTGTGCAGCCCATTACCATACGCTATATAAAGAGGGGCGCAGGTTGCCCAGCGGGCACGTTAGTCCACTCTCCCATGCGTTGGGAACCCTAGCCCCACTCAGTCCAGCCGTCGCACCAGACCTAGCAGTCTGCCGTCGGAGCTACTCCTCGTACGTGTGGATACCGGCAGAGGTGCTGTACGTTCAGCACTTCGACGTTCGAGGGATTGGATCGGCCGGATCGGATCGTGGGACTGCACTGCCCCGACGCGCTGCATCGATAATCCGCACCTACGCGTCTAGTGGTAATACTCGTGGCCTTCTACCTCGGCTAGATCTTGGGAGTACCGCGTAGGAAAAGTTTTCGTTTATCTATACGTGACCCAACAGTACTCTTGGACCCAAGATATATCTTCGCGGTGCCAAAAGTACACACTCAAACATGGTGGCTTCGGCCACCAACCTCCTCCTCTCGGAGTTGTTTTTATGTTTCTTTTTGGATCTTTCCCGAATATCGTATCTCCCCTTGACAACTTGTGCGGGTTAGGCCTTTTATCTCTTTGCATCTTGCGAACCCCATCGAGTAATGTCTCTCGTACAACAGTTACAATCTTCCAACCCAAGCTCACTTTGCCCAAAACACCATTCTATTCTTAATGCTCTCGTTTTTCTGGTTTTGGCGCGCGAAAACTTGGTCTGGCGGAGGCTCCGGTGAAACCACCGGAGGCTCCGCTGCTCATGTCCACCGGATCCCACCGGAACCTCCGCTGGTGCAAATTGCCCAGCAGACCGTATAGTGGTGTACTGTGTGGACAGAGGGCGGAGGCTCCGGTGAAACCACCGGAGACTCCGCCCGTGGCGCTTTTGCGGGATAAGTTCCAGGGCGAGCGGGGGTCAACGAGATCCAATCTCATTTTCCCCCACTTGCCCTCACTCTTCTCCCCCACAACCGCTGCCTCCCCTAAGGTCTCCACCGCCGGAATCGGGTGCTCCACCGACGGGAGCCCTCCTCCTTGCCTTGGACCACCCCGGGATCCTCTTCCTCTTTCCTTTCCACCATGGATGGTGCGGGTATGTGTGCTCTCTCTCTCTCTGTCATCTAGTTGATGGATGGGGATGCATAGGAGTTCCATGTTCTTAACATCTAGATGCGTGGATTTAGATTTTGGAGTAGAAGATCACGAGTACAAACCCTAGCAACCTAGATAGTGAGTATTAGGCTTGAATCTCTACGACTTTTAGGGTGGCTTTGTTCATATTCCCTAACCCTTGTTATTCAACCCTAATACTATGCATATCTTTGTTTCTTGAATTTGTGCGTCCCCTAAGACTTGAGCATTACTTTTTCTTCATGATATTCCTGCTATTTCTCTCATAGATGCATCCGGCTCCAAAGGCAAGGGCACTCCTTCCAAGAGCGTGGCTCGTCGCAAGGCTCCTAGGGTTGATGAAATTGAGGAAACTCTGGACCCATCTCAACCCAAGCGCAAGAGGTTCCCGGCTACCGAGAAGACATTGCCATGAAGGGAGACGTCTGCTTCCCAGATGTCTGAGGGGGTGTTCGTGAAAGAACGCCGCGAGAACTCATATGTCATTGACCGCGACCGTTTGATGCCACAGTTTCGGGGTAAGGACCCTCGATTCCACACTGTCTTTCAGAGCCAGATCTATCATGAGATTTTGATGAGGAAGCCCAAGGAGAATGTTTCTCCTCAACATGCTATTAATTTTGGCATTTGGAGAGGAATCCCAAGTATTTTGGGGAGGCACTAGAGATTATTGATTCCTTTGGTCTTGCTCACATCATGAGTGTCCAACAAGATTATGATGAAGATTTAGTTTGTCAGTTCTTGGCCACAGTGCATCTCGCCAATGAGACAGAGCCTCATCTTATTTGGATGACCAAGGACGGCAGCTGACTATCAAGTGTTCTGAAGTTGGAACTATTCTTGGAGGATACCCGGATCATGGACCGCTTGCCAGTGGGGAGGAGTTTGACAATGGGTGGTTCCGTATTTATGCCATCAACACTCAATCTCTCTCCAAGGATCAACTCACCCCTCTGTATCACTGGAAGAAATTTGCAGTTGGGTTCATCAAGGGTCTCTACCCCACTAATGATATCATGCTCCGTATCAATCGCGAGACCATCAACCCAAAGGCAGGGAATGTCGATGAGATCCAAGGCTTCCTCAAGAATCTTATGCTTTGCACTCATGAGAAGCGGCTTGCCGGTTCAACTCAGAAGCTCGATGTGCTAGATTATCTGTGGAATGAGCTATGGCACATGGTTATCAACCGCAAGAATGCTTGCTTTGGGCCCTTTATTATGAAGATCATCTTGCATGTGTGGGCGGACAAGTTCCCGGAAGAACCTTTTGATGATGCTAATTGGATCCCTCACATGGAGAAGAAACTTCTCATCAAGGACCACACCGAGCCCATTGTGCATCCTACATCGGCTCCTCGCAAAAACAAGGCCAAACCACGTGTTATCATTGATAAGGAGGAAGAAGAAGAGGCAGGTCCCTCTCGTCCTCCTCCTTCTGACAATGCTTTCAAGTGGATGGCAAGGGCTCTCAAGAAGGTGTTCAAATTGAACAAGAAGCAGATTGACCAGCATCAATGGGAAGCCCACTATGATAAGGAGCTCAAGCACCGCAAGGCAGCCCAGGCAGAGCGTCAGCTTCGTCGTGATGGTGGCGAGTCAGTGGAGTCCCCGGTGCTACCTAGCATCACTAACTGGGATAAGTGGCAGGCCAAGGACTCCGCCGGGAAGCTCATTGAGTGGTCTGACGAGGAAGAAGGAGAAGAAGTCACCAGCTCTCGCCGCCGTGCCCGCCCTCCGAGCCTGGATATCTCCTCTGAGTGATCTTCGGGGCGTTAGCATCGGTTTCTCCCTCTTTTGGTATCTTGATGCCAAAGGGGAAGAGATATCTATTTATTAGGAGCGGGTATTTGCATGGGTCTCTCTCAAGCATGTTTTTCGATTTGCATCTTTCGTTTGCTTGAGAGAGTTGGTCTTTCATTTGGAAACTTCGGTTGTTTAAATTATTATGTGTTGTGAACCTCGTATTATGCATTGTGAGCTTGTGAACTTATTATCTTATGTGTTATGTGCTCACTATTATTCATATGTTTGTATATCCATTGTGTTTAAATTCTCTCAACATGAAGGGAGCATATCTTTAGGGGGAGCTCCATTCATGTTGTGTAGTTAATTATGCAAATAGGGATGTTGTCATTAATTACCAAAAAGGGGAAGAATGAAAGATCATCTTCCGTTTTGATAATTAAATGACAACATACCTATTGGTCTAACGTTTACTTGTTATTCATGAAAATGCCCAGGTTCATAAGGTTTACATTCTCTATGGGTTACAATTTTATTGGGATTGAAAAAAGCTCAAAATGAAAAAGCTGGGAAGTGGTTTTTTCATGGAGCGGAGGCTCCGGTGAAACCACCGGAACCTCCGCCCCAGCCCTTTTTCCTGCACTGCCCAGGCGCGGGCCTCCGGTATGGCTCCGGTGTGGGGTCCACTAAAACTGCGCTCGGGTGCATACGAGCGGAGGCCAGGGCGGAGCCTCCGGTGAAACACCGGAGCCTCCGCCCTCTCCACTGGCACACTGGGGGTCTGGCCTCCGGTGGCACGTCCGGTGGAGGGTCCGCCAAAATGGTGCTCTGTTGGATAAGAGCGGATCCTCCGGTGCGCTTCCGGTGGGCGGAACCTCCGGTGAAACCACCGGAGCCTCCGCCCTCTCCACTGGCGCAGTGGGGGGTTGGCTTCCGGTGGCGCCTCAGGTGGTGGCTCCGCCAAAACGGGGCTCTGTTGGATAAGAGCGGAGGCTCCACCGAAACCTCCGGTGCGACTTCGGTGGGCGGAGCCTCCGCCAAAAGCACCGGAGCCTCCGCCAGCAAAGTTACCAGGAAAGGATAAAAGGGCCGCGCTGGTGCGCACAAGTGAAGACCACCCAAACACTCCCATACTTTGTGGAGAGCTAGAGGAGACCTAGATCCACACTTTGGGAGGGGCTATAAATACCCCTTCCCCTACCTCATAAATGCTAAGCTTTTCCCCACTCTCTCTCCTAGCCATTAATGAAAGCTTCAACCTTCTAGATCTCCCTCTCCAACCACCCAAACACTCCCATACTTTGTGGAGAGCTAGAGGAGACCTAGATCCACACTTCCACCAAAGGAATTACAAATCCATCCACCACATCCTAGTAGATCTAGGATCCTACTTGAGGCCTAGAAACCTTAGTAGATCTCGTGCTTGTAGCTTCCACCTTGTTGCAAGAAGCTTCGGATTGCTTGAGAGTCTCCATCCATCTTGTGGAGTGACCTCGAGCTCATGTAAGGGTTTGGTCAACGCCTTCAAGTCGACCTCATAGTGGAAACGATAATCTCCCTCACCGGCGAAACTCAAGGAGAATAAGGTGTGCACAACCGTGCTATTGAGGAGCGCCTATGTGACCCCCCACCTCTCCAACGTAGACGTACTTCTCTTGAGAAGGAAATACGGGAAACATATCCTTGTCTTTTTGTTTACACTTGTGGTTTATCTCGTTGCCTTTTGTTTTACTTCCGTTGTGTATCTTATCTTGTATCATTTAGGTTGCTCACCTAGTTGCACATCTAGAGAACCTTACTTTATCTTGCTTAGCCATAATTAAAACGAAAAGAAGAAAAAATGGTAGTCAAGCTATTCACCCCCCTCTAGTTGACCATAGTGCACTTTCAGCCGTGACGAGGGCGGCATCATCATCCTCGACGACATCAACGGTGATGTGCCGCCGGCGAAGAAACCCTTCCGCTCCGGCGACTAGGCCAGGGATCTAGTCGCGCCCCGAAGGACAAGGTGCCCAGCGTCGGTGAAGACGGCGATGACGACGACTATGACGAGGCCATGTACCACAGCCTCGACATGGAGTAGTTTTTTAGTTTTAGGATTTTAAATTCGAATTTATATCAAACCGGACTATATTTGGCCGTTTATCTATAAAATTAAGTCAATTTAAGTTTAAAATTTGAAATTTAGCTAAATTTGACCGAAAATTGCCTTTGTATGTCGGGCTGCTTCGGCCTGCTTCAGCCCAACGACTGGGAGACATCGCCTGACCGAATTTTACTTGGAAGGGCGATATTTTCAAAAAAAAAAAAAATCCGTGGAGGCGGAACGATTGGATATGCTAAGTTTGGAGTTGGCGACGTATCCGGTAGTGGGCCGGACCGAATAGAGCCAGGTTAGCCCTAGGCACGGTGTGCTGTACTATATATATGGCACCGCATATCCCCTCGTCTACTAAAAATCGAAATCCCCTCGATCACGCCGCACGCCGAGAGAGTCCCCTACCTCCGTCTTCCTTCCTCAAACCGCCGCCGAGTCTTTCTCCTCCATCTCCGATCTGCCGCCAACGAGGAGTTCGACCTTACAGCGGTAAGCAGGGGCCGATGCGGGCAGGATCTCGAGCGGTGGGCGGCGGCGGCGACAGGAGGGAAGGGCGCTCGCGCATCGGTGACAGAGCCGCGCTAGTTTGACGCACCGGCGACGCCCGCAGTGAACAATGGCTGAGCGGAGCGGGGGATGCGCAGGCGGCTCGGCTGAGGTACGGACACCCCACCCTATTTTAATCATACATTGGCCTAGGGGTCTATAGTTACTGCAGGCACAGATCCGATGGTATATCCAGCGAGGCGACTGGGCTATGTGGTGCGTGGGCTGGTATGCCCGGCAGTTTGATTTTGCAGTTTATATAACAACAATTTATATATATGAAAGGATAAACACTGCAGTTTGATTTTGCGTCTGTTTTTTTTTGCATAGAATTGCAGTGAACAAAATCAATCATCATTATTTAGAATTAGATAGATAAAAAATGTTAGCGAAAGATGGACTGCATATCTAAGCAATCACTTTGCATCTTTTATATATGACTAATAAAAGTACTTTTCCAAAGGTAATCATGCCACATTGTAGTTTATATGTGTTTAAATAATAAGTTTTTATTCATATATGAAAATTGAAACGATGAAATATATTTCGAAATAAATCATAAAACATACATGTCCTCCTTGTCAATAGTGCACAACCAAGCACACAGACGACTGCATGCCAAGCATATGTAGATATCTTGAACAAAAATGAAAAGAGATATAAACAGTAGTCATCATGCTTAAATTATCATCACGACATATTCAAGTTGGACAGAATCTTATCAGTCAACTAAAAAAAAATGTCCTTAGATTTGAAAATGAGTTTTCAAGTTTCACCAATTAATTCCAACTTTATAGCTGTGGGACATGCATTGCACGCTTGGTGTGTCAATGTATGTCGCATAGCCGTAAGGCTATGGTATGTCGAACTTGAAAAGATTTTTCATTTAGTTGACATGTAAGATTTTTCATACTTAAAGACATAGTGATAATAATGTATATGCATGATGGCTGATGAATTTTTTATCCTAAAAAACATGCCTCCTTAATTTTATTTCAATTTTGTTGATATCTGCAGTTATGTGATGTCATACGTATTGTGGCCTTGGTTGTGTACTATTAACAAATATAAGTTATTATGATTTATTTTATATTGGAACATTTTCTACAATGACAATCTTCATCATATCATATAAATATAAACCTTATTATTTGAACAAATGCGAACTACGCTGTGACATGATTACTTTCGCAAAGGTGTTTTTACTAATAATATAGTAAATGCAAATTGATTCCTTAAATATGCAATCCATCAATATTTTGCTAACATTTTCTGTAAGAACAATCAAGATTTCAAGTGGATTAAATTATTTAGTTAACCTCTAGTTTCTTTCCAAGAATGTGGGTTCAGTTGATACTACTATTGAATAGTCATCACCTTTGAAAAGTTCTTTGCAGTAAGCTAGATGCTTGCAAATTGTCAATGGTTTATTGAATATATTGCATTAAGTTTGATGTGAGTGTTATCTTGCAAATTGCAATGAGATAGATAATTATCGTTTGAATTTCTTGCCCTTTTCTTCTATAACGTCAGTATGCACCTTCAATATATAGGAAGCTTCTTTAGACCTTTTCCTTTATTCTTTAGAATTAGATCAAACATGTTAGCGAAAGATGGACAACATATCTAAGCAATAACTTTGCATCTTTTATATATGACTAATAAATACATTATTCTCACTATGTCTTCAAGTAGGAAAAATCTTACATGTCAACTAAATGAAAATCTTTCAAGTTCGACATACCATATCCTTACGGCTATGCGACATACATTGACACACCCCAGCGTGCAATGCATGTCCCACAGCTATAAAGTTAGAATTAATGGATGAAACTTGAAAACTCATTTCCAAATATAAGGACATTTTTCTTCAATTGACATGTAAGATTCTGTCCAACTTGAATATATAGTGATGAAAATTTAAGCATGATGACAGTTTATATCTCTTTTCATTTTTGTTCAAGATATCTACATATGCTTGGCATGCAGTCGTCTGTGTGCTCGGTTGTGCACTATTGACAAGTTTATGGTTTATATTTAAATTCATAATAAACAATATAAACTACAATGTGGCATGATTACGTTTGGAAAGGATGACTGATTAATTTTTTGTCCTAAAAAATATGGCTCCTTTATTTTCTTTCAATTTTGTTCAAGGTATCTGCAGTTATGTGATGTCATACGTATTGTGGCCTTGGTTGTGTACTATTAACAAAATGTAAGTTATATGATTTATTTTATATTGGAACATTTTCTAGAATGACAATTTTCATCATGTCATACAAATATGAACCTTATTATTTGAACAAATGCGAATTACGCTGTGACATGATTACTTTCGCAAAGGTGTTTTTACTAATAATATATTAAATGCGAATTGATTCCTTAGATATGCAGTCCATCAATATTTTGCTAACATTTTCTGCAAGAACAATCAAGCTTTCAAGTGAACTAAATTATTTAGTTAACCTGTAGTTTCTTTCCAAGAATTTGGTTTCAGTTGGTACTACTATTGAATAGTCATCACCTTTGAAAAGTTCCTTGCAGCAAGCTAGATGCTTGCAAATTGTCAATGTTTTATTGACAATATTGCATTAAGTTAGATGTCAGTGTTATCTTGCAAATTGCAATGAGATAGATAATTATCTTCTATAACATCAGTATGCATCTTCAATATATAGTAAGCTTCTTTAGACCTTTTCCTTTATTCCTGTCTACTGAAGCAGCATTTTCTGGATAAATTCTTTCTATATGTGACGTATTTTTTTTTAAAATACTATTAACTGCAGAGAGCCCCTGATCGTTAGTAACGTCACCTGTGCTTTGCTGCGGGTTTTCTCCTTCTTGGCTTATCTTACTTTTAATGTTTGCAGTTAAATATATAATTCTAATCTCAGTGAAAGTGTTGGAACTAGCGAAGCCTGTTATTAAATATGCAAATTATTCTGCTTTTTTTTGGTTTCTTTGTGATGGTCATTAGATGACAGACTTGTATGTTTGCATGCCATGGACACAACATTTAGCTACATACAAACATGAGACATGACACTACTGTGACGCTATAATTTACATAGCCAGCTGAGCTTATATGGTCAGTGGATGCTCTTGTTTCCACGATTTGTATCCCTCAATTTTTGAGAGATAGAAGTGTTTCATTCAGGTAGGTGAAACATCATGGTTAGAGTCCAAGACCAAGGCCTTTCTAACCATCGGTCTAGATGCAGTCAACACCTAATCGCCGGACACAGGCAGCACATTCATGTGCAGCATTGTTCTAGCTAAGACACAGGACTAGTTTGGGTCATGTTGCATACAACTCCTGAACTCATTAACTCATGAAAGACACCTCTCAGGTGTGACAGATTGTCACTATCACTTTGTATTGATTTCACTACTGAAGCACAACCCAATTCAAAGATAATCGGAACCAGATCCAAGTTTGAAAGAGCGTTTCTGGCCGGCTGTTCCTAATCACCACGTCTGTGGCAGCCATGTTGCCATCAGCAACAAAAGGATCCATCAACAGTTATCTTTAGGCATCCCCAAGGAGGAGGCTCTCAATTTTTGGTGGTAGCAGTTTCCTTCTTCAGGTGTGGATCTGAAAATTAAATTCCCGTCGGTTTCTTCCCCTTATGATGTAATGCACTGAAATAAGTAGTTCTATAAAAATTTAAATTTTCACGTAGATATCCTATGTTATTTTTAAGCAAAGCTTTCAATTTTTTACAACAAAGTGGTCCTCTGTCTAATTTCATTAATGCTAGAAACATGTCATTTGTTGCTAAGCGAAAATTCTAACTGCTCTATTTTCACTGTGCATCAATTTGTGTATATACTATTCTGACTGTGCATTGAGTGCAGTGTGAATTTCTAAACCACTGCTCCTATGCATGACAGCTCCTTTACGGGTGACCGGTGGCCAGGTTGAAATTCCACTGTAGGGGAAGCTCCTTCCTTTTTTTTCTATGGATTAAAACAATGGGAGGGGCCCACCCACATGCAACACTTTCCTACTCTTCTCCAGCGTTTCTTTCTCGTTCCTGTTTCTGCTGGTTTCTTTCTCTGACCCATAAAATTTGTGAAGGGATTACGTAAATGGAAAATTACCTAAACAATTGGTTACCTTAAATGGACATAACATGTCGGAATATCAACCTTCCCACCGGTCACCCGTAAGCTAGCATTGCCTGCTCCTATGGCTGGTATGTTTCGTATTTCAGCACTGCTTCGGCCTGTTCATAGTCTGTGTACCTACTGATTTTTTGTTCTCATATCGCTAACTTTCGTGAGAAAGTTTATTAGGGAAAAGGCACCATATTCTTCATTCTCTTGGATAGACAACTGTTAACATAGGTTACTGTATTCTGAGCCTCAGAATTACGGTTCTGGGTGGATGTTGGTGGGGTGTTTGTCTGACCAACAGACAGTGAGAAATTCCAAGGAACAAAAAACATTCGTTTTGGCTACTTGATTTTAATCACCTCACCTCGTTCTGTGTAGCAGTGATTTTTTACTGAACTAGAAATAAATAGGATGTTCAGATCTGACCATAAAAATATATCTGCTTCCCTTTTGACCTGTCTCTAATTTTGACATGTGCTAGATCCAATAACTTCCATCTTTGGTAAAAACCTGCACCTTATTTAAGCGGAATATCTGTAAGGCTTCTCCTATTTATTTGTATTTGCAGAAGCTGGACACGGAAGGTGGTGATTGTGCAAACAAAGAGAGATCATGTTGTCTTCTCTAGGATATATTTGGAATGGTGTGCATTCTCCAGGCTTCATGATGCAGGCCTGCTATTGGGTTAGTGCTTTGTTGATATTATCATAATGAGCATCCTTAGTAAGGCCTTAATGGGGAAGGTGGGATGCTGAATAACTCTCTTAATTAACATTACAGTTTACCCTTTATGTGAACCCTCAGTTGTTTTGGTTTTATAGCTAGGTCAATACATACAGTATGAAAAATGAAGTACATGGCTTTGTATATTTGTTATCCCCCTGGTTCTATACCCCCACCTAGATGTCATTAGGTCAGGACATCAACGACATTTTCCATGCTGACATATAATTTATGTAGCTTCCTAAGTCTACGTAATTGTACTACCTAAAACCAATTTTTTCATTGATGGATATAGCAAATGGGTCAGCGTTTAAGAAATTGCACACTTCCTTTTTCTGTGTTTTCTACTTTCCGAGTACTCTTTCATTTTCCTTGTTTCAATACATACTATTCTTTATAGTCATCTGCCGTTGAAGCTTTTATTCTCTTATTCCACAAATTAATTGAGTAATGATGAGTAATGTGATGTTAGCCCCTAGATATGATCTTTCATGTCCTTGTGAGTTTTTTCTAAGTAGAAACATGTAAGGTGATAGAGCTATAACATGTTCACTACATAGACACATAAGGTGATAGAGCTATTATCTGTAGTTGCTTCATTACCATTGATTAATTGTTACTTTTGATTTCCTCGCAGCCACCTTAGGAAAAAAATCCTATACGACCTCGTTAGAATGACCCACCGGTGGACCATATCACACATCCTACACGTAGCAAAAACCAGTGGATTTGATTACCGAGAATAAAGGGATTTGTGGACGACTCGATTTAAGATGTAAATCAACTGTGCAAAGCGTTGTCCACAGATGGGTCGTTGTAACTGCTGGTCGTGTAGGATTTTTTTCCGCCACCTTACAGGAAGAGCTCCCTCGAAATCATCTAAACAAGTGATGGTCGGCGCTCCGAAGATTAACCGCACCAGTTGGCCATCACACAGATCACTGATGCATCCTGGTTTGCCTACCATACCTACTGTCTGGTTCATCTATTCCTTTCTATTATGTCCGCTGCTGTTTATTTGTCCTGCCATACTGCCTAATTGAAGCACTACGTTTGTATGTGTTGCGAAAAAAGTCCACATAACCCCCACATCTTTCAGGTTCAGGACGCAGCACCCCCACAACTCTAAATCGGCCTACTTAATCCCCACAAGTATGCAATACCAGGTAATTACCCCCTAGCCGGTGAGAGCAGTTTGGAGCAGTGGTTTTGCTTACCTGGATGCTTGTTTAGGCCAGCTCGGCGTGCGCGGATAAATCCTCTTCCCTCTGCTCTGCTCTCGCTCTGTTCAGCTCGCGTCCCCGCTCATCTGCCGCCGCCCAGTCGCCGCCGCCCATCCGTCGTCCATGATCCCCCGACTCTGCTCTTACCCGGAATAGCGGGTGCTGCTCATGGTCCAGCCGCCGCCGCCGCCCATCTGTCGTCTATGCTCCCCCTGCTCTGCTCTTGCCCGGAACAGCGGGTGCTCGTGGTCCAACCGTCGCCGCCCATCTGTCGTCCATGCTCCCCCTGCTCTGCTCTTGCCTGGAACAGCGGGTGCTGGTGGTCCAGGACGCCGGACCGGCTGCATGAATGGCCGGTGGGTGGTAGTCTGGTAGACGACCGCGAGTGGTGACGGTGGCCGGTATGTGTAGCAACTATCTTTCAGTGTATAAGTGTTTGAATGTAATGTATTGTGCTGCAGTAATTGAATACATTTTATCAGAAATTGTCAGTATTACTGCATTTTGGCATCTGTAGTTGATACTAAAATTTGGCAGAACTTTGTGTGCATTTTGGCATCAATTGGGGCAGCACTTATACTGCATATTGGCATGAGTTGCAAATTGAGAGTGAAGGAAACAATAGGAATTGACAGCGAAGGAAAGAAAATTCTTGCATCATACAGTACATAGTTTTGAGACATTTTCACACATTGTTTTGGCACATTTTCACACATAGCTAACAAAAGTAATTCTGGGAACATTCTAAACATAAGAAGAGCTCAAACTACTCTCCATTTTGCTTTTGTTTTTCTCCCAGCAACCACTTCATCCTTCCATATGTTGGCACATGTTCTGTCACTACCTAGGACATTGGAATGGTCGGAGATCTTCCAAAATTCATATCACCATAAACTTGACTTGATGTTGTTGGAGCTGGTTGGGAGCTTGACTTGCCAGCTTCACTAGCCTTTCTTTTGGGTGTGCTGTCCATGATCTTGCTTGTCCTGGGTGTGCACATACTAATTACATGAGAAATAATAATAGACAAGCATAAATATGATATGAATCTGTCAACACAAAATGGGCATGTATATCTTGTTTTTATTACCTGTGCATGTATATCTTGTTTTTTCCTAGTTTTCTTGGCAACTTTAGCTTGTTGGGCATTTTCAGTAACAACATCTGGATTTTTCTTCTGTTATGATCTGTCTCTCCACACAAAGAGCATCTAATAATGCAACCTTTTCTTGATAACTTTGAGCCTTTCGGTTTCTCTACCTCTTCTCTTCTTCTCTCTGCCTTGGGCCTTCCTGGCATTTTCCTGCCAATAGGTGGAAAAGGCCTTGGATTTGAAGATATTGGCCAGCTCTCTTTCCCCTCTACTGGCTGCAAGACATTGCTATAAATTTGGTCATACACATCAATCCTATAGCATGGTGCAATATATTCATCAATTTGTTTGCCCACACTGTATATAGCACTAATAGCATGACAACAAGGCAATCCAGAAAGCTCCCAGTATCTACAGCTACATTTTAAGTTTTCTAAACAGACAGTATATCTTCGGTGTTGTCCTTCCATAACCTCAAATCGTTCATCTCCATTGTACAATACCTGACAAATATTGGGTCTTTTGATATTTAGCTTCAACTTCTTGAAAATGTTGGGGCATATTGTTCCATTCCAACTTAGTGACTTTTCCCTATTCTCTGCTATTCTTGTTGTGACTTTTCTTCTGATGATTTCCATCTATGTAATAACTGGATAAAATCTTGCTCTCATGATAGCATTATTGAAAGATTCGCACAGATTATTTTCCACAGAATCACAACTAGATCCTAACTTGAAAAATGATCACCACCAATGTTCAGGAGCAGTTTTCATCATGTCATGCACCTTCGGGTGTTTTCTGTGCTAACTTGGCCCTATTATAGTTGAACTGGATTCTGTCAGAGGATTTAGCACAAGCCCAAAACATTTTCTGAAAAATCTTATCTTTACGGAGCTTTCTCCAATTTGCATATATATGCCTTGCGCACATTTTATGTTCTGCTTCCGGGGTTATCTCATTGACAGCTTTTACTAGCCCCTTCTGTTGATCTGATATAATTACCCATCCAGCACCATTATCACTGATTTGTATATCTTTTTGTAGAAGTGACAAGAACCAATACCAGCTGTCATAGCTTTCTCCCTCTACTGTAGCCCATGCAACTGATACATCTGGTTGTTCGGGTCTCTGCCAATAGCACAAAGGAGCTGTCCACTAACCGCACCTTTTAGAAAACACCCATCTAGTCCAGTTATTCTCCTGCAACTGGCTAAAATCCTTTCTTGCATCCATCTAGGCATACATACATTCTCTCGAACACATGTCTATCGGTCACATCAGGATTTAAAGTCACCGCGACCGTGCTACCTGGATTGCTTCTAAGCAGCTCTAAGTGATAGTAAAAAACTCTAGAAAATTCTCCATTTGTTGAATCAATTGTCCTCTCCATAACTAGCTTCTTTTCCCTCTTGCATTTGGATTCACTTACATCAGCACACAAATCTTCCAATATTGCCTCTTGCATCTTCTCTATCCTCCAACCTGGATTATCCCTTATCTCCCTGAAATATTTTTCTGCAATTACTGTGCTAGTGACCAGCTTATTATCCCTCCTAGGTACGCAAGTGTGGACATTATTGTATCTAGTAACAATAAGCCATGTTGACCTGCTCAACTGTGGACCTATTTGCAGTTAGTCCAGCTGCATTTGGCACTCACTCTATTCTTCTCATCCTTGGGAAATAATAGGTGATGGAAATTCTTGAGCCCATAATTGACTAATGCATTTTTAAATTGCCTACTATCTATGAAAGCATGTCCCAACTCAAACTCCTGCACTTGAGCAGTCTCATCATAAACTCTGTGTTTTGTCCTCCTTGTTTTCACATTATCTTCAGCATCACTATCGTCATCATATGAAATTTCATCTTCAGTGTCATAACATTGTTCTTCTTCCGCATCTTCCTCTAGCTTAACATTTGCTGGAACAACGAATTCATCCGGTACTTTGCATGGTCTGAGATCTTCCTCACCAAGCATTTTGTTCTTTATTTTCTTCCTAATTTCCTTGGCTTGTTGTCTATAGTTGATGGCTTCCTCATCTTCAGCTGAGGAATTGCTATCATCTCCTTCATGTTCATCATCATTGTAATCATTGTCCGAAGTGTCACTTTTAGTTTCTTTCGGATCACCGTGCACTTCAACTCCTTTCCCTTTCTCCTCAATTCTTGTCCTCAAAACTCACAACTTTTGTCCATGAACTTGTTGTGCATTGCCTTGCTCTACACTTGTCCAAATCTGCTCCTTGCACAACTGCTCTTCTGCACTTTTCCAAATCTGCTCTTCACTCTGATATGCATTTTCTTCCTTTTCCTTTCCAATCTGCTCTGCATGTGCTTCCTGAAAACTGGCAACCTCCTTCCTCTGATAATCATATTCCAATGATGCATTTTCTACTGGTTGTTGTTGTTCATCTTCTACTGTATTTTCATCGGGGCATAATTCAGTAGGTATCTTCGCATACATGTCAATTACACCTGCATCAGTAGCATACTTCACCATTGATTTTACAGATGTAATGTCTTCTATCAAAATAAGATCATTCTTCAATGACCCAGGCCGAGCTGGCCTCTTGTAACAAAAAACAGTCTTCTCCATTGCTTGTTCAGAAATTGCCACATGATCAGCAAGATGTGCCTTCAATTCTTTAACTAACAGCTTCGAATGGAGGGGCACAGTGGACATCCCATGCCTTCCACCTTTCCAAATCCATTCCTTTCCACTCCATTCAAATCTTCCACGGTAATGGAATCGCACCGGCAAGTAATTGAGAGGATCCATCGAAAAATCCTACGAAATTCACACAAAAAAGTAGTTTTTAGCCACAAATTCATAACCGAATTCACTGAAAATACTGAATATGTCTTTCCAGTCCAATCTGAAAAATACAGTGCATGCTTAAGGCATCTTTCAGCGCACAATCGACATGTGGTGAATTACCGTTAATGTAAAAAACCATAATACTTCCCTAATCCAACCGGAACGGCCCCCAAATCGACCCCAAACTGAAATCTACCTAAACCCACATCGAACACAACGGAACGAAAGATAAATATTTTTTTTCTTCGATGAACGGGAGAGCTAACCTTGTGGGAACGTTGCGCCGCCCTGGACCGGTCAAATTGCGTCGCCGATCATGCGCCCTGCGGTGGTCGCCGCGGTCAGGAGAGAGAAGCAGAGCGACGATGCAGGGTAGCGAGAAGATGTTCCCACGATGCAGGTGATGGGCTGGGTGAGCTGGTTGGACCAGACCAGGTGCGGGGGGTCATGTACACCAAGCTGGCCTAGGTTTGCCACCTTGTTCGACCCAACCCAATTGTGAGCGTCCAGGTCAGCAAAACCACCAGGCAAAACAACTCTGAGCGTCCGCGGGGGGCAATTACCTGGTATTCCATACTTGTGGGGATTAAGTAGGCTGATTTGAAGTTGTGGGGGTGCTCCGTCCTAAACCTGAAAGATACGGGGGTTATGTGGACTTTTTTCTATGTGTTGCCTTCCTACTGCCTCCCCACCTTATGTTCGAAGTACTGCTACTTTGTTTCAAAGTGGACCATCACCTGTTATATGTATTATGTGCCTCCCTTTTTATTATTCTCTGTTGGTTCTTTGTACTTAATATACTGGAGTCTTAGGTTCATGAGGCCCTTTGGTTTCATGAATAAAGTTGTTCATGCTATTTTCTGTTAAGCGGTTGTTTATATTTCTGAAATGTTCCACATGTATCACTTTATTTATTGATGCCAATTTTGCTATCCGATTGACTGATGTGTACAGTACTTACGAACATGAAAAGCTATGCTTCTTGGCAGCTCTTCCTCTATGCTTGTTTCTGCAGACAAGCATCCATACGAAGAAATCACTGAAGGATTCTGATACAGTGCGCCACACCAATCCTTTTCAAGCATACGCGTGTCATGTGTTATGGACATCTCCAGGGTCATTGGAGTACTGCTCCCATTGCCAGATTTTTCATTGGCACTAACACCTGAAGACTATTGTCTTCCTCAGGTAGACCCACTTTAGAACAAAAAGGACGGCCATCAGTAATTGTATTCAGCAAGAGTATCTTCTGACAAAAGGCTATGACACTAAAGAGAGCAAGATTCAGGATTATGCCATGTCGAAGCAGAAAGTCGCTAAGCAGAGCCTATGCCACTAAAGAGAGCACCATGCCCACCTTGGTCAGGCACTCCATAGCTGCACCTGAAGACGGATCCATCCGCCTCGCATGGTTGCAAGATCAGCTCCCTACTCGTGTTGGGGCCTGCAGCTCCAGATCGACGTAGACCTAGTGACCTCAGATGACCAGCTGCACCACCACCCAGATCGAGTCCAACAGCCCCATCTCAAAGTACGCGCCTGGAAACCGATAGGGCAGGCAACCCAGCTGCACGGGACCAATCCTTCATCCCCAAAGACTACTGACAGGAAAGCTTCAGATCAATAATCAGTACAACAGATAAATGTGAACCACAACGAATGTCATCAAGAGGAATTCCTCCAGAACTTTGACATGAAAGAGGAAGACTCAAAAATACGTGGTCACATAAACTGAACCACGATATTCAGTCAATATATCACCAAAAAATCCATTTGTTCGCCTCATTACAAGCTTGCAAATTTAGAAATGTAGCAGCACCTATCAGACAGATATGATTACCGCCACAGTCGACACCGACAGCCAACTAATGTGCTCTAGCCTGGGCAACCGGGACAACACCGCCTGTAGTATGGTGAACACCTTGCCGTTCCGGCGGAGGCAATCCGACCTTCACACCGCACTTTGCAAACAGGGTATGGGAATAAAATTCAGAATTCAACATCTCCTTCTCCTGAATGATAACTTTACAAGTTCTCGTGAGAGCTGGATTGGATCTCGGAACGTCATACTAGGATGATAGTTTTGGTGATGGTATAGCTGAACATGGTGCGGCGTCTGCTCCTACTTTCTGGCCATCTTGTCCCTAGCCAATGGAGCCATCTTGTCCCTAGCCAATGGAGCCACAGCTTGGTAACTTGCAAAACCTAGCATCACATCTAGATCTGTTTTATATATCCATTACCAGGTGACTCAGCTATCAATGACAGGTAGAGAGTGATGAGCACACCTACCACTCCAAGTTGCAACAACAATAATTAACAACAATAGTGGATATACTACACATCATATCCTATCAATCTCATGATCAATCACATCCAATCCCTACTATCCCCTCTGCCTATAGCAGGAAATTACTCACACATCGAAGGGGAATCATGGCTGGTCGATTGAGAGACGTTGGTGATGACGATGACGACGATCTCCCCCGAATCTCCGTCATGCCAGTCAGAACATGAAGTTATGTCTCCCGAACTAGGGTTTCGGGTGGCAGGGAGTTGTGTATCGTATTTTGGAAAAAAATATTCGGGGGTTCTCTGTTTCAGAAACAAAGCGAAATATGTACCAAATGAGAGCCCTGGGTGGTCCAAGGACATGAGGTGAGCCCTAGGCACGCCCGGGGGGCTACGCTTAGCACCCCTCTTGTGTCCCTAGGGCCCACCTCCAGGTGCCCTTCTGCCTCTGGGAGTCTTCCGGTGAAAAATAATTTCTGTGAATTTTTGGATTGTTTCCGAGAATTTGATTTCTGCATAAAAATAGACACCAAGGTAATTCTGCTGAAAACAACGTTAGTCCGTGTTGGTTTGACTCAAATCTGCAAATTAGAGGGAAAACAACGAGAGAAGTGTTTGGAAAAGTAGATACATTTGATACGTATCATACACCACTGCACGCTTCATGATGTCCTGATCTATACATCCTCTTCCAGGAGAAAGGACAATTATTCCAACGCTAATGCATGTAATTGATGCTCCTAGGTATCCACTGAAATCCCTCTTGCTTCGCCTTGTGACATGAGACGAGATGTGTATGTTGCATGTGGTGCTCTTAGATAGGTGGGATTGAAAAATGCCGCTACTGCCTTGTAAACCTGAACGTGGCTTCAACGACGGTGGTCCCGGACATACGAAAATGTTCACCCAATGAATTCACTGGAAGTCCAAATGCAAACCACCGGATGGTAACCGGGCAATTTTGAAGGGATGAAAATCCAATAAGCCCGCCACAATCTCTTTTGGCTCAAACAGTTGTCATAATCCCAAACACCATGCACGATTCTCCTGAACACTTCTTTCTTCATCCTAAAGCACCGGTGAAATTCATGAGATAGGTTTGCTGGCGTCTCCAAAAAAATAGTTGTTAAACAAAAGCGTGTGACCAATTGTCCTATAATGATTCATGTTGCCCATCCAGCTAATCGTTGATCCTCCATGCTTGATCTCGATGTCTAGCTTGGCTTGTGCATCTAAAAGAGTGGTCATGACCATCCCATTCTCTTCATCGCCGTCTGCAAGGGCGCCCTCCTCTTGCATCATTTGGCAAAACATGGGCTCATCGTCGCATCCATCGCCTATTGGACAAGAATGAAGTAATGAAACTAGACAATAAATCGATAATCAATGAAATGAAGGCTTTGGCAAATGCCCGAAAATCATACATGCGGGGCGGCAGGGAGGAAGAGGCGGATCCGACTGAATGACCTGCGGTGACGCACAACAAGAATGGAGATGACCGGCAGGAAGCGGCGTAAGTTGTCATGCGTGGCCGCTGCTGAACCATCTCGGAGAGGTGGCGATGACAAGGGCGATAGTAGTGGTATGAATCGCCAGCCATGGGAAACATAAGGATGGGATGGGGGGCCCATAACTACTTGCCACTCTGTGTCTATGACGAAAGGGGCCCGCCTTTCGGATGGTACACCGGGCAATATCCGGCACCCCCAAGCAGGACCCGAAAGTTTAGATTGTCTTTTCGAGGTGGCAGACAATTGTTTTTTTTTTTGGATTGGACACTTTGGGGGTGTCGATGTGGGTATCTTTTGTGTGCAGACCTAGAATGGACACTTGGAGGATGCAGGTGGAAGATGCTTTGAGTCGGGTTCTAAAGGGAGACCGGAGAAATTCTCCACAATCTGAATGCATACCGGTATGTATGCCTAGTATATATCTGACCACCAGTTGTTGGGCATAATCAAACAAAGTACCAGAATTTTTTTTGTGGGGAATAAAACACTTGGAATTAATTGACGTATGTGCATACATATACGCGCGCACGTACGTACACCGCTGCTTACCTGGCTCCCATTTAGCTGTCTAGCTACGGTGCATGTACACACTCCCAGCAGACATCATACGGCCGGCCGTATTCCGTTCTGCGGTCTCCTGCCCAGCTCGGTGTACGCTTGGACGGCCGTTGGATGTGCTGATTCAGCGGGGAAAGCTGCACGATCCGGGCAGCATCCGCGTAGGCTCCAAAACCGCAGGGCCTCTCCCAGCCGCACACGGCGCATTCAAACGCGCCATCTCTTCCCGTATTTATACTACATCCGCGTCGACTCGACCGTGCGCTCCCACGTTTAATTACGTCGCTCATGAAACTCTCCATTGCACCGGTGGTGATCTTGATGGTGATCACGGCGCTCCTCGTCGCCGCGAGGGGAGGCGACGGATGGGCCTACGGGCCCGTCGTAGGGCATTGCTACCGGCGACGGCTGTCGGGAGGGCCAGGGCAGTCCTGCAAAACCTATAGCCCACACGTTGGCTGCCCACCTGCCGCCGGCTGATTGAGGGGCGCCGGGACGGCCTGGCCGTATGGCCGACTTAATGTAGACCGAGATAAGTTAGGCCATCGCCATGCATGCTAGCTGAGCAGCGCTTCCTTGTAGATTTGCAGTTTTTTTTTTATATGAGTTCTAGCTGGAGCTGTATATATAGCTTTGTTTTGCTGTCATCAGTTTTTTGGCTACCGTACGCCGACGGTATTCTGGGCTGCACCGACGGCGGACTGAAGTTTCCTGTAGTGGATCTGTTCACAAAGACCAAACCAGACTGATGTTTGACACGTTCCCGTTCCATCTTCATTTACTTGCTCAGTGATCGGTGGAATGCACTGCCTATAAAAGGCGAACCAGAGAGTCCATCCACCAGTCGACCTGAGTCTTCGGTTCCAAATTCCCTGTCTCCCCCTCCACGAATGCTTATCATTATCTTCTTCCCACTTGCTAGTTCCCTAGTACGCTGATACTCCCATGCGAACCTCCATCCGGCACGCCGTCGCCGCGTCTTCCACGTCGCTCACCTGAGCTACTCACTGTCAAAGCCATGGCCGTGGCCCGCCCTTCCTCGTCGCGGCCCCGCGTTCCTTCTTCATTGCCAGCGAGGTGTGAAGCTCCGGATCCGGCGCGATAACTCGCCACCGGCCGTGATGTCAGGCTGCAGACCGAGCGTGCTTGGGGCAAGGACGGGGTCAGACCGTCTACACGTGCGAATCTCTTTAAATCAATCCTTCAAACTGAACTGCATCCGAAAGCTTTTTCTGAAGAAAACGTACGTACGTACCTGGGGTGCACGCGGGGTGAAGCTAGTGTAGATCGTGCGGCTCATAGCCATTTACTTAAGATCAGACGGCTAAGATCCATATGATACTACCTGTTTGATTATTTCCTTTACTCTCCGTTTTGCATGTTATTTTTAGCTAAAGTAAAAGTTTGCAACGCTTGACCAATTATACCGATCTACAATACTAAAAGTATATAATATGAAAGGTTTTTCATGATGTTTCTACTACTCCCTCCGTCTACTTTTATACGAGATCGCGCTCGCGCACTTTGGAGTCGCGTGTGCTGTGGTCCGCGACGCGCTATTCCTTTTTTTTTTCCCACACGGGATCCCCTGCACCGCTCGTAACAGCGCGCAACGCAAGTTTGGCTCCGGGCTTTCGTCTCGTCGTTGCTGGAGGCCCAACGGAATTTTCTCTATTCCCTTTGTTGCGCGCGAACGCACAATTTTGCCAAAAAAAAAACAAAAGTATTATACTTTAGTGCGGAAAAAAATACTATACAAATATACGCTACAAAAATATTTTATTTCGGAAAAATCATATTCCCTTTTGTCAAAACAACTAAGTGCTCTCCCGTTTCTTTTAATATTTTCGGATTAAGAAATAATTATCGGCCTGGGTCTATGTTGCGCGCGTGATCCGAAGGTTCTGCTCATTGGTTTCCGACAGGTTTCGCTTGTCGAAAAAATATACGGGTTGTTGGCGTGCCTGCTATTCCCTTTTTCGACAGTCGTCTTCATGTGGGCGCGTTTTAAGAAACGGTTCGTTTTATTTTTTTTACTTGCATAAAAATAACCCGCCGGTCAAAAATTAATTCCCTTTTTGGGCTAGTGATATTTTTAGGGATAAAAGATAATCGGGTGGGAGATGGAAAAAATTCCACTTCCAACTAGAACAAAAAATTACCAGTTACATAAACATGGAAATTACTAGACATGACCCCCTAGTTTACATTTTCAACTATTTTTCGCCGGTTTGTAATTTTTCATCCATCACACCTTGTTAACATTTCTTGGGGAAAAAATAGGCTTCTAATAGTTTGATAATTTCCATTCAGCACCCTTGGTAACATTATTAGGGAGAAAAAACATATAGGTTTTTAAAAAAGGTGGGTAATTTCCATTCATCGCACTTGATAACATTCTTGGAAAAACTATATATAGGATTCTAAAAACAGGTTGGTAATTTCCATTCATCACCCTTGATAAGATTCTAGGGAGAAAGTATAGATCTAATTTATTGGTTGGAAATTTTCATTCATCACCCTTGGTAACATTCTTATAAAAAAAGTATATATAATTTTAAAAATATAATGATAATTTCCATTCATCGCCCTTGATAACATTCTTGAAATATATATATATATATTTCTAAAAGAGGTTGGTAATTTCCATTTATCACCCTTGATAACATTATTGGGAAACCTATATCTATGTTTTCCAAAGGGTTGGTAATTTTACATTCATCGCCCTTGATAGCATTCTTGGGGAAAAAAAAATATATAGGTTTTTGAAATGTTGGTAATTTCCATTTATCACCCTTGATAACATTCTTGGGAAAACTATACATAAGTTTTTTAAAAGAAATTGGTAATTTCCATTGATAACATTCATAAAAAGTTTTTAGGTTGGTGATATTCATACATGACACTTGATAATTTTTCTTGAAAGTTTTCTACTGTCGTAGTTTTCATTCATCACCCTTGATAAACATTCTCAAGAAGGTATTCATCACACCTGATAAACATTCAAAAAAAAATGGTTTTTAGGTTGGTAAATGTCATTCATCGCACTTGATAACATTCTTGATGAGTTTTTAGGTTGGTGAATATAATCATCCCACTTGATAACATACTTGATGGGTTTTTAGGTTGGTAATTTCATACATCTTAGTTGATAACATTTGCTATAAATGTTTTTTAGTTTGGTAGTTTTCAGTTATCACCATTGATTTAAATTATCACCATTGATTGAAATATATATTGGTTCTTAAAAGGTTGGTAGTTTCCATTCATCTCCCTCGATAACATTCTTGCGGAAACTATTTATAGGTGTTCAAAGGGTTCGTAATTTACATTCATCATTCTTGATAACATTCTTGGGGAATAAAAATATATATTAGTTTCTAACAAGGTTGGTAATTTCCATTCATCGCCCTCGATAACATTCTTGGGAAAATAATATACATAAGTTTCTAAAAAGGTTGGTAATTTCCATTGGTCGCCCTTAATAACATTCTTGGGAATAAAATATATATAGGTTTCTAAAAAGGAGGGTAATTTCCCCTCATCGCCCTTGATAACTTTCTTGGGAAAATAAAAATATATATTGGTTCTTAAAAGGTTGGTAATTTCCATTCATATGCCTCGATAACATTCTTGGGAAAATTATATATAGATTTTCAAAGGGTTGGTAATTTGCATTCATCGCTCTTGATAACACTCTTGGGAATAGAATCTATTCACACGTTCGTTTGTTGATATTTATTTGGTCCTGAGTTTCAGCCACATAACACCAATCTCTTTCCCTTGACCGGACCCAACATATTGAAAACCTGCACATTACCGTCCTTTCTAGCAACTTTAATCCAGGATGGGGCACTGGATGATTAGTTCCTCTTTTTTATCGCCTATCTTGCTACTAGCTTGTCCATCCTCCGTATTGACTTGCAGGTGGTGTCACCATCGGTTTTTGTTGGTGCGGCGATGCTAACGCCAAAGTTGTATACATATTTGTCGGCATTGATAACAAAAAAGTCCATACACGCATCGTAGCATCGTTGCGTCCATCACCTATAGGATTAATATATATTTTTAAAAGATGCTGAAAATGAAAATTAAACCCATAACCCTTAATTAGCTCTCCATGGGATTGCATATATGAGACCTACACGGCAGGGGCGTAGCTAGAACTATTCATGGGTATGCAATGAATACCCAATATTTTTTGCACAATGTTTATATTATGTCTTGCATTGTCCAAAATGTTACTATGAACTTCAGTTTCTTGCAGTTGTGCTTAAAAAAATGTCTCTCTGCATACCCAGTTTAGAATTCCTAGCTACGCCACTGCTACACGGCCCTAAAATGTCCTTGATTAGTATTTTTCTCTTTTATCATGGAACAATGTTCATATGGTACTATGCTACTGTTGCTGTAGTAATGATTAATCAAGGGGCGTGCAAAGTCGTGGAGGAATAAAAGATCTTGTGAGCAGAACACACATGGCATGGGGTCGTCGCGCCGCCACGTCAGCCCCTAAAACCCCTCACCTGCCCCGAGCCCCCGGGCGGGTCTTCCAGCCGACAGTGGGACCAGGAGAATCCTTTGGACCCGCATGTCATAGTCGGCCGTCACCCACCCAGAACGCTTTTTGGTGGTGGCCTTCCCCACGTGCCAACTACCGTGACTGATCCTGGCCCACCCATTTACGTTGCTCGTACCGGTCCAATTGGGACACATGTCGACAACTGCTCGGGGGCGTACTACAATCCTTCCTAAAAGGCAACGCGGGGGAAACTTCCACTTTCCCTTTTTAGCAAACGACCTGGTCGGGAAACCGATCGACCATTTGCGATCGATCGCGCGTGCAAGGTAGATGCGCCGCTTTATGTATTACTCGCGCGCTCACTAGGAAGTAATCCCCCACCCCCAATCTTTAAGAGGCATTAACCAAAAATACCAAGCTAAAATCATTCTTCATAATGTTTTTATCAAGCGGGATGAATTAAAATTATGAACCATCATCTTTTTTAAAGAATGTTTATCAAGTGTGGTGAAAGATAAATCTTTTATATAGTGGGAATTGGTCAGTGTCGTTGCAAGCGGGCTGCGCACTTATCAGAGACAACAAATATTTTTATGATAGTTCGAAGTGATTTTTTTATACTAGTCGGAAATGTATTTTTTTATATTAGATAGTGGGAATTTTTACACTAGTTGAAAGCTCAAAAATTTATACTAGTTGGAAGTGGAATTTTTTTATATCTCCCATCCTTTTTTTTCTTACCCTAAAAGTTCACTAGGGAATTAATTTTCAAGGAAAAATTATTTTTTTCTGAAAAAATAGGTACAGGCGAAAAAAAGGGAATAGGAAACGTAAAAAAGCAACACATCCCGCCCGCGTTTGCGTGTTGACGTAACCAAACACGTTCCTGACGCGTTTTGAGTGTTGACGTAACCAAAAACGGAAAGCTATGTCTTACGTAAATTTCCTAATATAGTAAGGAGCGGGTTGTCGGAAAACGATCGAGCGATCCTTCGCTGTCGCGCGCTCGCACGGTAGCACAACCCACTTTTATAAGGCACACTATTTACCATTTTAATTTTGACCACAAATATAGTAACATGAGTGAATCTACGTACAAAATGAGTCTAGATTCACTCATTTTACAATGTATGTGGCCAAAATTGAAATGATAAAAGCGAAGGGAGGGAGTAATATTGATGTGATACCGATGCTTATTCAAGGTTTGTAAAGTATTAATGTGACTAAAACTAATTTGTATGCAATAGATTTTGTATTTTTTCACGAAAGCAAAGATGTTTCATTAAATTGACAGAAGGAAGAGATTTACATGCTCAAGAAAGTGAGCAGACACCACCTCATACAACACGACACAACCTAGTGGAGCATGATGACCACAACTCGCTGCGAACATCGAGCGCAGTACACACTCCACGATTGGCTAGTCCAAAGACAATCACCACCAACACAACAACTACAAAGCAACGGAGCTTTCCCTAAGCTAAGCAACATCGCCACGTCTCGACCAATGCTAGTCACCTCAGAAAAACGACGACTCCTGCTGAACTTCCCTTGTTGACACACCAACCATCATTAATGCCGGAGGTGGCAAGTGGATGGCGGGACTTGATCAATCCCGAGAGAGACATCTTCTTGGACTCACTGGAGACGGCTTGCATTGCACATCAACCAAGGGCAGCGACAAGCACCAGAGGAAACCAACAAGTGACCTCACGCTACTCGATATTTTAGAATTTGCATGCAATAGAATTTGTATAGAAGGAACTCGTTACTCGTATCGGGTGGTCATTATAATTCAACATGGTAATCACACCTCGAGATGATGGGTCTATTCTTTATCGATTCAACTATGTTAGTATTGGGCCAATAGCTCTTCTGCGACGCCTTTCATTTACATTGGAATGAAAGCGTCGTGGTTTACCCAAATAGTCGAGTTCGTCTGTTTTCTATGAAGGACCCAGTACATGTACACCAAAGGGCTAGACCCACTGCGCAATGACCCCAGCGCGGTACCCACAACTTATCCACCCAGCACAGGGCCCACAACATATCCACCCCTATGCGAGACCAACAACTTGTCCACCTCAGCTTTTTCTGTGTAAAAGACACAAGGCTGAGCACACGCCCGTGCCTGGCATTGCCTTCCCTTACCTTTCTCCACCCCATTCTTCTTCTTCTGCGGTGACGTAGCACGACAACGCCGTCATGCGAGAGATGTCTCAATTCGTATATTTCAGCTAAATTGTTTCATTGCCCTTTGTTTTTCCTTCCACACTGTGGTATATTTCAGCTAACTTGTGTACAACTTTTTCAAGTCTACTTTGAGTTTATTTGCACTAGTGTTGGGTGTCTTGAATAAAATGAGAGTGATATTTTCTACAAGCCAAAGTTGCGATATCATTGTTTATACTATTTGTGAACATGTAATACGCGTACTCGTTGATGTGGGATTTGATTTACCTGATTGTATTTCCACCAGGTTGGCGTCTAGGAGATATGTACCACTTGCAAGACTTGGCATACCCATGAAAACCTATACACCTCACAAAAAACTGTTTTCTACTAGTCCAAACATTATTGGCTCTGCATATGTCTAGAAACACATCCTAAACTCACTTGGCCACAATTTCTCTATTTCTATAACATGGTTTTCTTTTTCATAGACATGTACCAGCTCTTTTGCATGTGCATAATCTACATCATATGTATTCTCTTCCATTATCCCTCCATCCAAAGCAGACGAATACCGGTTACTATTAGTAGGCAAACTAGATTCGCCCCTCTCCTCTTTATCTCGATCATCTACTGTAATGCCAAATAGTTTGCCCATCTGAGTGTCAGACATGGGTGCAAAGACCAAATCAATAGTCTCATCTATTTCTACTGAATTACAATCGGCACAAGCACCTCCTTCAGTAGCACCATGACCCTCTTATGCATCCGCACCAGCCAACTCTGCTATTATTGTTACTTCAGTACATATGGGAGTTAGGTGCCTCTGTGAAGTCCAATCGCCATCTGCAAAGCCAACTTTGACGACACATATCTAACCTTGGTGTCAATCTTTAGATCAACGAACTCCACATAAACTTCAGCCTGTTTGGTTTCCTTGTCATCCCGCCGATCGATTTCAACCATCTATACGACATTCTCAATTATCAAATACTCTCTCTTCCAATTATTAAACCGCAACGATGATACTTCTTGCAATGGACTCCAACTAACACTCTCCCAATTTTCTCCACCAAATTATGAACTGCCTTCTATTTCATGTTATGCAGGTCTTGTGGATCAATATAAGCATACTCAACCTCCCATTTCACAACCATATCAATGTCCAGCATGTTACCATCCACTAGTTTTCCCTTTGATGGAAAAAAATTGACTGTCAATTCAAAGATCCGCTTAGCTTAAAAATCACCACCCCTACTTGTCAATGGCAGGCAGTGTGAGCTAGAGAATGAGGACGAAGCCTTAATCAAATTCAAATTAGGTTGGAGAGATGTGCATTGACGATTCGAGGTTGTCTCTAGCGGCTCCATATCTTTCATCTCACCGGCCACCACCCCCAACAATCTAGGCTGAAAACATAGGAGAAACGGTCAGATCCGAACATGATTAGGGTTTAGAATTCACTCAGCAAGGACACCGTTGCCGAGAATGTAAGCTCCACCGCCACCAGACAAGAAGAAAAAGATGGCGGAGTCCGACAGATTTTAGTCGGGGACTGTTCACTGCATGCAGTGCCAAAGTAGTGAGACCCGCCTATCGAAAACAATAACTTCCAGGCTTAACATAAGCTCACACCACTAAAGATGCAGAGGGACAAACGGCACACGGGAGCTATTGGTCCTATAGTATTTATCTTAGAGTAATATATCTATTCTTTATTTTAGGGAAGCAACATTACTTGGCTTTATTAATCATCACAAAATTATTTCATCGTTTAAAAGTTTGACTAAGAAAAAGCCTGGGGTTCATCGACCCAATTATAAGAATAATTATTTAAAAATAAAATAATTTAGCTACCTCATGTGCCAACTGATTTACATCCGCTGACAAAAGCAATATTTCCTATAAAAGAGACAATATCCACACAATCCGCAAAGAATGGTTGAAGATTCATTCCACCACCTCGATTCACCTGTGCAAGCTTCAACCGTTTACTGGTAATCAGATTCGGCTATAATTCTGCGAAATCCAATTCAATATTGATCTATTCTTGTCAAGTGCTAATGGGTCCGCCTTTTTTTTTGATAAAACCCGTTATAGAGGATCCTACTATGGTATTTGTTAATAACAATATTTACAAAGGTGAAAGACCCCAATTAAATTTGGTTGGAAGGGAACAAATTAAATTATTACTATGAGGCTATTTATTCTGATCGCCGGGTTTTGAGGCAACCGAAACCTAAGAAGAACCATGTCAAATTTAACTCTTTCTCCACAAGAGTCAATAGTTGGCGGTATGACTTAAGTAGCTCTAGAAGAAATAGTAAAAAACAAAACCTTGCAATATTTGAAGCATCGATGGAACTATGAAAACAAAACTGTATAACTATCAACTACAAGTTGACTGCCGGTGCGTTACCATGACCCCTATTTTACCTTGCAACACATGTCAATATAAAAGACGTAAAAATTCACGTGTATAAAAAAATATAGCAACAAAGTTAGGGGTATTCATTGTTTTATACACGTGAATTTTCATAGAAGGTATATTCATTGTTAGGGGTGTATTATATAGCATAAGAACTAGATCGACCCTTCTCGATTTTGTTACGTTTTATGGGATATTCATTGCTGGCAACGCAAGCGAGCTGAATCGGGGACTTCTTTTGTAGGAAGGAAGACATGGAACCAAAGAAGCGCAGAGCCCAAAATTTAAATATTGGGTGTTGACGGTTAGGTTTTGGCTAATAAGGATAAACTGGCGCTCAAATCAACTTTCCACTTATTTTTGTGAGTTGTAGAAGACAATTGTGTGCTTCCCAAACAATCAGGAGATACATGATTAATGATAAAACCATGGAAGGTTATTCTCATGCGCTACTTAATCAAAATGTTTTGAAATAGCATGCCACATGTAATTCAGTAGAAAGATTCGTCACTTGTGATAATACTCACCACAACTTTCTCATTTTAGCATGTAAAAACCATCCACCGATTGAATAATCAATGAAATCCAAAAAACCAAACAATATGATTTTGTCTATTGCCTATGATATCATGAATAATAATGAAACAACACTAATGAAGACAAGGAAAGAAAACTAACAAATTGATTTGATGTCATTCTTTTTTCCATGGCAAAAATAATTTCATGCAACATCAATGCTTTTATTTGGAACCATGCACATATATTGCTGATTGGGAATTGGGCTCTTCAATTTTTTTTTTGAAGAAATGCATGATGGCATTTACATATTAGATAAAAGAGTTAGATCATGTATGACAAAAAAAAAACCACAAAGGGTATCATGAAACTATATTTTGATTCACATGGATACTTTGCTAATTGACCAGCCACCACGTTGGCACCCCTTGGACAATGCTAGAAAGAAATACCCCTCGTCGTACATCTCATGAGAAAACACTCTGCCAAAAATAGATGTGTAAGGTTTCCATACTTAAATGGTACCATGTCATGCTTGGATCAATTTGATACAATTAGGTTCAATAGTCACAGGTAATACCCAATATGCTCAATGAATTCCAAACAGTTCATCATGGCTAGAACCTAGCTATTGCAATACTCAAAACATGTTCCAATGGACAAGCCATATCCACAATTTCTGACCTATGTGATTTCTAAAAAAAATACCGGCCACGCCGGTACCAGCACATGAAATGATGCATCAATATTTAACGTAATTATAAGAAGCAATTATTGGTTTGGACCAGTGTATCTCATTTCCCTTTGCCATTTTCATTGCCTTTCCATAGTTTGATGTGAAAACATTGATGGCAAAGGCCAAGGAACAGGGATTAGCTATTAGCACATTTAACTAGTTCTCACCTTTCGATACCAAATATACTAACACCCCAAATCTATTGATTCTTTTAATACCATCTGATTAAGAGTTGGAGAGCTTCTTTTTAGATTGCACAGAATAAATTCCAGCTCCGCCGACCCCGATCGGTTAATCTCCAATCAACATCCCACGATCCTTTCGATATCTATCGTGCTCTCGCACAATGAAAGAGAAGTTTTTTTATATTTTCTACACTATGATGGCATGAATGGAAGATATCATGCACCTTGATGTGTCTAGCAGCAAGAATTTCCTTTCGATGAACAATCCAATGCGAACATCTCAATAAGAAAAATAATTAGTCTCTACATTGAGCTTCCAAAGATTATCCTGCACTAGATTTATAAACAAAGAGCTTTGACCATCTCCCCTATGAATGTTTTCACCAAAATGATATCCCCATTCCACATATATAGTAAGAAGAATGACCTGAAAAGTTATACGAATTGATTGGTTGCCATGCAACGGAGTCCTCCAACAAGTGCTTGCTACCAGGATCCTAGGAACCTACTCCATATCTACCAGAAAGAAATTTTAATGGAATAGTTTTTCATCACATCTACCAGAATAAGGAACAATAATATATTCCACCATCCATAGTAAAATTTCTCCAGGTCTAGGCCATATATTTGTAGCAAGGCTGTTCCAGTGATCATCGGAGATTTAAATAGTGATTCCCGGTCCAACTCTCCATATGTGGCCACACATAAACATATGAAGACTTGAAATTATGCTTTTCTAAGTAAACGAGAATCCTTTCTTAGGCCCAGCTATCAATAAGCTTCCCTCAAGGTAATGCACTCAATACAAAAGCAACAGGAGAATATGGATTTGTGATCAACCTCCAATTTTTCTTTGCAAGCACAACAAGGTTGAACGAGTGAAGATAAGGAAACCAGCTAGGAATTAGTTTAAGAAAACATCTAGTACATTTTAATCAATGAACGATTAACAAGTTAGTTAACATTCGGTATGACCAGCTATGCCTTCTTTTGGAAAATTCTAAAAATAGGAGGATGGGGATAAGAACCAGAGTAAAATCCTCAAGGAAATGGAGCTCCGACTCATGGAAATAAATAAAATAGTATTTCAGATTTTAACTGTAAGCGTGTTATTTTTTTTTCTAAATATTTACAAAAAGCTTTTTTAGGTACACGAGTACTCGTGAGACTCTGAAACTTCCATGTTTCAGGAGGATTACTCAAGGCACAATTTTTTGTTTTTTGTTTTGAACGGGCATGCTATCGCCTCTACTGTCCATATGTGCAATATGGGACAATGCATCAGACAAAAGAAAAATAATGTGGACCATCACATTTTTGGTAGTGAGCTTTTCCCAATAGCGTTTTTTTTGGCGCATTAGACATTGGAAAATATCTCCCATCAGGCTACCCATCACTTGCTCTGATTGGTCGCTCAATGTTATGACATCGTAGTAGAGTTCATAGACTGGGGTACCATGAGCCTACGGGTAGAGACGTGGGGGAACGAGGTAGCACAACGACCATGAACACCAAATTTACCCAGGTTCGGTACGTATCAATTAGGCGGCGTTCCTACTCCTGCAATCTCACTAAATCAGGGTTGAAGTCTGAAATATACAAAGTACAATGTGAGTAGGGTTTCGCTAACTCGGCGAGGATCAACTTCTCGGCGAGTTGGCTTCTAGCTAATTGTCTGTCTTTGTTCTTCCCTACCGGCCGGCTTTATATAATAGCCGGGTTAGGGTTTACAAAAAGGAAACCTAGAAGACTACGGAAAGTATCTTAACTTGGAAAGCAGGAATCCGTCTTCTACTCCAAGACGCACCACTTTGGGCCGTGGTCTGGGTTCTTCTAGAATCCGGCTTCTGTGCGCCAGCTTACTGGGCCATCTAATGGACTGTGATCGATTACCAATCAGGCCACCCTGGTAATCCGGCTATTTAGGACCATGCCGGATATTACCCCTATTCAGTATATATCCGACAGTAGCCCCCAAGAAGAATTGAGACTTGATTCTGACACCTTTCGTCAACTCGCATTCTGCTCCGAGAAATGTTGGCTCTTTGTCTCGATTCTTCTTTTTCCTAAAATGTCATAACGCATAACTCGAATTTCATAAAAACCAGACTTTCTCTTTCACGAACCTTCGTGGAGAAGGAGTTTCTTGACATGTAACCCAAAACTCGGATTTTCCAGAATCCGACTTTTCTTCCACGAGCCTTCGTGGAGAAGAAACCTCGTGACGTCAGCGATAAAAGTGTGATGACATCACAGACGTTTGGGTTCAGTAAAATCCTGAAACGTATCTCTGACAGATTCTCGCGGGAAACAAGGAGATAGCAGTTATCATTCCGCCTCCTCATTTCCCGGATTTTCGGACGTGACACTCGTCGCAGATCTAACGGTCAAAAGAGCTGTTAGCACGTATCTTAACGTTTTTCCGGCTATAAATAGCCTTCCTCGGGCCCTCCAGTAAACCTTCCGCTCTCACACCATCTGCTAGCCCTCAAGCGCCATTGCTCTCGAACCAAGGTCCTACTAGTGCGAGCAGAGCCCGTGCACACTGCACCGTCCCCGGAACATACCATCGGAGGCTCCCAATCCTCTCCGCGCTGCCCACAAATGGCATCCAGCGATTCACCACGCGCCGTAGAGGAAAACGTCGTCCCCCGCGACATCGACGACATCATCAATGACATCGACCCTTTGCTCGATTTACCGAGCCGCACCGTCGCGAACACGCCGGAGAAAACTTCCGGCGACCAGCCCCGCGAGGATCTCCCTCTAGCGGCAGAAAACCTGGCGGCCTCATCTTCTGCGCCGCCTCCGCCATTCGCCCCCAAAACGGCGGAAGAAAAAATCCTCCTCGTCGACGAGGAGCTCTCCGCTACGGCCGCTGCCGGAGCGGAAGACCGAAGGCGAGATGTCCGGGAACTGGAGCCGGTGCAACTTGGCCCCTTCCCTTTTTCCGACAATAGAGAAGGAGGGGGCAAATGGCGGCATGAGGAGGACGACTCCAAGCCCTTGCCGAGAGCCGAGGAAAGGGTTCTCCTCTCCTCGCACATCAGTCGAGGTATGGGGTTTCCACCTTCCGCCATTTTCCTCCAGGTTTTAAACCACTACAACATCCAGCCCCACAACCTTCCTCCCAACTCCATTCTATATCTAGCCGGGTTCCAGGCCCTCTTTGAAGGGTATCTAGGATTAGAGCCTAGGTTAGATTTTTGGCAGTACTGTTTCGGGGTTAAGCGAAACCCCTCTGAGGGCGCACTCCCGACTTGCGGGACCATATCCTTCACCCTACGTAGATTTAGGGAGGATTGGTTACCCAAGATCAAAACCTCGGAATCCGTCAAATTTTGGACGGGTTCCTTCTTCTACCACCAAGACATCCCGTTTCCTGAAAAGGAAACGGGGATTCCACCTTTCGCCAACTGCGCTGCCACTCCCCAAGACAACTGGGCAGTGGACGCAGTTCAAACCTTGCCGGACGATTTAATGAAAATCAAACGGCGTATCGCAAAACTTGTCTCCTCCACTCCTCCTCTCACCGGAACCGACACAGTGCTGTGTTGGTTTGGGAGACGCGTCCAGCCTTTGGCTTATCGCGGAACCCGGCTTCTATGCACATACAAGGGTTCGGAAGATCCAATGAGGGGAACGGACAAGGCGTTCTCAAAGAGGGACTTTAAGAAACGGGTTAATCATTTGGTCGCTACTCGCGACCAATATGAAGAAAGTCGAGAGATGTACCACGAAGGAAACCCAGCTCCAAAGGTAATATTTTTTCCTCTTTGGGCAGTTTCTCGGATTTTTACTTTTCTCAGATTTCAAACTTAGTCAGATTTTGCAACTTTTTCCATAGTTCGATGACCTCACCGACGAGGATCTTGCCACCGATGTCGAGTTGGACGCAATGCGTGCCAACTTTTATGGCAGTCGGAAGCGCAAGAAGTCATCAACTGCTGAAGAAGTGGTGGAACTTGACGGAATTCCCGTCGTTACTTCCAGGTAATTCATCCGGGTTTTCTTTGCTTTTCGTTGCAAGAGTTCTTTTCTCGGAATTCTAATTTCCCGGAATGGTTTTTCTTTCTTTCTTTTTTCCAGACTTGCTCCTTCTTCTCTAAAGCCAAAAAAAACTGAAGAAACACAAGGCAGTTGCTAGCAGAGGGGTGCATCCATCCCCTGCTGTAGCTCCCGCTACTCCAACTGCCACAGGAGAAGAGAACCAGACTGCTAGGAAGGAAGAATATCCCCTGCCGACCAGCCAGCCTATTACGTCCGAGGCGGTCGCGAAGGAAAGGGCGGTGCCGAAAATGGGCGGTTCTTCTCGCACAACTGAGGAGGAACCCATTCCAACTTTTGAAAAGGAGTTCAAGGTAAAAGAAGAGCGGTTTGACGAACACGGATATATGCATCCGTGGGCGACCAAATTCTTTGCTCCAGCACCTGTAATCCGTCCTTCGCTGCAAGGCGGGCCTATTGTAAGGAATAAATTCGTGTTTTCACCTCGGCAGGTCATCCAGGACGGCCTTTGCCATGTTAGGATTCTTTTTGCAGACTATGCAAAAGGATTCAATGAAAACTTGGAAAACCTAACCAAGATGAGCCAGGTAATATCTCTAGCCCCCAAGCAATAAGTCAAATACATACTTTTGTCTTAATGCTTTTTTCATTGTTATGCTTGTTTTTAACTTAAGCATTTTTTTGTCTCTTTTCCGTGTTTCAGCAAACTGCTGAAAACATCAACATGGAAGTTGTCAGTAAACTTACCATCAAGAACAAGGAGGTGAAAACCCTTGTTTCTATTCTTGAAGACAAGGAGGCAGAACTGGCATCCATTCAGCAACAGCTGAGTGAATCAGCAGGTAAAATATTTCTCTACTTTCAGTTGTGAGTTTTTCTAAGTAGTTTTCCGAGTTTTTAACTCTTCCTTTACTTGCTTTTCAGATTCTTTGGCGAAAGCCAAACAAATTGCTGAAGATGTCGGCAACGCCGAGAACCTCCGCCGTGAGAACCTGGATCTTCACAAGCTGATTGTGAAACTCCAGAAGGACCTGGAGGCCAGCCAACTAGCTGTTGGTATTGCCGAATCTAAGGCCTCCAGCCGGGCCGAGAAAGACAAGTATACAATCAGGGACCTGGAGAACGCCCTGAACCAACGCCTGGAAGAAGGCACCAAGATGGATCGGATTCTCGGTAAGTAATTTGTCTTTTACCGCATTTTCCATGTTTCCCTTCTCCTGTTTTTCCTAACATTTGTCTATTGATTGAAACCAAAGGTAGCCCCCAGCTTACCCCGGCTGAGAGAATCCGGGCTTTCGGGAAAATCTTCACCGCACTCAAGGCCGCGGGGATGCTACTTATTAATAAGTACATTCCCGAGAAATCTTGGGAGCTCTCGGAAGTCAGCAAACTTCCTGAGGCTATTGTGGAGGTGGCGAACTGCAAGGAGTCATGGCTCCGCTCGGCGGCTTGTGGTGGTGCACGCATGGCCCTTGGGCTCATGCGTATGCACTACCCCACCGCCAAATTTTGGCGTCTGGCGTCCGGCATCCCGCCAGGATACACGGATGCCCAGCGTACCAGCATCTTTGATGAAATAAAAGGTCACACCACCAAGATCGCCAATATGGTGAACACCTCCACCTTCTACCCCGAGGAGGAAATCCCGCCAACTCCTGAGGAATCCAGCAGTGAAGAAGAAGACTCAGATGCTGTCGAGACATCGTAGTAGGGTTCATAGACGGGGGTGCCATGAGGCCTACGGGTAAAGACGTGGGGGGAACGTGGTAGTATGACAACCAGGGACACCAAAGTTTACCCAGGTTCGGTACGTCGCAACTAGGCGGCGTTCCTACTCCTGCAATCTCACTAAATCAGGGCTAAAACCTGAAGTATACAGAGTACAATGTGAGTTTGGGTTTGCTAACTCGGCGAGGATCAACTTCTCGGCGAGTTGGCTTCGAGCTAATTCTCTGTTGTCTTTCTTCTCTCCCGTTCGGCTTTATATAGATAGTCGGGTTAGGGCTTACAGAAAGGAAACCTAGAAGACTACGGTAAGTTCTAACTTGGCAGGCAAGAATCCGCCTTCTACTCCAAGCTGCACCACGTGGGTCGTGGCCCGGGTTCTTCTAGAATCCGGCTTCTGCGCGCAAGCTTACTGCGCGGCCTAATGGACTGTGATCCATTACCAATTAGGCCACCCTGGTAATCCGCCTCTTTAGGACAATGCCGGATATACCCGTAATAGGTATATATCCGACAGATGCCTAAGGAAGCTGCTTGGTCCTGGGTAGGAGATAGGAAAATAGAAGCATTACTGATCTTACAATGTAACACTTATTATAATGCTATCTATTCTTTTGTATAAACAAGTACTTCGCTTTTGCAGTTAAATTATTAAGTCTTTGCAAGTTTTCCGGGTTTTAATTCCTTTATCTTCTAAGTTCTCTGGTTTGTATGTCTTAACTGTCCTTAGTGTTTGAAATGGCTCGATAGTACATAATCTTCATGCCAAGTGACTGGGTACAACCAATCAGTCGAAACTCGGAAACATGGATCGTACTAAAGGCATTTTTACTGACTAGTTCCAGTGACCCAACATAAAAAAAATCAGATAATACTTAGAGAAAAAGTAAGGAATTGTCAAAAAGTATGAAACTCAGACACGCAGGCACAATCTGGGTTTCCTTAAGCCTCCTTAGGCTGAGTAGCATTCAGTTTTTATAACTCTGAGCACGCAGGCACAATTCGGGTTAACATTGAGCATTTTGAAAGATCATTGGGAAATAGATAAAACGGCTTATGCTTTGCATGAAAACAGATAAAACAGTAATGCATGAATTCCGACAACTTTATTTCATGATCTCAAAGATGTTTACATAGAAATTGAACTAAGTGTAAAAGGGACGTAACTGTTGGATGCTCCAGGGCCTTTTTATCTCTCCTAGCTCAACATCTATCTTTCTCTTTCTTTTGCGATTCGGGCGCTTGGGGCATCTTCCGTGTCTCGAATATCTACAAGATAATAAGATCCATTTTTCATTTCCTTGCTAATGACAAATGGTCCCTCCTAGACTGGGGCTAACTTGAGCTTCCTTTCTTGCACCAATCTTAGCACTAGGTCACCTTCTTTGAAATATCGATGCCTAATTTTCCGACTATGGTAGCTTCTTAATCCTTGCTGATAAATGGCGGATCTTTGAAGCACAAGGTCTCGTTCTTCTTCTAAAAGATCGACGGCATCCTGTCGAGCACATTCAGCATCCGAGTCATCGTAAGCCTGCACTCTTGGGCTATCATGGAGCATGTCCGTTGGAAGCATTGCTTCTGACCCATAAACCAAGAAAAACGGGGTTTGCCCTGTTGATCTATTTGGCGTCGTTCGAATACTCCAAAGCACGAAAGGTAATTCTTCTACCCATGCTCCAGCTGCTCTATGAAGAGGAGATTCGAGTCTTGGGCGTATTCCTTGCAGGATTGAGCTATTCATTCTTTCAACCTGCCCATTGGATTGTGGGTGAGCCACAGATGTAAGGTCTAGGCGTATTCCCGTTTGTCGGCAATATTTTGCCAACTATCCAATAGAGAAATTTGTCCCGTTGTCGGTGATTATACTGTGTGGAACGCCATATCTCATGACTACGTCAATGATGAAGTTTCTGGCGGTCACACCGTCAAGTTTTTTGATGGGTTTTGCCTCCACCCACTTGGTGTACGTATTCACTGCAACGAGTAGATGTGTAAGTACGCCTCTTGCAGTTTTGAATGGTCCCATCATATCTAGCCCCCAGATCGCAACGGCCATGTTATAGGGATAGTTTTAAGTGCTTGAGCTGACATATTCGTCTGCTTGGCATAATACTGGCATCTGGCACATGTGTTTTTACTATGTGTTCGGCATCTGTCTTGGCTGTGAGCCAGAAAAACCCTGCACGGAATGCTTTTTTGACTATGATTTTTGATTGAGCATGATGTCCGCAATCTCCTGCATGGATTTCTTGCAAGATTTCTCGTCCTTCTTCTGGCGAAATACATCGCTGAAAATTCCGATAGTGCTGCGCTTATACATGCAACCATTAATTACCGTGTATCCTTTGCATCGACGCTGTATCTGTCTTTGCAAGACCTCGTCTGCTCCATCCGGGAACTGCTGATCAACTAAGAAGTTTAAGTATGGAATTGTCCAATCCGGGTTAACGAGCAGAACATCAATTGACTTGGAAACGAGAGGATAATCCACATCTTCACCTTCGATTGACGGTTCGTGCAAATGCTGAACAAACACACCAGGTGGTAAGGTTATCACTCTTTCCGATCCCATGCGGGCTAATGCATATGTGTTCCAATTTTCTTCTCTTTTGATGTGAAGTACTTCAAATCCAAGGAAACAAATTGCAAACTCGTCCACCGTTCTCCGATATTCGGCCATGATGGGGCTTTTGTTGTCCCAAGTTTGGTTTAGCTGATGTAGTGCCAGATCTGAGTCACCATAGCATAGTATGCGTTTGACGCCTATTTCTTTTGCAATATGCAAGCCATGAAGCAAACCTTATTATTCTGCCATGTTATTACTAGCATTGAAGTGTATCTGCAATACATACTCCATAATGTCACCTTTTGGGGATTTTAGCACTACACCAGCTCCAGCGCCTTCTTTCATCTTGGATCCATCAAAGTGCATGATCCAGTATTCTGACTCCGGCATTGGTGTGTTCTCCAATGCTTCTGTCCAATCAGCGACAAAATCTGCAAACACTTGGGATTTAATAGCCGTCCGGGGTTGGTACTTAATGTCGAACGCGGCTAGCTTGGTGCCCCATTTGGCTACTCGGCCTATTGCGTCCGCATTGTTAATGATATCCCCTAGTGGTGCTTTGCTTACCACTCTTATGGAATGTCCTTGGAAATAATGGCAGAGTTCTCTAGATGCAAAAAACAAGCCATATGCCAGTTTTTGATAATGTGGATACCTTTGCTTTGACTCGGAGAAAATTTCACTAAAATAGTATACAGGATGCTGATCCGGTATACTTTGTTCTTCTTTCCGTCTTTCCACAATTATCACAACGCTAATAACCCTGTTTGTTGCTGTAAGATACAACAACATAGGTTCTTCGTCTTTTCGCGATGCCAAAATCGGTGTTTTCATCAAGGTTTCTTTTAGCTGGGTTAATGCTTTGTCAGCCTCTTCTGTCCACTCAAATTTGTCGGATTTCTTCAACAATTTGTATAATGGCATAGCTTTGTCTCCTAGCCGGCTTATAAACCTGCTGACTGCGGCTGCAGAACCCGTCAATCTTTGTACATCTTTTAAGAACGTAGGCTTTGTGATGTCAGGATTGCCTTGATATTTTCTGGGTTTACTTCTATTCCTCTGTGAGAAATGATAAACCCAGAAGTTTTCCCGAAGGAACCCCGAATACGCACTTTAATGGATTCAACTTCATTTTGTAAGTGCGAAAATTTTCGAAAGTTTCTCGTAGATCTTTAAGGAGTGTATCTTTTTCCTTGGAGACGATGGCAATGTCGTCCACGTAAACATGAACATTGTTGCCAATCAGACTATGCAAACAACGTTGCATGCAACGGTGGTAAGTTGCACCTGTGTTCTTCAGGCCAAAATGCATGGTTATATAAGAGTATGTTCCGTACGGGGTTATGAAGGAAGTTTTGATTTGATCCTCTTCCCTCATACGTATTTTATGGTACCCGAAATAAGCATCCAAAAAGCATAAAAGGTCAGAGCCAGCAGTGACATCTATTATTTGATCGATTCACGGTAATGCAAGCCTATCTTTTGGACACAACTTGTTTAGGCCAATGTAATCTATACACATCCTAAGAACAGTACTATCTTTCTTCAGGACTAATACTGGGTTCACAGACCAGTCAGTGTGTATAACCTCCCGGATAAAATCAGCTACTAAAAGCCGGATAATTTCCTTGCCTATAGCCTTCCGTCTTCTTCCATCAAAACGACGGAGACCTTGTTTGACGGGCTTTGAACTGGAATTACCTTCAATTGGTGCTCAGCAAGTTCCCTGAGTACTCTCGGCATGTCCGCAGGACACCAGGCAAAAATATCCCAGTTCTCACGGAGGAACTCGATGAGCGCGCTTTCCTATTTGTCGGTCATCCCTGTCTCCACAACGACGAATTTTGTCGGATCTTTGGGATCGAGGGTAACCTGTCTTGTATTCTCGGAACCTTTGAAGCTATCTGCCGGCTTCCGGCTTTCTTTTCCTGCCGGCATTTCCATCGGCGATACTTCCTTTGCCAGCTCTTTTAGTTCTTCTTTTGCTATTAGTTTTTCAGCACAAAGGGCGTTTCCTTTTTCCCGCTCGTTAGCCAGTTTGAAGTCTCCCGATATGGTGATTACTCCTCCTTTTGGCCCTGGCGTCTTCAGCTTGTTATAAATATAACATGATCTTGCCATGAATTTGGCGAAAGCTGGACGTCTGAGTATTGCATGGTATAAACTTTCGAACGGCACGACCTCGAATGAGATTTTTTCCTGTCGTAAATGTTCCCTTTCTCCGAAGGTTACATCTAGTGAAATTTCTCCTAGGGAATGTGCTTGCCTGCCAGGAACAATGCCGTGGAAACATATGTTGCTATGTTGAGCTGGGTCTCGGAGATTCGCAGATGCTTCAGTGTATCCAAGTACATAATATTGATACTGGATCCTCCATCCACCAGCACTCTTTTTAGCCTAGTGTTTTGAACAATAGAGCTTACAATTAGAGCTTGTATGCCGGGTTCTAGGATATTTACTGGATGATCAGACTGATCCCAGGTAATTGGCGTATTGGAATATTTCAAGAATTTGGGCGTTGGTGGGACCACCGCGTTTATTTCCCAAAGTGTTCGCTTTGCCTATTTTGCTGAAGGAGTTGCCAGGAAAGTAAAATTGCATTCTCCATCGACTCTCGGGAATTTTGGTTCGCTTTTTCGCTGCTGTTCCTGGATTTTTTCATCAATGTCCGATTCACTGTCTTATTTTTCAGCTTCTGGATTTTTCTTGGAGAATTTCCTCTTGGAGTTTTTTCCTTTATTCCCGGATCCTGGAGTGCCCTTCATGTGCTTATTGAGGCGACACTGCGCATTTGTGTGGGTAGGCTTTCCAAATTGCGAATGGTGGACACAGTTTTCCGACTTAATTTTTTCCACTCTTCCTTAGAATAGGAGATAGGTTCTGTGCTTCTTCCTTTCCATTTGCCGCCAGTATCCTTTCCAAAGTTTAAATTTACATCTTTGGGTTTTGTCTGTGCTTCTGGAGTAGTCTTCTTTTCAGAACGAGGCGTCTTTTGGCTTGAACCAAAGCATCAATATTTCCACCTCTCGCTTTGATGTCATCTTTAGCCGTTGTGTGTTCATTGGCTGTGGTAAGCATAGATCCGAGATCTTTGTGCTCCTTTGAACCAACCATGAACGGTACGAGGCCAGGTTTTAATCCATTGATGAAAGCATGCATTGCTTGTACATCACTTACTCCAGAGCAGTTGTTTTTCAATGTTGTCCATCTTGATATAAAGTCGACATACGACTCATCTTCAAATTGATGTAGCGATTTAGCTGGTTGATGCTCTTAGGGCGTTTGTACGTAACCCGGAAGTGTTGAGCAAACACTTTAGCCATATCATCCCAGCTATCCACTGTTTTTGACGGAAGCCCGTTAATCCAATCTCTGGCTCCATCCATCAACATTAGGGTAGGAATTTTACTGCTTCCAAGTCTGTTCCCTTGTTGATCTGGACGGCAGTATAGTAATCTGAAAGCCATGTATCCGGGTTTGTACTTCCGGTATACTTTTGATAAGTTGGACCAAATTTGGCAAAGCCAGAATGTAGAGTTATTCTTCGGATCCTGTCAGTGAAACACTTAGGTCCAAAGTATAGATAATCTCTTTCCTCCTTATCGGGCGTGTGCGGAATATCTACCGGCTGAATGGAGAGGGGGATCTGCTCCTTTCAGTCCCATTGTTGCGTGAATGCGCTCTTCCGGGATTATCGCTATTTCGTCCGTTATCGTGTCCTTTGGAATGAGGCGGAGTTCTACACGTTGGCCTTTCCTTATTCCTAGGAGGAGTACGGGACCTTTAACGTCCGTGAGGATTTTCATGTCTTCCGGACTTTTCACCAGGGCGTCTTGGAGGCGGCATCATTTTTCCGTCTTTCCGATTTTGTTCCTCCCGGTCTTTATGATCGCGGGGTATTTCCGCCTTTCGGCTAGGATCCCGTTATGGACGCTTCATCCCTATTGTCCGGGATTTTCTTGTCCTTTTTAGGGTCTCCCTTTTTGTCCTTAGAATCGCCTGAATCTCCAGGTTCTCCGGGTCTAGGTGCCCCAGCAGTGCAAGTGGAAGTTTTGCATAGGGCCGAGTCGTCATGCAACTTCCCTGATCTTGCGTGACCTCATTGCTGCTGTCCCAGGGCTTTACCCAGGAAAGCATACACTCCTTGCAGCTTTTCTTCTTTGGAGTACAGATCATCGTTAAGGATGGCAAACGCGGCCTCCGCGTTTTCAGCTCCGGTCTTATAGATGCGTTCGCCATTGGCGTTTACACCGTCGACCTGTCGTTGTCAGGAAGGGTTTTGGAACCGTTCCTTGCTGGCAGTTCATCCGGCCTTGCGATTCCGGGTAGTCTCGTGGGTTTATCCCGGACATATTCCGTCTTTCGAATTCTTCAATTTCCTCTTGCTTAGCTTTTACAGTGGCTTGGCTTTGAGGAGATATTCTTGCGATCGGAATAGTTGTTGCTGTTACCGCATAATGGCTTGCCTTCTGGCTTCCAGCACTTCCGGTGGCTCATATGGTCCGACCAGGGTTTGGATCAGATTGATCTCGTCCTGCTCCGACAATTCAGGGACATGGATTTCTTTCTTTTCTTCTCCACAGGTGTGACCCGCTTGCTCCTCCTGTTTCCAAGTTTGGCTGGCGTTATCTGCTAGCTTTTTCTTCTCGGGTTTGTACTGGAGTTTCTTGGCAGTCTTCTTTTCTTCTTGGAAGAGGGAGGTTTTTTTACAAGGTTCTTCCTTTGTCAATTCCTTGACATCGGGGTAAATAGGGTTGGTTTCACCATCCTCTCTTTCCTCATCTGGTGGAGGTGTTTTGGGATCTTCATCGTCTTCGGCATCCGAGTTATCAGTCGGTTTTGCCATAAGTCCTTCATGGAAGCCCCTTGCATAGATTTAACCTTTCTTTCAAAAGCGTCTTCATCTTCGTCTTCTGAATCTATGTCTTCAGATCCAGGTTCCGGCTCCAATCTTGCCTCTATGGCAGCTAGTACAAAATTGGCTTCCGAGTTCGTCGTCGTGTCGACGGATGTCGGATCTTCCACCTCTATTGTGCGATTGTTTTCATCTGCCTCTTCCATGGGATTGCTTTCATCCGTTTTTTTGGCGATCTCGGATTGCACCATACCAAAAGTGAGATCTGATAGCGGGCATCTCCGAAGAGGCAGCAAATTCAGCAGGATATTGGCGATCTGAGCAAAATCCGGCATCTTAGTTTTCTTCAACTGGGTATAGGGCGGGTGGGATAAATCTACTTCCACCACAGAATCCCATTGCCTCTGTAGTTAATCTGATAAAGATGTTTGCAGATCCAATCGGTAAAACGCAGGCATTTAACAGTTGATTCCGTGCTGGCATGTACGATCCATAGTCAAGGAAGCGCCCGACGTCGTTTTCGAATTCCAAGCTTCCGGCAGTTATGGTACTGCCAATTCCGCGAGTATCCCCGATCGAAACATAACGCCCGACGTCGCTGGCTCCACGGTGGGCGCCAACTGATACACCGTAGGAGAGTTCATAGATTGGGGTACCATGAGCCTACGGGTAGAGACGTGGGGTGATGAGGTAGCACAACAACCAAGAACACCAAATTTACCCGGTTCAGTACGTCGCAACTAGGCGGCATTCCTACTCCTGCAATCTCACTAAATCAGGGCTGAAGCCTGAAATATACAAAGTACAATGTGAGTAGGTTTTCGCTAACTTGGCGAGGATCAACTTCTCGACGATTTGGCTTCTAGCTAATTGTTCTTCCCTCCCGTCTGGCTTTATATAATAGTCGGGTTAGGGCTCACAAAAAGGAAACCTAGAAGACTACGGAAAGTATCTTAACTTGGAAAGAAGGAATCCATGATCTACTCCAAGCCGCACCACTTTGGGCCGTGGTCCGCGTTCTTCAAGAATCCGGCTTCTGTGCGTCAGCTTATTGGGCCGCCTAACGGACTGTGATCCATTACCAATCAGGCCACCCTGGTAATCCGGCTATTTAGGACCATGCCGGATATACCCCTATTCAGCATATATCCGACACTCCAACAAAGTGTGCCAGCTACCAACGTTGTTGCTTCTCTCTCCCTCGCCCTGTTGTGTGTTATATCTCCCACGCTACTTCTCTCTCTCTTACGTTGGTGTCGGGAAGAGTTGCTCCCTTAATGCTCGCTTGCCAATACAAGTGTCCTCCTTCGCACGCTGCAACAACTAGATGATTCTCCCTTCCCTCAACCTGAACCAAACCATGGAATGCCTCACAAGGTGGATCTTGAGATCTGAGATGCTAAGCTCCAGGAAGTTGATAACTAGGAGGAGGAAGTACATGGACATCAGACCTAGTTTGGATGAGTCTCTATCAAGCCGGATTAAAAGCGAACAACAATGAATCAACGAAATTGAGGCTGCCAAGGACGATGGTACAAGGTTAGTGATTTTGTATTTTTTTTGATGCTGCATATATTCATTGGTCATCTTCCATGTTCATCTGAAATTTGTTGCGAACATGTGAGGGAGGTAATGCAAAGATTTTGGTTGTTTGCTACAAGTTTGTTTTTTCTCGGATTTTTTGGTGTTGCATACTTTCATTCATAATGCTACAAATATATGTTTGTTTTGCTGCGAATCTCTTTTTGCAGTTTTATAAGATGTTACTGAAAAAAAACTTGTACAAAGCCACCTTTTTGTTGCCTCAATTTTTCAAAATGCTTCGAAACATTTTTTTTGCATCGTCTGTAATATCTCACTAAAATGGTCACTACTTTTTTTTGTTCTGTTTCTTAACTTACCATTATGGAATGATACGAAACTTATTTGAGTGGTGTAAACATCTTTAGAATTTTTTTTCCGACAATAGTATTTTTTTGGCTACGCGGGTAAGGGTTTTATTGCAAAAGAAGAAATGGACCAAATCTACCATAGACGGTTGATCCAATGACTGGGCGGGCGGCCGATCTTCCCTAGATGGGCTGCCTGAAAGCTAACATCGCCCATATAAATTTAGATTCACTAAGTATCATCAATTAGCATTCTTTTGGCCTTCTTGTCTATCTTTTCACATGGATATGTTCTATTTCAAAAAAGGGAGTTACCTAGATATGCATCAGAGAGAGGCATACATCCTTTATTTTATTTACTCAACATAAAACTGGCAAAGGGCCTTGCAAGCCTAAAACACCAAAAAGTGATAAAGCAACACAACTCGCACAAATGACGAATACAAGAGAATAACGGGGCCTTGTGCCCCAGCCACGGCCATCGCCGGGGCCACTGTAGAGATAGTGCTTTATGCACACTCTCTTAAAATACTAGTAGAAAAAGGACATTCAGTCCCGGTTGGCATTGGCCTTTAATCTCGGTTGGCCAACCGGGACTGCCTAACTGGGACTAAGGCCCACCACCTTTAGCCGGTTTGCCACGAACCCGGTCTAAAGGCCCTCCACGTGGCAATGGCCAAGCCGTGGGGTGGAGGACCTTTTAGTCTCGGTTGGTAACACCAACCATAACTAAAGGTTTCCGCTTATTTTCTTTTGGGTTTTTTTTGGGGGGGGGGCGGTTTTAGGGTTTATGTCCCGAATTTTTTTTTTGTTATTTTGGGGTTTTAGGGTTTTATGTTTATAATTTTTTTGTAATCTTTAACCATTCTTAATTTGTATTTTGATTTCTCACTTCTAGTGACACTTCCTGATCCCTCCCGTGGCCACGACCGAGCCCGTGGGGTGGAGGACCTTTTAGTCCCGGTTGGTATCTCCTTGTTTTTTTCTTTTGGTTTTAGGGTTTATGTTTTTTTTATTTTGGGGTTTAGGGTTTATGTTTCCAGAATTTGTGTTTTTTTGTCATTTTGGGGCTTAGGGTTTATGTTTATTTTTATTTTAATCTTTAACCATTCCTAATTTCAATTTAGATTGCTCACTTCTAGTGACACTTCCCGACCAGTCACCCATTCTCATACTGCTCCAGCCCCAGCATGGTTAACCCTTGGACCATGATGTCACACGTCCTTATTTTTTAATGCAAACAATTATTTTAAAAACCAAGTAATAATATTCTTGAATTCAAATGATCTTGAATGCAATTTGTTTTTGCCTTTTTCCATTTAATATTGAATAATTCCTATCCACATATTCGTAAATAAAAATTTGACAAATAATAACCCTAAATCGATTAGAAAATGAGACAAATCCAAATATGACATCCATACCATCTTTTCTTTCATGTATAAGACTTTAGTAAGTGGGTCGTTGAGTGTGTGATATAGGGTCACTCCCAGGCAATTAGGTGTCAAACTAGGGTTTGCGGAGAACTATTAGAATCACTCAAAAATTCATCACATAACCAGGAATCAACTTTATAAAAGGAAAACATATAGGACCTATTTTCTACCACAATACTAATAACTGGGAAAAAAGCACTAATTCTTGCAAACAACACACGGATAATTCATCACAATTGGATTTACTCCAAAATTCATCACATAACTATTTTTCCTAACATGCAACTGCACCCAGAACACTCAATAACAGTAGAGTAACAACCTACACATTCTAGGAATAAACTTTATAAAGGAAACCATATAAGAACGATTTTCTCACAATACTAATAATAGGAAGAAAACACTAATTCTTGCAACACACAGATAATTCATCACAATTGGATTCACTCCAAAATTCATCACATAACTATTTTTCCTAACATGCTACTGCATCCAAAACACTCAATAATAGTAGAGTAACAACCTACACAGCTAGTAATCAACTTTATAAGAACTATTTTTACCACAATACTAATAATGGCATAAAAGCACCAATTCTTGCAAACAACACACACATAATTCATCACAATGGGATTCACTCCAAAATTCATCACATAACTATTTTTCTAACATGCTACCGCATCCAAAACACTCAATAACAGTAGAGTAACAACCTACACATGCTAAGAATCAACTTTATAAAAGGAAAAAATATAAGAACTATTTTCTACCACAATACTAATAATCGACAGAAAAACATTAATTCTTGCAAACAGCACAAAGATAATTCATCATAATTGGATTCACTCCAAAATTCATCACAAACTATTTTTCCTACATGCTTGCATCCAAAACACTCAGTACAGTAGAGTAACAACCTGCACTGCTAGGAATCAACTTTATAAAAGGAAAATATAAGCACTATTTTCTACCAAAATACCAATATCTAGAACATTTGGATTTATAATTTTTTTAGAGATTAATACTCAAGTTATCCATAGAATTGTTGAGTTTTGGGATCAACCATGTGTTCATGCCCCTTTGTTGGTTTTGGGACTTATATTTGTATTTGAACTCGTGTAAGTTGCTTCTTTGCGTGAAAATTTCATTTATAAATTTTTGTGTTTATCTTTTGATTTTCAATCATGTGTTACTTCTTGATATTTTTGTTGCCTTTTGATGTGTTTGTGTTGAAAGTTTATTCATATCATTTTAAGATAAAATTCGCAGTTCATGATAGAGAACTCAGTTCATGTGAGAAGATTCAAAATATAAGCACTACGAACAAACGCCATGGGAACCCGCACACACACCACTATATAGTCTGCTCATCAACGACATTAAGACGATCTACATTGCTATTATAGCCACTTAGATTCCCCCACCTCCTAGAAATCTTGAAGCCCAGGTGAGCATCCAGAGCGGCATACATGGCTTGATCCAATCTCAATGGAACGTTGCCCCAACCATATATTCCGAGGTCTTCTAAGTCGGCTTTGCCCTTCTTCTTTTCCTTCTTGTTGTTCTTCTTCTCAAATTTTCTCCCAATAATAGCATTGGCAAGAGCATAGAGATTGGGAGTAGGATTATCGGTTGGGTTCCGAATATCTCTCTAGAAGTCGATAGGAGATGGAATAACAATTCCGTAGTAGCTCAGCATCCTCACATCATTGTGGATAGCCGCACCGTAGAAACTTGATGGTCTTGTCACCTAGGAATTCCACGAGAAGCCACGACACCACATCCTGATAGATCTGGAAGACCAAAACCTCGGACGCCACCGAGAGTTGAAGGACGGCGGCACGCTGCCTTTGATTGGGTGGAAGATCCTCTGTCAACCTGGACAAGGTCGGTGAATTCACAGTCCATTCCAATGAATTTGATCGGTGTGGCATCGAGGAAATACTTCTTCACGTCGTGGATGCACCTCTCCACGCGTGATGCATGGAGGTGACCCATACCTTGAAATGCCGGTCTTCTTTGTCGAAATACTAGAAGCGTGTTGCTATACTGCATCCTTCTAGTATATGCTCTTACTAGAAGTGCGGAGTTAGGTACACGCTTCTACTATATGCTCTTACTGGCAGCGTGCCAACTCTTACGCTTTCACTACTATTACAGCAGCGCGATATCTTTAGCGTGTGGGGCTCGCTTCTGATGACCCATTTCCACACCTTGCAGATAGGCTTTTCCTACTAGTGAGTACAACCGAAAAGAAGGTACGCGCGCGAACGACTCCATTGGAATGGAAGACATATCGAGAGAGAGTTTTTGGCAGGGATTAGAGAGAGAACTTCTTGCCAGATTAGAGAGAGAGAGGGACAGATGTTCTTATGGCCATCAATTACTATAGCTTTATATAGTAAGGCAGAGAGGGATATGAACATGCCGCCGGACGGTGATCTTAATTACGTATGAACATCAACCAAAGGATGCCTCCAATTCCCGCGGTTTCATCTTCCAAAGCGCACCGACGGGAGATTAACAGACGGTTAACGTATGAACAAGATCAGGTTTCAAATTTAGTCTTGGTTGCTATCTCCAACCGGGACTAATGTCCATCTTTAGTCCCGGTTGATGATACCAACCAGGACTAAAGGTGGGCCCACGGCTGCAGCCTGCCGCAATCCATTTACTCCCGACTGTTGATACTAACCGGGACTAAAGGTCAGGTATGAACCGGGACTAAAGCCTGACCGTGCCCCGGCGCTCCTAGACGTTGGAACCGGGGCTAATGATCTCTTTAGTCCCAGGCCCAAACCCGCCTAGAACTAAAGACTTTTCGGCTCCTGAACGAAAGCTCTGTTTTCTACTAGTGAAACATCCTCCGCCATCTTCCATGAACCCATAGCCGGCGTGTAGATTAAGACGAAAACTCTCACCAGGCCTGGCATCGACGTCACCACGACGCGAGATAGTGCCACCGTCATGTGCTCGTTCATCAACACGCATCAATGTTGAGACCCCACTGGCCACCACCCCTGCGCCACACCACATAGTTAGGTATCCTATTGCCTGGCATGCCAGACCTGCCATCGACGTCGCCACGACGCGAGACATTGCCACAGTCCTGCGCTCGTCCAGCAACACGCATCGATGCCGAGACCCCACTGGCCACCGCCGCTGTGCCATGCCGAATAGTTAGGTATCCTATTGCCTGGCATGTCATTGCATCTCTCAGGAGCTGTATCCACTAGTGGAGAACAGGGCATTAGCCCCGGTTGGGAAGGGCCTTATGCCCCGGTTTCCCAACCGGGTTTGCCAAACCCGGGCTAAAGGCCCCCTTATGCCCGGTGGGCTTACCAACTGGGGTAAAATGCGTGCACATGTGGGCTCTGCTCAGCGAGCAGGCCGACGCCCTTTTACCCCGGTTGGTAACACCAACCAGGGCAAAAGGTTCTCTGTTTTTTTAGTTGTTTTCCTGTTCTCTGCAGTAGATTAGAAATTCTATTTTCAATTCTGTTTTCCTGTTCTCTGCACTAAACATTTATAGTAAGAAAGATGAAAAATTATCGAACAAAAACACAGATGAAAACGAACAATATAATAAACATATAGTCTGCCACGAATACAATATTTTTCGACACGATGACATAATTAAACATAGTTCGACATAAAAATAGTTCGACACAAACATAGTACGACATATAAATAGAGCGACATAAACATAGAGCGACACGAACATACTATGCCTCGGCGTCGGAGGCAGCCTTGCCCGAGCTAGACTTGTCGGAGTCAGACTTCTCAGCCTCGGAGGCGGAGCTGCTGTCAGACGAGCTATCCTGGCTGCAAGGGGGGCGGACCAAGGTGTCCTCCTCCCGCAGCCTCCTCCGCCACAGCAACAACGCCGCGCCGTTTACCGCATGTTGATACCTTTGCACCGCGTGTTGCCCCTGTGCAGCGCTTGCTGCCCCCCGTGCTCCGCGTCCACGTCCACGAGTAGGAGGCGTCGCTTCCTCCTCCTTGATGGCTACGGCGCCACCACCACGTGCATGCGATCCACGTGGACGTCCACGTCGACATCCACCACGTTGTACGGGAGTGATTTCTTCGACGGGGACGGCGTCGCGCCAACCGGTTGCACGCGAACTGCGTCGGGGAGGTCTCGCCATGGCTAAAAAAATGTAACATCATAAGTAATTGTCATAGTCGCACTAACTAATAGCATCAATTTCATCAGTTCGCAAAAATTGTATATAATCTAATAAAAATATAGCTAATAGCATCCATTTCAGCAAAATTGGTTATAGATAATAGAAAATGGTACTTATAGCTAAACAAGTTAGAAAAAATAGTAACTATATGTTCCAGATCCTCATTTCAATTATAAAAGCAACATTGATGAAATATTTAAACGTATCAACACCAAGAGTTACATAGCTCGGGTTTATTTTATTTAACCACTGGTAGAAAAAAGGCCTTCCATACGCCCCCTTCAGTCCCCAAAATGTCCGAACCATGACTAAAGGGGTCTTTAGTCGCGGTTCGGGAGGCGACCCGCGACTGAAGGTCTTGAGTGGCGGTTGGGGTAGCGCGCGGAGGGATTTAGTCCCGGTTGGCCTGGCCACCTGCGAGTAAAGGTTGGAACTGCTCGCCTCCCTATCTTTAGTCCCGGTTGGCCTGGCCACCCGGGACTAAAGTTCCAAACTGCTCGCCTCCCGCGCAGTTTTAATTCGCGAGCGAGAGGCAGAAGGCCTCATTACTACAGTGCGCGGCTCTCTGTTCTTCTTCCTCTCTTCTCTTCTTCTTCCTCCACCCATGGATTCTCCCGATTTCAAGGTTCTCCATGTGCCCACACCATGCGGCAAGAATCTCTATGAAGCCGATGAACACCACAAATTCTTCGGGCTTGATCTCGAGTACACGGCCAATCAAAAGGATGTGGCCGTCATCCAGATTGCTTTCAAGGAAACCGTTTTGGTCTTCCAATGGGCAAGGTACGCACACGTAAAATCTCTTGTAGGATAGTTGTTGCATTTTCGATTTATTGTTGCATTGGAAGAATACACGTGTTGCAACAATATCTAACACGTGTTCCATTTTTGTTGTTGCAATAGTTCAAAGAAATGTCCAGAACTTGCGGATTTTCTTGTCAACAGAGGTTTCAACTTCTGTGGCGTCGACATCACAAATGACCGGCAGAAGATGATGCGCACGTTGGGTATTGAGAATTTGAGATACCTGAAGATCACTACATTGATCTTCAGGACTTGATCCATTTTGATGAGCTGTACGGGCACAAGACCGGGATGGCTCAGATGGCAAGGTTCTTCATCCACCACGACTACAGAACCATGAAGACTTGTTTCCCCTCGAGGAATCACAACTATTGGGGGAATAACCCACTTGACCGGATCAATCTCGAGTATGCAGCAATAGATGCATATGTTGCATTCGAGTTGTTCCGCATCTACGCTTCGGAGCCCGAGTAGGTGTTGTTTGTGTACCGCATCTATGTACCGCTATGTTGCGTTCGATATATGTAATGGATATATGTCTTTCTATTAATTCCTATATTATTTCTATATTAATTCCTATATTATTTTTGTATTATGTAATGGATATATGTACCGCTATGTTGCGTTCGATATATGTAATGGATATATATGCAGCAATAGACTAATGAAATGGCTCAAATAAAATCACGGATTAAAAAGGACATGATGCATTCATAAGGCTGGAAAATAGAATAGATTTAGGAAAGGGGAAAATGAATTAGTTTTATTTTTCTGAATATTTTGATATATTATTTGTATTTTTAAGATTTTGAAATGAATTAGTTTTATTTTTATGAATATTTTGATATATTATTTGTATTTAAAGATTTTAAAATGAATTAGTTTTATTTTTCTGAATATTTTTTAGAAATAATAGAAATTAAAAAGTTAATGTTTATTTATTTATTCAAAATTATTAATTACATCATTACTTTTGTTTATTAAAATATTTATTTGAAATTCAAACAATAAAGAAATGTGGCATCGACCAACATGTTAATAGGATTGATATGATATTAGTATCACATACATGCGTGCGAAACACTTGGATGCGGGACGGGATGGAACTCGGAAGTTAAGCGTGCTAGTGCTAGAGTAGTGGGAAGATGGGTGACCGAGCGGGAAGTTTGACCACGAGTAAGTAATTTGACTAGAGATAATTGTAGTTAGACACTAAGAAAATAATAAAAATTCTGAAAAAAAAGGGAGTGAAAAATTGGAGTGAAAAATAATTAGAAACCCAAATGATTTAAAGAAACAACGAAATAGCCTGTAGTCCCGGTTCGTGTCACAAACCGGGACTAAAGGTCCTCCCGCCTCCGGTGCACGCCAGCTGCCCACGTGACGGGCCTTTAGTTGCGGTTCGTAAGAGGCGCAACTAAAGGGGGTGGGAGGCCTTTAGTCGTGCATATTTAGTCCCGGTTGCACGGCCGGGATTAATGGCCTTTGCGAACCGGGACTAAAGGCCTATTTTCTACCGGTGAACCCTAATACATCACGATCGAATAATATCACTTATACATATTTATGAAACATCTCTCGAACTAATTAACCCCGCCCCGGTCCTAAGCCACGGGGTGCTGAGTCGCGGGTGCTACATATTCATAGGTAAGGAACCCTCACATGGTCATAACTCACGTGGTAAGGAACCCTCCGAATAATCGACCAACCGCTGCTATACTCCCTATCGAGCAAGTACATGTAGCGACAGACGTGCTCGTCCTTCTCCCTGATACGCTGATATACCACCTCCTCAGGGGCCGGCTCTCTCCGCACCAACCGTGGCCCACGCGATCGCCACCAAAAAATATCCGGGTCGACCACATCACTCGGATTTCTCACCAAGCCGCGTGTCCCGGTAGTAAGGACCTCCCAGTGCCAGCCTGGCGGGGTCCAGTCCTGGACATCGCCCGTCGGGTCCAACAGAGACATCATCGCCAAGAAAAATAAACTAAAAACACATGCATGATATATGGACTAAGTAAATATTCCTAATTAAGTAAAAATTCTACTAATTATAAACAGTCACTAAGTAAATTTCTAAACTAAAATTCCTATATTATAAAATTCATCTAATGGTACTAAGTCTAAGACCTACATGTTTTCTAAGTCCAAGACCTAATATTTTTCCTCTAAACCTCTAACTATTTTTTTTCTCTCTAAGTGATCCAATACATAAAATATTTTTTTCTCTCTAAGTGAGCTAATGGTACTAACGGTACCTAATACTAACATCACTATATTACTAACAGTGCTAAAATGAATCTAACACTAATACTAACAATATAATTAAATTAATTAACTAAAAAAATTACAATTGTGGAGGAGGAGGGCACGGCAGCGAGGACGTGATCTCACCTCGAGGAGGAGGGCATGACGGCGAGGAGGAGGCCTTGGGCGCGGGAGGAACGTGAGGAGGCCGGCGACGTTCTCTCGGGCGGCGCGGGAGGAGGCGAGGAGGCCGGCGGAGGACGACGGGCGGCGCAGGCGCAGAGGAGCACGGGCCCGGGCGCGGGCGTAGCGGCGGCGAGGATCCCGACGTCAAAATAGGGCAGCCTCACGGAGTCGCTTTGGATTTCGGCGCCGAGGGACTTAGCGAAAACTGTTGCGTTGCCCCGGGCGGTTGCTCCGCCTGGGGTTATATAGGCTGGGGCCTTTTGCCCCGGTTGGTAACACGAACCGGGGCAAATGGCCCTAAATTTCAGTTTCTTTTTTTCTGACGCCAATTTTTTCCACTGCCACGTTTCAAATACTATTTAAAATACTTTTTCAAATACATTTCAAAAATTTAGAATTTGGAGAAACTTTCAATATGAAAAGTGTATAAAATTGCGTAAACATTTCAAATACATTTTCTATTTTACAAAATAATCATTCTAACTATTTAAACTAGTAACAATTTTTGAATTTTCAATCATTTTAAAAAAACATGTTTTATCAATGGTTTAGAATTTGGAGAAACTTTCTATATGAAACGTGTTTGAAATTGCGTAAACATTTCAAATACATTTTCTATTTTATAAAATAATTATTCTAACTATTTAAATTAGTAACAATTTTTGAATTTTCAAACATTTTAAAAAACCTAGTTTATGAATGGTTTAGAATTTGGAGAAACTTTCTATATGAAAATTGTTTAAAATTGCGTAAACATTTCAAATACATTTTCTATTTTATAAAATGATCATTCTAACTATTTAAACTAGTAACAATTTTTTAAAATTCAAACATTTTTAAAAAGCCTAGTTTATGAATGGTTTAAGAAGAGGAAGAGATATGCAATGTTTTCACACGTGATATGGATAATCTGTAATGTTTGATACATTATTATAAAATAGTCTAGCAATATTACATGAACCATGAAGATTCAATACGTTATCACCAACTAGCGCCGCCATTGTTTACTTTTCTGTCGTAGCCATGGAGCATCTTAATTATTTAACGCGATGCTTGGGTCAGTTTTCACTCTGAAGGGCGGAATTTCTTCAAAATTATTATAATCCTCTGACATGTTTGTCCTGTCCTCCACTCCTACAATGTTTTTTTTTCTCTGAAAAAACTATGTGCCGCTTCGGCTCACCGCATGATGTATTAGAATTCTTATTTTGTTTTCTTTTCCTCGGTTGGGTAGACATGTCCTTCACATAGAAAAATTGAGCCACATCTTTGGTAGGACAAATGGTTTGTTTCTGTACCCAAGATTGTTGAGATCTACTGTTGTCATTCCGTATTGCTGGTCTACCTTTACTCCTGTCATCTTGACCCATTGGCACCGAAATAGAGGGACCTTAAAATTAGGTCCGTAGTCAAGTTCCCATATCTCCTCTATGTAACCATAATATGTGTCCTTTGTTCCATTGTATCCGGTTGCATCGAAACAGACACCACTATTCTGGTTGGTGCTCTTTTTATCCTGTGCGATCGTGTAAAATGTATTTCCATTTATCTCGTACCCTTGAAAAGCCAGTACAGTCGAAGATGGTGTCCTGGACAACAAGTAGAGCTGATCTCCAACAATGTTGTTATTCATGAGTTCTGTCTGCAACCAGGCACTGAAACTATCCATGTGTTCATAATTAATCGAGGATTCAGACAGCCCGGGTTTTTGGACCGTATAATATTCTTGTGTTCCTGGATATAAGGAGCCACCAAGGTGGACATTTTGTAGAACTATGTAGTGTGCTTTAGTGAAATAATGTCCGTCCATAAATATCTTTGCTTTCCTTCCTGACGTGCCTTTTCCACCCTTCTTCCCTCATGCCGCGATTCGGGAACACCAATCGACTTAAGGTCTGGAAGAAAGTCAACGCAAAACTCAATTACCTCCTCTGTTCCATAACCCTTGGAGATGCTTCCTTCTGGCCTAGCACGGTTGTGAACATATTTCTTTAAGACTCCCATGAACCTCTCAAAGGGGAACATATTGTGTAGAAACACAGAACCGGGAATGGCAATCTCTTTGACTAGGTGAACTAGGAGATGTGTCATAATATCGAATAAGGATGGTGGGTACACCAACTCGAAGCTGACAAGACATTGGACCACATCTGTCTGTAAGGCTGATAGACTTTCTGGATTGACTACCTTCTGAGAAATTGCATTGAGGAAGCGCATAACTTCACAATGGGTAGTCGAACATTTTCTGGTTGAATCCCCTCAACGCAATCGAAAGCAATTGTGTCATCAGCACGTGGCAATCATGAGACTTCAGGTTTTGGAAATTTTTCTCCGCCACATTTATTATTCCCTTTATATTCGACGAGAAGCCAGACGGGACCTTGATACTATTTAGTGCTTCAAAAAATATTTCCTTCTCTTCCTTGAGAGCGTAGCTGGCAGGACCACCTTGAAACCGCTCAGGATTCTTGCCGTCTCGTTCTCTCGTGTGTTGTTGGTCCTGCCGTGCTTCAGATGTATCTTTTGACTTCCCATACAAGCCAAAGAAGCCTAGCAGACTCACGCAGATATTCTTCGTCAAGTGCATCACGTCCATCGCAGAGCGGACATCTAGGATTTTCCAATAGGGTAGTTCCTAAAATATAGATTTCTTCTTCCACATGGGTGCGAGTCCGTCAGCGTCATTCAGAACAACTTGTCTTCCCGGACCCTTTCCAAAGATTACTTTCAAATCCTTCACCATATCAAATACATCATCACCAGTTCGGAGGATAGGCGTCTCCCGGGTATATGCCTCACCATTGAAATGCTTGCCAACTTTTCTTAAGGGGTGCTTGCGCGGAAGAAAACGACGATACCCGAGGTACACAACCTTCTTACATTTATCCAGATATACATTTTTGGTGTCATCTAAACAGTGTGTGCATGCATTGTATCCCTTGTTTGTATGTCCAGAAATGTTACTAAGAGCAGGTCAATCGTTGATGGTTATGAACAACAGCGCTCGTAGGTTAAATTCTTTTTGTTCGTGCTCGTCCCACACAGGTACACCTTCTTCGCCCCACAAATGTAAAATTTCATCGACTAATGGCCTTAGGTACACATCAATGTCGTTGCCCAGTTGTCTCGGGCCCTGGACCAGCACTAGCATCATAATGAACTTCTTCTTCATACACAACCAAGGAGGAAGGTTATAGATACATAGAGTTACAGGCCAGGTGCTATGGGTGCAGCTCTTCTCACTAAATTGATTCATGCCATCTGTACTTAGACCAAATCATAAGTTATTTGTGTCACCTGCAAAGCGCGGGAACTTTCTCTCGATTTTTCTCCACTGCGACCACCAGCGGGGTGTGTCAACATCTCATCTTTCTTACGATCTTCCTTGTGCCATCGCAAAAGTTTGGCATGCTCTTTGTTTCTGAACAAACGTTTCAACCGTGGTATTATAGGATCATACCACATCACCTTTGCAGGAAACCTCTTCCTGGGATGCTCACCCTCAACATCGCTAGGGTTGTCTGGTCTGATCTTATACCGCAATGCAGTGCATACCGGGCATTGTTCCAAATTCTCGTACTTCTCACCACGGTAGAGGATGCAATCATTAAAGCAGACATGTATCTTCTCCGCTTCTAGTCCTAGGGGGCATACTAGCTTCTTTGCTTCGTATGCGGGCAATTGATTGTTTCTAGGAAGCTGCTTCTTCACTATTTGCAGCAACATTGTAAATCTGCTGTCAGTCACATCGTTCTCGGCCTTCCATTGGAGTAGTTCCAGTGTGCTGCCCAGCTTTTTCTGCCCGTCTTCACAAGTTGGATACAAAAATGTTTTGTGATCCTCTCACATCTGGTCGAACTTCACCCTCACCTTTTCAATATCGCTTTCTATCTTTGCATCCGTAATAGCCTGGCCAAGATCATCGATGGGCTCATCTGGTGCCCGGACCTCTGCTTCCACCTCATTGTTATCTTCCATTCCAGTACCGTCACCGTATTCAGGGAACATGTCATGATAGTTGTCATCATTCTCTTCTTCTTCGTTGTCTTCCATCATAACCCCTCTTTCTCCGTGTTTGGTCCAACAATTATAGCCGGGCATGAAACCGGATTGAAACAGGTGGAAGTGGATGACTCTGTGAGAAGAGTGTTCCTTCTGATTCCGACATACATCACATGGACAACTGATAAAATTATTCCGCTTGTTTGCCTTGGCCACCTCGAGAAAATAACCCACGCCTTTCATGAACGCGGCAGAGCGTCGGTCAGCGTACATCCATTGTCGGTTCATCTGCATTATATGATTATTAATTAAAAACTGTTACAGAACACCGTGAATAGAGAAATAACCAATGTTACATCGACAGATTAAAGGTTAAAGTTGGTACCTCGGCCGAGGAGGAAATAAGGACGAGAAAGCTTATTTAATTAAGTGTGGCTCGGACAAATTAAATTTTCTTTGTTTTCTGCGAGCTGAGATGTTGTTATTCTCCCCGGCATTTCATCGAACACCACTTGTGCATAGGAGGGAAAAACAAGTGAACACACACCACACAACTAGAATATGTCCTCCAAAGTGAGTGGCGTGAGGAGAGGAGAGGGCTGGCAGGGTTTATATAGTGGGGGGTCATTTGCTCCGGTTGGTGGCTCCAACCGGGGCAAAAGACCCCCCACCACGCGCTTGCACGGACCCTGCTCGTCGAGGGTCTTTAGGCTCAGTTTGGTTTGGGATTCTGCTTCTGCTTTTGTGCTCCTTTGAACCAACCATGAACGGTACGAGGCCAGGTTTTAATTCATTGATGAAAGCATGCATTGCTTGTACATCACTTACTCCAGAGCAGTTGTTTTTCAATGTTGTCCATCTTGATATAAAGTCGACATACGACTCATCTTCAAATTGATGTAGCGATTTAGCTGGTTGATGCTCTTAGGGCGTTTGTACGTAACCCGGAAGTGTTGAGCAAACACTTTAGCCATATCATCCCAGCTATCCACTGTTCTTGACGGAAGCCCGTTAATCCAATCTCTGGCTCCATCCATCAACATTAGGGTAGGAATTTTACTGCTTCCAAGTCTGTTCCCTTGTTGATCTGGACGGCAGTATAGTAATCTGAAAGCCATGTATCCGGGTTTGTACTTCCGGTATACTTTTGATAAGTTGGACCAAATTTGGCAAAGCCAGAATGTAGAGTTATTCTTCGGATCCTGTCAGTGAAACACTTAGGTCCAAAGTATAGATAATCTCTTTCCTCCTTATCGGCGTGTGCGGAATATCTACCGGCTGAATGGACAGAGGGGGATCTGCTCCTTTCAGTCCCATTGTTGCGTGAATGCGCTCTTCCGGGATTATCGCTATTTCGTCCGTTATCGTGTCCTTTGGAATGAGGCGGAGTTCTACACGTTGGCCTTTCCTTATTCCTAGGAGGAGTACGGGACCTTTAACGTCCGTGAGGATTTTCATGTCTTCCGGACTTTTCACCAGGGCGTCTTGGAGGCGGCATCATTTTTCCGTCTTTCCGGTTTTGTTCCTCCCGGTCTTTATGATCGCGGGGTATATTTCCGCCTTTCGGCATATAGGATCCCGTTATGGACGCTTCATCCCTATTGTCCGGGATTTTCTTGTCCTTTTTAGGGTCTCCCTTTTTGTCCTTAGAATCGCCTGAATCTCCAGGTTCTCCGGGTCTAGGTGCCCCAGCAGTGCAAGTGGAAGTTTTGCATAGGGCCGAGTCGTCATGCAACTTCCCTGATCTTGCGTGACCTCATTGCTGCTGTCCCAGGGCTTTACCCAGGAAAGCATACACTCCTTGCAGCTTTTCTTCTTTGGAGTACAGATCATCGTTAAGGATGGCAAACGCGGCCTCCGCGTTTTCAGCTCCGGTCTTATAGATGCGTTCGCCATTGGCGTTTACACCGTCGACCTGTCGTTGTCAGGAAGGGTTTTGGAACCGTTCCTTTGCTGGCAGTTCATCCGGCCTTGCGATTCCGGGTAGTCTCGTGGGTTTTATCCCGGACATATTCCGTCTTTCGAATTCTTCAATTTCCTCTTGCTTAGCTTTTACAGTGGCTTGGGCTTTGAGGAGATATTCTTGCGATCGGAATAGTTGTTGCTGTTACCGCATAATGGCTTGCCTTCTGGCTTCCAGCACTTCCGGTGGCTCATATGGTCCGACCAGGGTTTGGATCAGATTGATCTCGTCCTGCTCCGACAATTCAGGGACATGGATTTCTTTCTTTTTCTTCTCCACAGGTGTGACCCCGCTTGCTTCTCCTGTTTCCAAGTTTTGGCTGGCGTTATCTGCTAGCTTTTTCTTCTCGGGTTTGTACTGGAGTTTCTTGGCAGTCTTCTTTTTCTTCTTGGAAGAGGGAGGTTTTTTTACAAGGTTCTTCCTTTGTCAATTCCTTGACATCGGGGTAAATAGGGTTGGTTTCACCATCCTCTCTTTCCTCATCTGGTGGAGGTGTTTTGGGATCTTCATCGTCTTCGGCATCCGAGTTATCAGTCGGTTTTGCCATAAGTCCTTCATGGAAGCCCCCTTGCATAGATTTAACCTTTCTTTCAAAAGCGTCTTCATCTTCGTCTTCTGAATCTATGTCTTCAGATCCAGGTTCCGGCTCCAATCTTGCCTCTATGGCAGCTAGTACAAAATTGGGTTCCGAGTTCGTCGTCGTGTCGACGGATGTCGGATCTTCCACCTCTATTGTGCGATTGTTTTCATCTGCCTCTTCCATGGGATTGCTTTCATCCGTTTTTTTGGCGATCTCGGATTGCACCATACCAATAAAGTGAGATCTGATTGCGGGCATCTCCGAAGAGGCAGCAAATTCAGCAGGATATTGGCGATCTGAGCAAAATCCGGCATCATAGTTTTCTTCAACTGGGTATAGGGCGGGTGGGATAAATCTACTTCCACCACAGAATCCCATTGCCTCTGTAGTTAATCTGATAAAGATGTTTGCAGATCCAATCGGTAAAACGCAGGCATTTAACAGTTGATTCCGTGCTGGCATGTACGATCCATAGTCAAGGAAGCGCCCGACGTCGTTTTCGAATTCCAAGCTTCCGGCAGTTATGGTACTGCCAATTCCGCCGAGTATCCCCGATCGAAACATAACGCCCGACGTCGCTGGCTCCACGGTGGGCGCCAACTGTCGATACACCGTAGGAGAGTTCATAGATTGGGGTACCATGAGCCTACGGGTAGAGACGTGGGGTGATGAGGTAGCACAACAACCAAGAACACCAAATTTACCCAGGTTCAGTACGTCGCAACTAGGCGGCATTCCTACTCCTGCAATCTCACTAAATCAGGGCTGAAGCCTGAAATATACAAAGTACAATGTGAGTAGGTTTTCGCTAACTTGGCGAGGATCAACTTCTCGACGATTTGGCTTCTAGCTAATTGTTCTTCCCTCCCGTCTGGCTTTATATAATAGTCGGGTTAGGGCTCACAAAAAGGAAACCTAGAAGACTACGGAAAGTATCTTAACTTGGAAAGAAGGAATCCATGATCTACTCCAAGCCGCACCACTTTGGGCCGTGGTCCGCGTTCTTCAAGAATCCGGCTTCTGTGCGTCAGCTTATTGGGCCGCCTAACGGACTGTGATCCATTACCAATCAGGCCACCCTGGTAATCCGGCTATTTAGGACCATGCCGGATATACCCCTATTCAGCATATATCCGACACTCCAACAAAGTGTGCCAGCTACCAACGTTGTTGCTTCTCTCTCCCTCGCCCTGTTGTGTGTTATATCTCCCACGCTACTTCTCTCTCTCTTACGTTGGTGTCGGGAAGAGTTGCTCCCTTAATGCTCGCTTGCCAATACAATAGTGTCCTCCTTCGCACGCTGCAACAACTAGATGATTCTCCCTTCCCTCAACCTGAACCAAACCATGGAATGCCTCACAAGGTGGATCTTGAGATCTGAGATGCTAAGCTCCAGGAAGTTGATAACTAGGAGGAGGAAGTACATGGACATCAGACCTAGTTTGGATGAGTCTCTATCAAGCCGGATTAAAAGCGAACAACAATGAATCAACGAAATTGAGGCTGCCAAGGACGATGGTACAAGGTTAGTGATTTTGTATTTTTTTTGATGCTGCATATATTCATTGGTCATCTTCCATGTTCATCTGAAATTTGTTGCGAACATGTGAGGGAGGTAATGCAAAGATTTTGGTTGTTTGCTACAAGTTTGTTTTTTCTCGGATTTTTTGGTGTTGCATACTTTCATTCATAATGCTACAAATATATGTTTGTTTTGCTGCGAATCTCTTTTTGCAGTTTTATAAGATGTTACTGAAAAAAAACTTGTACAAAGCCACCTTTTTGTTGCCTCAATTTTTCAAAATGCTTCGAAACATTTTTTTTGCATCGTCTGTAATATCTCACTAAAAATGGTCACTACTTTTTTTTGTTCTGTTTCTTAACTTACCATTATGGAATGATACGAAACTTATTTGAGTGGTGTAAACATCTTTATAGAATTTTTTTTCCGACAATAGTATATTTTTTGGCTACGCGGGTAAGGGTTTTATTGCAAAAGAAGAAATGGACCAAATCTACCATAGACGGTTGATCCAATGACTGGGCGGGCGGCCGATCTTCCCTAGATGGGCTGCCTGAAAGCTAACATCGCCCATATAAATTTAGATTCACTAAGTATCATCAATTAGCATTCTTTTGGCCTTCTTGTCTATCTTTTCACATGGATATGTTCTATTTCAAAAAAGGGAGTTACCTAGATCTATGCATCAGAGAGAGGCATACATCCTTTATTTTATTTACTCAACATAAAACTGGCAAAGGGCCTTGCACAGAAGCCTAAAACACCAAAAAGTGATAAAGCAACACAACTCGCACAAATGACGAATACAAGAGAAATAACGGGGCCTTATGCCCCAGCCACGGCCATCGCCGGGGCCACTGTAGAGATAGTGCTTTATGCACACTCTCTTAAAATACTAGTAGAAAAAGGACATTCAGTCCCGGTTGGCATTGGCCTTTAATCTCGGTTGGCCAACCGGGACTGCCTAACTGGGACTAAAGGCCCACCACCTTTAGCCCCGGTTTGCCACGAACCCGGTCTAAAGGCCCTCCACGTGGCAATGGCCAAGCCCGTGGGGTGGAGGACCTTTTAGTCTCGGTTGGTAACACCAACCATAACTAAAGGTTTCCGCTTATTTTCTTTTGGGTTTTTTTTTTGGGGGGGGGGGCGGTTTAGGGTTTATGTGTCCCGAATTTTTTTTTTGTTATTTTGGGGTTTAGGGTTTATGTTTATAATTTTTTTGTAATCTTTAACCATTCTTAATTTGTATTTTGATTTCTCACTTCTAGTGACACTTCCTGATCCCTCCACGTGGCCACGACCGAGCCCGTGGGGTGGAGGACCTTTTAGTCCCGGTTGGTATCTCCTTGTTTTTTTCTTTTGGGGTTTAGGGTTTATGTTTTTTTTATTTTGGGGTTTAGGGTTTATGTTTCCAGAATTTGTGTTTTTTTTGTCATTTTGGGGCTTAGGGTTTATGTTTATTTTTATTTTAATCTTTAACCATTCCTAATTTCAATTTAGATTGCTCACTTCTAGTGACACTTCCCGACCAGTCACCCATTCTCATACTGCTCCAGCCCCAGCATGGTTAACCCTTGGACCATGATGTCACACGTCCTTATTTTTTAAATGCAAACAATTATTTTAAAAACCAAGTAATAATATTCTTGAATTCAAATGATCTTGAATGCAATTTTTTTTTGCCTTTTTTCCATTTAATATTGAATAATTCCTATCCACATATTCGTAAATAAAAATTTGACAAATAATAACCCTAAATCGATTAGAAAATGAGACAAATCCAAATATGACATCCATACCATCTTTTCTTTCATGTATAAGACTTTAGTAAGTGGGTCGTTGAGTGTGTGATATAGGGTCACTCCCAGGCAAATTAGGTGTCAAAACTAGGGTTTGCGGGAGAACTATTAGAATCACTCAAAAATTCATCACATAACCAGGAATCAACTTTATAAAAGGAAAACATATAGGACCTATTTTCTACCACAATACTAATAACTGGGAAAAAAGCACTAATTCTTGCAAACAACACACGGATAATTCATCACAATTGGATTTACTCCAAAATTCATCACATAACTATTTTTCCTAACATGCAACTGCACCCAGAACACTCAATAACAGTAGAGTAACAACCTACACATTCTAGGAATAAACTTTATAAAGGAAACCATATAAGAACGATTTTCTACCACAATACTAATAATAGGAAGAAAATCACTAATTCTTGCAAAAACACACAGATAATTCATCACAATTGGATTCACTTCAAAATTCATCACATAACTATTTTTCCTAACATGCTACTGCATCCAAAACACTCAATAATAGTAGAGTAACAACCTACACATGCTAGTAATCAACTTTATAAGAACTATTTTATACCACAATACTAATAATAGGCATAAAAGCACCAATTCTTGCAAACAACACACACATAATTCATCACAATTGGATTCACTCCAAAATTCATCACATAACTATTTTTCTAACATGCTACCGCATCCAAAACACTCAATAACAGTAGAGTAACAACCTACACATGCTAAGAATCAACTTTATAAAAGGAAAACATATAAGAACTATTTTCTACCACAATACTAATAATCGACAGAAAAACATTAATTCTTGCAAACAGCACAAAGATAATTCATCATAATTGGATTCACTCCAAAATTCATCACATAACTATTTTTCCTAACATGCTACTGCATCCAAAACACTCAGTAACAGTAGAGTAACAACCTGCACATGCTAGGAATCAACTTTATAAAAGGAAAACATATAAGCACTATTTTCTACCAAAATACCAATATCTAGAACATTTGGATTTATAATTTTTTTAGAGATTTAATACTCAAGTTATCCATAGAAGAATTGTTGAGTTTTGGGATCAACCATGTGTTCATGCCCCTTTGTTGAGTTTTTGGGACTTATATTCTTGTATTTGAACTCGTGTAAGTTGCTTCTTTGCGTGAAAATATTTCATTTATAAATTTTTGTGTTATCTTTTGATATTTCAATCATGTGTTACTTCTTGATATTTTTGTTGCCTTTTGATGTGTTTGTGTTGAAAGTTTATTCATATCATTTTAAGATAAAATTCGCAGTTCATGATATAGAGAACTCACAGTTCATGTGATAGAAGATTCAAATATATAAGCACTACGAACAAACGCCATGGGAACCCGCACACACACCACTATATATAGTCTGCTCATCAACGACATTAAGACGATCTACATTGCTATTATAGCCACTTAGATTCCCCCACCTCCTAGAAATCTTGAAGCCCAGGTGAGCATCCAGAGCGGCATACATGGCTTGATCCAATCTCAATGGAACGTTGCCCCAACCATATATTCCGAGGTCTTCTAAGTCGGCTTTGCCCTTCTTCTTTTCCTTCTTGTTGTTCTTCTTCTCAAATTTTCTCCCAATAATAGCATTGGCAAGAGCATAGAGATTGGGAGTAGGATTATCGGTTGGGTTCCGAATATCTCTCTAGAAGTCGATAGGAGATGGAATAACAATTCCGTAGTAGCTCAGCATCCTCACATCATTGTGGATAGCCGCACCGTAGAACTTGATGGTCTTGTCACCTAGGAATTCCACGAGAAGCCACGACACCACATCAGCCTGATAGATCTGGAAGACCAAAACCTCGGACGCCACCGAGAGTTGAAGGACGGCGGCACGCTGCCTTTGATTGGGTGGAAGATCCCTCTGTCAACCTGGACAAGGTCGGTGAATTCACAGTCCATTCCAATGAATTTGATCGGTGTGGCATCGAGGAAATACTTCTTCACGTCGTGGATGCACCTCTCCACGCGTGATGCATGGAGGGTGACCCATACCTTGAAATGCCGGTCTTCTTTGTCGAAATACTAGAAGCGTGTTGCTATACTGCATCCTTCTAGTATATGCTCTTACTAGAAGCGTGCGGAGTTAGGTACACGCTTCTACTATATGCTCTTACTGGCAGCGTGCCAAACTCTTACGCTTTCACTACTATTACCAGCAGCGCGATATCTTTAGCGTGTGGGGCTCGCTTCTGATGACCCATTTCCACACCTTGCAGATAGGCTTTTCCTACTAGTGAGTACAACCGAAAAGAAGGTACGCGCGCGAACGACTCCATTGGAATGGAAGACATATCGAGAGAGAGTTTTTGGCAGGGATTAGAGAGAGAACTTCTTGCCAGATTAGAGAGAGAGAGGGACAGATGTTCTTATGGCCATCAATTACTATAGCTTTATATAGTAAGGCAGAGAGGGATATGAACATGCCGTCGGACGGTGATCTTAATTACGTATGAACATCAACCAAAGGATGCCTCCAATTCCCGCGGTTTCATCTTCCAAAGCGCACCGACGGGAGATTAACAGACGGTTAACGTATGAACAAGATCAGGTTTCAAATTTAGTCTTGGTTGCTATCTCCAACCGGGACTAATGTCCATCTTTAGTCCCGGTTGATGATACCAACCAGGACTAAAGGTGGGCCCACGGCTGCAGCCTGCCGCAATCCATTTACTCCCGACTGTTGATACTAACCGGGACTAAAGGTCAGGTATGAACCGGGACTAAAGCCTGACCGTGCCCCCGGCGCTCCTAGACGTTGGAACCGGGGCTAATGATCTCTTTAGTCCCAGGCCCAAACCCGCCTATAACTAAAGACTTTTCGGCTCCTGAACGAAAGCTCTGTTTTCTACTAGTGAAACATCCTCCGCCATCTTCCATGAACCCATAGCCGGCGTTAGATTAAGACGAAAACTCTCACCAGGCCTGGCATCGACGTCACCACGACGCGAGATAGTGCCACCGTCATGTGCTCGTTCATCAACACGCATCAATGTTGAGACCCCACTGGCCACCACCCCTGCGCCACACCACATAGTTAGGTATCCTATTGCCTGGCATGCCAGACCTGCCATCGACGTCGCCACGACGCGAGGCATTGCCACAGTCCTGCGCTCGTCCAGCAACACGCATCGATGCCGAGACCCCACTGGCCACCGCCGCTGTGCCATGCCGAATAGTTAGGTATCCTATTGCCTGGCATGTCATTGCATCTCTCAGGAGCTGTATCCACTAGTGGAGAACAGGGCATTAGCCCCGGTTGGGAAGGGCCTTATGCCCCGGTTTCCCAACCGGGTTTGCCAAACCCGGGCTAAAGGCCCCCTTATGCCCCGGTGGGCTTACCAACTGGGGTAAAATGCGTGCACATGTGGGCTCTGCTCAGCGAGCAGGCCGACGCCCTTTTACCCCGGTTGGTAACACCAACCAGGGCAAAAGGTTCTCTGTTTTTTTAGTTGTTTTCCTGTTCTCTGCAGTAGATTAGAAATTCTATTTTCAATTCTGTTTTCCTGTTCTCTGCACTAAACATTTATAGTAAGAAAGATGAAAAATTATCGAACAAAAACACAGATGAAAACGAACAATATAATAAACATATAGTCTGCCACGAATACAAATATTTTTCGACACGATGACATAATTAAACATAGTTCGACATAAAAATAGTTCGACACAAACATAGTACGACATATAAATAGAGCGACATAAACATAGAGCGACACGAACATACTATGCCTCGGCGTCGGAGGCAGCCTTGCCCGAGCTAGACTTGTCGGAGTCAGACTTCTCAGCCTCGGAGGCGGAGCTGCTGTCAGACGAGCTATCCTGGCTGCAAGGGGGGCGGACCAAGGTGTCCTCCTCCGCCGCAGCCTCCTCCGCCACAGCAACAACGCCGCGCCGTTTACCGCATGTTGATACCTTTGCACCGCGTGTTGCCCCCTGTGCAGCGCTTGCTGCCCCCCGTGCTCCGCGTCCACGTCCACGAGTAGGAGGCGTCGCTTCCTCCTCCTTGATGGCTACGGCGCCACCACCACGTGCATGCGATCCACGTGGACGTCCACGTCGACATCCACCACGTTGTACGGGAGTGATTTCTTCGACGGGGACGGCGTCGCGCCAACCGGTTGCACGCGAACTGCGTCGGGGAGGTCTCGCCATGGCTAAAAAAATGTATAACATCATAAGTAATTGTCATAGTCGCACTAACTAATAGCATCAATTTCATCAGTTCGCAAAAATTGTATATAATCTAATAAAAATATAGCTAATAGCATCCATTTCAGCAAAATTGGTTATAGATAATAGAAAATGGTACTTATAGCTAAACAAGTTAGAAAAAATAGTAACTATATGTTCCAGATCCTCATTTCAATTATAAAAGCAACATTGATGAAATATTTAAACGTATCAATACACACCAAGAGTTACATAGCTCGGGTTTATTTTATTTAACCACTGGTAGAAAAAAGGCCTTCCATACGCCCCCTTCAGTCCCCAAAATGTCCGAACCATGACTAAAGGGGTCTTTAGTCGCGGTTTGGGAGGCGACCCGACTGAAGGTCTTGAGTGGCGGTTGGGTAGCGCGCGGAGGGATTTAGTCCCGGTTGGCCTGGCCACCTGCGAGTAAAGGTTGGAACTGCTCGCCTCCCTATCTTTAGTCCCGGTTGGCCTGGCCACCCGGGACTAAAGTTCCAAACTGCTCGCCTCCCGCGCAGTTTTAATTCGCGAGCGAGAGGCAGAAGGCCTCATTACTACAGTGCGCGGCTCTCTGTTCTTCTTCCTCTCTTCTCTTCTTCTTCCTCCACCCATGGATTCTCCCGATTTCAAGGTTCTCCATGTGCCCACACCATGCGGCAAGAATCTCTATGAAGCCGATGAACACCACAAATTCTTCGGGCTTGATCTCGAGTACACGGCCAATCAAAAGGATGTGGCCGTCATCCAGATTGCTTTCAAGGAAACCGTTTTGGTCTTCCAATGGGCAAGGTACGCACACGTAAAATCTCTTGTAGGATAGTTGTTGCATTTTCGATTTATTGTTGCATTGGAAGAATACACGTGTTGCAACAATATCTAACACGTGTTCCATTTTTGTTGTTGCAATAGTTCAAAGAAATGTCCAGAACTTGCGGATTTTCTTGTCAACAGAGGTTTCAACTTCTGTGGCGTCGACATCACAAATGACCGGCAGAAGATGATGCGCACGTTGGGTATTGAGAATTTGAGATACCTGAAGATCACTACATTGATCTTCAGGACTTGATCCATTTTGATGAGCTGTACGGGCACAAGACCGGATGGCTCAGATGGCAAGTGCCTTCATCCACCACGACTACAGAACCATGAAGACTTGTTTCCCCTCGAGGAATCACAACTATTGGGGGAATAACCCACTTGACCGGATCAATCTCGAGTATGCAGCAATAGATGCATATGTTGCATTCGAGTTGTTCCGCATCTACGCTTCGGAGCCCGAGTAGGTGTTGTTTGTGTACCGCATCTATGTACCGCTATGTTGCGTTCGATATATGTAATGGATATATGTCTTTCTATTAATTCCTATATTATTTCTATATTAATTCCTATATTATTTCTGTATTATGTAATGGATATATGTACCGCTATGTTGCGTTCGATATATGTAATGGATATATATGCAGCAATAGACTAATGAAATGGCTCAAATAAAATCACGGATTAAAAAGGACATGATGCATTCATAAGGCTGGAAAATAGAATAGATTTAGGAAAGGGGAAAATGAATTAGTTTTATTTTTCTGAATATTTTGATATATTATTTGTATTTTTAAGATTTTGAAATGAATTAGTTTTATTTTTATGAATATTTTGATATATTATTTGTATTTAAAGATTTTAAAATGAATTAGTTTTATTTTTCTGAATATTTTTAGAAATAATAGAAATTAAAAAGTTAATGTTTATTTATTTATTCAAAATTATTAATTACATCATTACTTTTGTTTATTAAAATATTTATTTGAAATTCAAACAATAAAGAAATGTGGCATCGACCAACATGTTAATAGGATTGATATGATATTAGTATCACATACATGCGTGCGAAACACTTGGATGCGGGACGGGATGGAACTCGGAAGTTAAGCGTGCTAGTGCTAGAGTAGTGGGAAGATGGGTGACCGAGCGGGAAGTTTGACCGAGTAAGTAATTTGACTAGAGATAATTGTAGTTAGACACTAAGAAAATAATAAAAAATCTGGAAAAAAAGGGAGTGAAAAATTGGAGTGAAAAATAATTAGAAACCCAAATGATTTAAAGAAACAACGAAATAGCCTGTAGTCCCGGTTCGTGTCACAAACCGGGACTAAAGGTCCTCCCGCCTCCGGTGCACGCCAGCTGCCCACGTGACGGGCCTTTAGTTGCGGTTCGTAAGAGGCGCAACTAAAGGGGGTGGGAGGCCTTTAGTCGTGCATATTTAGTCCCGGTTGCACGGCCGGGATTAATGGCCTTTGCGAACGGGACTAAAGGCCTATTTTCTACCGGTGAACCCTAATACATCACGATCGAATAATATCACTTATACATATTTATGAAACATCTCTCGAACTAATTAACCCCGCCCCGGTCCTAAGCCACGGGGTGCTGAGTCGCGGGTGCTACATATTCATAGGTAAGGAACCCTCACATGGTCATAACTCACGTGGTAAGGAACCCTCCGAATAATCGACCAACCGCTGCTATACTCCCTATCGAGCAAGTACATGTAGCGACAGACGTGCTCGTCCTTCTCCCTGATACGCTGATATACCACCTCCTCAGGCCGGCTCTCTCCGCACCAACCGTGGCCCACGCGATCGCCACCAAAAAAATCCGGTCGACCACATCACTCGGATTTCTCACCAAGCCGCGTGTCCCGGTAGTAAGGACCTCCCAGTGCCAGCCTGGCGGGGTCCAGTCCTGGACATCGCCCGTCGGGTCCAACAGAGACATCATCGCCAAGAAAAATAAACTAAAAACACATGCATGATATATGGACTAAGTAAATATTCCTAATTAAGTAAAATTCTACTAATTATAAACAGTCACTAAGTAAATTTCTAAACTAAAATTCCTATATTATAAAATTCATCTAATGGTACTAAGTCTAAGACCTACATGTTTTCTAAGTCCAAGACCTAATATTTTTCCTCTAAACCTCTAACTATTTTTTTTCTCTCTAAGTGATCCAATACGTAAAATATTTTTTCTCTCTAAGTGAGCTAATGGTACTAACGGTACCTAATACTAACATCACTATATTACTAACAGTGCTAAAATGAATCTAACACTAATACTAACAATATAATTAAATTAATTAACTAAAAAAATTACAATTGTGGAGGAGGAGGGCACGGCAGCGAGGACGTGATCTCACCTCGAGGAGGAGGGCATGACGGCGAGGAGGAGGCCTTGGGCGCGGGAGGAACGCGAGGAGGCCGGCGACGTTCTCTCGGGCGGCGCGGGAGGAGGCGAGGAGGCCGGCGGAGGACGACGGGCGGCGCAGGCGCAGAGGAGCACGGGCCCGGGCGCGGGCGTAGCGGCGGCGAGGATCCCGACGTCAAAATAGGGCAGCCTCACGGAGTCGCTTTGGATTTCGGCGCCGAGGGACTTAGCGAAAACTGTTGCGTTGCCCCGGGCGGTTGCTCCGCCTGGGGTTATATAGGCTGGGGCCTTTTGCCCCGGTTGGTAACACGAACCGGGGCAAATGGCCCTAAATTTCAGTTTCTTTTTTTCTGACGCCAATTTTTTCCACTGCCACGTTTCAAATACTATTTAAAATACTTTTTCAAATACATTTCAAAAATTTAGAATTTGGAGAAAATTTCAATATGAAAAGTGTATAAAATTGCGTAAACATTTCAAATACATTTTCTATTTTACAAAATAATCATTCTAACTATTTAAACTAGTAACAATTTTTTAATTTTCAAACATTTTAAAAAAACATGTTTTATCAATGGTTTAGAATTTGTAGAAACTTTCTATATGAAACGTGTTTGAAATTGCGTAAACATTTCAAATACATTTTCTATTTTATAAAATAATTATTCTAACTATTTAAATTAGTAACAATTTTTGAATTTTCAAACATTTTAAAAAACCTAGTTTATGAATGGTTTAGAATTTGGAGAAACTTTCTATATGAAAATTGTTTAAAATTGCGTAAACATTTCAAATACATTTTCTATTTTATAAAATGATCATTCTAACTATTTAAACTAGTAACAATTTTTTAAAATTCAAACATTTTTAAAAAGCCTAGTTTATGAATGGTTTAAGAAGAGGAAGAGATATGCAATGTTTTCACACGTGATATGGATAATCTGTAATGTTTGATACATTATTATAAAATAGTCTAGCAATATTACATGAACCATGAAGATTCAATACGTTATCACCAACTAGCGCGCCATTGTTTACTTTTCTGTCGTAGCCATGGAGCATTATTTAACGCGATGCTTGGGTCAGTTTTCACTCTGAAGGGCGGAATTTCTTCAAAATTATTATAATCCTCTGACATGTTTGTCCTGTCCTCCACTCCTACAATGTTTTTTTTTCTCTGAAAAAACTATGTGCCGCTTCGGCTCACCGCATGATGTATTAGAATTCTTATTTTGTTTTCTTTTCCTCGGTTGGGTAGACATGTCCTTCACATAGAAAAATTGAGCCACATCTTTGGTAGGACAAATGGTTTGTTTCTGTACCCAAGATTGTTGAGATCTACTGTTGTCATTCCGTATTGCTGGTCTACCTTTACTCCTGTCATCTTGACCCATTGGCACCGAAATAGAGGGACCTTAAAATTAGGTCCGTAGTCAAGTTCCCATATCTCCTCTATGTAACCATAATATGTGTCCTTTGTTCCATTGTATCCGGTTGCATCGAAACAGACACCACTATTCTGGTTGGTGCTCTTTTTATCCTGTGCGATCGTGTAAAATGTATTTCCATTTATCTCGTACCCTTGAAAAGCCAGTACAGTCGAAGATGGTGTCCTGGACAACAAGTAGAGCTGATCTCCAACAATGTTGTTATTCATGAGTTCTGTCTGCAACCAGGCACTGAAACTATCCATGTGTTCATAATTAATCGAGGATTCAGACAGCCCCGGGTTTTTGGACCGTATAATATTCTTGTGTTCCTGGATATAAGGAGCCACCAAGGTGGACATTTGTAGAACTATGTAGTGTGCTTTAGTGAAATAATGTCCGTCCATAAATATCTTTGCTTTCCTTCCTGACGTGCCTTTTCCACCCTTCTTCCCTCATGCCGCGATTCGGGAACACCAATCGACTTAAGGTCTGGAAGAAAGTCAACGCAAAACTCAATTACCTCCTCTGTTCCATAACCCTTGGAGATGCTTCCTTCTGGCCTAGCACGGTTGTGAACATATTTCTTTAAGACTCCCATGAACCTCTCAAAGGGGAACATATTGTGTAGAAACACAGAACCGGGAATGGCAATCTCTTTGACTAGGTGAACTAGGAGATGTGTCATAATATCGAATAAGGATGGTGGGTACACCAACTCGAAGCTGACAAGACATTGGACCACATCTGTCTGTAAGGCTGATAGACTTTCTGGATTGACTACCTTCTGAGAAATTGCATTGAGGAATGCGCATAACTTCACAATGGGTAGTCGAACATTTTCTGGTAGAATCCCCCTCAACGCAATCGAAAGCAATTGTGTCATCAGCACGTGGCAATCATGAGACTTCAGGTTTTGGAAATTTTTCTCCGCCACATTTATTATTCCCTTTATATTCGACGAGAAGCCAGACGGGACCTTGATACTATTTAGTGCTTCAAAAAATATTTCCTTCTCTTCCTTGATAAGAGCGTAGCTGGCAGGACCACCTTGAAACCGCTCAGGATTCTTGCCGTCTCGTTCTCTCGTGTGTTGTTGGTCCTGCCGTGCTTCAGATGTATCTTTTGACTTCCCATACAAGCCAAAGAAGCCTAGCAGACTCACGCAGATATTCTTCGTCAAGTGCATCACGTCCATCGCAGAGCGGACATCTAGGATTTTCCAATAGGGTAGTTCCTAAAATATAGATTTCTTCTTCCACATGGGTGCGAGTCCGTCAGCGTCATTCAGAACAACTTGTCTTCCCGGACCCTTTCCAAAGATTACTTTCAAATCCTTCACCATATCAAATACATCATCACCAGTTCGGAGGATAGGCGTCTCCCGGGTATATGCCTCACCATTGAAATGCTTGCCAACTTTTCTTAAGGGGTGCTTGCGCGGAAGAAAACGACGATACCCGAGGTACACAACCTTCTTACATTTATCCAGATATACATTTTTGGTGTCATCTAAACAGTGTGTGCATGCATTGTATCCCTTGTTTGTATGTCCAGAAATGTTACTAAGAGCAGGTCAATCGTTGATGGTTATGAACAACAGCGCTCGTAGGTTAAATTCTTTTTGTTCGTGCTCGTCCCACACAGGTACACCTTCTTCGCCCCACAAATGTAAAATTTCATCGACTAATGGCCTTAGGTACACATCAATGTCGTTGCCCAGTTGTCTCGGGCCCTGGACCAGCACTAGCAATGAACTTCTTCTTCATACACAACCAAGGAGGAAGGTTATAGATACATAGAGTTACAGGCCAGGTGCTATGGGTGCAGCTCTTCTCACTAAATTGATTCATGCCATCTGTACTTAGACCAAATCATAAGTTATTTGTGTCACCTGCAAAGCGCGGGAACTTTCTCTCGATTTTTCTCCACTGCGACCACCAGCGGGGTGTGTCAACATCTCATCTTTCTTACGATCTTCCTTGTGCCATCGCAAAAGTTTGGCATGCTCTTTGTTTCTGAACAAACGTTTCAACCGTGGTATTATAGGATCATACCACATCACCTTTGCAGGAACCCTCTTCCTGGGATGCTCACCCTCAACATCGCTAGGGTCGTCTGGTCTGATCTTATACCGCAATGCAGTGCATACCGGGCATTGTTCCAAATTCTCGTACTTCTCACCACGGTAGAGGATGCAATCATTAAAGCAGACATGTATCTTCTCCGCTTCTAGTCCTAGGGGGCATACTAGCTTCTTTGCTTGGTATGTACTGTCGGGCAATTCATTGTTTCTAGGAAGCTGCTTCTTCACTATTTGCAGCAACATTGTAAATCTGCTGTCAGTCACATCGTTCTCGGCCTTCCATTGGAGTAGTTCCAGTGTGCTGCCCAGCTTTTTCTGCCCGTCTTCACAAGTTGGATACAAAAATGTTTTGTGATCCTCTCACATCTGGTCGAACTTCACCCTCACCTTTTCAATATCGCTTTCTATCTTTGCATCCGTAATAGCCTGGCCAAGATCATCGATGGGCTCATCTGGTGCCCGGACCTCTGCTTCCACCTCATTGTTATCTTCCATTCCAGTACCGTCACCGTATTCAGGGAACATGTCATGATAGTTGTCATCATTCTCTTCTTCTTCGTTGTCTTCCATCATAACCCCTCTTTCTCCGTGTTTGGTCCAACAATTATAGCCGGGCATGAAACCGGATTGAAACAGGTGGAAGTGGATGACTCTGTGAGAAGAGTGTTCCTTCTGATTCCGACATACATCACAGGACAACTGATAAAATTATTCCGCTTGTTTGCCTTGGCCACCTCGAGAAAATAACCCACGCCTTTCATGAACGCGGCAGAGCGTCGGTCAGCGTACATCCATTGTCGGTTCATCTGCATTATATGATTATTAATTAAAAACTGTTACAGAACACCGTGAATAGAGAAATAACCAATGTTACATCGACAGATTAAAGGTTAAAGTTGGTACCTCGGCCGAGGAGGAAATAAGGACGAGAAAGCTTATTTAATTAAGTGTGGCTCGGACAAATTAAATTTTCTTTGTTTTCTGCGAGCTGAGATGTTGTTATTCTCCCCGACATTTCATCGAACACCACTTGTGCATAGGAGGGAAAAACAAGTGAACACACACCACACAACTAGAATATGTCCTCCAAAGTGAGTGGCGTGAGGAGAGGAGAGGGCTGGCAGGGTTTATATAGTGGGGGGGGGTCATTTGCTCCGGTTGGTGGCTCCAACCGGGGCAAAAGACCCCCCACCACGCGCTTGCACGGACCCTGCTCGTCGAGGGTCTTTAGGCTCAGTTTGGTTTGGGATTCTGCTTCTGCTTTTGGGGTCCAAAAGCAGCAGCCCAAACAAACAGGTCAAAACAGAAAAGCGCTGCCACCAACCGGGGCAAAAGACCCCCCACCACGCGCTTGCACGGACCCTGCTCGTCGAGGGTCTTTAGGCTCAGTTTGGTTTGGGATTCTGCTTCTGCTTTTGGGGTCCAAAAGCAGCAGCCCAAACAAACAGGTCAAAACAGAAAAGCGCTGGCTTGAAGCGAACCAGCGAAATGGCCTGCGCCATCCTAGAAGCCTTGAAGCAGCCCGGGAGGTGCTTTTGGCTGCTGCCCGCAGATTCCTTCGTTAGCGTTGAACCGTTATTCTTCAGTGCCCCTTTCTTAGCTCAAAATTACATGCATTTTGCCATTTTGATTCATATCCGGTGCCTCCCCAGTGTAGGACAGGAAAGATCCCTAGCACATGTACGTGTGCCGCATATACTTTATCTTACACAATATATATTTCGATTCGAAATAATTTGTATAGGAAATATGTGTGTATTAACGAGTAGGTTCCATTCCCGTAATCGGTTTCGACTTACGTGAACTGTAACTTCTTAGTTTTGGACCAAGGTTTGTACAATTTTTAGATGATTTTTTTTTCAAATTCGTCGCACTTCGGTAGATGGTTTGAAATTTCCTTTTACCAATAGATTTACCTCGTTGTTTTCCACAACTTTTATGTTATAGCATTTTGGTTTCAACGACATATATAAATGAATAGATTTGATGTTTGTATGGAGAAGAATTGTAATATAAATTTCACGTCAGTATGGTGTTATCGAATATATGTGATATTTCATAAAAATGGAGAAAACAAAAGGCAAAAGCCCAATATCAAAAGCCAAAAGTCAAAAGCCAGAAGCCAAAAGCCAAAAGACGAAAAAAAATCCAAAATTATTTTGATAAATAGCGTGTTTACAATTATTTTAGCTAAACAAAAATAAGTCCAGATAATTCAGCTACAAATATATTTAAAAATGACGTTTCGAATGAGCATTTATACAACCTATTTAGCATTCAATGGTATTACACACATTTTATCTTTCAAACTAACAGCAACAACCATCAAAATATCTCCTCCCAAACATCAAATCTCACCTTTCCACAGCTGCTTTCTAGCAGCTCAACAACCACATCAGCTTCTAAACAGTAACAACCCAGACAAACAGACCCTTAGCCCCGGTTGGTGGCTCGCCCCGGCCCCACCGCTGCAGCCTTTTGCACCGATTTGTGGTCGAGGCGGGGCGAAAGGGGTGCTCGCCACCGAGCAAAAGCCCGACCATAATTCTGTATGTAAATTTTTGGAGAATGATACATAATTAAGTCAACTTTAAAAAGGGACCGTAGAAAATCTCAATGATTGATGTGAATGCATGCCGGCATATATGCCGTCTATGTATAGCATATATTTGACCACAGATTTCTCGGTAAAATTAACAGAATACTAGAAACTAGCCTTTGTACGTGTACCGTGTACGGTACATCCAGCTGAACTTGGAGTCAAAGAAAAAATTGAACATGTGCGTACTAATCCAAGCTACGTCGTCCGTCCGTGCTGCTTCCCAGCAGGCTCCCTGCACGCCTGCCGTACACTTCTAGCTGGTATAACTGTCTAGCCCCAATGCATTAATTCATGTATGTTTTTTTAGGCGTATTAATTCATGTATGTATGTATACACTCTGAGAGTGCACGCCGCGTATTCCGTTCTGCGGTCTCACCGCCGGGCCCTCGTGTATGCCTGGACAGCCGTCGGATGGGCAGCATCCGCGTGGGCTGCTAAACCCGGGGCCTCTCCCAGCCACACACGTAACGCCCGTGCGTACGTGTACATGCATGCATTCAAACAAACGCGCGCAGCAGCCCTTTTAAACTGGGCACCATATCCGTGCATGAGCCTGTCCGGGGTGCACATTCAAACGACAACTCTTTCTCAAAGTCCACTGCACCTCACATTCGAGCGATAATAATGCGGTCGAAATTTGCTCTATCTGCGGCGATCTTGATGGCGATCATGGCGCTCGTCCTAGTCGCGGTGAGCCACTAGTGGAAACAGCCCCTTTCGTCCAGGGGGGCAGGGGGCATCTGTCCCGGTTGCACCAAAAACCGGGACAAGTGCCATGCATTGGTCCCGGTTCGTGTGCCCGAGGCAGCAGAAACCACCTGGGGGCATCTGTCCCGGTTCGTGGGGAGCCAATGGTCCCGGTTCGTGGCACGACCCGGGACGAATCCCTAGCCACAGGCCACGTGGCGCGCGCATGGGCATTGGTCCCGGTTCGTGGCACGACCCGGGACGAATCCCTTTTTTTTTTAAGCAAGGGTTGTATTGTCTGTCCGCGTGGCGCATGGGTGGTATTGTCTGTCCGCGTGGCGCGGGAGTTGTAACGCGTGGCCATGAATGCGCGTTATAAACTGCCGCACCTCCACTCCACGCACCGTCGTGCCACCACCATGCCTCCGAGGAGGAACAACACTACCGGTTTCCGCGGAGTTCGATCGCGGCAGAACGGAATGTTCACCGCGACTATCCGCTTCGGGGACGACCGCATCCCCCTCGGCTCCTTTGCGACGGCCTCGGAGGCCGCCCGCGCTTGGGACGCGGCGGCCTGGCGCCTCGGCCGCCCGCGGTCGTTGATGAATTTTAGCGACTGCCACACCCTCTGGGAAGCGGAGGCCAGGGCGCCGACGCCGCAGATCGTCACTGCCCGACCACCGCCACCTCAGGCACCGCGCGTTTCAGGGCCTAGTCGACGCCAGGGACGACCGCGTGGTCCGCGAGTACTACCGGAACAATCCGGGTGAGAGCGCCGACGAGGAGCTATGGCAGACCCGCGCGGCTGAGCGGGCGGAGCGGCGCCTCGAAGGCCACCTCGAGTTAGATGCCGCTCGGGAGGCGAGAAGGCGCTGCAAGCGCTCGTCGGCCGACCATGCCGGCGAAGTCTGGGCCTCCGACGATCCGAGGTGGGGGCCTATCTCGGAAATACCATCATGCACCTCCTCCGACGACGAGGAGGTCACCGACGACGACGAGGACGAAGAGTAGCGCGCTAGCGCGTCTATTTTCTGTTGGCTGTTTAATAAAATAATTTGTTGTATTCCGGCAAACAGTGGCCCTCTAGCTCGTCTGTTTTCTGTTTTCCGTGTGGTTTTTCCTGATTTGTTGGATTCAGATCTAATGGCATTTCGATAGACGTTAAAAAGAGGGGGACATGTATTTCAATAGATAAACAAGGCACGGTACACATAATGGCAAGATTGGATCTAAATCTAAACGGAGAGCATAGATCTAAATAAACAAAGCAGTACATAATGGCAAAAGTGCATCGATCTACTAGTCATACTCCTGCCTAGGCCTATAGTACATGTACTCGTAGTCGTCGTAGTCGCCGCCGCCGTCGTCGTCACTATCGTCTGACGGTGCTCTGCACTCCCTCGGAAGATCACGACTCCAGGACCGGGCCTTAGGGTAGCGCAGGCGGGGGATATCGCCGGCCCTGATGTAGTCCATGACGCTCTGTAGAGTCCGGCCGGACCACCATAGCCGACGACCGGCCTCGTGAAAGTTCCCAGGAGGCTGACCGTCCTCCTCATACCTGGCGAGCGCCCTCTCACGCCGATTGATGAAGAAGGCATCCCAAGTATGCTGGTTATCGGGATGCCAACTGGGATTCCTCCGCTGCTCCGGCGTGAGCTCGTGGTAGTAGTGGTTCGTGATGGCCGCCCGACGCGCCACACCTTGAGGAAGAGGAGGGACCGGCACTCCTCCGGCGCTCAGCATCCAACCGGCGGGAACGTTGTAGCCGGGCGGGCAGGGGTAGTTCGAGGCGGAAAGTGCCTCGGCCTGGTTGAATGTTAGAGTGGGTATGGTAGAAGCCATGAGAGAGTGGTGAGTTTGTATGTGTTTATGCCAATGGTGTGGCAATGCATACATATATATAGCGAGAAGAAAACATCGATCCCTTTAGTCCCGGTTGGGGACACCAACCGGGACTGAATGGGTTAGGGTTTCATTGGGAAACGGATCATCCCTTTAGTCCCGGTTGGGGAAACCAACCGGGACTAAATGGGAATTAGGGTTTCGTTTGGACCAATCAGATAGAATCACACGGATCGTGTGTTTTTTTTCAAGCGCTCGTGAGTCGTTGGATCCGGGTGTGTTTTTTTCGAGCTGTTGTGAGCCGTTCGATCAGGGCTACGGTGTGTTTCTTTCGAGCTGCTGTGAGCCGTTGGATGAGGTGTTTCTTAACCGTTGGATCAAAACCCTAGCTCAACACTTTTGAGCCAGAGGACCCTATAGCCCAGCTTCATACACCCCGGTCAGTTCATCTCTCAAATACAAAACATCCGGATTCGCCATCATACGTCCAACCGTGCATTTGGTATGCATATATATATGCACCCAGTAGCCACGGTTGGGCTGTGTGATGGCGATACCGTTTGTTTTGTTCTACACCCACTTTATTATTCATCTGCTAGATAAAACAACTTCCATATTTGCCAATAACCACTTTTTTTTTGGAGTAGACTTCTATATATACATTCAGATTTTCGTTTGATCGGACTGGTTCTCCGTCAGGTAGTGAGAAGTAATGAAGCTCGATCTTTTTCCATTGCCCAGCGCCATATTTCTCAACACCCTTGGCTAGCTTAATCACTTCGTCCTATGTCCAGTGCTTGTCATCTTTCCTATATTGACCTCCCTGCCGAAGGCACATTCTGTAAGTATCGGTTGATATTATGTTTCTGATGACGATTGTGCAGATGGTTGGATGGTTTATAGGAGTTTCGTGCATTACGGATCCTAATACACCGGTTTGTAAATGCATGGTGGCTACCAGCATAAGGGAGATAGTTGATCAAGAAAGAAAAATGGTAATAGTTTTATATTTCTTATTATTACCTGGCTAGAAAGAGGAATAGTAGATGGAGGCCAATCAAGAGGATCAGCCAGTATGTTTGCCCAAAACGGATTTGAATTATTTACGCAATTTCAAACAATTTTAATGTTGTAATTTTTTCGTAATTTGAAAGTATGTAGAAGTTATTCACTTACATATGTAAGATATTCAAAATTTGGCGCTAAAACAATTGGCGCGCCGGCCAGCTGGTTCTGGCGCAGGCGACCAGCCGGGCCCTTCCGTCCCGGTTGGTGGCACCAACCGGGACGAAGGGTCTTTCGTCCCGGTTGGTGGCACCAACCGGGACGGAAGGGTCTTTCGTCCCGGGTGTTGCCACCAACCGGGACGAAAGGGTCATAGGATATAAACACGTCCCCGCTCCTTTCAGTTCCAGACCGCGCGCAGGGACCAAATCGACGCCGCCAGGCTGCCCAATTTTTCCGTCCCCCCGCGCCGCCCCCTCGCCCCGTCGGCATCCGCGCCGCCCCCCGCCCCGCCGGCATCCTCCTCTGTGGTGCCGCTCCCGACTCCGTCGAGCGCACCCACCCCCCCTAGCGCCCTCTCCCGTTCGCCTCGGCCGCGCGCCGCCCCTCTAGGTCCCGTCGCTGCCCCGCGCCGCCCCTCGATCCCGTCGCTGCCCCGCGCCGCCCCTCGATCCCCGTCGCTGCCCCGCGCCGCCCCTCGATCCCCGTCGCTGCCCCGCGCCGCCGCTGCCCCGCGCCGCCGCTGCCCCGTGCCGTCGCTGCCCCGCGCCGCCGGCCCGCCGCTGCCCCAAGAGGAGGTAAAAGGCCTGCCTCCATCTCGCCCTAATCTGGGGCCTTTTTTGTTTTTCTTTCTTTTTTTTACTTAATTACTGTTTTTTATTATTGTTAGAATTATTAGTTTACAAATGTTAGAAATTTTAGTTATGAATGTTAGAAATTTTATATTAGAAATTTTAGTTTAGAAATGTTAGAAATGTTAGAAATTTTATATTAGAAATTTTAGTTTAGAAATGTTAGAAATTTTAGTTTAGAAATGTTAGAAATTTTAGCTATACCCGGCCATCTAGCAGACCCCGTAAATGGACCACCCCGAACGATTTTTACAAGTTTGGGTAGGGGGTGGCCCGTCGACCCCTACATGTGCGGGTCGGGAGGGATATAGAGGGCCAACCCTCTAGCTCGTGCGAGCTAGGGCGCGCTGAGAGTATGGACAGAGTTTAGTTTGTCTAGAAATAACAACATCAATTAAAATTCAGATATGAAGAGGCATCCCTGATGCCCCTGTTAGAAGAGAGCAAATCAACACTAAAATGAAGAAAACAGATATTGCTGTTGTATGAAGGTGTTGAAGAAGCAAAGACAGGACCAAAGGTTACCAAATTTGCTGGTAACCTTTGGTCCCGTCTTTGCTTCTTCAACACAATCATACAGCAGCAATATCTGTTTTCTTCGTTTTAGTGTTGCTTTGCTCTCCTCTAACACGGGCATTAGTCTGGTGAGTTACTAAAAAATCTTCTTTTTTGGGGTTTCCTCAAGTTTGTCGGAGTATTTTCACTGCCTCATTCTCTTTTGTTTTTCGCATGTTCCTGCCTGCTATACAGGTCATACCAGAGTGGTTTCTGAACTATTTTGGAGGAAAGATACCAGGAACTGTCAAATTACAAGCCCCTAATGGTATTGCATTTGATGTTGGAGAGTTATGGAGAACATGAACAGAATAATCCTCAAGTATGGGTTCCGCCCACCCATACTTGAGGATTGTTCTGTTCATGTTCTCCATAACTGCAACATCAAATGCAATACCATTAGGGGCTTGTAATTTGACAGTTCCTGGTATCTTTCCTCCAAAATAGTTCAGAAACCACTCTGGTATGACCTGTAGCACGCAGGAACAGGTGAAAAACAAAAGAGAATGAGGCAGTGAAAATAGTCGGACAAACTTGTAAAAAGAAGATTTATAGTAACTCACCAGGCTATGCATGAAAATGTCCAAAACCCTGTACACGCGTTTTAGGGGGCGAAAACATAAGGGGTCTGTTAGACATGCTCTTAGGGGGCGAAAACATATAAGGGGTCCGTTAGACATGCTCTTAGAAATTTAAGAATGCTAGAAATGTTATCGTATGTTTAAATATTATTATGCATGTGCAATTTTAATGAATTGGATCTGAAATATATACTTACTCTTTTTGTATAGTATGGAGCCAAGAGACGAAGATGCCGAAAATATGATCGAGGGTTTAATCCGCGGGCCCGACGTAGAGCCCGTGAGCCAGTGGATGAACGACTCCGGTGAGGGAGATCCGGTGCTCACCCAGGGAGACGACTCCGATGAGGGAGAAGCCGACGGCTCCGATATGGGAGCAGCCGACGGCTCCGGTGGAACCATACAAATTACAAACACCGGCTCCGAGGTGCATATATATATGTTAATTAATGAAGCATCCGTTGTCTATATACATGTATTAACAGTCTTTATATTTTTAGCCATCCGGTTCAAATATATCAACCGGAAAAAAGACTAAACGAGGCGCAACAAAGAAGTTGAAAGATACAGAAAGATACAGGATCGACACGATCACAGCAGACGGCGCACCCGAGCTTCCCGCTGATGTTGCCCAAAAATTTGTGAAGCAATGCGGAGTGCTAGTTAGAGATCACATCCCGATCACTGTTAATGAGTGGAATGAGCCAAAAGATCCGCGGAAACAAGGAATTTCATATGTCGGCAAAAGCCAAAGATCATCTTTTCTCAAAGATTTTGGCTAATTTCAACTTACCCGTGCCGGAGGTGGACGAGAATGCGGATGTGACTGAGGCCGATGTTACTAGAATGCAACATGAGATACGGGAAAAGGTCAAAGCGTGGACCCTAAAAAAGATGGCCGAGCAATTCAAAAACTGGAAGAAAAGATTGAACCTTGATTATGTTAAGAAGGAGAAGACTCCTGATTTCACTCAAGGGTATGAGAAAATAAAACCCGTATGGGCAGACTTCGTGAAGTACAAGCTGGCAGAGAATGAACTGGAAAGGACGAAAACAAATGAGAAAAACGCCGGCAAAAAGGTATATCACCATGTTATGGGGCAAGGTGGCTACAAGGGTTCTAGTCCCAAGTGGGAGACATGGGAGAACAACCTGATTCAGCAGGGGATCACTCCCGAGCCGTTCTTGTGGGTCGAGCGGACAAGGTCATGGTTCTACGGGCATGGGGGCAGGTTGGACGCCGAAGGAAAAGCAATATATAACCTAAGGCATAAAAAGAGTCATCCTCTACCCATAGAGAAGCTGAGAGACGCAATAAAGGACGTTAAAGATGGGAAGTTCGTGCCAGATAAGAGAGAACGACGAGCTCACACGAGCCCTAGGGAATAAGGAACACGGAGGGCGTACACGAGGCACAAAAGGCACTCCCCGTGGAGTGTTGCGTTCGACTCCACCAAAAAGTTATACCCAGATAGAAGCCGTCAACGTAAAAACAAGGAGGCAGCTGAAGCAGAGAATCAGGCAAACTGGAGGCGTCAACTTGAAGAAATGGTAAAGCTGACACAAGATGTAGCAAAGAAGCAGCAAGACCAAATTAACACACTTAGCCAGCAGATAGTGTCTACCGGCGCATCAGTACACATGCTAGAAGTTGAAGCTGAGGCTCCCGACGCCGCACATTCTCATCGCAAAAGCAGCGTTGCGTCCACGCAGCTACCGGATGATGATGCACCACCGATGATTTACCCGGTGGACGAGATCACGGAAATGACATCCTGTGAGCTCCACGTGAAGGTCGTCAATATAACCATCAAGGCGCCGGCCGGATATGTCTTACCGATTGGCAACGAACCAACTCACCATTGTCTCCCGGTTCCACGGGGCTACGCTGTTGTTGGGGTCGATGAAGTTGCCAACGGATTCGAGCGGGTAAAGCTTGATTTTCCTGAAGGTGAAGACGAAGAGTTGACTGAACTCGGAGAAGCCAAGAACTCGACCGTTCTATGGCTAAAGGAATGCATTGTGCTCACAAATCAGACGGCAAAGCCATCGAATTCTCGCATTTCTCCAGCGCAAAAGTCTCCAGCGCGGTCGTCTTCGCAACGCATGCCGTCTCCGGCGCGGTCGCCTACGCCGTGCACGTCTCCAGCGCGGTCGCCTACGCCGCCGCGTCAGCCCTCTCCGCCCACTAAGTTTCTGCCGAAACGTAAAAAATCACCGAAACGTCAACGGTCACCCCTCCCGAAGGTACCAAAAGAGATACCCAAGTTACCTTACGACTATACTCCCGAGGAAACCCAGAAAATCGCAAAGGACGAATACGATGCGTGGAAATCAAGCGGAAGGAGAAGCAAAAGCCAGATTTCCCTGAGACCGAAGAAGAGATAGAACGAGCTTGGAAAATGGTGAAAGACTCTTCATCAACCCGAGCCGAGTCTGTCATCTGACTATGACCGCTCTATTCTGAAGTCACACCAGGAAATGGTGCGGTCAACGAAGAGTAGTAGCGCAAGCGGGAAAAAGGGAATATCAGTTGCTCAACTCGGAGAGCAGAAAAAACAATCCACGTCCCCGCTCAAAGTGATTTCCAATACCCAGGTGGGGCCGAGCACTTACATTGCTGATGAGGATATTGATCCGGAGTTTATAACAATGTACGCAGACAAGGCAGCTGATGCGGGTTTGTCCATTGCTGAGTATATGCAAACAGTGAACTACTTCCCGGCAGCTGAATGTGCGTACAAATACGAGTCCGGGCAGCCTCTTGTCAAACCCGAGGAGATAAAGAATCTACCAACGAAAATGCGAAGAGTGCATAATTGGTATATGCAAGCCGCTAATGAATCTGAGGACTGGCTATGTCTCAGCGTTAAGGACGAGCACTATGGAACTGGAAATGGAATGGTTATGATTCAATTTGAGGAATTGTTTCAGTTATACCAGCAGCAGGCCCTCGACAAATCTATCCTTAGTGCCTATTGTCTGTAAGCACTTATTTCTCTAGCTCACCTCATTCAATTGCATATTCATATATATATAGTACACTCATATATTATAATTGCAGAATGAAGATTCTCGAATGCAAAAGAGGTGGAATCTATGATATTGGGTTCATTGATCCAAATTATTTATGACAAGGCTCTTCAGGAATATCCCAAGGATACAGAAAAAAATATTCTGAGGGCAATAATATTTAACCAACACCGACGGGAAATACTATTTCCTTACAACTTCAAGTAAGTGTGTTACTCTGTTGTGAACATTCTGTTTCCTTACTCGATGTTCACTGTATAATTGATGAGTTCTGCGTGCGCAGCTTCCACTATATTCTGCTAATCTTCCAAATTGACAAAGGAAAAGTAATTGTAATGGACCCAAAACGTAAACCCCTCTCAATGTGGGCTGACATGCAGGAAATGATCCAGCGGTAATTTCAATCTTTATTAATATTCAGTATTTATATATGGCAATATATCGACTACTTTGTTTCATTTTCGGACATCAAGTAATTACTAACTCTTTTTATTCTTTTTCTTTCTCGGGTAGGGTTTGGAAGAGGTTCATAAGGAAGTCTCGCGGTGAATGGGAAAAACAACTTACATTTGATGTTGTGCAAGTAAGTACTATCTAGATCCGTGCCCATCTCCATTATCATGCCTGGTTGATTATTATTTTGATTGAAACAATCTTCTCGATAGTGCTTGCAACAAGGAGACGGGAATAACTTATGTGGATACTACGTTTGCGAGTTCATTCGTCAGACCACATCTCCCAGCGGCAGAAATTTAAAACAACTTCATGTACGTTAATCGTCAATTCTTCTTATTACTATCTATTTTAGTTACTTAGCTTCATATATTTTAGTGACCACTCTTCTTTATATTAGATCGAACGGCTTCGGGACGGTCTTCTACCTAGGGACCGCATACGAGCAATTCAGGAGGAAATTGCGGGCTTCTTAGATGCAGAGGTCATAAACGTACATGGAGAGTACCATGCCTCCGGTTGGAACTAAGTTTGATTTTGTAATACACTCCATCGGTCATGTATAATATGATCGATATACTTTGCTTCTGTAATATAAGTGTTTCTTATTCTGCTTTATATACTTATTCACTCGTGCGATCCGGGGGCTCGGTGGAGGGTACACCGAGGCTCCTCTCTTCTCGAGGTCCGGGGAGGGGCCGCCAGGAGGTCTCGGGGACCAAAAAAACGGAAATTGTAAAGCCCTGCCGCGGCAGAGAAAAGGGCAAAAGCCCTGCCGCGGCAGAAGGGGCATGCATCCCGGGTCGTATTAAGAACCGGGACTAATAGCCCTGGCCAGGTTCCAGCGCTCGGGCCACGTGGTCAGCCCCATTTGTCCCGGGTCCTGCCACAACCGGGACCAATGGGGAGGGGTATTTGTCCCGGAGGCCCCGTCCCGGTTGCACAACCGGGACAAAAGGGGGCCTACGAACCGGGACTAAAGCCCCTGTTTCCACTAGTGAGCTCGGCTCGGGTGCTGGAAGGCGACCGATGAGCCGTCTCCAGCGAGCCGGCCGTCCAGCTTCCCTGGCATTGCTATGTGCGGCGGCTTATGGGAGGAGGGCCAGGGCCGTCGTGCGGGACACACAGCCCAAACGCTGGGTGCCGTTGAGTTGAAGGGCAGACAGGCCGACCGGGCTTTCCTCTAAACGACCGGCCAGTGTTAAGCTCATCTGTAATCCGGGCATAGCTAAAAAATAAAAATATAGCAAGCACTTTAAAGTATTTTCGATCTATTTGAATAAACGATGGGGAGCTGCATGTACTTTTATATTTTGTTGATATTTTCAGTCCCTTTCTTGGTTGATTAACAAATTTGCCCGCCAGATTCTTGTGATAGGTTTCGTTTCCGTCTTTATTTGTTTCGTTTGAATGGTCTGTGATCGACCGGTGCATATGTAGACAATCTCGCTGACCACCTTTACCAAAACCCATGAAGAAGAATCCAAGTTGATGCGCTCACGAGGGTTCACATACCGACACCGAGACCCTCTCGATCGCTTCATTTTCCACAGGTCGACCGCCTCCTCCTGCTTATCCTCTTCCCACTTCCCAGGAGGCCAGGAACCAGCTAGCACGCCAGGGCCGGGCCGACAATATCTGGGGCCTATGCAAAACTCTTTTCCCGGCCGGGTCGATAATACCGGTGCTAGAAACGGGAGTATTTGAATTCATACTACTCAGTCGTTCCCGACAGGTGGGCGCCGGCCCAGGACGTTAGATGGGTGCCATCCACATACAAAATTCTCATTTCGGCCCAAAAGGAACCTGCAACGACTAGGCATTCGCTTCTCTGGAGCTATCGATCCAATTCCCCAAATTCACAAAATGGAACCCTAGTTCGTTGGAGCTTGCCGGAAGACGAATCTTGCCTCGACGTCGACTCCGTGACGCCGCTGCGTTTAGGTACACTAGTGCAGAACAGGGCATTAGCCCCGGTTAGGAAGGGCCTAATGCCCCGGCTGCCCGACCGGGTTCCGCAAACCGGAGTAAAAGGTGTGCCCCACGTGAGCTCTGCGTAGCGTCCAGCCACCCACCCTTTTACCCCGGTTGGTAACACCAACCGGAGTAAAAGGTTCCCTGTCGCGGCAGAGTTTTGGGTGTTTCTCTGCCGCGACAGAGCTTTGGCATGTTTCTTTTGGGGTTGTTTTTTGTGCTGTTTTTTTTCAGTGAGGCTGTTAATAACATATTTTTTTTGCATACTCATCATAAAAATCATTGCATGCATTGATATCATCAAAATATAATTACACTGATCTCAATTAGATCATTACATCCGAATAGAGTTATACACATTGAGATCATTACATGCAGATCATTGTTTATACTTAACAATGCAATCTTCCATTTTCAGATACGACCTCCTTCAGCATAAAACCCGCAAATTTCTCTTGAAGTGCTTGTAAGCAGTCTGCCGGTAGGAGCTGCCTCTGTAAATCGTAGAGCCTTATATTTACTCTTCTTCCTAACCGCCCATTCACGATTATCCTTATGTTCTCCATGACATAGAAGCCACATAAATTTGTTCCATGTGGCTGCTAAGGGCACTTTACGAGAAATATAATTGAGTCAAATAATGATCAAGGAATTAAAGAGAGATGCGTGAATGTAGCAAGTACTACTTACGACGAGTGTGTCAAATCTCCTATTCAACTCCGTTAAACCGGGTTGTTGTTTCCTAAACCGGTTCCAAGCCCCGTCTGGAAAACAAAAATTATGGGTCATCGTACGATAATGATTGAACAAAAGGGGACGGTGTAGTGCGAGAACGATTGAACTTACTTTATGAGCATTGACATAATGGGCTGGTACTCCTCTTGGCCTTTATCCAAAGAGTCCATGAGATTAACTATTCCGCTGTCAACGTGAATGTCGAAAAGAATCCAGTGAAAACTGCACAGGCGATTAACTCATCAATTACACTTAATTAACACCGACTTAGCAAAATAGAAATGTGAAGGAATATGCATAAGACAATAACACTCACTTATGTCTGTAAGGAAATAGTATTTCACTACAGTGAAATTGATTCCTCAAAAACATAACTATGTTATCCTCCGTACCTTGAGCGTGTTGTTTTAAAACGATATCATTGACGATATATGGGTCAATGAACTCAATGCCACCGTTTCCATTACATTCCAGAATCTTCATCCTGCATAATATATATCGTGCAGTGAGGATATAATATATATAAGAAGAACTGATCGAACTAGCTGAGGTAGATATATACTTACAAACAATAGGTGCTGATGATCGATTTGTCGAGGGGGTCTAGATTATAGAAGAAAAAGAGATCTTCAAAATCAATAAACATCGTGTCATCGCGGAAGTAATCCTGTTCTCTAATTTTCAGCATGATTTGGTCTAGCCCCTCTTTTGCGGTTTGGATATACCACGTATGCAGTTGGCGCTTCAGTGTTGTCATAGAGCTGAGCTGATCAGGTTTGACGAGAGACTTCCCACACTCATATTTCCATGCCAATTCAGCCTTTTCGAAGTTGTCGGATTGGCCTAGGAGTTGGTCAAGTGTTATACCACAGTCTCTGGCAAACCTCTCAGCTGCTTCCCGATCAACTTGAGCTTGTACATTGTCCGACACCTTGAGCGGGGGGACCGATTGTTTTGACTGCCTCCTGAGCTGGGGAATTGTTCTCCCCGCCTTCTTGGCTTTGGAATAACTCGTCGTTACTCCGCGATCATAGTCAGATGGAAGATTCATCTTAACTTGTGACGGCATCTCCAGCATATTCTGGAAGTGCTTCTTTACAGCCGGATCTATTGGTTCCTTTGGCGGCTGCGGGGTTCTCTTTCCCCACGAAGCCATCTGACGTTTCGTGTCCGCAGTCACCCATTCGTCTAACTCCTGGTCAGTCTTATGGTAAGGCAACACTTCTTGCAGCTTCTTGGCTTTCTTCTTCGTAGGAGGTTTCTTTTTCGGGGAAGACTTAGAGGCAGCAGCCTTCCGCTTAGAGGACTTAGTGGGCGGCGGAGTCAGCTCAGGCATCGGAGATCGAGTTGGACTCGGGCTGCTAACGTCCATGGCGTCGACGTGTGCTGGCGATGATCGAGCTGGGTTGTGTCTCAGAGAATTAGGTGGCGGTGATGGCGGCGGTGGACTGCGTCTCGGAGAAGGTGGTGGTGGTGGCGGCGGTGAACTGCGTCTCGGAGAAGTAGCTGCTTGTGTTGGCGGTGGACTGCGTCTTGGAGAAGGTGGCGGTGGTGGCGGCGGTGGGCTGCGTGGGGGAAACACTATGCCACTCCTTTTCCATTCAATGATTGAATTGACGGCCTCTCCAAGTGTCTCTACCCCGTCACCTCCGGGGATGTCAAGCCGCAATATCCTCCAATCCGGCTGAACATCATCAACGCCGACACGAGCATAGCCAGGTGTAACCGGACGGCCATGCGAGGTCGCTCCCTCTACACAAGGTAAAGTGTAGCCGTCCGCCACCTTGATGGATATGTTTGAGACCGACACGTATAGTGCACAGCTTGTCTTCTCCTTGATTGCATCCACGACCTCCGTCTGTGGAGGGGCATCAACAAGTAGAACTGCAGCGGAAGCCGGTACCTCCGTTGAAGCCACGCTGCTCCGGTGTTGAGATGGTTCTGTTTCCTCGAATGTACTAGTGTCTTGCGTCTGGGAGGGCCGGCTAGTAAGCTCATTAATCTGTAGTTGTTGCTTCATCACTACGGCTTCCAAGGCACCAACCCGTTCTACGACCGCTGCATCCTTCTTTATCTGTCCTCTCGCTCGGCTTCTATATGGAAAGAGACAATCTTACGGCTTGAAGCCAAAGCACCACGGATATCGTCCTTTTCCTCGTGTCCATCCGCCATGTTCTGCATTCCCGAGGGCCTTTGTAAGCTCGTCATTCTCTCGATCTGGCTTGAACTCTCCCGCTTTAACCTCCTTGAACACTTTCTCAAGTGCCGCAAAGGGGACCTTTATTTTTTCACTCATAATAAGGTGCCCTTGTTCATCAAACATCGCCCCATGCCCAAGCAACCAATTCCTTGACCTTCGCGGAAAATCTTGAGTACTTGGAATGATCCCCTTCTCTCGCAGCTCTGCCTCGAGTGCGTCAAACTTAGGCACTGCAACTCTGTAGCCACCTCAACCCATCTTATGGTGATATACCTTCCTGTTGGCATTTGCGGCATTCTTGGCTGACTTTAGCTTCCCCTTTTCTTATTGCTTGTACGGCAGAAATGCTGTCCAGTGTACCTTCTGCTTCTCAAGTGGCCTCTCGAATTTTGGGACTTCTGTTTTCTTCTGATATTCCTTCCATAATCTTTTCTTGTAAGCATTGAAAGCCTCAGGCATCTTCTTCAGAGCTTAGTGCTTCACAGCGTCGCGCATTTCCGGCTGTGCCGTCTAGTCCTCTTCATCATCACATTCTGGAAGCCTAAAATGGCTCATCAGCTTGTGGAACATGAGTTGTTTGGACCGGTCCGCGACAAAAGAAACTGCCATTCGTCTAGGATCTTCTTCGTCCTTTGCTGGCTCATTCCATTCTTCAATACTTATAGGGATCATGTCCCTAACGATAACTCCACATTGGCTTGTAAACTTAGTTGATGTCTTGATGGGCCAATCAGGTTTGCCGGTTCGATAGACTTGCTCGATTAACAGATGCACTTTCGAGCTCATCTCTTGAGCCGGGCCTCGTTTCGACCTCTTGCTAGACGATGTTGATGCATCCTTCACTAAGGCTTGTTCATCACTTGTTTTCTCCAGTTCCGCATTTGTTTCTTGCAATTGCTTGTCTTCCTCCATTCCCTGACCTGATTCATTCAGGTACTGTGAGCCGTCGTCTTGATCACCTCCACCGTCATTGGGTCCACCGGGGAGTGTACCTTCTTCTATTATCGAGAACACCTGTTCTTCACCCTCTCTACCGTCCATAGCTCAACTAATACAAATGGAAGATAAAATATTTTAGTAAGTTATAAATTCTCTGGAAAAAATAATATTCCACTAAAGAATCATCACAACAGTACACTTTAATAAGGAGTATGACTAGCAGATAAAATCGAGTCTTGCCGAGTAAAGTTGCGACTCGAACGGGACATAACAGATGTAGCATCCCAGATTATCCATATCATGTGTGAAAATATTGCAGATCACTTCCTCTTCTTCTTCAAGAAAAAGAGTAAGTGATCTGCAATATTTTCACACATGATTGGATAATCTGGAAAGCTGTTATGCACCGTTCGAGTCACAAGTTTACTAGGAAAGAGTGGATCTGATCTGTTAGTTATACTCTGCCTAGGCCTGTAGTACTCTGAAGCGTAGTGTTCGTCTCGGTTCCCCTCGGTTCCCTCTAGATATATAGCTAATTTCCCTAAACAAATACTCCCTCCGTATCAAAATATAAGATGTTTTAGCTAGCATTTCCTAGACAATATGTACCTAGACATGTTTTAGTGTAAGATACATATGAATCTACACACTAAAACATGTCTATATACATTATATCTATAAAATGGTAAAACATCTTATATTTTGATCCGGAGGGAGTACTATCTAAAAATTATATATTATATCTTTATTTGAACAAGTCATATCTAAAAATTCCTAAGTATACTAAGTATATCTAAAAAATCCTAAAAATTCCTAAGTATATCTAAAAATTCCTAAGTATACTAAACATTCCTAAGTATACTAAAAATTCCGAAGTATTTTGATACGGCGGTGAGCACTCCGGCGAGCAGTACCTCGAGGGAGTTGAGGCGAGTCAAACGACGGCGATCTCGGCGACGAGGATCCCGGCGGCGAGCTCGGGGCCGGGCACGGGCTCGGGGGCGAGGGGGACGGCGCGGCACGGTGGAGCTCTCTCCGGCGACGGTGAAGTTGGGCAGCCTGACGTCGTCAAAGAGGATTTCGGCGCCGGGGACTTAGCGGTTTCTGCGAGTTCTGAGGGTTTGCCCTGGGCGGTTGCTCCGCCCGGGGTTATAAACTGGGAGGCCTTTTTCCCCGGTTGGTAACACGAACCGGGGCAAAAGGGTGTCTTTTGCCCGGTTGGTAACACGAACCGGGGCAAAAGCCCCAAAATTTTGTTTTTTTGCTTCCTGCCGCCATTTTCCCCCCTGCCCCGCACTGGTAGAAAATAGGCCTTCTATACGCCCCCATTAGTCCCCAAAATAATCGAACCGCTACCAAAGGGGTCTTCAGTCGCGGTTCGGGAGGAGACCCGCGACCAACTATTTGGGCCCAGCGCGCTGGGTCGACAGCTGGCGGACGGGAGGCGCTTTAGTCCTGGTTGGCCAGGCCAACCGGGACTAAAGGTCCTCAGGCTGGCCCAAAGGCCTTTAGTCGCGGTTGGCCAGGCCAACCGGGACTAAAGGACCATCCCTATATAGGACTCAGCTCACTTCCCTTAGACACATTTGGTGTCACTTCTATTCACAATATTCACAAGGGGGTGGTGGGTTTGCTTTTGGTTCCTCCTATGCACACAAGGTGTTCGATGAAATGCCCGAGAGCATGAAACAAACACGATATGAAGTGTCCGAGCCACACTTGAGCTATCTCATTTATTTTTCCTCCGCGATCACGGTTAGCAACTTGAACCTTTCATGATTTGTATTATTTCTAGCTAGTTAGTTTAACAAATGCATGGTGGTTAATTATATACTTTATATAATAATAATGCAGAAGAATCGGCAATGGATGTACGGTAACCGACTCTCCGACGAGTTCACTACGGGTTTGAAAGATTTCCTCGCAGTGGAAAATGCGAACAAGCAGCGAGGTTTTATTATCTGTCCATGTGCTTTCTGTAAGAATCAGAAGGGTTACTCCTCCTCAAGAGACGTTCACATGCACCTGCTTCGGAACGGTTTCATGCCAAGCTATAATTGTTGGACCAAGCATGGAGAAAGAGGGGTTAGAATGGAAGAAGATGAAGAAGGGGATGATATCAATGACAACTATCATGACGCTTTCGGTGATACTTTCATGGAGGATGATGCTGAAGGTGGGGAAGGGTTAGGTGAAGGTGAAGAAGAGGCACATGATGAGCCCACTGATGATCTTGGTCGGACCATTGCTGATGCACGGAGACGCTGCGAAACTCACAAGGAGAGGGAGAATTTGGATCGCATGTTAGAGGATCACACGAAGTCACTGTATCCAGGATGCGACAATAGTCTAAAAAAGTTGGGTTGCACACACTAGTGGAAACAACCCCTTTCGTCCAGGGGGCCGGGGGCATCCGTCCCGGTTGCACCAAAATCCGGGACAAGTGCTATGCATTGGTCCCGGTTCGTGTGCCCGAGGTAGCAGAAACCACCTGGGGGCATCTGTCCCGGTTCGTGGGAAGACAATGGTCCCGGTTCGTGGCACGACCCAAGACCAATCCCTAGCCACAGGCCACGTGGCACGCGCATGGGCAATTGTCCTAGATCAATCCCCAAACCGGGACCAATGTCCCTTCCCCTACAAATGCGGCCTCACAGCCCCCATCCCTTTTTTTTTTGCTTGGGGGAGTGAGAGAGAGGTGGGTGTTAGTGTGTATTGTACCTCGTGGCGCGGGAGTCCTGCCGCGTGGCGCGGGAGTTGTGACGCGTGACCACGAATGCGCGGTATAAACTGTCGCGCCTCGAGCGACTTATCCACTACACGCACCGTCGTGCCACCACCATGCCTCCGAGGAGGAACAACACCACCAGTTTCCGCGGCGTCCGATCACGGCAGAACGGAATGTTTACCGCGACTATCCGCTGCGGGGACGACCGCATCCCCCTCGGCTCCTTTGCGACGGCGTCGGAGGCCGCCCGCGCTTGGGACGCGGCGGCCTGGCGCCTCGGCCGCCCGCGGTCGTTGATGAACTTCAACGACTGCCACACCCTCTGGGAAGCGGAGGCCAGGGTGCCGACGCCGCAGATCGTCACTGCCGCCGACCACCGCCACCTCAGGCACCGCGCGTTTCAGGGCCTAGTCGACGCTAGGGACGACCGCGTGGTCCGCGAGTATTACCGGAACAATCCGGGTGAGGAGAGCACCGACGAGGAGCTATGGCAGACCCGCGCGGCTGAGCGGGCGGAGCGGCGCCTCAAACGCCACCTCGAGTTAGATGCCGCTCGCGAGGCGAGGACGAAGGCGCTGCAAGAGCTCCGTCGGGCCGACCACGCCGGCGAAGTCTGGGCCTCCGACGATCCGAGGTGGGGGCCTATGTCGGACATACCATCATGCACCTCCGACGACGACGACGACGAGGACGAGGAGTAGCGCGCTAGCGCGTCTGTTTTCTGTTGGCTGTTTAATAAAATAATTTGTTGTATTCCGGGAAACAGCGGTGCGCTAGCTCGTCTGTTTTCTGTTTTCCGTGTGATTTTTCCTGATTGGTTGGATTCAGACGACTAATGGCATTTCGATAGACGTTAAAAAGAGGGGGACATGCATTTCGATAGATAAACAAGGCACAGTACACATAATGTCAAGATTGGATCTAAATCTAAACGGAGAGCATAGATCTAAATAAACAAGGCAGTACATAATGGCCAGAGTGCATCGATCTACTAACTAGTCATACTCCTGCCTAGGCCTATAATACTCCGACTCGTAGTCGTCGTAGTCGCCGCCGTCGTCGTCACTATCGTCGGATGGTGCTCTGGACTCCCTCGGAGGATCACGACTCCAGGACTGGGCGTGAGGGTAGCGCAGGCGGGGGTTATCACCAGCCCTGATGTAGTTCATGACGCTCTGAAGAGTCCGTCCGCCGCCCCACCACATCCGACGACCGGCCTCGTTGAAGTTCGAAGGAGGCGGGCCGTTCTCCTCGTACCTGGCGAGCGCACTCTCACGCCGATTAATGAAGAAGGCGTCCCAAGTAGGGCGGTAGTCAGGATTCCAACTGGGATTCCTCGGCTGCTCCGGCGTGAGCTCGTGGTAGTAGTGGTTGTGATGGCCTCCCCGACGCGCCACACCTTGAGGAAGAGGAGGGACCGGCACTCCTCCGGCGCTCAGCATCCAACCGGCGGGAACGCAGTAGCCGGGCGGGCAGGGGTAGTTCGAGGCGGAAAGAGACTCCGCCTGGATGAAGGTTAGAGTGGGTACGGTAGAAGCCATGAGAGAGTGGTGAGTTTGTATGTGTTTATGCCAATGGTGTGGCAATGCATACATATATATAGCGAGAAGAAAACATATGCGTTTAGTCCCGGTTGGGGACACCAACCGGGACTAAATGGTTTGTGTTTCGTTGGACCAATCAGATGGAATCACACGGATCGTGTGTTTCTTTCAAACGCTTGTGAGTCGTTGGATCCGGGGTGTGTTTCTTTCGAGCTGTTGTGAGCCGTTCGATCAGGGCTACGGTGTGTTTCTTTCGAGCTGTTGTGAGCCGTTGGATCAGGGTGTTTCTTAAACGTTGGATCAAAACCCTAGCACAACACTTTGTGAGCCAGAGGACCCTATATATAGCCCACCTTCATACACCGGTCAGTTCATTGACCAAATACAAAACATCCGGATTCGCCATCATACGTCCTGCCGTGCATTTAGTATGCATATATGCACCGAGTAGCCACGGTGGGGCTGTATGATGGCGATACCGATTGTTTTGTTCTACATCCTCTTTAAGGTTTTATACATCATATATTCAGTTCATCGACCAAATACAAAACATCCGGATTCGCCATCATACGTCCTGCCGTGCATTTGGTATGCATATATGCACCGAGTAGCCACGGTGGGGCTGTATGATGGCGATACCGATTGTTTTGTTCTACATCCCCCTTTAAGGTTTTATACATCATATATTCAGTTCATCGAGCAAATACAAAACATCCGGATTCGCCATCATACGTCCTGCCGTGCATTCACTGGTGGAGAACAGGGCAGTAGTACCGGTTTGTAAGGGTTTTTGGACTCGGATACAAATCCGGTGCTACGTATCCGGGACTAAAGGCCCCACCCTTTAGAACCGGTCTGTCACCAACCGGTTCTAAAGGCCTCCACGTGGGCGCCGAAGAGCGCGCGCAGGCAGAGTACCTTTAGAACTGGTTGGTAACACCAACCGGTCCTAAAGCTTTTTTTTCTTTTTTTTTCCTTTTCTTTTCAGGGTTTCCGATTCCGTATTTAGGGTTTAGGGTTTAGGGCGTGTTCCGTATTTTCAGGGTTTCCGTTTACGTGTTTCCGTTTAGTCTTTCCGTTTCCGTGTGTCCGTGTTTCGTTTTTTACGAACACGGAATCGGAAAACACGTAATCGGAAATACGTATCCGGAAACACCGATTCCGTGTTTGCGGTTAAGTGTTTCCGATTCCGTGTTTGCGGTTAAATGTTGATGCACCAAATAAAAGTATATATATATACATGTAACACGAAGTAATCGACCGGGAATTACATAATCTGAAGTTCGTTTTCAATAGTTGTATACTTGCATAGAGAAGGGAACTGGCTATTGGTTCATAGGATGGAAAATTTCTCCGTCTTCTGCTATGACTTGTGTGAGAAGAAATCCTGCCAATTCCTCTGCAATAGCCTTGCAACAGTCGATTGGTTTGAGCTGCGCCCGCTTTCGTGCCATCTTTAAAAGAAGTAGATGAAAACAATTAAGTTATGAACAAAACTAAACATAATTAATGGCAACATAAATAAAGTTGTGAAGATCCGGTTACGTACCTCTAGATTTCTGGAAGTACGGGATTTCTCACTGATCGTCCTGTGAATGAACTCGCAAACGTAGTATCCACAATAATCAGTTCCCTGTGGTTGTTGCGGGACTTTCTATATACGAGAAACATAATTCAGTCAAATTAATAATAATCAAAAGAATGGTAATGGTATTGAAATCAGGGTACGTAGTACTACTTACTTTGTTAATCTGAAAGTGGAGCTTGTCTGCCCATGTACCGGGTTCTTCCTTGATGAACATTTGCCAAACCCTGGGGACAAAAGAAAAATGAATAGAAGAGTTAATTATTACTTACTTGATATCAGGAAATGAACGAAAAAGAGGCCGATGAACGAAAGAGGCCGATATATATACTTTTGAAGCATCTGACGCGCGCTCTTCCATGTGTCAGCGCCCCAGGTTAACGAGTCCCAGACTTCAACTTGTCCTTTATCTAATGATGAACAATATGAAGTGGGAACTGCGCAAGTGTACACACGCAGTCATGCATACTCATCATTACACTAACATCAGGTAAGCAAAATGGAATGTCTACAAGACAGTAACAGTCACTTGAATCCGTAGGGCCAAAGTATTTCTTTTTTGGTACTTTGTCGCTTCAAAAACCTTAGCAAATCATCCGGTGTATCCTTGTTGAACCTTTTCTATTGTGTTTTGATGATACGAATACGGGTCAATGAACCCAAAGTCCCAGATTCCTGCCAGCCTGCATTCACGAATCTTCATTCTGCATAGTAGCGTACAAAAAGAATGTCGTGATTATACGGGCAATGAACGCGAGCTTAACTAAATAATTAAATTATACAAATAAATCACTTACAAACAGTAGCAGCTGAGGATAGACTTGTCGAGGGCACGTTGATTGTACATCTGGAAGAAATCATCGAACCCAAGCTCGACACCGTAATCTCCGAAGTAGTGTTGATCCTGAACTTGAGCCATGATACAGTCTCTCTTCTGCCTTGCGGCCTCCAAGTACCAATGTAAACTCCGTAGTTGGGTTGTTAGAGCAGTAGGATTTTCGACCAGAGGGTGCCCGGGCTTGTATGTATATACCACATCAGCAATAGAGTAACCCACGTCGCCCATGCGTGGACCGGACACTGAAGCCTGGTCAGATAACACCTTGAGCGTGGCAATTGACCGTGCTTCTTGTTGTCCGAGCTGGGGAACTTGTTTCCCGCATTTCGTCTGCTTCGCCTGCTTCATCTCCTCCGCCTGCTTCATCTCTGCGGTGTGCTTCTTTTCAATGTACCGTTCATAGTCTGAAAGGGGCAGCGGTGGCGGCGGTGCAGGATAATATAAGTTGTCGATGGTGCGCTCAATTTTCCACTTTGGGATGTCCTTCAGAGTTTCCTTCCAGACGTCTGGAGGGGCCTTCAGGGGAAACCGTGCGAACCATGCGCTGGTTTTGGCTTTCACGGCATTGGTTAGTTCCTCCTGAGTCATCAGGCCTGGTAACTACGGGGGAGTCTCGACTTTCTTGGATTTCCTTGGTCTCTTCTTGGGAGGAGTCCCGTTTCTTCTGAACTGCAGCTTCCGCTTTGCCGTACCCGTAGTGGGCGCATCCGTCGGCTCACGGGAGTGCACGGGCGATGGACCCTCGGCCTCGGGCTCCCAATCTTCGTTGTGGGGTGGACTTGGAGGTTCGTTGGGGGGTGGACTTGGAGGTCGTGCATTCTCTGTACGAAAGTGAAAAAACTATTAAAAATAAGCTTACATGTGGTGTAACATTCAGTAATTGATGGAGGTATGGTGCATTTGTACCTGGAGGAGTCGGTGGCCTTGGCGCCGAGTTAGGAAACACGATGTGTTTCTTATTCCACAAGATGATACCAAGCTCCATTTCTCCCAGTGTCTTCTCGCCTTCACCTCCAGGAATATGGAGCTCAATTGAATGGCATCCCGGCGTAATTGTTGACAACCCGACACGAGCATGGGATGCTGGAATCTGACCACCATGGTAGGTTGCTCCAGGTTGATTCGGTAAAGCATAGCCTGACGCCACCCTGAAGGATATGTTCCCCATTGGCATATGTATCTCACAGTTTGTCTTCTCCGTGATATCATCTACGGGGTAGTGAGGCGCCGACGGTTTGACTGCACGACCGTCTTCTAGCTGCAGGTGCATGGAACCCACGCTGCTTCTATGCTGAGATGGGACGGCATCTGCTACATGATCGTCTTCTATTTGCAGCTGATCAGGTGCAGGACGATGTTCTACCTCCTCTTCAGTGTCAGGTATAGGGTGTCCCCCTTTCTTCAAGAGAAAATCCACCTTTTCTTCTAATGTCGATATCCGTTCCATCGCCATTTTTTTGCTTCTATCACGGCTTCTGTAAGTGCCAATGTCCGCTGCAAACCCTTGGCTCCACGGGGTACTGGCTCCAAAGTCTCGTGTTCGTCCCCACTTTTCGGGGTTCCCGAGTGCCCTCGTCAGCTCGTCGTTCTCTCTATCGGGAACAAAAGTTCCTTTTTGAACAGCTTCTATTGCCTTCTCTAGTTCTGCTAATACCTTTGTTATTTTTTCCGACCATGGTCCCTCCGCAACAATCATCCCAGTCTCAGCGTCCAACGTTGCCCCATGCGCGAACAACCAGAACTTGGACCTATCGGGCCAGTCATGTGTCTGTGGAATGATACCTCTTTTCACAAGCGCAACTTCATAGCTTCGCCACCTAGGCAGGGCAGTCATGTAGCCACCTGACCCCAAAATATGGTGATATTTCTTCTTCTTCGCATTCTCCGAATTTATGGCCGATCGGGATGCAAAGACACCCGATTTCTTGTACGCCTTAAAATCATCCCAAGCGTCTCTTATCTTCACTAGGTTCCCAGTGAAAACTGGATCTTCGTCCTTATATTTCTTCCACAGTTTTTTCTTCCACCTCTGGAATTGTGTGGCCATCTTCTTCAAAGCGCACTGCTCGACTTTCTTCTTCTTATCGCTCGCTACGCTGAAATTTAGCCATAGCGTTTCGCAAAGAATTTTTTTCAATCTTTCATCGACATAACTAGCTCCAACGTTGGCCCTGGTCTTCGGCTTATTCCATTCTATTAAGTTGATCGGGACCAGGTCTCTTACAACAACTCCGCACAGATTTACGAATTTGCGATAAGTTTCTGGGGGCTGCAGTGGTTTGCCATCAGCAGCAACTGTATCGATCGGGAACCTTGCGGTATCTTTCAACCTTGCGGCCGGGCCTCGTTTCGACTTTGTCGCATAACTAGCTGTTCCGGAGGGCGCCTAAACGGGAAAATAATGATTCGTTAGTAAGTGCAATACAAATTAATTGTTGCGTGAACAGTGACTTGAGATATACATTGGCAGAGTTTGTTCTGGAGGGCACTTATTCATCATCGACGTTGTCGTCGTCATCATCTACTACATCTTCTATATTCTGAGCTCCGTCACCGGAGTCGTTCAAAAATTGATTGCTAAACGCCTGTCCACCGTCGTCATCACGATATATGGCCGTTGCATTATTAAAAATCATCTCGCACATGTATCTTTCCTTCTCCGCCTCACCCATTCCCGCGAGCTTATCGGCGTGCGGATCATGTGCAGGTTCTTGGGGATCCATAGCTCAACACCTGCTAGTAAAATTTATAAAATGAAGAACACTTAGCGAAATTTTCATCGGGCACTTGGCGAAATTATTTCATCGGACAGTAATAAAATAATAGTTCTGGACATATTAATGAAATAATAGTTCTGGACACACCAAGAGTTACATAGCTCGGGTTAATTTTTTTAACCCTAATACATCACGATCGAATAATATCACTTATACATAGTCTCGTGACATCTCTCAAAATAATTAACTCCGACCGGGTCCTAAGCCGCGGGGTGCTGAGTCACGGGTGCTACGCATCCATAGATAAGGAACCCTCATAGGGTCATAGCTCACGTGGTAAGGAACCCTCCGAATAATCGACCAACTGCTGCTACTGCCTATCGAGCAAGTACATGTAGCGACGGACGTGCTCCCTCTTCCCTGATACGCTATTGTACCACCTCCTCAGGGGCCGGCTCTCTCCGCACCGAGCGTGGCCCACGCGATGGCCACCAAAGAATATCCGGGTCGACCACGTCACCCGGATTTCTCACCAAGCCGCGTGCCCCGTACTAAGGAGCTCCCAGTGCCAGCCTGGCGGGACCCAGTCCCGGACATTGCCCGGCGGGTCCAACATAGACATGAACTAAAAACATGCCCGGACTAAGTAAATATTCCATAATTAAGTAAAATACCTTAGTGTTTCTAACTTAGTAAAAAATAGTAAATTGAGAAATATGACAGAAATAAGATGAAAATTAAACAGGAACAAAATGGTAACTTAGTGAAATTTCTTAACTTAGTTTCTAACACTAACTTAGTGAAATTTTCTAACACACTAACTTCTAACACAAAAATTCTAACACTAAACAAAATTGTAAAAACAAATTAAAGCACTAAAAAAAATCTAACACTAACTCTAAAAATTTCTAACAGTAACACTAACTCTAAAAAAATCTAACACTAACTCTAAAAATTTCTAACACTAAATTCTAACACTAACACTAACTCTAAAAAAAATCTAACACTAACTCTAAAAATTTCTAACACTAACACTAACACTAACTCAAAAAATTCTAGCACTAACTCTAAAAATTCTAACACTAAACAAAATTGTAAAAACAAAAATAAATCTTACCTACGCGTACAGAGGGCGACGGGGCGACGGCAAGGGGCGAGAGGCGGGGCGGCGGAGGCGGAGGCGGGGCGACGGAGGTGGACGGCGACGGCGCGAGGGAGGCGGGGCCGCGGGGGATCGACGGCGACGGAGGCAGAGGGCAGCGGCGGCGACGGCGATGGAGGCAGAGGGCAGCGCGCGACGTCGGGGCGGATGGCGACGAGGCGGACGGAGGCGAGGCGGACGGAGGCGCGGCCGGAGCAGGGCTTCGCCGTACGTGCGAAGGAGAGAAGACGCGCGAAAGAAGAATGAGCGAAAAAATTTCACAAGTCCTGGAGATATCGCCCCACTACAGACCTTTAGCACCGGTTTGTGTTAACAACCGGTGCGAAAGGGTCTTTAGCACCGGTTGTTAACACAAACCGGTGCTAAAGGTCTGTACTTGGGGCCACATTCAGACTGCGCGCCCTGTACAGACCTTTAGCACCGGTTTGTGTTAACAACCGGTGCTAAAGGGTCTCTGTACAAACTGCTCGCCTCCCGCACGCGGCGGTTTTATTGCTATAGTTCGCACCGGCCCGATCGCAAGTCTCTCTGTTTCTTCTCTGTATTCTCTTCTTCCTCTGTCTTCTCTTCTTCCTCTCTTGATCTTCCTCCACCAAGCACCATGGCTGAAGTTTGGAAGAGATATGATGTGGCCACACCATGCGGCAAGAGTCTCGACGTGTGCTACACCAACAATTGCGAGAGGCTCCCCGGTGCTCTTGGGCGTTTGAACGATCTCTATTTCTCCTCTCCCGATGAACACCGGTTCTTCGGGCTTGATCTAGAGTATACGGCGGATCAAGAGGATGTTGCCGTCATCCAGATTGTGTTCAAACAGGCCGTTTTGGTCTTCCAATGGTCAAGGTAACGCACACGTACAACCTTGCATTTTCGATTTGTTTGTTGCATCTGAAGAATAAATGTGTTGCAACATATCTAACATCTATCAAATTTTTGTTGTTGCAGTAGTTCAAAGCATTCTCCGGCACTTGTTGATTTTTCTGTCAACAAGGGGTATGACTTCTGCAGCGTTGACATCACTCAAGACCGTCAGAAGTTGATGCGCTTGGGTATTGTGATACCTGAAGATCACTACATTGATCTTCAGGACCTTATCCATTTCGATGAGTTGCCCGGGCCCAAGACCGGGATGGCTCCGATGGCAACTGACTTCATCCACGAGGGCTACGAAACCATGAAGTCCAGTTTCCCCTCCAAGAATCATAGGTATTGAGCGAAGACCCCACTGGACCGGACCAACATCAACTATGCAGCCATAGATGCATACGTCTCCTACGAGTTGTTCCGGACTCGACGGAGCCATAGATGTATGCGTTCGATATGCATGTATAATGGATATCTTAGTATGTAATGGATATCTTAGTATGTAGCTCTCTTGAAGCATAGCTTGTATTGTGAGACTTATGTTGTGTTATGTGTGATCGTAAGACTCTATGTTATGAATGTGATATGATTGTGTTCTATTCATGATTGTGATGTCTAAAATGGGAATACATCCTATAACTTGGTAGTTGATTTCTAAAATGTGGTGGAGAATGGGAAAAATCTGATCACTTACCGCAGGCGCACACTACACCATATGCGCCTGCGGTACTGCTCTTATCCCAGGCGCATTTGTCCCTGTGCGCCTGCGGTAAAGTTACCCCAGGCGCATTTTGGAGTTTATGCGCCTGTGGTAAGTTAGGGTGGGTACTGAGTAAGGCAACGAGAAGTGAGAGCGCAAGTGATACATAGAGCATATATATCGTGGAAAACATGGATTTACATTGATTTATAAAACATGGAGAACAGAAGGTTACTTTTATTAAAAACAGAAAACAGACGCGCTAGCGCGCCGTAGTGTCGCCGGAATACAAATTCTTTTATTAAAAAAGAGAAAACAGACGAACACTACTCCTCGTCGTCGTCGTCGGGGAACTCGTCGCTGACCTCCTCCGGGTCATCGTCGTTGTCGAACTCGTCGGTGACCTCCTCATCGTCGTCGGAGGTGCATGATGGTATGTCCGAGATAGGCCCCCACCTCGGATCGTCGGAGGCCCAGACTTCGCCGGCGTGGTCGGCCCGACGAAGCTCTTGCAGCGCATTCGTCCTCGCCTCCCGAGCGGCATCTAACGCGAGGTGGCGTTCGAGGCGGCGCTCCGCCCGCTTAGCCGCGCGGGTATTCCAGAGCTCCTCGTCGGCGCTCTCCTCCCCCGGGTTGTTCCGGTAATACTCGCGGACGACGCGGTCTTCCATGGCGTCGACTAGGCCCTGAAACGCGCGGTGGCGGAGGTGGAGGTGGTCGGCGGCAGTGACGATATGCGGCTTTGGCGCCCTGGCCTCCGCTTCCCAGGCGGTGTGGCAGTCGTTGAAGTTCATCAGCGACCGCGGGTGGTTGAGGCGCCAGGCCGCCGCGTCCCAGGCGCGGGCGGCCTCCGCCGCCGTCGCAAAGGAGCCGAGGGGGATGCGGTCGTCCCCCAAGCGGATATATGCGCTGAACATTCCGTTCTGCCGTGCTCGGACGCCGCGGAAGCCGGTGGTGCTGTTTCTCCTCGGAGGCATGGTGGAAGCGCGACGGTGCGTGGAGAGGAGTGGGCGCGTGGAGAGGAGAAGACGCGCTCGAGGCGCGACAGTTTATACCGCGCCCTCCTGGCCACGCGTCACAACTCCCGCGCCACGCGTGAACTCCCGCGCCACACGTCAACTCCCGCGCCACACGTCAACTCCCGCGCCACGCTCCACCCTAACACAACAATCGGTATCGCCATCAAACAGCCCACCCGTGGCTACTGGGTGCAATATGCATACCAAATGCACGGCTGGACGTATGATGGCGAATCCGGATGTTTTGTATTTGCTCGATGAACTGAATATATGATGTATCAAAAACCTTAAAGGGGGGTGTAGAACAAAACAGACGGTATCGCCGTCATACAGCCCAACCGTGGCTAGCTACTGGGTGCATATATGCATACCAAATGCACGGCTGGACGTATGACGGCGAATCCGGATGTTTTGTATTTGCTCGATGAACTGAATATATGATGTATCAAACCTTAAAGGGGGGTGTAGAACAAAACAGACGGTATCGCTGTCATACAGCCCAACCGTGGCTAGCTACTGGGTGCATATATGCATACCAAATGCACGGCTGGACGTATGACGGTGAATCCGGATGTTTTGTATTTGCTCGATGAACTGAATATATGATGTATCAAACCTTAAAGGGGGGTGTAGAATAAAACAATCGGTATCGCCAGTATACAACCCTGCCGTGGCTACTGAGTGCATATATGCATACGAAATGCACGGCAGGACGTATGCTGGCGAATCCGGATGTTTTGTATTTGGGAGATGAACTGACCGGTGTATGAAGCTGGGCTATATATAGGGTCCTCTGGCTCACAAAGTGTTGAGCTAGGGTTTTGATCCAACGGTTAAGAAATACCTCATCAAACGGCTCACAACAGCTCGAAAGAAACACACCGTAGCCCTGATCGAACGGCTCACAACAGCTGGAAAGAAACACACCCCGGATCCAACGACTCACAAGCGGTTGAAAGAAACACACGATCCGTGTGATTCTATCTGAATGGTCCAAACGAAACCCTAACCCATTTAGTCCCGGTTGGTGTCCCCAACCGGTACTAAAGGGACGATCCGTTTCTATTTTTCTTCTTGCCTTTCTTCTGATTGCGCCGTAACCATGGAACATCTTCATCATTTAACTGAATGCTTGGATCATCTTTGACTTTGAAGGGAGGAATTTCATCAAATTTATTGTAATCTTCTGACATGTCTGTCTTGTCTTCGACTCCCACGCTGTTTCTTTTCCCTGAAAGAACTATGTGGCGCCTTGGCTCATCGTCCGATGTATTCGTTTCCTTATCTTTTGTTTTTCTCGGTCTGCTAGACATGTCCTTCACATAGAAAACCTGAGCCACATCATTGGCTAGGACGAATTGATCATTGCCGTACCCAAGATTCTTCTGATCCACTGTTGTCATTCCGTACTTTGGGTCTACCTTCACGCCTGACAGGTTGAACCATCTGCACCAGAACAAAGGGACCTTAAAGGAAGGTCCGTAGTCAAGTTCCCATATCTGCTCTATGTAACCATAGTATGTGACCCTTTGCCCGTTTTCGTCTTTTGCATCAAACCGGACGCCACTGTTTTGGTTGGTGCTCTTTTTATCTTGGTCCGCCGTGTAAAATATGTTACCATTTATCTCGTACCCTTTAAAGGTCAATACAGTCGAAGATGGTTGCTTGGCCAACAAGTATAGCTCATCTTCAACAATGTTGTCATTAATGAGACGTCTTTGCAACCAACCGCCGAAAGTCTTCGCGTGTTCTTTTGCAATGAAATCTTCAGGTTGCTCTGGGTATTCCGAGCGTAAAATATCCGTGTGTTCCTGGATATATGGAGCCGCCAAGCTAGAATTAACTAGAATTGTGTAGTGTGCTTGAGTGAAAGATTGCTCGTCCATACATGTTGTTGATTTCTTTCCTAGCGTGCCTTTTCCACGCAGTCTCCCCTCATGGCGCGACTGAGGAACACCGATCGGGTTCAGGTCAGGAATAAAGTCAACACAAAACTCAATGACCTCCTCTGTTCCATAGCCCTTGACCATGCTTCCTTCCAGCCTAGCACGGTTTTTAACATAATTCTTCAAGACTCCCATGAACCTCTCAAAGGGGAACATATTGGGTAAGAATACAGGACCGAGAACAGAAATCTCTTGGACTAGGTGAACTATGAGGTGCGTCATAATATTGAATAAGGTTGGTGGGAACACCAACTCGAAGCTGACAAGACATTGGACCACGTCCTTCTGTAAACTTGGTAGAGTTGCTGGATCGATTGCCTTCTGAGAAATTGCGTTGAGGAATGCACATAGCTTCACAATGGGTACTCGCACGTTTTCTGGCAGAAGCCCCCTCAATGCAATCGGAAGTAACTGGGTCATGATCACGTGGCAGTCATGAGACTTAAGGTTTTGGAACTTTTTCTCTTCCAGGTTTAGTATTCCTTTTATGTTCGACGAGTAGCCAGACGGGACCTTGATACTACTCAGGACTTGGAAAAAGATCTCCTTATCTTCCTTGGTAAGAGCGTAGCTGGCAGGACCTTTGAAATTCTCTGGATTCATCAGGTCGTCTCGTTCGTGCATACGTTGGTGGTGCAGCGTGCTTTTGGTGTATCTCTCGACTTCTTCCCATGCACGCCCAATAAGTTTAGCAGTTCACGCAAATATTTTCGTCACGTGCATCACGTCGATCGCAGAGCGAACCTCTAGGAATTTCCAATAGGGTAGTTCCCAGAATATAGATTTCTTTTTCCACATGGCTACGTGGTTGTCGGCGTCATTTGGAACAGATTGTGCGCCAGGACCCTTACCAAAGATTACTTTTATATCTTTGACCATGTCATATATATCAGTACCTTTAGGGAGGGTGGCTTCCTCCGTGTATCTGCCTCGCCTTTGAAATGCTTTCCTTTCTTTCTTACGGGATGCCTGTCTGGAAGAAATCGACGATGCCCGGGTACACATTCTTGCCTATATGTATACTTCCAGTCTCGCCTAAACAGTGTGTGCATGCGCTGTATCCCTTGTTTGACTGTCCTGAGATGTTACTAAGAGCGGCCAATCATTGATGGTTACAAACAGCAACCCTCGTAGGTCAAATTCTCTTGTTTGTACTCGTCCCACACACGTACACCTTCGTCAGCCCACAACTCTAAAGTTCATCAACAGTGGCCTCATGTACACATCAATGTTGTTGCCGGGTTGCGACGGGCCTGGGATAAGCACTGGCATCATAATGAACTTACGCTTCATGCTAACCAAGGAGGAAGGTTATAGATACATAGAGTCACGGGCCAGGTGCTTTGACTGCTACTCTGCTCCCCAAACGGATTCAGGCCATCTGTACTCAGACCAAACCTTAAGTTTCTTGCGTCACGTGCAAAGTCCTCGTACTTATCGTCGATGTTTCTCCATGCGACCCATCAGCGGGGTGTCTCAGCATATCGTCTTCCTTACGGTCTTCTTTGTGCCATCGCAGCAACTTGGCATGCTCTTTGTTTTCGGAACAAACGTTTCAACCGTGGTATAAGGAGCATGCCACATCACCTTGGCAGGAACCCTCTTCCTGGGGCGATCGTCGCCCTCAACATCACCAGGGGTCATTCTCGCCTGATCTTATACCGAAATGCACCGCATACCCGGCAGGCATTTAAACTTCTCGTGCTGGCCGCGGTAGAGGATGCAGTCATGATGCATGAATGTATCTTATGCACTTCCAATCCTAGAGGGCAGACAACCTTCTTTCTTCGTATGTACTGCAGGGCAGCACGTTATCTCTTGGAAGCATCTTCTTCATTATTTTCAGCAGCTTTTCAAATCCCTTGTCAGATAATCCATTCTCTGCCTTCCATTGCAGCAATTCCAGGGTGGTGCCCAGTTTTTTCTGGCCATCTTCGCAATTTGGGTACAACAATTTTTTGTGGTCTTCTAACATGCGCTCCAACTTCAACCTCTCGTTTTCACTTGCGCAGTTTATCTGTTCTTCACGAATGACCTGACGAAGATCATCATCAGACTCATCAACAATGTCCTCAAGTTCAGGCTCGTCTTCCCCCATTTCAGTATCACCGTGTTCACCGAACATAGGATAATTATCATTATCCTCTTCTTCTTCATTGTCTTCCATTACAACCCCTCTTTCTCCGTGCTTGGTCCAACAAAAATAACTGGGCATGAAGCCTTCTTGCAACAGGTGGGTGTGTATGGTTCTTGAGCTAGGGAAATTCCTCTTATTCTGGCATTTTTTACATGGACAAAAAATAAATCCATTCTGCCTGTTTTTCTCAGCCACATTGAGAAACTATGCATGCCATTAAGGAATTCGGGACGACGTCGATCACTGTACATCCATTGCCGGTTCATCTGCATTATATAAATTTATCAACAAGCATTATGCTAAATCATCATGACTAAATTAATTAATTAATACAAAAAGTTCATCACACGTCAATACCAAACTAGCGTATAGTGACCATACATATATAGTTCTCATAAAAATACACACTGAATCCATCCATAAAAACTCTCTCTAATTAATGCATTTAAAAACAACAACAAATGCGATCAAAATCGCAACAAAGGTAACAATTGACCCGACGGCATAATGATACCAAGCCTCTTTACTAGTTGCATATTTCCTAATCTTTCTAATCTTCAGGCGCATTGCGTCCATCTCGCTCTTGTGACCATCGACGACACCGGCAAGAACCTTTTCCAAGGTCATCTTCTCTCTTTCAGTTTTTTCCAACCTTTCTTCAGTTTTTTTCAATCTTTCTTTCAAGCCAACATTTTCTTGTTCAACTAAGTATAACTTCTCAACAATAGGGTCGATTGGCATTTCCGGTTCCACTACCTCCTAGATAAAAATATCTATGTCAAGTTGGTCGGCGTAAGTAATTGTCGTATAATCAGGAAATGAAAATATGTAGTGAAAAAAGATAATATACCACATCCGAATCATAGACTGGACGAGGGCCAACAGGGACGGATATCAAAACCATGGCGCTATGTATATAAAAAAAATCTTACACAATAAGAAAATTATATACAAGTAAATACGTAAATCATACAAATAAAAATTTGTTTTGGTAAATAAAAACAATAGGCTCACCAAGCTTGTGTCGGTGATGGGGTGATCGACGGCAGTGAGGAAGGGGACAAGGCGCGCGACACTAAAAAAACCACAAATCATAATTAATTTTGAGCTCAAATTGCATCAATTTGTATACATAATAAAATGAATAACAAATTCTAGCTTAGGCATTTCATCAAACACCTAGCTAGCACAACAAAAATGAAATGAGCAAAAAAACGAGCAAAACTTGCAATGCCGGAAGAGGGAATGTTGATGCTAACCGTAGAACCGATGGGTACCAACAATCTTGACAAATGGTGGAGAAAAATGGGGATGGATTAGACCTCACAAGACGAAGGAGAGAGCAAAAATGGAGTTGAGCTCGAGCTGGAAAAAATGAGGCTGAGCTCGGGGTGGTATGTAGGGTTTAGGGGAGGGCTTTAGGACCGGTTTGTGTTACAAACCGGTTCTAAAGGTTCTGACAGCGGGACCGGCAGTTGCTGCAAAAAATGAGAAAATCTTTAGAACCGGTTGGTGATACAAACCGGTTCTAACGGGTCTGTCCCCTGGGCCCCCTTCATGCAGCAAATGGCCCCCAAGGCCTTTAGGACCGGTTTGTCACAAACCGGTCCTAAAGGCCTTGGGGGCCATTTGCTGCATGAAGGGGGCCCAGGGGACAGACAAACCGGTCCTAAAGGCTTTGGGGGCCATTTGCTGCATGAAGGGGGCCCAGGGGACAGACCCGTTAGAACCGGTTTGTATCACATCCGGTTCCATTGTGCTTGGCTCAATGCCCTGTTTTCTACTAGTGATTTGATATGCATATTGCACCCAGTAGCCACGGTAGGGCTGTATGATGGTGACACCGATTGTTTTGTTCTACACCCTCTCTTTAACACATCAATCCATGCTTGGGTCAGTGTTCACTTTGAGCTCGGAGTGGGTAGTAATGTGCAACTGTTCGAGCTGTTGTGAGCCGTTCGATCAGGGCTACGCTGTGTTTCTTTCGAGCGGTTGTTAGCCGTTGGATCTAGCACTTTGTGAATCAGAGGACCCTATGTATAGCCCACCTTCATACACCGGTCAGTTCATCGACCAAATACAAAACAACAGAATTCGCCAGAATACGTTATGCCGTGCATTTGGTATGTATATATGCACTTAGCAACCAGAAAACGGATTTGAATGTAAATAGTAAAATAGTTAATAGTTTGAATAATTATTTAGGTAAACAGAAAACGGATTTAATTTAGGCAAATTCAAGCAATTTTCATGTTGAAATTTTTTCAAATTCGAAAGTATATAGAAGTTATTCATGTGTATATTCAAACAATATTCAAATTTTGGCGCTAAAACATTTGGCGCGCCCTGCCAAAAAAAGCATCTGGACGGTGGCCTTTCGTCCCGGTTGCTGCCACCAACCGGGACTAAAGGGGCCTTTCGTCCCGGTTCTTGCCACCACCCGGGACGGATGGCCATGCATATATACACGTCACCGTCCTGGATGGCCACAGAACCGCGCCCAGGGACGAACCGACGCCGCCGCACTCCGCCGTCGCGCCGCCACTGCCCCCCTCGCACGCCGCCCTACCTCTGCCGCCGCACTACCGCCGCCGTGCTGCCCCGCGAGCCGCCCCTCGATCCCGTCGCCGCGCCGCCCCTCGAGCCGCCAGCCCGCTCGCGCCTCGCCCCTCGATCCCGTCGCGCCCCCGCCCCTCGATCTCGTCGCGCCGCGCCGCGCCGCCGCCCCTCGATCCCGTCGCGCCACCGCCCCCTTGATCCCCGTCGGCCCCTCCACCAGCCCACGAAACGCCGCCCCCTCGATCCCGTCGGGCCTCCACTGCCCCGCCGCCGCTGCCCCGCGCCGGCCGCCGCCCTGGAGGAGGTAGGGCCCTGCCTCCATCTCGCCCTAACTAGGGGCTTCCCCCCCTTTTTTAACTTAATTGCTGTTTTTGTTTTTAATTATTTATTACTGTTAGAAATGTTAGAATCATTAGTTATGAATGTTAGAAATTTTAGATTAGACTTAGGAATTTTAGATTTGTTAGAATTCACATAGGAATTATTAGAAATGTTAGGAAATTTAAAAATGTTAGAAAATTTTACTAAATTAGTGTTAGAAATTTAAGAATGCATGTTAGGAATGTTAGAAAATTTAACGACGTGAGCTATGACTACCCTTATCTATGGATGCGTATTATCATACGTTTAAATATTTCATGAATATGTTTCTATTTTTGTGTAGTATCTATAAGCAATTTTGATGAAAATAATTGATCATTAGTTATTATCTATAAGCAATTTTGATGAAATGGATCTCAAACATATAATTACTCTTTTTGTATAGTATGGAGCCAAGGGACGAAGATGCCGAAAACTTGCTCGAGAGTTTCATCCGCGGGGCCGACGTAGATACCGATGTGAGCCAGTGGATGAACAACTCCGGTGAGAGAGATCCGGAGCTCACGCAGGGAGACGACTCCGGTGAGGGAGAAGCCGACGGCTCCGATATGGGAGCAGCCGACGGCTCCGGTGGAGCCGTACAAATTACAAACACCGGCTCCGAGGTGCATATATAGATATGTTAATTAATGAAGCATCCGTTGTCTATATACATGTATTAACAGTCTTTATATTTTTAGCCATCCGGTTCAAGCATATCAACCGGAAAAAAGACTAAACGAGGCGCAACAAAGAAGTTAAAAGATACAGAAAGATATAGGATCGACAAGATCACAGCAGACGGCGCACCCGAGCTTCCCGCTGATGTTGCCCAAAAATTTGTGAAGCCATGCGGAGTGCTAGTTAGGGATCACATCCCGATCACTGTTCATGAGTGGAATCAGCCAAAAGATCCGCGGAAACAAGGAATTTCATATGTCAGCAAAATAGCCAAAGAACATCTTTTCTCGAAGATCTTGTCTAATTTCAACTTACCCTTGCCGAAGGTGGACGAGAATGAAGCGGATGTGAATGAGGCCGATGTTACTAAAATGAAAAAAGAGATACGGGATAAGGTCAAGGCGTGGACCCTCAAAAAGATGGCCGAGCAATTCAGAAACTAGAAGAAAAGATTGAACCTTGACTATGTTAAGAAAAACAAGACTCCAGATTTCACTCAAGGGTATGAGAAATTAAAACCCATATGGGCAGATTTCGTCAAGTACAAGCTGTCAGAGAATGAACTGGAAAGGACAAAAACAAATGAGAAAAACGCCGCCAAAAAGGTATATCACCATGTTATGGGGCAAGGTGGCTACAAGGGTTCCAGTCCCAAGTGGAAAAAATGGGAGAACGACCTAATTCAGCTGGGGATCACTCCCGAGCCGTTTTTGTGGGTCGAGCGGACAATGTTGGTTCTACGGGCATGGGGGCACGTTGGACGCCGAAGGAAAAGCAATCTATAACCTAAGGCATAAAGAGAGTCCTCTACCCATAGAGAGGCTGAGAACCGCAATACAGGACGTTAAAGAGGGGAAGTTTGTGCCAGATAGAGAGAACGACGAGTTCACACGCGCCCTCGGGAATAAGGAACACGTAGGGCGTACACGAGCCGTAGAAGGCAATCCTCCGTGGAAAACTGGGTTCGACGACAGCAAAAAGATATACCCCGATAGAAGCCGTCAACGTAGAAAGGACGCGGAGGCAGCTGAAGCAGAGACTCAGGCAAACTGGAGGCATCAACTTGAAGAACAGATAAAGCTGATGCAGGATGTAGCAAAGAAGCAGCAGGACCAAATTAACACACTTAGCCAGCAGATAGTGTCTACCGGCATCTACACATGGTATAGAAGGTGAAGTCGAGGCTACCAACGCCGCACATTCTCATCGCAAAAGCAGCGTTGCATCCACGCAGCTACCGAGTGTGATGATGCACCGCCGATGATTCACCCGGTGGATGATATCACGGAGATGACAACCTGTGAGCTCCACGTGAAGGTCGTCAAATAACCATCATCAAGGCGGCGGCCGGCTATGCCTTACCAATTGGCAACGAACCAACTCATCATAGTCTTCCGGTTCCACGGGGCTACGCTGTTGTTGGGGTCGATGAAGTTGTCAACGGGTTCGAGCGGGTAAAGCTTGATTTCCCTAAAGGTGAAGACGAAGAGTTCACTGAACTCAGAGAAGCCAACAACTTGACCGTTCTATGGCTAAAGGAATGCATTGTGCTCCAAAATCAGACGGCAAAGCCATCGAATCCTCGCCATTCTCCAGCGCAAAAGTCTCCAGCGCGGTCGTCTTCGCCATGCATGCCGTCTCCAGCGCGGTCGCCTACGCCGTGCATGTCTCCACCGCGGTCGCCTACGCTGCTGCGTCAGCCTTCTCCACCCACTAAGTTTCTGCCGAAACGTAAAATATCACCCAAACGTCAACGGTCACCCCTCCCGAAGGTACCAAAGGAGGTACCCAAGTTACCTTACGACTATACTCCTGAGGAAAACCAGAAAATCGCAAAGGACGAGTACGAGGCGTGGAAATCGAAGCGGAAGGAGAAGAAAAAGGCAGATTTCCCCGAGACCGAAGAGGAGATAGAACGAGCTTGGAAAATGGTGAAGACTCTTCATCAACCCGAGCCAAATATGTCATCTGACTATGACCGCTCTATTCTGAAGTCACACCAGGAAATGGTGCGGTCGACGAATAGTAGTAGCGCAAGCGGGAAAAGGGGAAAATCAGTTGCCCAGCTCGGAGAGCAGAAAAAACAATCCACATCCCCGCTCAAAGTGATTTCCAATACCCAGGTGGGGCCGAGCACTAATATTGCTGACGAGCAAATTGATCCGGAGATTATAACACTGTACGCAGACAAGGCAGCTGATGCGGGTTTGTCCATTGCTGAGTATATGCAAACAATAGACTACTTCCCCGAAGCTAAATGTGCGTACAAATACACGTACGGGAAGCCTCTCGTCAAACCCGAGGAGATAAAGGATCTACCAATGAAAATGTGAAGAGTGCATAGTTGGTATATGGAATCCACTGAGAAATCTCAGGACTGGATATGTCTCAGCGTTAAGAACGAGCACTATGGGTATGGATATGGATTGGTTATGATTCAATTTGACGAATTGTTTCAGTTATACCAGCAACAGGCCCTCGACAAAGCTGTCCTTAGTGCCTATTCTCTGTAAGTACTTATTTCTCTAGCTCACCTCGTTCATTTGCATATTCATATATATATATATAGTACACTCATATATTATAATTGCAGAATGAAGATTCTCGAATGCAAAAGAGGTGGAATCTATGATATTGGGTTCATTGATCCAAATATTGTTTATGAAAAGACTCTTCAGATATCTGCCAAGGATACAGAAAATAATATTCTGAGGGCAATATTGTTTCACCAACACCGACGGGAAATACTATTTCCTTACAACTTCGGGTTAGTGTTACTATGTTGTAAACATTCTGTTTTCCTTACTCGATGTTCACTGTATAATTGATGAGTTCTGCGTGCGCAGCTTCCACTATATTCTGCTAATCTTCGAAATTGACAAAGGAAAAGTAATGGTAATAGACCCAAAACGTAAACCCCTAGCGATGTGGGCTGACATGCAGGAAATGATCCAGCGGTAATTTCAATCTATATTAATTTCAGTATTTATATATGACACTATATCGACTACTTTGTTTCATTTTCGGATATCAAGTAATTACTAACTCTTTTTATTCTTTTTTTTCTCGGGTAGCGTTTGGAAGAGGTTCATAAAAAGGCCAGGGGTGAATGGAAATCAAAGCTTACATTTGATGTTGTGCAAGTAAGTACTATCTAGATCCGCGAGCATCTCCTTGATTCTAATGTCGATATACCATTATCATGTCTGGTTTATTATTATTTTGATTGAAATCATGTTCTCGTAAAGTGCTTGCAACAAGAGACGGGAATCACTTGTGTGGATACTACGTTTGCGAGTTCATTCGTCAGACGACATGTCCCAAGGGCAGAAATTTAAAGCAACTTCATGTACGTTAGTCGTCAATTCTTCTAATTACCATCTATTTTAGTTACTTAGTTTCATTAATGTATATTGACCACTCTTCTTTATATTAGATCGAACGGCTTCAGGATGGTCTTCTACCAAGGGACCGCATACGAGCAATTCAGGAGGAAATTACTTCTTAGATGCAGAGGTCCTAAACGTAAATGGAGAGTACTATAGCCCCGGTTGGAACTGAATTTGATTTTGTAATACACTCCATCCGTCATGTAATATGCTCGATATACTTTGCTTCCGTAATATAAGTGTTCCTTATTCTGCTTAATATATGTATTACTTATTCGTTCGTGGTATTCGGAAGCTCCGGGGAGGGTCCACCGAGGCTCCTCTCTTCTCGTGGGATTCGGGAGGTCCGGGGAAGGGCCACCGGGGCACCTCTCTTCTCATGGGATCCGGGAGGTCCGGGGAGGGACCAAATTAACACAAGTCATAAACATTCTGCCACGGCAGAGAAAAGGGCAAAAGCCCTGCCGCGGCAGAAGGGGCATGCATCCCGGGTCCTATTGAGGACCGGGACTAAAAGCCCTGGCCAGGGTCCAGCTAACGAGCCACGTGGTCAGCCCCATTTGTCCCGGGTCCTGGCACAACCGGGACCAATGGGGGAGGGGTATTTGTCCCGGATGCCCCATCCCGGTTGCACAACCGGGACAAATGGGGCTTACGGACCGGGACTAATGCTCCTGTTTCCACTAGTGACACTCGATTTGCTAAAAAGTTGGGCCTTTAGTCCCGGTTCGTAAGAGGCGCGACTAAAGGGGGGGGGGGGTTTAGTCGCGCATATTTAGTCCCGGTTGCACAGCCGGGAATAATGGCCTTTGCGAACCGGGACTAAAGGCCCATTTTATACCAGTGTCGTTTAAATACATTTTCAAAATGTTTTTTCAATTACATTTTAAATGATTTAGAATTCGTAGAAAGTTTCAATATGAAATGTGTTTAAAATTGGACAAAGATTTCTAACACATTTTCTGTTTAAAAAATTAATTATTCCAACTATTTAAACTAGTAACAATTTTTGAAATTTCAAATATTTTAAAAACCTAGTTTACGAATGGTTTTGAATTTGAAGAAACTTTTAATACGAAAAGTGTTTAAAATTGCGTAAACAGTTCAAATACATTTTCAATATGAAAGTCCTGCCGCGTGGACGCGTGGCGCGGGAGTTGTGACGCGTGGCCACGAGTGCGCGGTATAAACTGCTGCGCGTCGAGCGTCTTCTCCAGTCCACGCGCGCACTTCTCTCCACGCACCGTCGCGCCGCCACCATGCCTCCGAGGAGAAACAGAAGCACCGGCTTCCGTGGCGTCCGAGCACGCCAGAACGGAATGTTCACCGCGCATATCCGCTACGAGGACGACCGCATCCCCCTCGGCTCCTTTGCAACGGCGGCGGAGGCCGCCCGCGCCTGGGACGTGGCGGCCTGGCGCCTCAACCACCCGCGGTCACTGATGAACTTCAACGACTGCCACACCCTCTGGGAAGCGGAGGCCAGGGCGCCGACGCTGCAGATCATCACTGCCGCCGACCACCGCCACCTCCGCCATCGCGCGTTTCAAGGCCTAGTCGACGCCAGAGACGACCGCGTCGTCCGTGAGTATTACCGGAACAATCCGGGGGAGGAGAGCACCGACGAGGAGCTCTGGCAGACGCGCACGGCTGAGCGGGCGGAGCGCCGCCTCGAACACCACCTCGCGTTAGATGCCGCTCGGGAGGCAAGGACGAAGGAGCTGCAAGAGCTCCGCCGGGCCGACCACGCCGGCGAAGTCTGGACCTCCGATGATCCGAGGTGGGGGCCTATCTCGGACATACCATCATGCACCTCTGACGACGAGGAGGAGGTCACCGACGAGTTCGCCGCCGACGACGACCAGGAGGAGGTCACCGACGAGTTCCTTGACGATGACGAGGAGGAGTAGTGTTCGTCTGTTTTCTGTTTTTAATAAAAAAGAATTTGTATTCCGGCGAACTGCAGCATGCTAGCGCGTCTGTTTTCTGTTTTTAATAAAATAATTTGTATTCCGTGTGATTCTTCCTGATTGGTGGGATTCATACGCTAGAAATAAACACACTCCTTACCCAACGACTCACAAGAGCTAACATTAATCAGGGAGGAGGCCGGTACATTTGGATAGATAAAAGAAGACAGCACATAATGGCAAGAGTGGATCTAAACCTAAACGGAGAGCATAGAGATCTAGATAACAAGGTTGTACATAATGGCAAGAGTGGATCTGATCTGCTAGTCATACTCCTGCCTAGGCCTATAGTACTCCGACTCGTAGTCGTCGTATTCGCCGCCGTCGTCGTCACTATCGTCGGACGGTGCTCTAGACTCCCTCGGAGGATCACGACCCCAGGACTGGGCATGAGAGTAGCGCAGGCGGGGGTTATCCCCGGCCCTGGTGTAGTTCATGACGCTCTGAAGAGTCCATCCGCCGCCCCACCATAGCTGACGACCGGCCTCGTTGAAGTTCGAAGGAGGCGGGCCGTTCTCCTCGTACCTGGCGAGCGCACTCTCACGCCGATTAATGAAGAACGTCCCAAGTAGGGCGGTAGTCGGGATTCCAACTGGGATTCCTCCGCTGCTCCGGCGTGAGCTCGTGGTAGTAGTGGTTCGTGATGGCCGTCCGACGCGCCACACCTTGAGGAACAGGAGGGACCGCACTCCTCCGACGCTCAGCATCCAGCCGGCAGGGACGCTGTAGCCGGGCGGGCAGGGGTAGTTCGAGGCGGAAAGTGCCTCTAACTGCAGGAAGGTTAGAGTGGGTACGGTAGAAGCCATGGGAGAGTGGGGAGTTTATATTTGTTTATGCCAATGGTGGCAATGCATGCATACATATATATATAGTGAGAAGAAACAGACCCCTTTAGTCCCGTCCCGTTTTACCAACCGGGGCTAAAGGGTTACGGTTCCGTGGGAATCACGAAGAATCACACGGATCGTGTGCTTCTTTCAAGCGCTTGTGAGTCGTTGGTTCAGAGGTGTGTTTCTTTCGAGCTCTTGTCAGCCGTTCGATCAGGGGTACAGTGTGTTTGTTTCGAGCGCTTATTAGCCGTTGGATCAGGGGTGTTTCTTTCGAGCGCTTCTTAACCGTTGGATCGAAACCCTAGCACAACATTTCGTGAGCCAGAGGACCCTATTTTAGCCCACCTCTCGGAGTCCCTTCATACATCATTCAGTTCATCCACCGAATACAAATCATTCGGATTCGCCAGCATACGTCATACCGTGCATTTGGTATGCATATATGCACTCTAGGAGCCACGGTGGGGCTGTATGCTGGCGATACCGATTGTTTTGTTCTACAGCCCCCAGTCAAGGTTTGACAAAAGGTTTGATACATCATTCAGTTCATCGACCGACTACAAAATATCCGGATTCGCCATCATACGTCCGACCGTGCTTTCTATAAGCATATATGCACTCATGAGCCACGGTCGGGCTGTATGATGGCGACACCATTTGTTTTGTTCTATATATCTACAAATCCTCCAGTTCACACGACCGACATGTGGAAAACTGAGGTGGACTAATCCAAATACATGAACCATGCAGGTTTGATACATTATTACACAATAGTCTAGCAATATTACATGTTTGTTTTCTGCGAGCACAGATGTCATTATGCTCTCAGGCATTTCATCGATCACCTCTTATGCATGTGAGGGAAAAACAAGTGAGCATACCACACCAAAAAGTGAGTGGCATGAGGACTGGAGAATGCTGGCTTGTAGTGCTTATAAAAAAAAATTGGATTTGAAGAAAAAAAGACTTCTATTAATTTTCATTTTCCATCTATTTGGTTAGTTTTTCTTAATGAAATTGAAATTATTAACTAAACGGCAATATAGAAATAAAGAAACAACTTTTCATCTAGGTGGGGCTCATTTGACCCGGTTGGAGCTACAAACCGGGGCAAAAGACCCCCCCACGACGCGCCTGCACGCGTCCTGCTCGCCGAGGGCCTTTAGCCCCGGTTTGAGCCACCAACCGGGGCAAATGACCCCCACACCACACGCCCTGCTCGGCCCGGCCCCACCTCTGCAGTCTTTTGCACCGGGCGGTGGACGATCCGGGGCGAAAGAGGTGCTCGCCAGTGGAAAAAAGCCCCATTCTCCACTAGTGGTATTATATGATGCGTGTGAACACACGTTCGTTGAGAGACCCCAAGAGGAAGGTATGAGGCGTGCAGCAGCAAGTTTCCCTCAGAAAGAAATCAATGTTGAATCGACTAGTAGAAGGAAGGAGTAACTTCAGAAGGTTGATGCAGCTGAGATGACAGGGCGCACTACCAATTCAGAAGCAAGGTGGAACTTACACAACACAATCAAATCACTTTGCCTCATCGAAGCAGTGAGATTGTCAATCTCACCGGTTTTGCTGAACACAAAAAGATTAAACGTATTGTGTGGAAACAGTAGGAGAACAATATGAAAGTAGTAGTAACAGTATGAAAGCAGTGTGAAAGCAGTAGGTGTTTTATCAGTATGAGGAAAAAACACCGGGGTTCACAGTTCACTAGTGTTGTCTATCCGTGAAAGATAAATAACATGCGTGGTGAACAAATTACAGCTGGACAATTGACATAAATGAAGGCTGCACTGTAGTGCGTACGCAAGACATAAAGATTACTATGTGATTCATGCGGGCAATACAACAAAATACATAGACCGTCATCCAACTGCATCTATGACTAATAATCCACCCGAATATCATCCGAACAAACGTTAGGTATTAAGTTGCTAGCAACAGATTATCGCAGTAAGCAAAGTGTGTAACGTAAACAATGTAAACCAGGTAAACACCGTTGTTTTCTCCCTAATGGCAACAACACATCCGCCATCCGTAACGTTTCTGTCACTCGAGCACAGATGCAAAGGAGGTATGAACCCACTATCGAGCATAAATACTCCCTCTTGGAGTTACTAGCATCTACTTGGCCAGAGCATCTACTAATAACGGAGAGCCTGCAAGATCCTAAATAATATATGCATGAAGACAACATGATAGATTGATAATCAGAAGACATAGCATTCAAGATTCATCAGATCCCAGCAAAGATAACATGTAGCATTACATAAAGATGATCTCGATCATGTGAGGCAGCTCACGATATCTAAACAGGAGGTACAAAGTGGAGAGAACAACCATCTAGCTACTTCCATGGACCCGTAGTCCAGGGATGAACTACTCATGCATCAATTCGTAGGAGGGCATGGTGGTGTAGACCCCTCCGGTGATGAATTCCCCTTCCGGCAGGGTGCCGGGAAGAGCTCCAGAACCCTCCCGATCTCGGGATGACGATGACGGCGGCCTCGGGTGTTTCTCGAGACGAACTGGTATATTTTTATGGTTAATATATCGGGAGGGGGGGGGGAGTATAAATAGGCGAAAGAGGAAAGGCGGTGGAGGCCCCACACCACCCCATGGAGCGGCCAGGGGGCGCGCCGCCCTATGGTGTGGGCCCCCTGTGCCCCCTCCGGGTCACTTCGGGACTTCGCGGAACCTTCGGGAATTTTAGGACCTCCATACTTTGAATTTTCCAATTCCGAGAATATTTCTTGAACAACTTTTCTGAAACAAAAACAACAGAAAACATGGAACTGGCTCTGTGGCATCTTGTCAATAGGTTAGTCCGGAAAATCGATAAAAATGACATAAAGTGTATAGCAAACATGTAGGAAACAACATGAAAACAACATGGAACATCAGAAATCAAGGATACGTTTATGACTTATCAAATTCCCCAAGCTTAGTTCCTACTCGTCCCCGAGTAGGTAAATGATAAAAACACAAAATTTCTGAGGTGACATGCTACCAACATAAACTTGATCATCAATAATGTAAAAGCATAAGTAGGCTGAGATCATAGAACTTCAACACAAGCATGATAAATAGAATTTTAATAATAGAGCATAGCAATCACCTTGCATCATGAGAAGTAACACAAATAAAAGATCATGAATAACAATGCAACAAAAGATATACGTTTGTTTCAAGTATAGAGTAAACATGGCAAAGTGATATTTCGCTAGTCCTTAAGAGTGGGGCAAAACATAAACGCGAGGACACCTTCAAAGTTCATGAGGAAGACTAGAACAAATAATTAGAGAACAAGCAATAACACATCATGAATCAATTAATAATGTTTCTGGGACAAATGCACATAAAACTCAGAATGACAACTATGCTCTCTCACCTGTGCATAAAGTTAGAAGATGGAGACTCAACATAAAAGTACAAGAAAGGCCCTTCGTAGAGGGAAGCAGTGATCAACTCATGTGCTAGAGATTTTATTTTATTAAACAGAGGTATTGAAAACTTGACACTCCTCCCATCTATCTTACACAAACCATGGCTAACCGAATCCTCGGGTGCCTGTCAACAATCACATACCGTGGAGGAGTGTCTATTTTTAAGAGAGGTGTATGCTTATGTCAACGAATGGTAAACAAAAATAAAGTACATCACAAGCTAACTAGACTTCACAAGAGTGGCTCTCATAGAAGGACGCATCTGGGGGGAAGGTCATCCCTCTTTCTCTTTTATTTACACAATTATGCTTTGACTGATAAATCAGGGGCAAAATAGTGAAGAGAATTTGTTGTTATTAGTTTGGGGCTGGGCACCCCGCTGCCAGATCTTCTATCATTGGATAAGCGGATGAAGCCACTAGTCCAGGGTGATGAAGGGATGGATCCTAGGCCTATCGGGTGAGCCTACCAAGTCCAAGGCCCAAGGCCCATGCTCCAAGGGAGATACCGCGGACAGCTCTAGAAGGTCCAATCAAGGCCCACTCGCGAAGCCCTGCGGGTTAAGAAAGGAAACTTGTAACCGACTTAGGATAGGGTGTGTAACCCCCCCCCCCCCCCGGGGACGGTTTCAGACCTGGCCGCCTATATAAGGGCAGGAGAACCACCGGGAGGGGGATCAAGCAATACCGCACGACCTAAGCCTTGAGATTGAGATCTATTATCGACTTGAACACCCCCACTGTAACTGATCTATCGTGCTAATACAGATCGACAGAAGCAGGAGTAAGGGTTTTACCTCTACGAGGGCCCCGAACCTGGGTAAATTGTGCACCTGTTAGCCGACGATTGTCAACAGCGCCTACTCATTCTCCTACTCGAAACCCTATAGGTTCACCCGAGGAACTTGTTGAGATGCATATTTGACAATTGGCGCTGTCTGTGGGAACGGCGGGCGCTGGATCTACGGCATCTTCAGCCTCATCATCGCCAAAATTCAGCTGGAGCCCCGAAACTTCAACTCCAACCGATTCGATCTGAATCGGGTCGGTCATCGTCACGCCCCACTCGCCGGAATCGCGCCCGACGTTCAGCGATCTGGAAAAAAGCGTCACCTTGACGTTCGGGAGCTTCCAATTCTATGCCAACAAAGCGGGGATCCTGCACTTCCCCGAGAAAACCGATCTCGAAAGATAAGACTCTGAATCAGTCTCGAAGCCTGAAGCTGTCGACTCGCTGCCCAACTACGCGAGTCACGACCTGGCAAAAAGCGGCGAATCCATCCGCCTCGACAATCGCAACTTCCACACCATCTCTGCAGAAGAACCCTCTCGAGTTGGGAAAGATCTCTAATCTACGCCTAGGACTCACGGGCCATATCTGGCTCAGGTCTGCATGGCAGGATCAACTGACCCACCCGAAGAGATGGAAGAAAGCGCGAAGGAACGCGAGCACATCAAAGTATTGCGAGCAGCCTGGCTCAAGGCGAAAGCGGCCGTACACTCAGCCAAACCGATTGAAGAAGGATCCCCTCAGGAGGATCTAATGGCATACCACTACCATCTCGTGAAAGCGGCAACGTTGATCAAAGAAGCTCGCAAGGATCTGGCCGAGCGCAAAAAACTAGCAGACGAATCAAGTCAGCGCCATGCGGCACTCTCCAAGACCTATTCTGTAGGGAACCATCCCGGAAGGAAAAGACACGTCTCGAAGACCGCAGCAATGGATGGCGAATCTCTGAGCGGGATCAGCAAGACACTTGAAATCTCCCTCATGCGCGTCAACGATGACGGCAACGTGCACCCGACAACTCCCGCCGTCGCGGTTCTGGCCGCAGCCACTTACCTGCAGGCAAACCAACCAGGGGAGAACGACCCCCGCGCGGAGTAATACAGGCAAGTCCAGAAGGGGTTGGGCATGGAAGCCGCAAGGCTCGCAGCTCAAAACCGCAGGAACGCGACTGAGAAGGAAGCCGAGAAAACCCCTTGGAAAGACAGAGGAATTCACCGCGGACGCGGGAGTACATCGCCTAGAAGAGAGAAGTCACCTCGGCGCGCCCGAGGAAAAGAAGCTCGACGACGCGACAACAACCCGAGTAGCAGCGATGACAGCCCGAGGGATCGAGACCGCTGCCCGCGGTACCACAACGACCGCTCGCGACACCGCTATAGGGAGCCGCGGAAGGAGGTCGATCGCGACCAGCCTGGATACAACACGCGATCTGACATCGTGCAAAACAAAGTCGACAAGGCCCGGGCAGCCAGAAACCGCGCACGCTCCCCATCCACCTCTTCTGACGAAGAAGCCTGCGGTGCACTATGCTTCACTCCTGACATTCGCGAGGCACCAATTCCCAAAAGGTTTAAACTCACTACGGAAGTGCCAAAATACGACGGTTCGCTAGAGCCTAAGTCCTGGCTTTCGGATTACCTCACGGCAGTAAAATGCCAGCGTGGGAACAAAATTACAGCTATGCTGTACCTCAACCTTCATCTTGTAGGCGCTGCGTGTAGCTGGCTCAAAGGAAGACTAAAGGCGTGCTACGGATCATGGGACGATCTAACCTTCGATTTCCGCAAGAACTTCCAGGTGACATACAAGAGGCCCGGGACCATCGAGGAGCTGCGAGCCTGTATGCAGAAAAGTGGCGAGTCTACTCGTCAATACATCCAGCAATGGACCACACTAAGGAATACGACGGGAAATATATCGGAAGAAGTTGCAGTCGAAGCTTTTGCCAAAGGAGCTCGGTGAACCGCCTTCAGAGAAGAACTGGGACGGGCCGCACCCAAAACCATTGGAGAACTGATGGCTATAGCCGACAGATGGGCCAACGGAGAAGACTCGGTGCACAATGAGAAAGCATCTTCACTAGCACCTGAAGACGACCGCCATGGTTGAAAGAAGAGGAGAAAGCATTACGATCACGACGATCGGGAGGAACTGGTGGCAGCAGAATTCACAAGAAACCGCGACAATGGACATCGTGGAAATCGCGAATGGAAGCCAAAGCCAGAGGATAAAACCCCGCGAGGAGTACCTCGATGCTTACTGCATGCTACATCTATTTACAGATAAGCGCACTGGCAAAACCAAGGCAACACACCTTCTCAAGGATTGCCGCAAGTTCCTCGACATACATGAGGCCTTCTCGAAGAAAAACAGAGCGGCAGTCAATTAGGGCTACCCGCAGCTCCCGGGAGGAGGAACCCAAGGATTCCACCCGCCGCAATCCCTACCTCCACCAGGAAACCAAAGCACGGTGTTAGCCGCGCTACCAGCACCGCCCGCTGCAAACCAGGGAGGCAATGGGTACCCGAACCCAGCAGGACTCGTAGGAATGATACAGAAAGTCTGCCCATCCCGCAGGGCCCAGAAAACAAACACTCGACAAGTATTCATGGCTGTCCGAGCCCCACCATGCAAACCCGAGTATTTGAAGATGGCCGATCAGCCGATAGCTTTCTCCAAGGAGGACCATCCCCCCCGAGTCTATCGACCAGGACACGCCGCGCTCATCATCCAGGCGCAAATAGGCAACTACGAACTTGCCCGAGTGTTCATGGACGGAGGCAGCGGGATCAATATCATTTATGCGGACACACTCCGCAGGATGTAAAGGAACCTGGACGGACTCGCGGAATCAGAAACATCTTTTCACGGGATAGTACCAGGGAAGGCAGTCCGCCCACTCGGAACAATCAACTTAGAGGTGGTGCTCGGCAACCGCAGCAATTATAGACGATAATTCCTCAACTTTGAAGTCGTCGACTGGCCCTCAGAGTACCACGCTATTCTTGGTCGAACATCGTTCGCCAGATTCATGGCAGTACCACACTACGCCTACCTGAAGCTCAAGCTACCTGGGGAGCATGGCACCATCACCATCGACGGCGATTTCCAAAAATCCAATAAGGGCGACATCGAGTTCAACGAGATCGCCAAATCCTTCGGAATGCAGGAGGAGCTAGTAGAGATAGAAAAAACCACGAATCACTCCGTGATGCCTCTCACAAAAAAGAATGCCCCGGAGCTCGAGTTCAGCGCGAACAGCGACACCCGAAAACATCAAGTGCACCCAACGGAGCCTAGGAAGACGGCGATGGTGTCCACCACCCTCTCGCCAGCATAGGAAGGCGCGCTCGTGGAACTCCTCCATGAGTACTGGGAAATTTTCGTCTGGCAGCCCTCAGATATGCCAGGGATACCCAGGGAGTTAGCCGAGCACTCACTCGAAGTTTACAAAAAAACCAAGCCTATCAAGCAGACAACCCGACGATTTTCAGAGCCAAAGCAAAAAGCACTTGGAGAAGAAGTGAACAGATTACTCGCTGCGAACTTCATCGGCGAGATAAAAATTCCACCTGGCTAGCAAACCCGGTGCTGGTCCTGAAGAAAAATACTGACATCCTTCGCGTGTGCATCGACTACACGTTGTTGAACAAGCACTGCCCCAACACTAGTAGGAAAAGGGCTACCAGTGACGAACAAATATCAGCTACCGCTGGCGAACATGTGTTCGCCAGCGCTACCACGCCAGTGGTAGTAGGTTACCGCTGGCGAACACCACTTCGCCAGCGGTAGTGCATGTTACCGCTGGCGAACAAGGCCTTGTTCGCCAGCGCTATGTTCGCCAGCGGTAGCTCCTCTGTTCGCCAGCGGTATTTGTTCGCCAGCGCGGTTAATCCTGTTCGCCAGTGCTACTGTTCGCCAGCGGTAGGTACTTTGTTCGCCAGTGGTAAGTTTCACAGGTTTGTATTTTTTCTTTTTTTTTGTATAACAGTTTGTATATTCTGATTCTGTATATTCCAAGGTCCAAATACATTCAAATTCTATAATTTATAAACTTCACACATATAAATCACTGATAGCACATTGATAAATCATAGATACATATGCATCCATCCATAACGAATTTAACACATCGATAACGAAATTAAACATCTATACATATGCATCCATATCCAATTCTCATAAGTACGAATACAACACATTGATCTCAATAACACGTTTATGTCGGAAGATTTCGAACCCAAAATATAGCCATCTAATTAGTTCAACGATTACAAAGGTATGACTACTACATCTATGCAACGTACGCGCGATATAGAGATCAATCGCAAAGAAGACTAGATATACGGTCCGCCTCCGCTTTTGCTTCCGCCTCCGCTTGCGATCTTTCGCTAGGGCCAGCGCGCCGTCCACTTCTTCATCTCTCTGTAGACCAAGATAAAAGCATTAGACCGGCAAAGGAATCACAAGTTCTTATTAGGAGCAATTCGTAGCGAATCGAATACATACCGTCGATCATTTCTTCCTCGATGTTGTGATCTTCTGTTTCTTCTCCGGCGGGAATGGAAGAGCACCTTCTAACGAGTTGAATGGTCTCTCGTCAGTCTGCTCTAGCACACATTGTCGCAACTCATTGTTAGATGGTGGGGTGTTCCAGTGGAAGGTAGATCCTGAAGTTACTACATCCTTATAGATGATTGTGCAGAGCTTGCGCTGGATGCGACCAAAGTTTTGTCTGTACTCAGCATCAGACCATTCCACGATGCTGCGAGACCATTTGTCCATAGCAGACATGTATTGCAGACTATGTTGGTCCTTCACGATCTCCGTCATGTGTTGGATGAGGTACCATGCCTCCATTTGGCCGCCTAGCGCCTGCTTGGGGCAGGGAAACTCTGTTTTGTGTCTGAACACATATTTGCCTTGAATTTGTTTCTTCCTGTCGCAGAATCCTTCCCCCCTGATGTAGCCATCCATAGCATCATTGAGAACAGACTTGATGAGGGTGTAGTTCTTCTCCTTCATCGTACTCCCGGAGTCGAGATATACTGCGTGCGCGTCTCTCGGGTAGAGCATGATGAGGGTGCCGTATTTGTTTCTGTGCAAAACAGGAGAGTCATATATAATCCTCAAAAATTGTATATGCGCAAACTTATGTAAAGATGGGAAATATAACTTACTCAGGAAAGTAGGGCACGAGGGTGATCCTCTTGTTCATATGGTTAGTGAGCAACACTTGTTCGAGGTACTTTGTCGCTTTTGCCCTACCCCTGGGGTTGTTCAAGTACATGTCGTGCATGTAGTAGGGGTCTGCTAGCCCGATGTTTCTGGCATTCTCTACGGATAGCTGATGCGCCAAGCTGAGCGTAAACAGACGGACGATTGAGGAGTGGAGTGATTTCATGTGGAACATCCGAAAATGTCGTCAAATCTAATGATGATCTTGTTTGCGTTGCCTTCAGTGACAAATCCCACCGTAGATGGCACCTTTGCGACCAAAACCGGCAGCGTTGGATTTTTCTCTTTCAGAAGCATCTCCTCCATATATAGTACACCGTCATGGACGCTACGCATATCACCTGTCAGCAAGGCGACCAACCTCGGCGGAAGGATCGGTTTGCCCAACTGATGGATCTGATGCCAGTCGGTTATGGGTATCCTGTCCAATACACGTCCTGTCTGCGGCTTAGACTTGGTCCCCTCCACCGGTTGGCTCATCGATGCAACGGCAGAACTCTTCTTAGTTCTTTTCCGTGTCGTCTTCTTAGGCTGAGTCTTATGAAATACATCCGCTACCGCCTCTTTGAGGGCATCCTGGCTGATGACTTCTTGCTCGGGGACTGCCGGCTCTTGAGAAGAGAAAAGACGCTTTGTGCATCGATATTTATCCGCTTCCTCCGCTGGCAAGAGAAGTTGATCAAGATCATCCAGGCCGGGCGCCCCCTCGTAAGGATTGTCGACGAGGTAGTCATTCGGGTTCTCATCTTCAGCATCGTCGCCGTCGTGCTGCACGGACTTTGCAGGTGAAAATCCTTGTGTTGGCTCGGGTGCCCCGACCCCTGGACCGGTGTTGGAGTGTTGGCAGGAGTACTTTCCAAACGAATTAGTGATTTCGGCCAGGTCAATGGCCAAACCAAGCATTGCTCCAGGTTCAACTCGCTGTCGGCTGCGGGTGGTTGGTTCGGAGGATCGAGAGCACCGCAACCAGGGAGCACCCGACTTAATGTCACTCTGAACACGTCCTCGGGCATACGAACGCCGTGGGATACGCGGTTCAGAGGTGTGATGATTTTTCCTTTGGCGACGTCCTTTAACTCGCCGTTCACATTAAGGAGCAATGTGCATCCCGTCTCGTCGGCCTGCGAAACGTCGCGCGATCGTTGTTAGAGACTGATGCCGTCACGAATCAAGTCATAATATATAATTAAGCAGTGCACGTTGAATTACCGTGAGGGCATTGAGCTCGGACAAGGGGGATGGACCGCTAAGTGTCGGCGGCGGCGTTGAAGAGATGTGGCGGGCGGCGACGGATCTTTGCGACCTTCCGGCTGAGGGTTGGGGGCCGGCTCGTTCCGCGCAGCAGACTCCACGACGGGGGCCGCGTTCTGCGGCGCCACGACGGGGGCCACGTTCTACGGCGCCACGACGGGGGCCACGTTCTGCGGCGCTGGCTGCACCATTTGGGCTATGTTATCTGTGGGAGCGGCCCTTGTCCTCCACCTAGCATCCACGGCGCTAAGGACTGAGCGACGGTCGAACAGATGGTAGGGTGGAGCTCATTGAGCCTCTCGTTCACAAGCTCGTCGACCGTCTTCTCCGGGCCCTTGTTCCGCTCCTTACGCTTTTCCTTGGTGTCGGGGTAGTAGTGCGCATGCCGATGACCCTTTCCGAGGCCATGCACATGGCCACGATTCGGCTTCTTGTCAAGGGGCACCTTCATCGCGTTAAGCGCCCTAATGAAAGGGGTGTCATACGGGTCCTTGTTCGTCGTCGCCGAGGACCCCCCGTCAGATTGAGATAGGCGTTCTTTTTCTTCTTCCTCGAGATACTTATTCTCGAGCAGCTTGACCTTCTCGTTCAACACAAGATCGCCGGGCTTTTGGGATCTTCCCTATAATGGGCCCTGACAAAATTTCTCACCCGCGGGTCGGTGATCTTGTCAAACGGGTTCGGCCCTTCTCTCTTCGAATCCTCCTTTTTCCCATACTTTCTGCTTCCCAAGGTAACCCCGGCTTCCGAGATTGTGAGGGCCAATGTTCTTTTTTCGCTGTTCTTTCCCCCATTTACTCAGCGCCACCCTTTCCGGTTTGAGTTCGTCGATCTTGAATTGGGCCAAGTCTTCCTCGGAAATGGAGGGCCACATCTTATGGATCTCATCAAAATCCTTACCCTTCGCAAGCATCTCCCGCAAACTGGATCTCCAAGTCGTAAACGCCTTGGCGAACTTTCCCAGTGCTAAGGAGTTGACCAGATTCTTCTTCAGGTCCTGGTTGTCGTAAGGATCCGGGAATTTGTACCTTGTGTGCAGCTTCTCAATCAGCAAGGCGGCATTAGCCTTGTTTTCTTTAGCTTTGAGGTGCTCCATATTAACGTTGCCGAAGTCTCGAGCTATGCAGCCTATCTGGTTTCCATAGCTTTTGGCATAAATCTCCGGCGAGGGGAGCACCGCTCTTGGGGCACACTTCCGTGAACTCTTCCCGCATGGTGGCGAGCAAGTTGTGCCGCCTCTCTTTGCGCTTAGCCCGCCGCCTCGCTACCGGAGGCGGTATCCCCGGTGCCACTACCGGTTTGATCACCTTCTGCGCCCGATGTATCGTTGTGTGGCTCTAGCTCCTGGCGAACGGTTTCGTCCATCTCGTCGTCTGCATCGTCGCCCTCCATCTCTAGATCCGGGTGCGGATCTACGGGTCCGCCTCCCGCGCTTAGCATGGAAAGCCACGCATCGTCGTTGTCTCCGCCGTGTCCGAGACCAGAACCACCCGCCTCGTCGTTGTGAGCCATATCTAAGGAAGGAAAGAAAACCCGAAATAAGTTCAACAAATCCTACAATTTAGACGATGTATACCCCATATGAGTCCAAATTTCTCGGACACTCTAAGTTGTGATATTTTTAGCAACGATCATGCCAAAATTCACGGAAAATTTCGGCATGACCTTTGCTAAAATATCACAAATGGAGTACCCAAATTTGCCGGAACGGAAATTAATCAACATTCCGGCAAATAAGGACTCACGTGGGGTACCTGCACATAAAACCCACCCCTCTTATAATAGATCCCACCCCTCATATTATCATCGTCATCCACACGAAGGTGGGCATCCACACGACCACACCATATCCACCCCTCATAAATTTCATCGCCATCCACACAACCACACCATATATCCACCACCCATATAACCACGCCATCCATCACAACCAGCCACCACCATCCATACACACCATCCATCACCAACCACCCAAAATTGCTAACAATTGAGTACTAATAGAAAACACTAGGTAAATAAATTGCTAAGAATTTCATGCATAAAAAAATTTAAAAGTGGGCTGGGATTTATTTCCCTCAGTCTGGCATAGGGATGCTATGCTACACACATCCCTGGGAGATTTAAAAGTGCAAGAAAAGCATCTGTTCTTATTAAATTTGTGCCTCAGCCTTTGCATCATAGGCTTGGCCAAGAAAACAAGCATGAGTAATGTGTTCTTATTGGTTTAATCTGTTCTTATCAGATAATAGCTCCAGGGGCAACAAAACAAGCATGAGTAAACTGTTCTTATCAGATAAAAAAATTCTTATCAGATAATAGCTCCAGGGGCAACAAAACAAGCATGAGTACACTGTTTCTTATCAGATAGTAGCTACCAGTACCACAATTCACAACCATAGCTCCAGGGGCAACAAAACAAGCATGTAGTAATCTGCTGCTGGGGCACAAATCCATGGAAAGGAACCTCAACCACAACATTAACACCCTAAGGTGATTTCTACACACATCCTAGCAAGGGATCTTGCTAAATTATGCACAGAAAGTGGGCTGGGATTTATTTCCCTCAGTCTGGCATAGGGATGCTATGCTACACACATCCCTGGGAGATTTAAAAGTGCAAGAAAAGCATCTGTTCTTATTAAATTTTTGCCTCACCCTTTGCATCACAGGCTTGGCCAGAAAACAAGCGTGAGTAAACTGTTCTTATCAGTTTAAACTGTTCTTATCAGATAATACCTCCAGGGGCAACAAAACAAGCATGAGTACACTGTTCTTATCAGATAAAAAAATTCTTATCAGATAATAGCTCCAGGGGCAACAAAACAAGCATGAGTACACTGTTTCTTATCAGATAGTAGCTACCAGTACCACAATTCACAACCATAGCTCCAGGGGCAACAAAACAAGCATGTAGTAATCTGCTGCTGGGGCACAAATCCATGGAAAGGAACCTCAACCACAACATTAACACCCTAAGGTGATTTCTACACACATCCTAGCAAGGGATCTTGCTAAATTATGCACAGAAAGTGGGCTGGGATTTATTTCCCTCAGTCTGGCATAGGGATGCTATGCTACACACATCCCTGGGAGATTTAAAAGTGCAAGAAAAGCATCTGTTCTTATTAAATTTTTGCCTCAGCCTTTGCATCACAGGCTTGGCCAGAAAACAAGCATGAGTAAACTGTTCTTATCAGTTTAAACTGTTCTTATCAGATAATACCTCCAGGGGCAAGAAAACAAGCATGAGTACACTGTTCTTATCAGATAAAAAATCCATGGCCTAGTTGCAGCAAGGAGTGGAGCAGCAAGGATGTAGTAATCTGCTGCTGGGCACCAACCACAACAAAACAAGCATGTAGTAATCTGCTGCTGGGCACAAATCCACATGGAAAGGAACCTCAACCACAACAGATACACATGCAGTTGCAGCAAGGTGTGGAGCAGCTAGCAAGGAACTAGTTGCAGCAAGGTGTGGACCAGCAAGGAACTAGTTGCAGCAAGGAGTGGATCCACTGATCAACCTCAACCACAACAGAGCAAGGAGGGCAAGGTTGCAGTAAGGAGCAGTTGCAGCAAGGAGCAGCAAAGTTGCAGCAAGGAGCAGCAAGGTTGCAGCAAGGAACTAGGAGCAGGAACTAGGAGCAGGAACCACAACAGATCCACTGATCAACCTCAACCACAACAGAGCAAGGAGGGCAGAGGGAATTTGGGTACGAACCTTTCTGTCGAACACCTTAAGGGCGTGGCGGTGCAGCGAGTAGCAGCGGGGGCAGAGGGAGCAGCGCCGCCGCAGGAAGCAGGGCGGGAGCGCTGCTGAGTCTCCCAGGAGGTGGCGGTGGCAGGTGGAGGCCGGCGGTGGTCCTGGGCGCGCGGTGGCCGGTGGTGGCCGTGGGCGGGCGCACGGTTGCAGAGAGGGGAGGGCAGGTGGTGGGCCGCGATCAAAGGAGAGGAGAGAGGGGAGGAAGGTGCGGCGAGGGGAGGTGGACGACGGCGAGGGGAAGTGGACGGCGGCGTGAGGCGTATCGGACGGCGGCGGCACGCGGTGATCACAGAGAGGGAGGAGGTCGACGGGCGCGGATGCGATCGATCGAAACGCGACTAAGTCCTTTCCCTGTGCGCGCGTCTGCTCTGTATAGAAGGGAGGAGGTGGGGCCCAGGTGTAAGTGAGAGGGGGAAACATACCGCTGGCGAACAAAGCTTTGTTCGCCAGCGCTATGCCCATACCGCTGGCGAACAAAGCTTTGTTCGCCAGCGCTACCTTTTTTTTTCGAATTTATTTACTGTATTATTTTTTATTTATTTACCTTTGAGAAACATTACTGTTTTTAAATTATTCAAAGACATTTAATTTATAATAATTCAAACACATTACAAATTAATTTCAAACACATTACAAATAATAATGTTTTTTTATTTTCTTTATTTGTTTAAATTATTCAAAGACATTTAATTTATAATAATTCAAACACATTACAAATTAATTTCAAACACATTACAAAATAATAATGTTTTTTGTTTTCTTTATTTGTTTAAATTATTCAAAGACATTTAATTTATAATAATTCAAACACATTACAAATTAATTTCAAACACATTACAAATAATAATGTTTTTTTTATTTTCTTTATTTGTTTAAATTATTCAAAGACATTTAATTTATAATAATTCAAACACATTACAAATTAATTTCAAACACATTACAAATAATAATGTTTTTTTGTTTTCTTTATTTGTTAAATTATTCAAAGACATTTAATTTATAATAATTCAAACACATTACAAATTAATTTCAAACACATTACAATAATAATGTTTTTTTTATTTTCTTTATTTGTTTAAATTATTCAAAGACATTTAATTTATAATAATTCAAACACATTACAAATTAATTTCAAACACATTACAAATAATAATGTTTTTTTGTTTTCTTTATTTGTTTAAATTATTCAAAGACATTTCATTTATAATAATTCAAACACATTACAAATTAATTTCAAACACATTACAATAATAATGTTTTTTTATTTTCTTTATTTGTTTAAATTATTCAAAGACATTTAATTTATAATAATTCAAACACATTACAAATTAATTTCAAACACATTACAAATAATAATGTTTTTTTTTTTTGTTTTTCATTATTCCCTTTATGTTTTCAATTATTCCCTTTATGTTTTCAATTGTTTTCCAATATTTCCTTCTTGTTTTCTCTTTCATTATTTTGGTTTTAGTTGTTTTCTATTGTTTTTTATTTATGTGTTCTATTGTTTTCCGTTGTTTCCTTCTTGTTTAATTTCTATTTGTTTCCTTTATGTTTCAAATAATATAAGTCCACACATTTGAAATACAGAACAAGGTACATTAAATTATAATAAGTGCACATCGATATCAGACCCCATGCATATACATAGTTTCGTCGCATACAATTGGCAGACAGATATATACATAGTTTCTCAGTGTTGATGATCTTTTTGCCTTTTTTGGTCGCAGTTGCATAATTTAACCCCACATGACTTCTTCTTATGAATGGAAGACCATGCCTAGGTAGCGTTGTTCTGCTTCTTCTTGTTGTGTATGTTGCATGACTATCATCATCATCTTCTTGATCATCGTCAATATTTGGGTCGCCGAACGTGTCGAATTCGTCCTCATCAACGACTCCATCCATTCCGATGATATTTCTTTTCCCTCTCCTCACGACAACACGGCTAGGCCTTGCGGGGTCTGTTATGAAGAAGCATTGGGACACATGTTTAGCCAATACCCATGGCTCATTTTGCGCTGTGACATTCGCGCTTGATGAGGTTCCGGCTTCGGGAATAACCATGGTTGTAAAGTATTGGTCTTCTTTCTGACGGTCGACATCCTAGCCCATCTGACGCGGAACATAGGCACCTTCTCTCCAGAGTAGTTAAGCTCCCATATCTCCTCGATCCTTCCGTAGTATCTTAACTTTTTGTCACCGGTGTAGGATTCCATCGTTACCCCTGAGTTTTGATAATCGGAAGTTTTGTCTTTCTCCTCTGTGTAGAAAGTGAACCCGTTGATATCATATGCTTGAAACGTCGCTAGGTTGGGAGCTGGGCCATGTGCCAAGGCGTACAATAGTTTATTTTTCGCACAATCCCTTGGCGGTGGATTAGCGACGATCACATCTTTAAACCAACACAAGAAAGTGGAGTTATGCTCTCTGATTATTTCTCCTTCGGTCCCCGCTTGCCTTGTTCACTGTACTTTTTCATAATCGAGCTCTTGTGTTTTTCCACCCAAGTATCGACCATGTCAATGTGTTGGAGAGCTACTAAGTTTTGCCCTGTTAAAGTCGGTGCGTCGACAAGCCCGATCCACATGCACTTCTCTACGTCCATTTTTGTGACCTACTCATCGAGCTTGCCAATGTGCTTGTTTCTGGGCAGACCAACTGGGTCCTCCACGTCCATATGATTCATGCAGAAAGAGATGCACTCTTCGGTGAGAAAGCCCTGAACGATGCTTCCGTCCGGACGAGCTCTGTTGCGAACATATCCTTTGATGACCCATTCATCCTTTCAAACGACATCATGTTGGGCAGGAACAACGGCCCGAGATGGATGATATCGTCCACTATATGGACCAACAGATGAACACATATGTCAAAGAATGATGGTGGAAAGTACATCTCAAGCTCGCATAGTATCACGACAATCTCTTCCTGCAGCCTTGAGATCTGCTTCCCCGTGATCGACTTTCGAGATATAACGTCGAAGAAGTTACAGAGGCCAAACAGGGTTTCCCGGACGTGTTTGTCCATTATTCCGCGGATCGCAACCGGAAGTATCTGCGTCATCATCACGTAACAGTCATGAGACTTCATCCCGCTAAACTTTTGTTACTGCGCGTCGAGGAATCTGCTTATTAGCCCTGAGTAACCGCTAGGGACTTTGACTCCGAGAAGGCACATCATCAATTTTGTGATCTCGTCCGGACTAAGAGTGAAGCAGGAGGGGGGCAGTAATAGTCATTCCTCTAACCCTTTTGGCCTTGCGACCATCCGTCTCCTCATCACACGATTGATCGCCGTCGTCATCATCCGGGCGTCCCCCCTGAAGATCTACCCTAATACCAAAATATTTCAGGTCGTTTCTTGCTTTCACCCCGTCTTTGGTCCTCTCCGGCATGTTGAGCAGCGTGCCAAACAAACTTTCAAACACATTCTTCGTGATATGCATCAGATCAAGGCAGTGAGGCGTATCGAGAATGGGCCAGTATGGCAAGTCCCAAAACACCGACCTCGTCTTCCATACATCCAGAAGCGGTTTTGGCGCCTTTTGCTTCTTTCCCGGCTCTGGGCATTCCTTCCAATCATTCAGCAAATTGTAGATTTCTTCGCCGCACCTCTTACGTGGAGGTCCACGGAGCTCATCCTCACCGTTAAAAAGGTCTCCTCGCCTTCTCCACGGGTCTTGTTGGGTAGCCACTTCGATGGCCAACGAAAACTGTTTTCGAAGACCCAGGATCTTTCGGAAGTTGCATAAACGTGGGGTCATCCATGCACCTCACGCAACCGTTATGTCCGTGGCACACCTGGCCCGCCACATATCCGTAGCCTAGTAGGTCGTGAACCGTATAGAGTAAGACATCTCTCATTGGGAAATATTGTTCACCGAAGGCGTCCCATGTGTTCACCCCTTCCTCGGCCCATAGCGTGTCCAGCTCATCTTTAAGCAGCTTCAGGTATAGATTGATGTCGTTGCCTGGTTGTTTCGGCCCTTGAATTAACATACTCATGTGAATATACTTCCTCTTCATGCACAACCAGGGAGGGATGTTTGTACATCCATACAAACACGGGCCAGGTGCTATGGGTGCTGCTCTGGTTGCCAAACGGATTGAGTCCGTCGGTGCTCACACCCAACCTATGTTCCTTGCCTCCGCCCCGAACGTTGGATATTCACAGTCAGTTGCTTTCCATTGACTTGCATCTGAAGGATGTGTCAGAATTACTTTTTCACTCCGATTTGGATCTTTCAAAACTTTATTCCTCCTTTTCGCGTGCCAGCGCATGAGCTCTGCTTCCTTGCGGTCCGCGAAATACCGTTGCAGACGGGGAATGAGCGGAAAGTACCACACAACTTTCCGAGGAGCTTTCTTCTTCCCTTTCTTGTATCGAGCGGCGCTGCAAACTGGACAAATGGTTTTGTTCGCGTCCTCTTTCCGATAAATGTAGCAATCGTTGATGCAGACATGGTATTTTTCGTGAGGTAAATCAAAGGGGCACACGACTTTCTTGGCCTCGTCGCAACTTTTAGGACAGGTGTTGCCCTCTGGAAGGACATCGTGCCAGTATTGCAGGCTTGCATCGACGCTTATGTCGCTCCATTTGTATCTCGCCTTCATCTGCAGAACATCGAGGGCCACTCTCAGGCGGGACTCTCCCGGACCGCAGCCTGCATACAACGGTGTCTTCGAGTCTATCTCTAGTTGCGCCAGCTTCGATTGCTCTCTAGCAGCAGATATCGAGTTAGTCGTCTTTCTCAAAAGCAGTTCTTTCAGATGAGGGTCGCACAACTTCCGTTAGGGGTGTCCCTGTGTCCTCGTGATCTTCTTCCACGTTGTTCAACATCTTCTCCATGATCATGTGCGGGGTCATGAGGCTGATCTTGGTCCTGCTGTAGTTGGTCCTGCTGTACACTAGTAGAGAAGTGCCTTTCTATGGAATCGATTCTGTGGCGCACCCCTATTCGGTGCGCTACAGAAATGTAATTCTGTGGCGCACGGGTGGGCATGCGCCACAGAAAACAGGAATTCTGTGGCGCACGGGACCGTGGTGCGCCACAGAAAACAGGAATTCTGTGGCGCACCGGATGGGGGTGCGCCACAGAAATGAGCTGGGGGCCCACACCAACAACTTTACACTCCCATTCTGTGGCGCATTGTAGTTAGTGCGCCACAGAAATATGACATTTCTGTGGCGCACCACTGCCAAGTGCGCCACAGAATTCCCATCCGAAAAAATTATGCCCTCACGCACCAACTCCACCCCCCCCCCCCGGGAACGCCTTTTCTAGTTTTTGACGGAAGAGTTGGCGGTCTAAAAAGCATCAAAAAATAAATCCCTTATATGCACGGAGAGTTTAATGTCTACTTTTTTATCAAATTTTGAAATATGAATTTCGACTTTCTGAGCAAAAGTTTTATAAAAAAAGTAAAATGGGCATAACTTCGGCCTGTGAGCTTTTTTTAGAATTGCCAAATTCCAAAAGGAACAAAAGTTATGGCCGTTTTAAGATTTTGACTAGAAAATAAAAAAAAAAGAAAAATAAATTCTGTGGCGCACCAAGGGGGGGTGCGCCACAGAATTGGGAGGCAGATTCGAAATCTGCCTCCTCCCCTCCTTTTCTCCACTTCTCCCCTCCACTTCTCCCTTCCACTTCTCCTCCACTTCTCATCTTCTACCTCTCCTCTCCTCTCCTCTCCTCCACCTCTCCTCCTCCACCACCACCACCATCACCACCACCACCTCTCCTCCTTCTCCTCCTCCACCACCACCACCACTCATCATCCACCACTCCTCCTCCACCACCACCATCCTCCTCCTCCACCACCACCACCACCTCCGGTGAGCTCCTCTTCCTCCTCCTCCTCCACCACCACCTCTCCTCCTCCTCTTTCTCCTCCTCCTCCTCCACCACCACCTCTCCTCCTCTCCTCCTCCTCCTCTATCACCACCACCTCTCCTCCTCCTCCTCCTCCTCCTACACCACCACCACCTCCGGCGAGCTTCTACTTCTCCTCCCCACCAACTCCGGTGACCCCCATCCTCCACCCACCAACTCCGGCGAGCATCCGACGAAATCCGGCGAAATTTCGAAATTTCGAAAATTTCCCGCGGCCAGATCTGGCCGCCTTTTTTTTGAAATTCAAAAAAAAATTCTGTGGCGCACCCCCCTTGGTGCGCCACAGAATTGCAAATTTCTGTGGCGCACGGCTGAGGTGCGCCACAGAATTGACATTTCTGTGGCGCACGGCTGAGGTGCGCCACAGAAATTATTTTTGTGGCGTGTGTTCTGTGGCGCACCCCTCTGGCCCCAGGGTGCGCCACAGAATAGGATTTTGGTGCGCCACAGAAGAGGGTTTCCCTACTAGTGGTAGTTCTAGTCGATCGTTGCTATTGTCCTGTTGCACATCATTTCCTACCGCCGCCGCCCCATGGACTTCATCATCTTCATCATCACTTACCCACTGACTGTTATACCCATCCATGAAACCATACCTTAGGAGGTGACTGAGCAAGTCTCCGGTAAAGGGATTGAGCAAGCCCCCTAGTTGCACTTTCGACATGGACATCGTATCTCCTTGCGGCCATTTTGTAACATGTCTTCTCGCGTGTCTCAAGTAACTATTCACGACACGTTCACTCTTAACGACCACCATATGTCGCCTGCACGAGAGCGCGCGCCGATATAATTAATATTAGAACCAAACATAATATATATATATATTTCGATATTCACGAAAAAAATCGGCATGACCTTCCTACAAATTGGAGGTTAGAGGAGTGCCAAACTTTGCCGAGACGGAAATGAATCAACATTCCGGCAAAGTGGCAACTCATTTTCATATCAAAAATTTCACTTCATGTCGTATTCACGAAAAAATTCGGCATGACCTTCCTACAAATAGGAGGTTATTAGGGAGTGCCAAACTATGCCGAGACGGAAATGAATCAACATTCCGGCGATAGTTGGCTACTCAATTTCATTCCACAACAAATTGCGCACACATGCATTATCGTCTCCATCACACGACCATTGTTGAATCCGGTGAAATTTCACACATATTGCATATCGCGTGTATCCGGACAAAATTATATACAAACTCATTTAATTATATTATCATTCATCCCACCTCAAATGAATAGATGGCTACACGATGATCCGGAGAATTTTGGAGCTTTGGAGAGAAAGGGGGTAATTCTAGATCTAGATGGCTAGGGAGGGAAAATTTGGGGTAGAAATGATGTTAGGAGGGAGAAAAACATATATATACCAACTAAATAAATTTAGTTGGTTCAAAATAAAGTAGGAGTGTGGAGAAATTGGCATAATTTCGAGCTAGAGAGAGAAGAGGGGACAAGGTAAAGAAGAGAGAGCGGAGGGGAAAGTGGGTGGGTGGGGGTGCCACTTATGGCTAGATCTGCAGAATACCGCTGGCGAACAGGTGGTTCTGTTCGCCAGCGCTAAGATGCGTGCTGGGCCCACATATTAGCGCTGGCGAACAGCACCACCTGTTCGCCAGCGGTGGTGGGCGTAGCGCTGGCGAACTCTTTGCCCTGTTCGCCAGCGCTAATATTGGGCAGCGGCTGTAGCGCGCGCAGGTGGGGCCCGGCCATAGCGCTGGCGAACAAGGGGGAATGTTCGCCAGCGGTAGTCTTCATAGCGCTGGCGAACTGATATTTCTGTTCGCCAGTGCTGTTAGCGCTGGGCAACAGCAATTATTGTTGGCCAGCAGTATGCTGGTGGCTATAAGCCATTCCCTACTAGTGCAAGGATAACTTCCCCTTACCCCGGATCGACTAGATCATGGACTCCACAGCAGGCTGCCAGCGCCTCTCCTTCTTAGACGCCTACTCGGGCTATAATCAGACCAGGATGAAAAAGTAGGACAAGGAGAAGACAGCGTTTATCACACCTCATGGTGTCTACAACTACACGACAATGCCCTTCGGGCTAAAGAACGCAAGTGCAACATATCACCGCTGCATGCAAAAATGCCCCGCCAAGCTCATTGGCAAGAATGTACAAGTGTACGTTGACGACATCATCATCAAGACTCGGGTGGAGGACACGCTCCTCGACGACATCATAGAAACATTCGACGCTCTGAACGGATACATGATCAAGCTCAACCCGACCAAGTGTGTCTTTGGCGTCCCTGCAGGACAACTTCTCAGGTATCTGGTGTCTGCTCGAGGAATCGAAGCCAACCCAGAGAAAATTCAAGCGATCCTGACAATGAAGGAGCCAACCAATCTCCGCGGTGTGCAGCAGATCGCAAGACGACTAGACGCCCTGAGCAGATTCATTGCGAGTCTGGGCGAGCAAGCATTGCCCTTCTACAAGCTACTGAAAAAACGGATAAGTTCGAGTGGACACCCGAAGCACAAAAAGCATTCGCAGACCTCAAGCGAGCACTGCAGAGTAGGTGTATTCTGGCAACGCCACAAGAACGAGATCCACTGTACTTATACCTAGCCGCAACAAATCAAGTCGTCAGCACAGCGATCGTGGTCGAGCGGCCAGAGGATGGCAAGGCGTATGGCGTCCAAAGACCAATATATTACATCAGCGAGGTGCTTTCACCATGCAAACATCGATACCCTCATTACCAGAAACTCGCGTATGGCGTGGTACTCACAGCTCGAAAACTCAAGCACTACTTCCAAGAACATACCGTCACGGTTCTAAACGACGCATCATTCGGTACTATCATGAACAATCCCATGGCATCCGGAAGAATTGCAAAGTGGAGTATCGAGCTCGGCGCGTGGGACATCATATATGCAGGGCGCAAATCTGTGAAATCATAAGTACTCGTGGAATTCCTGAGTGAGTGGACAGAACTGCAAACACCAAGACCACCAGAATACACGAATAACTGGATAATGTACTTCGACGGGTCGAAGAGAAACGAAGGAGCTCGAGCCGGGGTTGTCCTGATATCCCCCAGAGGAGACAAACTGCAGTACGTCCTGCGATTGGATTTCCCACCCGACGACCCGGCATCCAACAACGACGCAGAATACGAGGCCCTCCTTCACGGCATGAAAATGGCGATCATCTGCGGAGCCACCCAACTGATGATATATGGAGATTCAAACCTCATCGTACATCAGACGATGAAAGAGTGCGACGCTATTGCAGATAACATGGTTGCCTATCAAGATATGTATAATCTGCTCGAAGGAAGTTTCAAAGTGTGCGAACTAAAGCACATTGCATGATCCAACAACGAGGAAGCAGATAAACTGGCAAACATGGGGTCTACCAACACGCCCATACCACCTGGAATATACTTCGAGCGGATGATCAAGCGTTCAGTCAAGGTCAAAAAGCCAGCGGGAGCACCCGCAGCATTGGAGACGGACGTCAGCCCGCAAACCGCTGTTATCGAGCTCAGTCACAACATTTCAAGACAATTTTTTTGGTTGAGTCAGTCTGGACGCATAAATACCTCGACTACTTGTCCAACAAACAGCTCCCAGCAGACGTTTGCGAGGCCCGACAAATAGTACGACGCAGCAAAACCTTTCGGGTGCTCAACGGAGAGTTATATAAACAGAGTATATCAGGGATATTACAGAGATGTATAGCACCCGAGGATGGCAAGGAGCTGCTGCGAGAAATACACGAGGAGATTGCGGACACCACGCCAGCTGGAAGGCAATCCTGGGCAAAGCTTTCCGGGCAGGATTCTACTGGCTCACGGCCGACGGAGATGCAAAGGACCTAGTCGACAAATTCAATACTTGCCAAAGATTCGCGCCCAAGCCACACGCCCCTGCCACAGAACTACACATGATCCCAATCGCCTGGCCCTTTGCACAATGGGGGCTAGACATGGTAGGGCCGCTACGCGAGTCGACACCCGAAGGATATACGCACCTGCTCGTAGCAGTTGACAAATTCACGAAGTGGATCGAGGCTATGCCAGTCACCTCCGCCAGCGCCCAGTGTGCCGTGAAATTCCTCGACTCCATTGTGTGCCGATTTGGCATACCGCACAACATCATCACCGACAACGGCAACAACTTCACAGCAAAGGAAACACAGGAATTCTGCGAGAAAAAGGGGATCACCCTCAGCTTCGCCTCGGTGGCTCAGCCGCAAACTAACGGTCAAGTCGAGCGATCCAACAAATTAGTCTCAGCTGGCCTAAAAAAGCGGCTACTCGATCGCCTGAACCCAGCAGCAGGGCACTGGGCCGAGGAGTTACCATCAGTACTGTGGAGACTTTGCACAACGCCAAATCGGTCAACAAATTATACGCCATTCTTCATGGTGTACAGAGCCGAGGCCGTCCTACCCGAAGACGTCAAATTCAGCGCCCCCCGAGTCGTCGCGTACAACGAAGAAACCTCGAACAGGACGCTCGCAGAAGACGTGGACGCACTCGATGAAATCTGCAACATCTCGCTCGCAAGATCGGTGGTATACCAACAATCACTGTGCAATTACCACAGTCGTCGTATACGCCACAAATCTTTCGTGGTAGGAGACCTTGTGCTGCGGCTCAAGCAAAAGGAAGGACACAAGCTCGAGCCACCATGGGAAGGACCCTTCATAATACACGAACTTATCCCAGGCGGCGCGTATCGACTGAAGAACCCAGAGACCGGTGGCATTTACTCCAATCCATGGAACGTTGCGCATCTCCGCAAGTTCTATCCTTATGATTATTCTATTCGCAAAAAATAAGGCTATACTAGCCATCCTGTAGCTCGAGGACATACATGGCTTCTCAGCCATATCAATACAAACACATGGTTCTTCAACCATAGCTATTCACATTTTTCATTTTACATGCTAAAACAACAGGTATACTCCCCAAACGCATGGGGGCTACGCCTAATTAAGCATTAGATGAAAATTTTCAAACACAAGGTACAACAAGGTTCACACCTTACAAAACCTCGAGTGAGCTATACAAGAATACAGGATCTCTACATCCTACGATTACACCTGACGGTGAGCAGTCCTCTCCGCCAGCACTTGGTCTCTCTCCTCCGAAGTCAGTCGAATAATCCGCTCCGCTGCGGGCTGGACGACCGCATAATGAGGAGAAAAGTCAATAGGAGAACCGGGAAGCCGCGCCACCGAGTTAAATTTGATATGAGGATGCCACACCCGAACAAAGGCGAGTGCTACCTGCGCTCCACAGAAAAGCTGCTGCCGAACGCACTCCCGAACCTCTCCTACTCGACTAAAGACCCTTATCAAACCGCTGCATCATTCTGGAACGGTACCCAGTGGATAAAACATCCGATGCACAACAGAAAGAGCTTCGCGACATGACTACAGAAGAATCTTTGCCTGGCTTGCTCGATACTTCAAAGTGGTCAAGATAAATCCCCGACTGCGGTCTGACAAAAAATTGGCTGCATGCGGTTTGGAGCTACCCGCCTCATAAGAAATGTGGTTATCCACCCAGTGAGTCTCGCAAGGACCGTTGGGTTCAACAACTGCAAAATTTAGCAAACACGTCAAAACAAAAGAAGGAAGTAAGCAGTCAAACACTCGGGGGATTGCGGGCTTACACAACATATCCTTCGCAACGGCCGCCAGCTCCTCCATCACAAACTTTTCACGCTCAGCCGCAAGTCTCTCCTTTGAATTGGCGACATCGGCCACACCCCGCAGAGCTTTCACCATGCGCTCGCCATCCGCAACACGATCGCGGAGCGAGGCAAAGGTACTGGCAGCAGCAACAAGGGGATCCACTCGCGCAGCAGATCCACTACCTGGAAAGAATGGAGCAAGTTCAGAAACAACACAAGACCCCACACGAGAAATACACCACCTATTTAACATGTGCTCGGGGGCTAATCCCATCGGGAGCTCGTAACAATTAATCGTAGCAATCAGGCATTCAAGATATCAAGGAACACTTCGATTAAAGCAAAATACGGGAATACATCCCAAGGTTCATTACATCAACAGACAAAGTAAAAATAAACTATCCTACGGAGCCGCAGAAGTACTGCCACTCGCTGCAGGCTGCCCCTTGCGACCAGCGCGAGTAAGCACTTCAGAAAGCTTCTTGGCAAGGACTTGAGCCTGAGCGCCAAAAGGACGGAGGCGGTACCTTTCTGCCTGTGACAGCGTCGTAGGGAAGGCTCGAGTACGCCTTCTACAGGTCCGCGACTCCGTGCGCCAATGCAAACTGGATGGCAGTCCTAGCCCCGCATTCAGACTGGGCGTCTGAATAAGTCTGGAGGAGATTTTCATCCTCCAGGAAAACTTTCAGAAGGCCGCCCAGCGCAGGAGGAACCACAACATTCACCAGAAGGTGCTCGTGGAACTGCGTCAACACTCGGGTGGCTTCACCAACGAGGGAGCAGATCCCACTCGCATGCTCCTGGAGCTGGGCGCAGGAATCCGTCACGGCATCCACTCGCTGGCTCCCGGGCAGCTCGAATGCAACCCCACGGACATCTACAAAAAAGAGGGGGATATCATCAGTCCCCGAAAGATCAAATTAAAGTACATTGCAGCAAAGAGATAGTCAAAGAATGACTTACTTGTGGACTTCTGCGCCAAGGGGGCGGATGATGCCAACAAGATCACTGTCGTGTTTGGCACCTGCCTCCTCCAGCTGCTTGAGCGCCTCTTGAGCCTCGACAAGCTTACGCTCGGAGTCGGCTGAATGCTTGCGAGTGGAATCCAGCTCCTTTCGGGAGGACTCCAGCTCAGCCTCAAGGGTTTTCACCCGAGCGACATCTTCAGCTTTCTCGGTCTTCAAGCGGGTAACTTGGGCTACAAAGCAACAGATACAGCATAAGCAATTTTCGCGATCAACAGAAAGAACAAAAGGAGTGGGTTAACCTACCTTGAAGAGATTGGCCATCCTGGAGGAGTCGATCACGATCCACCCGAAGGGAAGCGCAATCCGCCTCAGCCGAGAGCACTCGACGACCAATGGCAGCAATGGAGTCGAGAAGAGACTGCAAAAGCACAAGACAAAGTTCGAGTTAGGGGAAAATATCTCTTGAGCCTATTCACAACTGTACATAGTCGAGTATAGCCTCGGGGGCTACTCCCATCGGGAGCATTGCCGTGCACTCGATAAATCAAGAAAAGCAAGAAGGGAAAAACCTAGACTTGAGTCCGTGGCCAACCGCAAGCGATTACCCATGGCCTCGGGGGCTACTCCCATCGGGAGCACTGACGTGCACCCGATAGAAATCATAATCAAGCAAAGCAGAAAATACGGAGAACGCCAAGAAAATTACCTGGCCTTGGGCGATGGACAGAGGGTCCGCCGAGCTACCCGAAATCTCTTTGCTCACCGAGGCTCCACCCGCGAAGCCAGGAAACCCGTAATATGGAGTTGCGGCTGCTTGTGCGGGACTTGGGGACTTTTGGATGGCCTCCGCAGCTGGAGATTCGCTCGCGACTGCCTTTTTCCTCTTCACATAGGGAACAGAAGAAGCGTATTGGCCAGGGCTGATGGCTTGGAGGCTGTTACGGAAGAATTGGAATTATCAAACAAAGATACAAAGAAAAGGGGAAAGATCCTCGACTAAAGAACAACAAACTTACTCGTCCTCATCGTCGTCATCCGGGATATCCACATTCCAGGCGGTAGTGACCTTTGGCTTGGGGGCTGGAGGAGGAAGCACATTCATAGGCGTCACCAGGAGAGGCTCTGTCGCCTTGCCAGATCCGCCACCCAAAGAACTGTCTTTGGAAGTAGCTTCATCGTCCCCCTGCCTGCGACGCTTGCGGTGATGGAGATCGCTACCCGACTCTTCCACGTAGTCTGAGGAGCCGTGCTCGGATCTCGAGTCGGCCTCAACAACACTGGTGTCGAGTGCATCCTCAACATTGCTCGCTAGGAGGTCCGAGGCATCCTCCGCCGAGACTGTCGGGTAGCACGTTGCAATTTTCAAACTCTACAAAAGAAGAAGAAGAAAAGAAGAGAAAACTCAGTCGACAGATTCTCGAGTGACAAAAAGAATAAAGAAGAAACAAGAAGAAAACTTACCTCGGATGGAGGGGACTTCGAAGCCTCGAATGGCTCAAGAGAACATGTGGCGAAAGGTTCGCCCACCTTCAGCTTGGTGATAGCCGCAATTTTCTTCTCGAATTCGGCATTCGAGAGAATAGCTTGGCAGGCGCGGCTAGGGTCTTCAACGCCCTGGTACTCCCACATAGTCGACGGCTTCTCTTGCAGAGGCTGGATCCTACGCCAAAGGAAGACGCTTGCCAGGTGCAGGCCGTTCAATGCGACTCCCATCGTCTGATCGCGAAGGTTTGCCACTTTCGCGAGTAGCAGGGAGACGATCCAGCTCTCCTCAACAGTGAGCCTGTGCGCCCAAGACTTCCGTCGCTTCAAAAGAGCGAACGGGTGGAATTCGTGAGCTCCACCCGCGCTGTTGTCGGCGACGTAGAACCACTTTTCATGGAAGACCCGCACTTTTAACAGGGCGAATGCCTAAGAAGCACTCGCAAAGTACGATAAAGCACGAGATGTGCTGAATTGCATTTGGAGGTAGATCATGGAGTTGTATGCCGTAGACATACATCAGTCCAAGGAGGAAAGGATGGAGAGGGAGAGAGAGGCCGCACGAGACGTGATCCACGAAAATCACGCGCTCGTTCGCGCGGGGATTTGGTACCTCCTCTTTCTTGCTCAGGCGAACGCGCTTGTCGCCTTCGGGGGGGGGGGGGCAGCATCCCCTCCCTCTGCATCTCCTTGATGCTCTTGTTGGTGGTGCTGGCGGAGCGCCTGTCGCCCGTCCTCATGGCGGGTGGCGCGGGAGCATCTTCAGCAGCTTTCGATGACGACACGGTAGCGCCGCGCTTCTTCCCACCAGCCATGGAAGCTTGTGGGTGCTTGAAGAGAAAGGAACTGTGCGCAAGGTGTAAGAAGGAGAGCAAATGGCCAGGAAGAGTTACTTTCCACCTAAGGGCAATTATTTATACGCAAGCCAAATCGATCTGAGACGTAGATCTGGTGACGTGGCGCCTATCGCGGCTGCCACGCGTGGACTGGAAACGAGGCGGCGCCGCACAATTACCTCTACCACGATCTTTACAGCAGATCATGCGCATTTACGGCACGTGGCTCGCGGGAAAACCGGAAACGACCTCTCGTTTCCGGTCAAAGGCTGACAAGGTGGGCCATCACGCTCTGCTCCGCTCTGTCACGTCCCATTGGGAGGACCCAGAACAAACAAGTGCGCAATGAAATCATTGCGTACCTCATCAAACTCGAAAATCCCCTCGGGTAGGATCCATAACACGAAATTTCTTTCGTATGGACATATCAAGACGCGAAAACTCTTACGCATAAACTCCATAGCACGAAATTTCTTTCGTATGGACATATCAAGACGCGAAAACTCTTTCGCATAAACTCCATAGCACGAAATTTCTTTCGTATGGATATATGAAGACGCGAAAAACTCTTTTGCATAAAAGCCCTTGACACAAAATTTCTTTCGTATAGGCATAACAAGGCTTCCAGACACGAAAACTCTTTCGTATGGACAGGAAAACACAAAATGCAAGGAAAATTTCTTTACTCGAAAAATCTCGAGGAGATATTTGCGAGTGAGCAATCCCTGCCGCTCTAACACACGATGTATACACATCTTTACCCTGGATCGTTCAGCTGACTAGGCACATCCGGATGCCCTATTTTCTTAGATACGAAGGTAAGACCCAAAAGATCTCTCTTGAGGGACTGGAATCACACTCAAGCTGCGTCCTCTGGTAAAATTTCCGTGACAACAACACGAAGAAAAATCCTAGCGGACGCGCCGAGTACCCCTATAGGTTAAATTCGACTCGGTAAGACCTCCACGGCCCAGTCGCAATGATCACCTCGCCGGATTAGAGTCGGAGGTCTCGAATCTGCGTAGGCCAAAACTGTTTTTGCCCTAGATGAAATTAATTGGCCCCGAGCTTTCGGGAGAGCCAAGTGACTGAGCCACGTCCTTCTGTGAAAACAACAACACACATGCACCTTTATTTCTCGATACTCGAGTACAAGAAACGCATCGCACAAAGGGTACACGCCTTCTTCAACCAATAGAAGTCATCAATCGAAAAGACGAACTTTGAGCGTCCACCCGACGGATTCTCAGCCGAGTAAACGCTCGGGGGCTACTGACGAAGGGATGGATCCTAGGACAATCAGGTGAGCCTACCGGTCCAAGGCCCAACGCCCAAGCTCCAAGGGAGATACCGCAGATAGCTCTAGAAGGTCCAATCAAGGCCGACCCGCGAAGCCTTGCGGGTTAAGAAAGGAAACTTGTAACCGACTTAGGTTAGGGTTTGTAACCCCCCTCCCCGGGGACGGTTTGAGACCTGGCCGCCAATATAAGGCCAGGAGAACCACCGGGAGGGGGACCAAGCAATACCGCACGACCTAAGACTTGAGATTGAGATCTATTCTCGACTTGATCACCCCCACTGTAATCGATCTATCGTGCTAATACAGATCGACAAAAGCAGGAGTAAGGGTTTTACCTCTACGAGGGCCCCGAACCTAGGTAAATCGTGCCCCTGTTAGCCGGCGATTGTCACCAGCGCATACTCGTTCTCCTACTCGAAACCCTATCGGTTCACCCGAGGGACTTGTTGAGATGGATATTCGACACAGGGTGTGAAAGTTCAATCAACAAGTGAGATAAAGCTTCTCTATTTACGTCCTCATGAGCTAAAACAGGAGTAATTTTGGAAAATTTAAAGGTAACACATGAGCAATTCACTTTGGAGTGGCGGTTAAATACCACATGTAGATAGGTATGGTGGACACATTGGTAAAACTTTGGTTTTAGGGGGTTGGATGCACGAGTAGAGCTCATACTCAGTACATGTGGAGGCTAGCAAAAGACTAGGAGCAACAAATCAAGAGAGCATAAGAGCCATAATCATGCATAGCGACATAAACATCATTAATAAAAGCATAAGTGGTACCACAAGTTCAAAAACTAAATGATCATGGAGGCTATAAGTGACTGTTTCATAGTCATAAACATGGTGTGATCATGCGCCAAGTCAACCAAATAAAACTTTCAAAGGAGAACACCACCAATTTATGCTTCAATATGACAAGAACAACTCATGATTTTTTCAATGGCACATTAAACACTCTCAACTATTTCAGGCTAATAATGCTACTAAATAAACACAAGGCTTTAGAATTAAAATAAAATCTAGCATGATATGAAAAAGTCTAGCCACAGTCTATACAAGCTTCTACTTGCACCGTTATAAATTCTTCCACAAGCAACAATTTCTTTTCCCAACAAGAACCATACAAAACATGCTTTAATAAAAACTCTCTAAATGCTAAAGCAAGCATACATGAGAGTACTCTCATAAAACTACTAAAACTAACAAATCTGAACAATAGATGCAATAAAAAGAAGAGCTAAACAGGAATTTTGCAGCAACTAGAAGTAAAACTAAGAATGCTAGCATAGTAAGTATTCAAACCAAAAAGCGGAGCGTGTCTCTATACCAAAAAAGGAATGCTAGGTTCCAACTATATTATTGCAGCAAGGAAAACAAAACAAAAACAAAGGAAAACAAAATAAAAAACAAACAGACGCTCCAAGTAAACTTCATATGATGTGACCGAATAAAAATATAGTTTCATTATAAATGACCTGATAGATTGTTTATGAAGAAGGGGATGACTTGGGAATCCCCAAGATTAGATGCTTGAGACTCCTTAAAATATTCTTGTATGAACCACGGGGGCATCCCCAAGCTTTGACCATGCACTCTTCTTGATCACATATATCACCCTCTTCTCTTGACCCATGAAAATTTTCTTCACATCACACTCAAAGAGTAATTCGCATTAGAGGGTTAGTGCAAAAAATAAATAACATGGGTTCTGTATGGCCACAAGTTATATTGATAATTTTAAATATTAGCTATAGCCACTGATGTTTCATGAAGCAAGAAATCCACTTGACATCGCAAAAGAGCAAATGCAAGAAAAATGGCAGAATTTGTCAAAACCAGAACAGTCTGTAAAGACGATTTTTTCGGGGCACTTACGTTGCTGAGATCGAAAAACTTAAAGAACAAAAAAGTTGCGGAATTAGCCGAGGAATAAGCACAAGAAATTTCAGGTCATTATGATTTTTCTGTGATTTATATGATTTTTTTACGATGGACAGCAAAAATCTGTTTCCTGCACAGAAATCCAAAAACCAACTCCAACTCTCGTCAGAAACCTTACTTGGCACTACTAAAACATGAAAAGAAAGATAGAAAGAAGTTACTACATAAGTATATAACCCCTTGACTCAAAGAAGTGCTTTTCTTTAACGCCATTTAGCTAGGCCCAGAAAAGTGGATTCACGTGTTTTCAAGTGAAGAAAATGCTCACATAAGAAATATGAATTAAGCAAAAGAGAGCATCAAGAAGAAAGTGAAAAAAAAATTTAAGTCTAACCCACTTCCTATGCATAGGAATCTTGTCAATAAATAAATTAAAGAATCTCAAACTCGAAATCATGGGAAGGTAGAACAAGAGCAACTTCAAAACTTTCAACAAAAACAGAGGCGTTTTAGTAACATGAAAATTCCTACAACCATATTTTACTCTCTCATAATAATTTCCAGTAGCATCATGAACAATCTCAACAACATAATTATCACATAAAGCATATTTATCATGGTGTAGATGCACACAATTCATATCAAGCTCAAAAATAGTTAGATCAAAATTTCAAATCAGCTCTTCTTTTTCCCCATTTTTACAATAGCAAAACAAGATGATTAATCACTCATAAAAGGTATGAGACACATTATAGCAATCCTATTTTTAGTAGAATTATAATTTATAACATCAAGTAACATAGTACCATCATCAAGAGCATTATCATAAGATTTATCCAAGTAGCATGGATTATCATAAATAATAGTAGCAATATCATTCTCACAAGTTTTATTCATAGTAGTATCAAGGTCACAATTATAGCAAGTATCAATTTCATGAAATAATGTATGAGTTAAAGAGTTACTATCATTGGGAGGTAGACATGGGTAGGTCCATTCTTCCTCCTCTTGATCATCACTCTTCTCCTCTTTTTCATCCATTGAGCTTCCAAATTCAGCAGTTTTGTCTTCCATATGTTCCTGCAAGGAATTAGTCTCTTCCTTAGGTTGAGAGAATTTATTAAGATATTCCATTATGTAGTAATTACAATCCTTGTAATTATCAAAGCAACATTCAAGTATAGCATAAATCTCGTATTTATAAGGTGCATCATCAATACTTTCAAGCAAATAGGCAATTTCGAATGCACCCTTCCAAGCAATAAATTCTTAAATTTGTTCCTTATCATATAATTCATAATTTCCATTAACATAAGAAGATATGGTAACATTATCATTATACTCACATTGAAAAGGGAGGTGTTTATACCTCCTATAGCAACAGGCTTTATCAAAGCAATAAATAACATTATAAGTACAGCACAAGTTTCTACCAATGATATGAAACTTATTAATTTGTTCCCATAAGTGTTTCCCTTTTTGTGACAAGCAGCGTTCCTTATAATATTTTTCTTTATCTTCCGTGAACCCACCATGCCAATAAGAACTAGTGTCGGGGGGCTACCCCCTAGTAGGGGTAAGGCTGGTGATAAACAATGCTCAAGGTACGGTTTACCGAGTAGGCGGCTACCCGGGTACCTGTTATCCGGTAGGCGCTATTCGGTGGGAAATACTGAAGGCCAAGAGAAGATAACAAATGATTTCTAGATCAATCGGGTAGAGCTCGGGTGATCCGAGTATACGGGAGGCTATCCTACTCGGGCACAAAGTCAATGGAGCCGTTGTGGAAGATTCCGTGTATCCCAGCGCCGTATAGGTGGGTGGCTGTCTTGTCCTGTTACTGACAGGGGGGACATGATATGTCAGTGACCTACCCTAAGGGGCTGACAGGGTGGACAAGACCTGTCAGCCGGACGGTGCGGAGACTTTCGACACGGCGTCAGCGGGAACACGGAGGCGTGCGCCGTTGTCACAGAGGTGTTGTCTAGTCTATACTTTCTATTCTTAGTTTAGTGGCTGGTTACCAGTATATAAGGTGGCCAGCCCCCTCCTGCGCGAGGGATGTTGGATCCGAGCGCATTTATTGTGAGGCTTGGTAGTTCAGAGAGATAACAGTAGAGAGAGCTGAGTGTTGGCTACTCGGCAGGGAGTGAGGCTGTGAGAGTTTGTAACTTCTATACTCGGTGTGAACTTTATACAGAGAGGTAGGCAGGAGTAGGGGTGTTACCTCAACACGAGGGCCCCGAACCTGGGTAGATCTTGGTGTTTGCAGTGTTCGTGAGCGCGTCTACTCGACGTGCGATCCCTCCCCGAATACGTACAACGTCCATCGGCCCCAAACATTAGCCACCCTATGGCATCTGTCTTCTCCACACCACGACAGTTGGCGCCCACCGTGGGGCCAGCAGCGGCGCTGGCAGGGGTGCATATTCGGACGGGAACGGTTTGTCCGTCGGGGGAGCGTGTTGTTTGTGGCCTTGTCCACAGATTCGGCTCCTTCCACTTCGTCACCGACAACGTCGGTGATTTCGGCGGCAGGCCCATGCCTGCAGGCGGCTCCGTCCTATCCTTCAGCGTGCATTTGGTGTGCGTCGCCACCACCGTAATCCGCGAGTACCCCAAGGTGGTGCTCGTCGCTGAGGACCCTCCCGCTGTTCTCACTGTCCGCGGGAAGCCGGCTGGCTGCTCTGTGGCCAGCGTGGAGGTGATGATGACCGACCCGGCTATCGATGCCGGGAAAGGCGCGCCCACTGCGCCTGAAGTCGTCGACGAGCCGGCTGCTCGCAGGGGCTACAAGCCCTACGACATGCCGCAGAACCAACCTGGCTACGTGGATCCTTCCACGTCTACCGTGATACTGGCTTCTCGCGCCGGTGTCGCGCACCTCGGAATGCCTATCGCCGCGGACATGGATCCGGCTGTGCTGAGGGCGCAGCTCGAGCAACAGCGACTCGCCTTGTTGCAGGAGGCCTAGGAGCTGGAGAAGCTTAGACTTGAGCTTAACCTGGACCAAAATGAGTACAACAGAGCTCATGGTTTTACTCCTGTATCTAGAAATCCTATCAAGATAGGGGTTATTCGGCGCAACTTAGGTGCTGAACTAGCTAGAGATGGTAGAACTGCTGGCAAGTATGCTAGTCAAAGCACTGCTGGTAGGCCGAAATATAGTTCTCCTTCAAAATCACTTAGACCTGCGGAGGCAGTCGCTGCCGATTTGCCAAATCTGACTGGCGAGGCCCATGTTAGGCAGCAGGAGCGGCTCAATGAGCTTGTTCTAGAAGCGGGTAGGCAGAGTGAGGCTTTCCGGCAGACCAATCCGGGAGGCGGTGCGTCCCATGTTGCTCACTCGCATGGGGCAAGATCCGTGGACCAGGCCTCATCGCCGCTTCCCGGAGGTGAGAGGGCCCTGAGTGTGAACTCTGGGAAGAACAAACAGATGCAGGTGTACGACCCAGCTGTCGCCGGAAAACAGCACGCTGTAGTGCGGCAGCCTGGCCAAAAACACAATGCTGCAGGAACTGGCCGTCAGGCTGCCAGAGTTCATCAAGAGGGGCAAGGAGGAAACCGAGATGGCCCATCTCAGCAGCATGTTGCTAACCAAGTCCAACATGTTGTTCAGCCACATGTGGTTGCTGTTGTGGCCAACCCGGTTGTTCAACCAGGACGGGTGTACCAGGATCGCTACAACGACGGGTACTCGGCCATGGAGCTATCCGGGTACGCCGACCCAAGAGATCTCGCAGCTCGGCTGGGAGGAAGAATGCTGGAGCCAAGTGATGCAAGATACAAGCTGGACCGACTCTACCGGTCCGAGGAGATAGAAGCAAGAGGCCCACCCGGGCCAAGCTGTTTTGGTCCCAGGATCATGGGGGAGCTGCCTGTGGCCAAGTTTCAGCTGGCTAGAGGAACCAAGACTTACGACGAAAGCACCAAGCCAGAGGACTGGCTGAATGACTATGTGACAGTAGTGTACGTTGCAGGTGCCAACAGGAGATGTGCTGGGTATGTGCCCCAGATGCAGGAGGGCCCTGCCCGGATCTGGCTCAGTAACCTACCGAAAGACAGTATAAACTGCTGGCTTGACTTCTCAGAAGCCTTCATCAGCAACTTCACCAGCACTTAGAAGAGGCCAAACCGACCGCAGCAGCTCTCGGCGTGCAAGCAAAGAGAAGAGGAGACTGACCGCGAGTACCTTACTCGGTGGAGCACTCTAAGGAACACGTGTGAGGGTGTGAATGATTCACAGGCCATTTCCTGGTTCGAACAAGGTTGCCGACATGGCAGCATGCTGTGGCAGAAACTGCAGAGGGAGATGCCGAGTACCCTCGCCGAGACAATCAAGATTGCAGATATGTATGCTCTCGGTGACCCTACTCAGCCTCTGCTTGATTCCTTCGAGCCCAAGAGGAAGAACCATGATGGATCCCGACATCATGACCGCCAGGACTTCCGTAACAAGAGAAGAGAGGACCGTCCGGATATCCGCTACGGGTCAGACCATGTAGCTGCTGTTACTCAAGATCAACGTGCTGCCGGGAGCAGCCAAAGGCAAAAAACTGCTGGAGCCCAATACGGGCAAAAACAGACTCAAGGCCAGAACTTCAAGAAGCCGTACAATGCTCCCCAGGAATCCAAAGATCCTGCAAGATTTGTCTTTGAGAACATGAAAAATGGACCGTGTAGCTTCCATACTCGGCATCCGAGTAGGCCAGCCAATCACACTACCCGACAGTGCAGCTGGTGGGACCGGATCAAGAGTGAGGCTTTCGGTCAGCTGCCTCCTCCTCTTCCTCTACCGCTCTCGGGTGCCAATGTACAACCTATTCAGGCAGCTGCTCCCAGGCTGGACGAGAACCAGACGGGGGAGAATGTGAACCAAGTGGCGCAAGGAGCCAACAACAACTACAACCGCAACTTCAACAACAACAATCACAACAAAAACTACTACACCCGCAACAACAACCGCAACAACAACAATGCCAACCAGAACAACAACAACAATGGTGGTACTAGGGACCGGAACCAGTACCAGGAGCACCACGAGAGCTACATGGTATTCACCACTGAGCCGGATGACAAGCAGTTTCAGCGCAGGCGCGCGATGGAGGTGAATGTTGTGATGCCGTGAGTGCCGCATTACATGGAGTGGTGCGACCAGGACATAGTCTGGTCCAGAGCAGATCATCCCAAGATAATGCCCAACCCGGGTACATATGCTCTGGTGCTGGACCCCACTTTCTTGGTGACCAAGAAGAACGTGAAGTTTAGCAAGGTGCTGATCAACAACGGGAGCAGCATCAACATCATGTACCGAGATACCATGGAGAAGCTCGGCCTTGCCGAGAACATGCTGCTACCCAGCCGGACTACGTTCCACGACATTGTGCCGGGAGTATCTTGTGCTCCTATTGTCCGCATCTGGATGGATGTGCTTTTCGGCACCAGGGAAAACTGCCGGACCGAGTGCCTGCAATTTGAGGTGGTTGATCTTCAGAGCCCTTATCACGCTCTACTCGGCAGACCTGCTCTGTCCAAGTTCATGGCCTCAACTCATGCGGCTTATGTGAAGATGAAGATCCCTGGCCCCAATGGCATCATCGCCATCTCGGGTGACTACAAGCGCTCCCTGGAGTGTGCATCTGCTGGATCTCGGCTTGCCGAGTCCATGGTCATTGCTGCTGAGAAGAAGAAGATTCATGAGGTGGGGGCCATGGCCCAAGAAGCTCTAGTCGGTTTGCCTGGCATGCCGAGTTCTCAGTATGGGGCCACCTTCCAGGCCTGAGCATGTGGCCATCATTGGTGCCGGGTTGGAGGAGAAATAGGAAAGCGAGCTCATCCACTTCCTCCGTGAGAATCGGGATGTCTTCGCATGGTCCAATCAGGACCTGCCGGGTGTCCCAAGGGAGTTGGTTGAGCACTCGTTGCATGTGCGCCCTGACGCCAAGCCGGTTAAGCAGGCGATGCGCCACTTTGCGGCTGAGAGAAGAAAAGCTATTGGTGATGAGATCATGAAGATGCTGACAAGTGGATTTATCATGGAGGTACTACATTCGGATTGGCTGGCCAATCCGGTCATGGTGGAGAAGAAGAAGGAGGATCCCAAGGCTGCTGTGGCCTGGTGCATGTGTGTCGAATACACCGACTTGAACAAGGCCTTCCCCAAGGACCCGTTTCCGCTACCCCCACATAGATCAGGTGATCGATTCCACTACCGGGTGCGAACTTTTGTCTTTCATTGATGCCTACTCTGGTGTAACATCCCAAGTATGAAAATACCCCTAGAATGTTTGATTTCCTGTTTGATTAAAGTATTGCATCATGTCATCATATTTATTTACTTGTTTGCATTTGTTCACTATTTGTTTTGCATCTGTTTCTATTTTTTTTTCATAATGGAATTTCAAACAATTTCAAATGATGTGTTTCATACTTGTCATGTTACAATATTTTCAAATCAAAAGTTCAAACCAAGTCTCATTTTGTTTCCAATTATTTCCATAAATATCAACTATTAAAATGGTGGTTCTATTTCAATTAAATAATTCCAAATTGCTTTCAAAATTCAAATCAAATCTCCAAATCAGCACCCAATTGGATTTCTGAAAATTTCAAAAAAACAATTCAACTCTTTGTTCTAACTAAATAATAGGGTTTACCCTATTAAGAAGTTGTATTCAATAATAATCATTTTAATACTCAAAATCATCCAACTTTGAATTAATTAACAAACAGTAAGCTAATTTGAAAACTTTTGGAAAAACAAGTTAGCAATTAGTTGCTATGTCAAAAACTAACCTAACCATATTTTTTTCCAAATTTTTACTAACCGAAAACCTACCTTTTTCTTCCAATTTGTTTTGCTGCAAAAAAAAAACAAGAGAACAAAAATAATAAAAAGAAAAACGGTTCACAGAGGGGGGAGAAACGCAGCCCACAGCCCACCTTCTCCTTCTGGCCCATACCCTTCTGCTTGTCGTCTTCCTCCCCCCCGACGTCACCCTGCGTAAGACTCCATCGCCACCACCCGATCACCTCCTCCTCCACCCGATGGCTGGTCGTACGAGCTCGAGGCCGCCCTTATAACCTACCCCCCGAGCACCTGCTAGCCCTAGCCCTCCTCACAGCCGCCGCCGTCTTTTTTTTCCTCCCCTTGATCCCTGTCTTCCTTGAACCGGCGTGGGAGCAGAGCAAGGTGCTCGCCGTCGACAGCTCGGCATGGGGCGTCTCCGGGCACGCTAGCCCCTGCAACCGAGCCTCCTCGACTCCGTCCTCCTTCTCCGAGCATCAGCTGGGCCCGAGGAGCCCCAGGATCGCCGCCTGCCTCCTTCGTCTACCTCGGCCGTTACTGAACATCCCCATCTCCTGCTCGCCGTCGTCCTCCTCGACCCCGATCCGCTACAGCAACACCCTCCCGGCGAGCTCCCCTTCTGTTTCCCGGCGAAAGCCACCTCTTTTCTTCCCCGTTGCGTCACCCCAACGTCTGAACCATCTCTGTCCGCCATGGCCGGTACCTGAAGGAGTTCCCCGCCGACGTTCTGCTCGCTGTCGAGCCTCCCTCTTCTCGGGGACGAGATCACCGCACCGTCCTCGTCATCGTCGTTTCCAGGAGGGAGTTTTTGGAGCCGTGGTCGCCACCTCCTCGCCGTCGACAGCCACTGCTCCCCGTCGACCTCCTCCCTGTTTTCTGTCGACGACGGTCACCCCGCTGTAAGCACCCTCCTTCTCCTCTGTTCACTGCTGCTCACGGTACCTCCCTGCATCGCAAGCTAGCACCCGCATCCACTCGCACATCACTGCAGTGAGCCACGGCCGCGGGCTCTGCTGCCGATCGCCGCCGTCGTCGTGTTCCGCCAGGTTCAGACGGTAGCGTTCTTCAGTTTCAGATAAACGAGCCGAAACTGAACCTAAAAAACACACGGACCCCTCACCTGACACGAATTGAACGCTTACCGCAGTGGCACACCCCACTGCGCGCCGCTCCGCGCCCACGGTTCGATCCCTGCGCGCCCCAATCTTTTTGGGAATTTTTCCCCCGCGTCAGTGGCCCACCTGTAAGCCACACAGTGGCCACGCGCATGCCACGCTGGCCCCAGGCCCACGGGCAGTGGCTGTGGTTAGATTACTACGAGACAAAAGTTTTTCCAGCACGTTTCTTTTAAAACTAGTCCTTTTAAATTGCAGTTTAGTCCTCAAATTGAAAACTTTAATAACTTTCAATTTATAACTCCAAATAATAAAATCTAAATATGTGCACTGATCTAAATTTAATTCTCTATCTAATGGTAGCATTTGTTTTCTGTTTTGAATTTTCAAAATGCAATTCAAATTTGAATTCAAATAATTCAATTGCAATTTGCTAAAATCCATAACTAATTCATACTTAATCCAAATAATAAAAATAAAATATGTTTTCCATGCTATTTCAAATAACCTTTCCAAATATAAATTTTGTTTCATGGTTTGAATAATTTAAATTGCCTAAATAATTTAAACCTTGTTTAAATCATTTAAATTTAATAAAATTATAACTTGCTCAATTTAAATTATTTTTGAACATGCAAAATATGTTTTCAAACCAGGAAAACATAAACTTTTCAAATGCGAATTTGAATTTATGTTTTGAACAAATAAAATTCAAATAAAATTCAAACTTGTTTTAAATTGAAATAAAACTTGTTTAATATTGTTTAAGTCATAATAAATTCATCCTAATCCCTTTTTCAATATTTGAAACATGTAATCCAACTCAAATTTTGTATTCTTTTCAAATATGAATTTTGTTATTTATTTTGCACAATTTAAATTTGTGAAAACAACAACTATTTGTGTAATACCATAAAGGAAACCAAAATTCCCTAACTTAATAAATAAAATTCTAAATTGGTAAACCTTATTTCCAATTGGTTCCATTGTTGTTATTTTGTTGTTTTCCTCATCCATGCATCATACTAATTCACTTTCACCTATTGGTTAATTGGAAAACAACTGTTTCAACCAAAATCCATGGGCTTTTCATATGCAACTCAAAATTGCATATGTGTCCATTTAAATGGTGTTACCATGTTAACTAGTTTATGTTGATGCAACCATTAAATTGACATGCATCATCCCATGATTGTGCACTATGCCATGATATTGATTGTCTATCTTTCTGCATTGTTTGTTTGCTTCTTCTCGGATAGACGACGACATTGAGACCGACGAACCTTACGACACCCCTTCTGAGGATCTAGCTCAGTACCAGGCTACTGGGTTTGCAGGCAAGTTATCACTCACATGAACCACTGTGTTCCTTTCAACATTGGTTACCGATACTTTCCGTTGTCTATTTTGCTAGCCCTATGTGTAGTTGTTTCTGTTACGAACCTATCACATGAATCCCTTAACCCTGATATTGCCTCACCTCCACTCCTACAACCCCATTGTTTGAGCCAGTGTCTTACTAGCATGCTTAGGTTGTTTATGCTCGAGTCTGTTACCCGTTACTTTCAGTTACTATATTCTATTATGTTCTGGGGGCTCGATGTTAATCAATCAACCTGTTAATAATAATATGCTGATAAGGCACCGGCAGGAGGCCCATTGTGGTTTTGAGGCCTGCTAGTGTCGACCCTAATAGGACAAGGGTCTTGTCTACTGATCCATGATGAGCGCACTACCCGCATGTGGGGAGCGAGTATGGGCGCCCCCCTCAATTTGATTCGATTCGCATCTCGTCCAAATCGCCTCATTTAGTTCGTGTTTTCCATTTGCCGCATGCATGTTTTTGCGAGCCCAGCGCAGGGTGGAACTTTTGTAGTCGGCATATAGGGGCACACGGTCTTAGAGTGCTATGAGGGTCCCTTTTCTTCGGGGCTTGATTAGCCGTGCGCCCAAGGTGCTTTGGGCTTGATGCGAAGAAGAGTTGATTTGTGTTGAGTGCCCCGCTTGGTGGGAGGCATCCCATCTGGCGGGTTATTCATACGTGTACGGCCAAATTGGTGCAACCCTGCAGGGATAAATCTTCTCGAGAAGCCGTGTTTTCCGCGGTTATGGTTGACTTGGTGAAAGTACTGGCTAACAAGTACTCAGAATAACTTACACCTAACTATTGATAACTTGACTAGTAATAGACTTATTGAACTAACAACTTGATCCACTATTCATTAATCCAACTGTGTGAGTTATCCTCGGGTTGCCTCTTTGGATAAGGGGCGAGATCCAGGATGGGTTTGTTTGAGGTTATCTTTCAGTTGGTTACTATACGCTATCTTATCCCCTTTCTGTTAGCTGGAAGTTGTAGTGTTTCTGTAGTTGGTTAGCGCAGCCAGTTGCAGCATCTTTTATATTTCCCTTCCTTCCGTTGAACCCAAGGCATCTGTACTTGGTGTTGACGGGTTACATCTTGGTGAACTGTGAGTCTTGCTTGCCGGTACGTTGGTGTACTGACCCCTTTGGGGCTGTGGTTTCCGCAGACTACGCTTATGAGGATCCAGGTGACGGCTACTACGTGGAGTTCGACGAGGCTGCTGACGAGTAGTTAGCGGACCCGGGCAGGATCCGAGACATCGTGGATGGGCTCCGTCTTTATTTTCAGTTTCCGGCTTCTTAAGCCTGTTTGGATTTGTCTGTACTTAGACCGTTTGAATGCTTCCGCTGAGATGTAATGATGTTATGTTGGGACAGGTGTCCTCTGGATGATTGTATTTGCTATCTCTGCTCTAGTGAGAGCTATTTGCAACTTATTTCAATCTTTTGTGTCCTAGAGATATGTTGTGTTATCATTCTGTTACAAACCGGTGACGTACCATGTGTGTATGGTATGAAGTACGTCAATGGTAGTGTCCTGATTTCTATGGGATAGTTTACGTCGACGCTGAACAGATAGGGGTTGGTTGTCACACATACGTGTGTTGGCCTACTCGTAAGATGACGCGGGTGCCGGTAAGCCCCGTAATCCAATCTACTACTGTTCAACGGAACGGCGAGTATCCTTTACAAGTCCGGGTGCGACAAATGGTATCAGAGCCTGTCTGCCTGTAGGATCCCTTTTTACTGGTCGCAGTTGAGTCTAGAAACTATTTTGTAGCTATATAGGAAAAATGAAACGTGAGAGTAGGAATTCTGCCATTTTTCTTCTTTCCCCACCCACCCACCCTTTTCCGGTAAGGAAGTGCAACGTTGTTTTCTCTTCTCACCCAAACTTTCAAGTTAGGTTTTCACGTGTTTTGGGTTCTCCGTAGTACCTCAGGAGTTTTTGGTCTCGTGTTTCCCGATGTTGCTTCAATATCCTGTTCTTTTCAACATCCTTATCGTCCGTTGAACCTTGTTGTTGCTTTCCACTTCAGTTCTCTACCGGCGTCTAATCAAAATTTCCCCGATCATCTGCAGATGGATCTCAGGTTCTACCCGCAGGTGGTTCGGATGACTCGTTGTGAGAGCACCGCCGGTTATCCGGAGATGCTGAGAGACATGGTCACTTATCTGGGGTTCCGTTGGGCACCAGAGTACCAGGTCTACAAGCAGCAGCGAGAGTTTGACCAGACCTACTACCAGGCTATCGTCTACATCCTGTCAGATGATGGCATGAGCGTTGTCCACCGCTACGAGGCAGTAGGTTCCACAGTGTATATGGCCGTGCAGCAGGCAGCTTACGTGAGTCTCACCGTCCTTCGTGCTGACTACTGGGGGTTTGACGATTCTATCTATCGCCACATCCCCCGTGGTTACATCACTTCGGAGGGAGCTCACTTCACTCTCTACGACAACTTGGATGTCTACGAGCATGATAACACCAGGCTGCACACCTGAAGGGAATATGCCCGAGAGGCAATAACAAAATGGTTATTATCTTATTCCTTGTTTATGATGAATGTTTATTTCTCATGCTAGAATTGTATTAACCGGAAACGTTGATACATGTGTGCTTAATAAACAAACAATGGTTCCTAGTAAAGCCTCTCTTTTAACTAGCTCGTTGATTAATAAGTGATCAAGGTTTCCTGATCATGAACATTGGATGTTATTAATAACGGGGTCATGTCATTAGAAGAATGATGTGATGAACATATACCCAAAGAGAATATAGCAATGCGATCAAGTCATTTAGTTTACATTGTTGTATCAAACATACGAAGTAACTTATTCCTTAGACCTTGAGATCATGTCAATCACTGATACCGGAAGAGTGCTTTGATGGCATCAAACGTCACACCGTAACAGGGTGACTATAAAGGTGTCGTTAAGTATTCGGAAAGTATTAGTTGAGGATCATGGATCAAGAGTGGGATTTGTCCATCCAAATGACGGAGAGATATACTCTGGGCCCTCTCGGTGATATCACATCGAAACCGCTTGCAAGCACGTGATATGATCACAAGGATGTTTATCACGGGAACGAGAAAAGAGTACTTGTCGGTAACGAGATTGAACAAGGTATGGTTGATACCAATGATCGAATCTCGGACAAGTAAAATATCGCGAGACAAAGGGAATAGTTCACGGCGTTGTTGGTTCACACGATCACGAGAGTCATCGTTGAATATATAGGAGTCATCACGGATCTCCAGATCCCGCTGTTGATTATTGATCGGAGAGGAGTCTCGATCATGTCTATCTTATTCGCGAACCGTAGGGTGACACACTTAAGGTTCGATGACGCGTTTGAGAGGATACGGAATATCGAAGAATATTTTGGACAACACCGAAATTGTTTCGGGGAAAATTGAAATAGTTCAAGGGGTTTTTTGTCGAATGGTTGTTAATAGAATTAACAAATGATTCGAGGTGCTTTATGCAAATGTTTGTTAATAGAATTAACAAATGCTGAAATAAAGAAATAAAAATGTTTTATTGATTTATTAAAGAAAAACTCTTGGATTTTCTAAGTGGGGTTTAAAGGAAAATGTGGGTGTGAGTGGAGTGTCCACTCACATCATGAGGGAAGAGGTGGGGGCACACCATGGGGCTGGCCGCACCCCCCTTGGGCTGCCTCCCCCCTCTCCTATAAAAGGAGGGTGAGAGCTCTCCCTCCTCCACACACTTGGCCACTTCCATTTCCCTCCACACGCTGCTCCATTTCATTCTCTCCGGCTTGGCGAAGCCCTGACCGTGGGATTCTTCACCACCACCACGTCGTCGTGCTGGTGGAGTTCCGAGGGATCCTCTACTTCCGCGCCCTGCTGGAACGAGGGAACGGAGGTCGTCATCAACCGTACGTGTGACCGATCACGGATGCACCGCCGGATTGCGGTGCCATCTTCTCGCTATCGGGATCGGTGTGAGTACGACTACGCCAACAACGAGATTTGATCTCATACCACTTTGAGTCTTCGAGGGTATGTGTTCTCCTTAACCCTCTTGTTGCCTGTTGCACTTCGTCTCATAGATTAGATCTTGGCCTTTCGGGTATCTCTCGCGTAGGAAATTTTTTGTTTTCTATGCTACGTTCCCCTTCAGTGGTATCAGAGCCGGATCTATGCGTAGATGTTTTGTACGGGTAGAACACATAGGTGTATGTGGGCGTTGATGATCATGTTATTACCTCCTTGACTATTTTATGATCTTAGTGGCATAGTGGGATGAAGCGGCCTGGACTAACCTTACATGTCCACGTACATGAGACTTGTTCCACAACTGACATGCAACTTGTATTGCATAAGTGGCTTGCGGGTGTCTGTTTCTCCTACTATAGTTAAGATCTAATCTATGAAGGGTTGCTAAAAATATGTTTATCAACGTTGTGGTTGATGTTCGTAGGTATGAACGGTTCTATCCTCGAAAGCCCTAAGCCACGTAAAATATGCAAAAATAAATTAGAAGCGTCTAACTAGTTTTTGCTGGGCATGTGATGTGATATGGTCAATATTACAAATTTGATTATGAGATGATCTATTTTGTAAATTATTGATATACCGGAAGGTATCCATATGGTTGTCTTCTTATTGATGGACAATCAAGTTTGGGGTACCGTGGTACTTGGTACCACGCCGGTGGAATGATTGAGATCATACCATAATGCACATCATGGAGATCAAGTGCAAGAAGGACCATATCATATCACGTTATCCTTTCATGTGATGTCTGTGATGTTAATCCTTTTTTATGCATCTTGTTTTGCTTAGATAACGATGGTAGCATTATAAGATGATCCCTCTCACTTAATATCAAGATAATAAGTGTTCTTCCTTAAAGTATGCACCGTTAAGAAAGTTCGTCGTTTCGAGACACCACGTGATGATCGGGTGTGACAGACTCAACGTTCGCATACAACGGGTGTTTTCAAGCCTAGCATGTACAGACATGGCCTTGAAACACACGCAATACTACGGTTCTACTTGGCGAGCCTAGCATGTACAGACATGGCCTCGGAACACGTAACCGAAAGGTAAAGCATGAGTCATATGGCTGATATGATGAACATGTCGATGTTCGCCTTTGAAGCTACATCATCTCACGTGATGATCGGTTTTGGTGTAGTGAATTTGGTTCGTGTAATCACTAAAGACGACTAAGAGGGATGTTGTTTTTGAGTGGGAGTTCATGGTTTAATTTTTGAATTAACTTGAACTTATTTATCATGAACAACAAATCAAAGTGAATTTGCACAAATTGTAGTATTCATTGGCATCCACATAACTACCTTACACTTAGATTGTTAATTGAGATATAACTGTTATGATCTGGTAAATACCATTTAAGATTGGTACCGTATTAGTGAAATTTAAAATTGAGTCCTATTGTAGATTTTTGGTATTTCCTACCTAGCTCCATGTGGTTAATGATTGATTAATCTAGAGAGCAAATAATTCCTACTTAGAATCCAGAGTCATGGTTGCTTCCGTATTACTTTATCTTCAAAAGAGTGTTTTGTTGATCAAGGTGATTTAGGAACTGAAAAGAGTTGTTTTCAGAAACAATCAAGTGAAAGATATATTGATATCTAGAAACTTATTTGTGGCAACATGACTGAGTATAATTTAGCGTGACAATGTTTGCTTATATTATCTGAATATATGCAAATTTAGCGTGACATGTTTGCATATATTATCTGAATATGCAATGATTGAAGACGCTAGGCGTTTGAATATTCCAAGAAGTTGGGCGCTCAAAATTATCCTCTAAATCCCTTCCTTCGAGCTATAGTAACTTAATCATAAATTTTTATGATGGGATGGATTAGAAGTATGGGTAAAGTATTTTACCTTACTTAGAAATTGTTAAGAGTGGAATCTAGAAGAATGCTATTAATATGGATATTAGTAGAACAATCAAACTCAAAGTATGACTCAATGGGTGATAGTATATGACTAACACGCCAAAGAAAATGAGCTAGTAAGACTAGCATTGTTTGATGTTGAATGATTCTTCTATAAAGGAAAGGGAATATTGAAAATAGAATTACAAAAAGATATATGGCAGAAAAAGAAGATAACTGGAAAGTCCAGCTAAGGAGTATATGCTTGATATACAAGTTATAGATGTATTACTAGTTAACAAAGTATTTTTGGGTATTTTGATACCACATTGGTTGGTATGAGTTGTCATACAAAGCAACGCAATGAAAGAAATACAAGGGCCTAAAAGGAACTAGTAATAGATGTGGAATCGATTATGACAAGAACATAAATAAAGTGTTATTGTGTTCATTGTCGTATCGAACCAACCAGTCAAGATTTATTTGAAGAACTTAATAATTTGTTATTTTGTTCTAGTCTTTTGTGAGAACAAATGATATTGTTCAAACTATGATAATATTCCATAATTGATGGATATGTTAATATAAATCATGTTGGTAAAGTAAACATCTATAAGACTAAATGCTAAACGTTGCAAGACGTTGAAGAGTTTCACTTAAATTGTGACACCACCATTTTAGTTCATATCGGAAAGGAAAACATGAAGGAACTCCATATTGATGGACTTCCGGAGTCATTTTATTGACGCTTGTGAGACCTCTTCGAAAAGATGACTAGAATTCCATTCTTAGGCCAAAGTAGAATGGACGACTAATTTAGTGGAGATTATACATATTGATGTATATAGTCCATTATGTGTAGTCATGTATGGTGGATTAATTTTTCCTTCATAAAATTATGTCGATGATTTAAGTAGATATGCGAGTATATCTATTTAAAGGGAACAGAGTTTGACATTTTGAATTGGTTCAAAAGGTTGTTAATATGAAGTTAAAATCAATGTAACAAGATAATCAAGTATTTATGATTGGATCATAAAGGATAAAGTTTGAGTTACAAGTTTAGCAAAACATCTGGAAGTTGCAGAATTGTTCTACAACTTATACTTCTCGAATACCCCACATTAGATTGGAGTATTCAAAAGACAAAATCAAACCCTGTTTGACATGGTAAGATTAATAAAATTGCCATTATAATTTTGTAGTTTATACATTAGTGACAACCGTTTTTCCACTGAAAAGAGCACCATCATGATCCGCTGAAATTGACAACATATAAGATATGGTTTGGGTAGTGACCCGAATTGTCACTTTCTTAAGTTTTGGTATGCATAGCATGTGTAAAATGTTTACAACCAAAATAGGATAAATATATGTTTATAAGGTTATCCCAAATAAAACATTGGGTATTTCTCCTATCACCGAACCAAAAGACAAATGTTGTTTGTCAGAAAGGGTTGATTTCTCGAGAAAGTAGTTCTTGCGAAACAAGTGAGTGGGAGCACAGTACAAACTCAACAAGGTTAGAGAATCTTCGTTATCATGTCAAGAGTAGCGCATCACTGGAAGTTGTTCCGGGGTTTACTATTTTGACTAAGTTGAAGACACTACAAATGTTGTAGATACTTCAAATGAGTTTGCGAACTGTACCAGAAAAGTCCAAAAACTTTGTACTTAGAACAACTTGTGGTTTAAGTGTAAAGTGTTGTTTTGACAACAAAAGGACCTGGACCTTATAATGGAAGCAAATGATGGGCCCTGACTTCGTAAAATTGACTATGAGTCATTATATCCGCCATAGTATCCTTGTATGAATATCAAGTATGTGACTTGGTAGTCCTTTCGATAGGCATGATACCTAGCGATAGCAAAAGAGTCTATATAGCGACAAAGACATGGATTTTACATATTATTAAAATTGTACTTATCGAAAAGTTGTTTTCGGCGAAGTTCAAAGAGTTAACTACTACAAGATTTTGATCTTCCGTAGTGATGCTTTAGTCTTTGCGGATAGTTCTAGGAAAAGGTTACATATTGATATGGCAGTTGAATAACAAAACCAACTCTCCTCTCAAGGAAGTTTTATCAAGGATGTGTACTTGACACAGTCTGAGAGTTTTGTAAAATTCAAAAAGGTTGCTAGAAAGGTATGCACACTTCAATGGTTGAAGTGAGCATAACGAAGTTGAAATCTTTACCTTAATGAAGTTGTCAAAAGAGTTTGATTCCATCATGAATGATAAAGATGCTTGTAAAGTTACAAGAAATTAAGTGGGAGCGCTATGACATATTTCCAATACTTTATGTAGATGACATATGGTTGATTGGAAAATATGTATTTTAAATTAACACGGTTAAGATTTTCATATTGATGAAAGGCTTGGAAGATATTGGGCATCGATGTCTATAAAAGATGGATTCAAGCGCCTGATATGATTGAAGCCAAATTACATAGATAAAATATTGAAGTAAGTCAATATAAAATTGATAAGAAGGAGTTCTTGTCACATGGAAAATAATTGAGCAAGATTCATGTGTTTTGACACATGATGAGCATCATTGAAATTGAGATTTCTAAGTCATGTTCCCATGCTATGTACACAACCAGATGAGTCCTATGCTATAAAATGTTATAGTAGGATAATTCATATGATGATTAGACGACAGTGGGAGAGATCCTTGTGTCATTTTAGAAATGCTACGGATATGTTTTCCTATATAGTAATGACAAAATATTAGTTGTAATATGTTACACTAATAGTCTTGTCATTTATTCAAGTAATTTTATCTCAAATAAAATATGTGATGAAGGGTAGCACAATAGGATGGAAGAAAGTTCCATGCTGGTTTTGAAAGAGTTTCAAAATTAAAATATTGTGACAGATACTACAACAAAGGCTAAAGTATATCGTTGTGTTAACAACTGATTATAAGCGTATTTTGTGTCAAGGAGTTCTTTATTGAACTTGGTGAATTTCCAAGAATGCTGAAACTATGAAGCTACATTTTCACAATGTTAGTAACATCAGTTTAAGCTGAGGAATTAATGTATCACCGGAACTTGGTGAGTTTCCAAGAATGCTAACACTATGAAGCTACATTTTCACAATGTTAGTGACATCAGTTTAAGCTGAGGAATTAAGTTTTCATCAATTGACCATATATATATACAAAGCCATCTCATTAGAGAATGAGTGATGCGTGTAGACGCAAAGAACATGCAAATACAATAGGACCTGAACAGTTCAGATCTTTTTGATGATGTTTACCGCATGCGAAGCATGGTAATAACACTGGTACGCCATATGTGTTAAAGTGCTTACAGACTAGATTATTGACTCTAGTGCAAGTGGGAGACTGAAGGGAATATGCCCGAGAGGCAATAATAAAATGATTATTATCTTATTCCTTGTTTATGATGAATGTTTATTTCTCATGCTAGAATTGTATTAACCGGAAACGTTGATACATGTGTGCTTAATAAACAAACAATGGTTCCTAGTAAAGCCTCTCTTTTAACTAGCTCGTTGATTAATAGATGATCAAGGTTTCCTGATCATGAACATTGGATGTTATTAATAACGGGGTCATGTCATTAGAAGAATGATGTGATGAACATATACCCAAAGAGAATATAGCAATGCGATCAAGTCATTTAGTTTACATTGTTGTATCAAACATACGAAGTAACTTATTCCTTAGACCTTGAGATCATGTCAATCACTGATACCGGAAGAGTGCTTTGATGGCATCAAACGTCACACCGTAACAGGGTGACTATAAAGGTGTCATTAAGTATTCGGAAAGTATTAGTTGAGGATCATGGATCAAGAGTGGGATTTGTCCATCCAAATGACGGAGAGATATACTCTGGGCCCTCTCGGTGATATCACATCGAAACCGCTTGCAAGCACGTGATATGATCACAAGGATGTTATATCACGGGAACGAGAAAAGAGTACTTGTCGGTAACGAGATTGAACAAGGTATGGTTGATACCAATGATCGAATCTCGGACAAGTAAAATATCGCGAGACAAAGGGAATAGTTCACGGCGTTGTTGGTTCACACGATCACGAGAGTCATCGTTGAATATATAGGAGTCATCACGGATCTCCAGATCCCGCTGTTGATTATTGATCGGAGAGGAGTCTCGATCATGTCTATCTTATTCGCGAACCGTAGGGTGACACACTTAAGGTTCGATGACGCGTTTGAGAGGATACGGAATATCGAAGAATATTTGGACAGCACCAAAATTGTTTCGGGGAAAATTGAAATAGTTCAAGGGGTTTTTTGTCGAATGGTTGTTAATAGAATTAACAAATGATTCGAGGTGCTTTATGCAAATGTTTGTTAATAGAATTAACAAATGCTGAAATAAAGAAATAAAAATGTTTTATTGATTTATTAAAGAAAAACTCTTGGATTTTCTAAGTGGGGTTTAAAGGAAAATGAGTGGGTGTGAGTGGAGTGTCCACTCACATCATGAGGGAAGAGGTGGGGGCACACCATGGGGCTGGCCGCACCCCCCTTGGGCTGCCTCCCCCCTCTCCTATAAAAGGAGGGTGAGAGCTCTCCCTCCTCCACACACTTGGCCACTTCCATTTCCCTCCACCCGCTGCTCCATTTCATGGTCTCCGGCTTGGCGAAGCCCTGACCGTGGGATTCTTCACCACCACCACGTCGTCGTGCTGCTGGAGTTCCGAGGGATCCTCTACTTCCGCGCCCCGCTGGAACGAGGGAACGGAAGTCGTCATCAACCGTACGTGTGACCGATCACGGATGCACCGCCGGATTGCGGTGCCATCTTCTCGCTATCGGGATCGGTGTGAGTACGACTACGCCAACAACGAGATTTGATCTCATACCACTTTGAGTCTTCGAGGGTATGTGTTCTCCTTAACCCTCTTGTTTCCCGTTGCACTTCGTCTCATAGATTAGATCTTGGCCTTTCGGGTATATCTCGCGTAGGAAAATTTTTGTTTTCTATGCTACGTTCCCCTTCAACACCACCACTCAGTTTGTGAGGCGCAGTGACGCTGTTGCCACCACACTTTCTCAGGAGTTGGCCTCAGTCAGAGAGCAGCTCTACCTTGCTTTGACTCGTCTGGCTACGTACACCACAGACTTTGTTGGAGATGAGCGCTTTGCACGTTTCCATCAGACAGTTGGACGTAGTTTGCCAGATGCTGGAGGTTACGAGCCGATCAGGTCCACTACTCAACCTCGGAGCTGGTTACACTGGGATTCCCCGCTTTGGAGCACAGGGAGACGACGCTTTCTACTTCACCACACCGAGAGTCGCTCTCAGAGCAGTCCCGATCTACGTGGATCGTCGTTCTACCTATTTTCGTGGGATTCCTCCTCACCGTATCTCTCGTCGTACTACTCACCGCCGTCCTGCGTGATGAGCATGGGAGTACCGATGTATCCATTCCTAGCTATGTTTAGTTATCCTTTGGCTTTCGAACCATGTATTGGTGTGTTGGATATTCTGATGTATTGGAACATGTGATGATGTACCTGTTGGTTATCTATTCATGCGTCGGAATAATCTCGCTTTCGGTTACCAAGTCTATCCTTTTCTGTTGTTGTGCTAAAATGTATGTCTATTCAGGATGCCGCCAACAAGGAGCAACCCGCCTGAACCACCTCCGATCACGGAGCTGTTGACTCAGACGACTCAGGTCGTGGCTCAGATGGCCCAGTTCCAGGCTAACCAGCACAACAACCAGAATGCTCCACGGGTCAGCATCAAGGAGTTCCTCAGTATGGGTCCGAGAGCTTTCGTGGCAACACGGGAGCCTCTGGATGCTGATGACTGGATCCGGGAGATGGCCAGAGCTCTGGACATTACTCACGTTGCTGAGGAAGACAAAGTCAAGTATGCCACCTACCTACTGAAGGGTCAGACAGCTACTTGGTGGGAGAACTACCAGACCATGAGAGCTGGATACCCTATCACCTGGGGTTGTTTCAAGGATGCCTTCCTGAAGCACCACATCCCAGATGGCCTCATGGAAAGGATGCGTGAGGAATTTTGCTCTCTCAAGCAGGGCAAGCTGGACGTCATTGGCTATCAGAACGAGTTCAATCGTCTCGCTCGATACGCTGGTGATGAGGTGTCCACTGAGGCTAAGAAGATGGCAAGGTTCCGCCGAGGTTTTAACCCGGAACTGAAGTACGCACTCACCAACATCAAGTGCAGGGACTTCGAGGAGCTCGTGAACACCGCGCTCAATGAGGAAAATGGGCGCAAGGCGTTCGAGGATTCTCGCAAGCACTCGCGTGAGGGTGGTTCCTCCTCCAACATGACCACCCCTCCGCAGAAGCGCCGCATCTGGGTGCCAAATGCTGCTGTCACTCGGGCTCCATATGCCCAAGCTTCTCCAGGCTTTGCTCCCCGCCCACCCAACCCATCTCAGATGCAGGGTCAGAGGGTTCCAATGGGGCAGCCAAGGCCAGGTCCTCCTCGTGTCGTCACTTGCTACAAATGCAAGGAGACTGGACACTACGCTGATAAGTGCACTCAGAGGCAGCTACCTCCACCTCCTCGTCCCAACACTAACCAGGCAATGGTTCGTGCTCCCCCGGCTAAATCCTTCAACTCCAACAACAGGCCTGTCGGGAGGACCGCGAGGGTGAATCATATCAAGGCCGACAAAGCTGAGGAAGCTACTGACGTCGTTCTCGGTATATTACCCGTAAACTCTTTTCCAGCTAAAGTGTTGTTTGATACCGGAGCATCGCATTCTTTTGTGTCAAAGATCTTTGCAACAGCTTACAACCTAGTTCTGGTTCCACTAAGCAATCAAATCTCTGTCCACTCTCCGGGATCTAAAATGTTGACTTCCAAGATAAGTATGAACAATCAAATCCTAATTGGAGGTCGCATATTCCTTGCTTCACTCATGTTGCTGGGAAATTCTGACATTGATGTCATTCTGGGCATGGATTGGTTGAAGGCCAATGAAGCTAAAATTGACTGTGCTCAAAAGTCAATAACTCTCTCTCACCCTTCTGGCCAGATAGTCTATTCTCCACATGAATCAAGGTCTATTCAGTTGTTCAACCTCGATGCAAAACCTCTTCCTGCAATTGAAAATGTTCCGGTGGTTTGTGAATTCCCTGACGTCTTTCCAGAAGAGTTGCCAGGGATGCCTCCGGACAGAGCAGTTGAGTTCATGATCGAGCTTGAGCCAGGTACTGCTCCAATCTCTAAGCATCCATACAACATAGCTCCTCCTGAACTGAAATTGTTAAAGGAGCAAATCGATATGTACATGGAGAAAGGTTACATTCAACCTAGTTCCTCCGCTTGGGGTTGCCCAACTCTGTTCGTTGCCAAGAAAGATCAAACAAAGAGACTCGTGGTTGACTATCGTCCTCTCAACGAGAAAACCATCAAAAACAAGTATCCAATTCCTCGTATCGATGATCTTTTTGATCAACTTGCTGGAGCCTCAATATTCTCAAAGTTGGACTTGAGGATGGGTTACCATCAGATAAAGATCAGAAAGGAAGATATTCCAAAAACAGCCTTCTCCACTCGGTACGGTCTATATGAATACACCGTCATGTCCTTTGGTCTCACCAATGCACCGGCGACATTCTCTAGACTGATGAATTCTGTCTTCCATGAATACCTCGACAAGTTCGTTGTGGTATATCTCGATGACATTCTGGTCTACTCCAAATCCGAGGAAGAGCATGGAGAACACCTTCGTCTCACTCTCATGAAACTTCGTGAGCATCGTCTATATGCCAAATTCTCCAAATGTGAGTTCTGGATTCCAGAAGTTGCTTACCTTGGTCATATCATCTCTGCCAAAGGCATAGCCATTGACCCAGAAAAGGTTAAGGCAATTGTTGATTGGAAACCTCCTAAGACGGTGAAGCAAGTCAGAAGTTTTCTTGGCTTGGCTAGCTATTGCCGTCGTTTCGTCCAAAACTTTTCCAAGATTGCCAAACCTCTCACCGATCTCACAAAGAAGGACAAGAAGTTCGTTTGGACTCCACAGTGTGATGAGAGTTTCAATCTCCTCAAGACTAAACTCACTTCCACCCCAGTTCTGGTTGGCCCAGATACTACCAAACCTTTCCAGATATTCTGCGATGCATCTCTCCAAGGTTTAGGTGCAGTTCTTATGCAAGAACGTCAAGTTGTGGCTTATGCTTCACGTCAGTTGAATGCACATGAGCAAAACTATCCCACACATGATCTTGAACTTGCAGCAGTTGTGTTTGCCCTCAAGAAATGGAGACAATACTTGTTGGGTAACCGCACTGAAATCTTTTCCGATCATAAGAGTCTGAAATATATCTTCACTCAACCAGATCTAAACCTCAGGCAAAGGAGATGGATTGAAAAGATTAAAGACTTTGATCTCACCATTTCTTACACTCCAGGCAAGGCTAATGTTATGGCCGATGCTCTCAGTCGCAAGTCCTATTGCAATAATCTCATGATCATGGAAAGCCAACCTCCACTTCATGAAGAATTCCAGAAGCTGAACCTTGGTCTTGTTCCTCAAGGTTATCTTGCAATCTTGACAGCTAGTCCAACTCTCGAGGATAAGGTTCGTTCTGAACAACTTCGTGATGCTGAAATCAAGAAGATTGCAAAGCACATCAAAGAAGGCGATGATAAATTCAAGTCCTTCTCAATTGATGACAAGGAAACTGTGTTCTTCGAAGGACGCATTACAGTTCCTCAGATTCAAAGTCTCAAAGATGTCATTCTCAAGGAGGCTCATGAAACTCCTCTCTCCATCCACCCTGGAAGTACAAAGATGTACCAGGATCTTAAGACACTGTATTGGTGGCCTGGCATGAAACGTGAAATTGCTCAATACGTTTCTGAATGCGACGTTTGTCAACGTGTTAAGGCAGTCCATTAGAAAACAGCAGGTCTTCTACAACCTCTGAAAATTCCTGAGTGGAAGTGGGACATGATTGAAATGGACTTCGTCACTGGTTTTCCAAAGTCCAAGAGGGGCAACGATGCAATCTTCGTTGTCATTGATCGTCTCACTAAGGTAGCTCACTTCTTTGCTGTCAAAGAAACAATCTCAGCTAGCCAGTTAGCAGAGCTCTACACAGAAAGGATTGTTCCTCTTCATGGTGTTCCTTTGGAAATAAGCTCAGACCGTGGAAGTATCTTCACTTCACATTTCTGGAAGAGTTTCCAAGATGCATTGGGCACCAAACTTCTGTTCAGCACAGCTTATCACCCTCAGTCTCAGGGGCAAGTCGAAAGAGTCAATCAGATTCTCGAGGATATGCTCAGAGCATGTGGTCTCTCCTTTGGCATGAAATGGGAGGATTGCCTTCCATATGCTGAATTCTCCTACAACAACAGCTTCCAGGCAAGCCTAGGCATGGCACCATTTGAAGCACTCTATGGCCGCAGATGCAGGAGTCCAATCAATTGGTCTGGAGCTGGTGAAAGTTCACTCTTAGGCCCTGACATTGTTAAGGAAGCCGAGGAGAAAGTTCGCATCATTTGTGACAATCTCAAGATTGCTCAGTCTCGTCAGAAAAGCTATTATGACAGCAAGCACAGGGATATGATCTATGCACCTGGTGACAAAGCATATCTACGTGTAACTCCCCTTAGAGGCACTCATCGTTTTGGTGTGAAAGGAAAGCTTGCACCAAGATATATTGGTCCTTTCAACATCCTCTCAAGGCGTGCGGAAAATGCCTATCGTGTTGAACTTCCAGAAAAGCTATCCAAGGTGCACGATGTGTTCCACGTGTCACAGCTCAAGAAGTGTTTCAAAGATCCAGATCGTGCAGTTGATCATGATTCCATTGAACTGCAAGATGATCTCTCTTATGAGGAGCACCCTGTTCGTATTCTCGATGAGACCGAGCGTAAGACTCACAACAAGAGCACCAAGTTCTTGAAAGTGCAGTGGTCGCATCATTCCGATAAAGAGGCAACGTGGGAGACCCAAGAGGATCTTCGTAAGAAATATCCGGACCTTTTCGCTTCTCAGTAAGGAATCTCGGGGCGTGATACCTTCAAGGGGGGGCGTTTTATAACATCCCAAGTATGAAAATACCCCTAGAATGTTTGATTTCCTGTTTGATTAAAGTATTGCATCATGTCATCATATTTATTTACTTGTTTGCATTTGTTCACTATTTGTTTTGCACCAATTTCAAATGATGTGTTTCATACTTGTCATGTTACAATATTTTCAAATCAAAATTTCAAACCAAGTCTGATTTTGTTTCCAATTATTTCCATAAAGATGAACTATTAAAATGGTGGTTCTATTTCAATTAAATAATTCCAAATTGCTTTCAAAATTCAAATCAAATCTCCAAATCAGCACCCAATTGGATTTATGAAAATTTCAAAAAACAACAATTCAACTCTTTGTTCTAACTAAATAATAGGGTTTACCCTATTAAGAAGTTGTATTCAATAATAACCATTTTAATACTCAAAATCATCCAACTTTGAATTAATTAACAAACAGTAAGCTATTTTGAAAACTTTTGGAAAAACAAGTTAGCAATTAGTTGCTATGTCAAAAACTAACCTAACCATATTTTTTTCCAAATTTTTACTAACCTAAAACCTACCTTTTTCTTCCAATTTGTTTTGCTGCAAAAAAAAACAAGAGAACAAAAATAATAAAAAGAAAAACGGTTCACAGAGGGGGGAGAAACGCAGCCCACAGCCCACCTTCTCCTTCTGGCCCATACCCTTCTGCTTGTCGTCTTCCTCCCCCCCGACGTCACCCTGCGTACGACTCCATCGCCACCACCCGATCACCTCCTCCTCCACCCGATGGCTGGCCATACGAGCTCGAGGCCACCCTTATAACCTACCCCCCGAGCACCTGCTAGCCCTAGCCCTCCTCACAGCCGCCGCCGTCTTTTTTTCCTCCCCCCGATCCCTGTCTTCCTTGAACCGGAGTGGGAGCAGAGCAAGGTGCTCGCCGTCGACAGCTCGGCATGGGGCGTCTCCGGGCACGCTAGCCCCTGCAACCGAGCCTCCTCGACTCCGTCCTCCTTCTCCGAGCATCAGGTGGGCCCGAGGAGCCCCAGGATCGCCGCCTGCCTCCTTCGTCTACCTCGGCCGTTACTGAACATCCCCATCTCCTGCTCGCCGTCGTCCTCCTCGACCCCGATCCGCTACACTAACACCCTCCCGGTGAGCTCCCCTTCTGTTTCCCGGCGAAAGCCGCCTCTTTTCTTCCCCGTTGCGTCACCCCAACGTCTGAACCATCTCTGTCCGCCATGGCCGGTACCTGAAGGAGTTCCCCGCCGACGTTCTGCTCGTCGTCGAGCCTCCCTCTTCTCGGGGACGAGATCACCGCACCGTCCTCGTCATCGTCGTTTCCAGGAGGGAGTTTTTGGAGCCGTGGTCGCCACCTCCTCGCCGTCGACAGCCACTGCTCCCCGTCAACCTCCTCCCTGTTTTCTGTCGACGACGGTCACCCCGCTGTAAGCACCCTCCTTCTCCTCTGTTCACTGCTGCTCATGGTACCTCCCTGCATCGCAAGCTAGCACCCGCATCCACTCTCACATCACTGCAGTGAGCTACGGCCGCGGGCTCTGCTGCCGATCGCCGCCGCCGTCGTGTTCCGCCAGGTTCAGACGGTAGCGTTCTTCAGTTTCAGATAAGCGAGCCGAAACTGAACCTAAAAAACACATGGACCCCTCACCTGACACGAATCGAACGCTTACCGCAGTGGCACACCCCACTGCGCGCCGCTCCGCGCCCACGGTTCGATCCCTGCGCGCCCCAATCTTTTTGGGAATTTTTTCCCCCGCGTCAGTGGCCCACCTGTAAGCAACACAGTGGCCACGCGCATGCCACGCTGGCCCCAGGCCCACGGGCAGTGGCTGTGGTTAGATTACTACGCGGTAACAAAAGTTTTTCCAGCACGTTTCTTTTAAAACTAGTCCTTTTAAATTGCAGTTTAGTCCTCAAATAGAAAAGTTTAATAACTTTCAATTTATAACTCCAAATAATAAAATCTAAATATGTGCACTGATCTAAATTTAATTCTCTATCTAATGGTAGCATTTGTTTTCCGTTTTGAATTTTCAAAATGGAATTCAAATTTGAATTCAAATAATTCAATTGCAATTTGCTAAAATCCATAACTAATTCATACTTAATCCAAATAATAAAAATAAAATATGTTTTCCATGCTATTTCAAATAACCTTTCCAAATATAAATTTTGTTTCATGGTTTGAATAATTTAAATTTCCTAAATAATTTAAACCTTGTTTAAATCATTTAAATTTAATAAAATCATAACTTGCTCAATTTAAATTATTTTTGAACATGCAAAATATGTTTTCAAACCAGGAAAACATAAACTTTTCAAATGTGAATTTGAATTTATGTTTTGAATAAACAAAATTCAAATAAAATTCAAACTTGTTTTAAATTCAATTAAAACTTGTTTAATATTGTTAAAGTCATAATAAATTCATCCTAATCCCTTTTTCAATATTTGAAACATGTAATCCAACTAAAATTTTGTATTCTTTTCAAATATGAATTTTTTATTTATTTTGCACAATTTAAATTGGTGAAAACAACAACTATTTGTGTAATACCATAAAGGAAACCAAAATTCCCTAACTTAATAAATAAAATTCTAAATTGGTAAACCTTATTTCCAATTGGTTCCATTGTTGTTATTTTGTTGTTTTCCTCATCCATGCATCGTACTAATTCACTTTCACCTATTGGTTAATTGGAAAACAACTGTTTCAACCAAAATCCATGGGCTTTTCATATGCAACTCAAAATTGCATATGTGTCCATTTAAATGGTGTTACCATGTTAACTAGTTTATTTTGATGCAACCATTAACTTGACATGCATCATCCCATGATTGTGCACTATGCCATGATATTGATTGTCTATCTTTCTGCATTGTTTGTTTGCTTCTTCTCGGATAGACGACGACGTTGAGACCGACGATCCTTACGACACCCCTTCTGAGGATCTAGCTCAGTACCAGGCTACTGGGTTTGCAGGCAAGTTATCACTCACATGAACCACTGTGTTCCTTTCAACATTGGTTACCGATACTTTCCGTTGTCTATTTTGCTAGCCCTATGTGTAGTTGTTTCTGTTACGAACCTATCACATGAATCCCTTAACCCTGATATTGCCTCAGCTCCACTCCTACAACCCCATTGTTTGAGCCAGTGTCTTACTAGCATGCTTAGGTTGTTTATGCTCGAGTCTGTTACCCGTTACTTTCAGTTACTATATTCTATTATGTTCTGGGGGCTCGATGTTAATCAATCAACCTGTTAGTAATAATATGCTGATAAGGCACCGGCAGGAGGCCCTTTGTGGTTTTGAGGCCTGCTAGTGTCGAGACATCGTGGATGGGCTCCGTCTTTATTTTCAGTTTCCGGCTTCTTAAGCCTGTTTGGATTTGTCTGTACTCAGACCCTTTGAATGCTTCCGCTGAGATGTAATGATGTTATGTTGGGACAGGTGTCCTCTGGATGATTGTATTTGCTATCTCTGCTCTAGTGAGAGCTATTTGCAACTTATTTCAATCTTTTGTGTCCTAGATATATGTTGTGTTATCATTCTGTTACAAACCGTTGACGTACCATGTGTGTATGGTATGAAGTACGTCAATGGTAGTGTCCTGGTTTCTATGGGATAGTTTACGTCGACGCTGAACAGATAGGGGTTGGTTGTCACACATACGTGTGTTGGCCTACTCGTAAGAGGACGCGGGTGCCGGTAAGCCCCGTAATCCAATCTACTACTGTTCAACGGAACGGCGAGTATCCTTTAGAAGTCCGGGTGCGACATCTGGTTTTCACCAGATACCTCTAAACCCGGCTGATCAAATAAAGACTACTTTTATTACCCCGTACGGGGCTTATTGCTATCTTGTCATGTGTTTTGGGTTGAGAAATGCTGGGGCTACATATCAGAGGTGCATGCAGAAATGCTTGCATGACCAGATAGGCAAGAATGTGCAGGTGTATGTAGATGACATTGTCATCAAAACAAAATAAAAACACACTCTGTTGAGCGTTATTGAGGAAACATTTGCCAGCTTGCGCAAATACCGGATGAAACTGAATCCAACCAAGTGCACATTTGGCGTCCCGGCTGGCAAACTACTCGGCTTCTTGGTATCCAGTCGTTGCATTGAGGCCAATCCTTCAAAGATAAAAGCTATAGAGAGCATGTCTTTGCAGAGATCACTGAAGGATGTGCAGAAGTTTACCGGGTGTCTGGCTTCTCTTAGCCGCTTCCTGGGAAGAATGGGCGAGAAGGCGCTGCCTCTTTATAAGCTCATGAAGAAAAGTGACAACTTTATCTGGACCCCATAAGATGATGCGGCATTCAAGCAGCTCAAAACCATGCTGGGTAGCGCTCCAATCCTGGCAAGCCCTTTGCCCAAGGAGCCAACGCTGCTTTATATCGCAACTACCAACCGGGTAGTTAGTGTGGTGATGGTAGTGGAACGAGAAGAGGAAGGCAAGACCGTGCAGAGGCCAGTGTATTATCTCAGCGAGGTGCTATCCAGCTCCAAGAAAAATTATCCACACTACCAGAAGATGACATACGGCGTGTACCTTGGTGCCAAGAAACTCAAGCACTATTTCCAGGAGCATCCCATCACAGTGGTGAGCACCGCTCCCATCTCAGAGATTATGGGTAACAAGGACGCAAGCGGCCGGGTAGCCAAATGGGCGATTGAGCTAGCCGCGTATACCCCTTTGTACGCGAGAAGAGAAGCAAGACCCTGGCAGATTTCTTGGATTGGGCCAAGATGCAGTATGAACCTCCAATGCCAGAACCCAATTTCTGGAAGATGCATTTTGATGGCTCCAAAGTAAAGGAAGGGCTCGGTGCCGGCGTGGTTCTCACCTCGCCCAAGCGAGATCAACACAGATATGTGCTGCAGATCCACTTCTCGGCGTCCAATAATGTAGCCGAGTACGAAGCACTAGTACACGGCCTGAGAGTATCCAAGGAGATTGGGGTTCGGCGGATTGTCTGCTATGGTGACTTGGACCTGGTAGTTCAACAAGTCTCGGGGACTTGGGATGCCTTAGATGCCAACATGGCGTCCTACCGGTTTCTGGTGCAGAGTATGACCAGATTCTTTGATGGATGTGAGTTCCATCACATTCACCGAGCTGGTCCAAGTTAGGATCTTCTCGGCAGTTCATCCCGCCTAGGTTTTCTTTGGAGCATTTGAGGAAGCCATCCATCAAGCCATCCCCCAACTCGGAGTCAATATTCATTCCAGGGCTGCTGGACTCGGAAGCTGTTCCCATGGAGATTGATTGGGAGGGCTCAAAAGAGAACCCGGGGACTGCTCCATCCAACCCAGGGACTGCCTCTGCAAACCCGGGGACTGTCGCGATCATCGAGGGGATCATTTATCAATACTCGGGGGCTCGTCTCCAACTCGGAGCAAGTCATGGCAGCTGATCCAATGGAAGTGGACGAATGTTTCCCATCCGGGAGACGCCGAGTTGGGCTTTGCCTATATTATCCTTTTTAATGGATGGCACATTGCCAAGTGACGAGGTCACAGCCAGGCAGATACAGAGAAGATCCAAGGGCTACACAATCATCAACAAAGAGCTGCACAAGAGAAGTCCTACTGGTGTGCTCCAACGCCGTGTTGAACCAGAAGAAGGAGAAGAGATTCTCAGAGAAATACATCAAGGAGAGTGTGGGCATCATGCCTCATCTCGGGCTCTGGTCAAGAAGGCTTTTCGACATGGATTCTTTTGGCTCACTGCCTTGCAACAAGAATAAGATCTAGTGAGAAAGTGCAATGGGTGCCAAAGATATGCAAGCAAGATTCACATGCCAGCTTCCGAGTTGAAGACTATTCTCATCACCTGGCCATTTGCTGTTTGGTGCTTGGACATGGTGGGCCCTTTCAATCCAGCTAGAGGCAACATGACCCACATCTTTGTCATGGTGGACAAGTTCACAAAGTGGATCGAAGTGAAGCCTATCCGGAAGTGTGATGGGAACACAGCTGTGATCTTTCTGAAAGATGTCATTCTGAGATACGGCTACCCGCATGGGATCATCACGGACAATGTAACAAACTTTGCTAAGGGAGACTTTGCTATGTTCTGCAATGAGAAGAAGATCCGACTAGATGTTGCGTCAGTCGCTCATCCGGCTTCCAATGGGCATGTTGAAAGAGCAAATGGCATGGTCCTTTCCAGGATAAAGCCAAGGCTAATTGAGCCATTATAGTGAACCCCTGGTTGTTGGCTGGACAAGGTGCCGGCGGTGTTGTGGAGTCTAAGGACTACCCCTAACCGATCAACCGGATACACACCATTCTTCCTGGTATATGGAGCTGAGGCCGTGTTGCCCACTGACCTTGAGCATGACTCACCCAGAGTAACCCTCTATACTGAGGCTGAGGCAAGAGAAGCCCGAGAAGATGATGTGGACCTGCTCGAGGAAGCAAGAGAGTTAACTCTGTTTCGCTCAGCTGTATATCAACAGAATCTGAGAAGATATCATAGCCGGAAAATGAACCCGAGGGTTTTCCGAGAAGGAGACATGGTCCTTAGGCTCGTGCAGCGCACAACCGGGATGCACAAGCTATCCCCTCCGTGGGAAGGGCCTTTCATTGTGAGCAAGGCGCTGCACAATGATGCATATTATCTCATCGATGCACAGGCACCACAGAAGAACATGGCGGATAAATCTGGAGAGGAATCCAAACGTCCCTGGAATGTAGCTCTACTCCGCCATTTTCATTCATGAGAAAAACATTGCATGTATCTCTTCAGTCGAGTTAAATTCCAAGTCGGCACTCCGAATTGAACTCGGGGACTGCCTGTGGTAAAATTGCTTTGTGTTATCTATTGTCTTTACTTTGCCTACTCGGTTGGTTTACTTAGAATTTCACGTGCATATCTATTAATGTGTTTAAACCCAAGGGCCAATCTTCGACTTCGCTGTTGTCCGCAACCCGGCTTCATGGAAATCAAGAGAACAACCAAAGGTCCATGAACACACGAAAAATTGCTAAGGAAAAGAGAAGTGTAGCAACCGAGTAGGGTGTCTTTTCTTCTGTGTTCTCGGCTAAGTGTTGGGTAGCGTTAATATTCAAATCTCAAAGTGGTTAAGTATCGGAAACTTGGTTTTTGCAATCTTGTGACTCGACTATCAAAAAAGCCACAAGTGGCAGGTAAGAGCAAAGACAAAAGAACCGAGTGGATGAAAAAAGCAACTCGGGGACTTGCATTTTAACGCAATCCGGCATTGAGCCAGTCTTCCTAAAGAAACAACTAAAATTGAGTAGCACGAGGAACCATGAAAGTGTTTGATACATTTGCACCCGGCATAACGGGGATCTGATAAGTGTTTAAGGATAAAAGTGCAGGAATCTAGGCAATTGTTGATGTGGTAGAGGTTGTCTCGGTGTTGGTTGACTCTGCGGGCTCGGAGGCTGGAGTTGTGGAAGCAGGCTCTAGAGCAGTGGGAGTTGGAGTAGCGGAGGCAGGCTCAGATGCGGCATTGGTGGCCTAGGCAGCAGAGTCACCGGGTGGAGGAGAGAGCTCAGAGGCGATGTTCTCGGTTGCGGCCCCAGTCGCGCCCAGCTCGGGAGCGGGAGTCTCGATAACCATCTCGGTGGTGACAACTCCATCCTGAGCGGCAGGCTACGACTCAACCCGGGACTCGTCAGAACCAGCTCCTGGCTTGATGATTTCCTGGTCCACCTTTGTTGCAGTCTTCCCCTCGACGTTGCGCTCCTCAGTTTCTTCCTGAGCATGGCTCTGCTCGGCCTCCTCGTCACCAAGGTCCTCTAGCTCCTCCTCTTCGTCACCAATGTTGTCATCTTCACTAGCATCGCCGTCGTCCTCAGCTTCATCCTCTTCATCTTCGTCGACATCAGTATCCGGATCCATGGGGCCGTTGATGTACTGCTGCGTTTCTGCGTATGATGCAAGCTCGTAGGCAACCTCTTTCCGGCACAGAATGCACTCATCCCGGCCAATCCACTTAGAGCCATTTTGGAGGGTACTGGTCCTGTCAAGATCCAGATTTTCATACCAGGACAGTATGAAGTGCAGGGCCTCATCCGCACCAGCCCGGGCTGTGGAGGCGCGCCACTTCTTCAGCTCCTTCTTGACGTGGTTTAGATCAGCAGCCATCTCGTTGATGTTCTCCAGGATCTGCTTCTTGGGCCAGAACAGCTTGTGCATATTCATAGCAGTGGAGACTATGGAGGAACCCATGCCCTTGAGGGCGAGAACCCGTGTCTTGATTCTCTCGATGTGGTCGTCCATGGTGGCCGAATCGTCCATGTTTAGGCTTATGGATTCCCTCAATCTCCTGGCCTTCTCCACAACGGTCTCGACAGCAGGGTTGAGATCCGGGAAGGTATCTAGCATGGGGATTGCTAGGATGATTCAGAAGAGGGAACCGAGAATAAGAAGAAAAACAGAAAGCAAGAGGTGAGAAAGTGAAAACCAGATAAGGAATAGCCGTAACTCACAACTCAGCTCCAGCACAAGGGATCCTAGTCGGCGCGTCCAATCTTCTGCAAGCCGGATGTGCTTATCTTGGAGAAGGCGAGAATCGTCCACCATGACCTCAAGGGATTGATTTCTTTCCCTCAAAGATCTGATCTCCCTCTCGAGGTCCAGCTTCTCTGTAGCAGCCAGTTTCAGAGCCTCAGTCTTCTCGTTCCCAGCCTCCAGCGCAGTCTTGAGGGCATCTGCAAGTTCAAGTTTGAGCTTGGCGACTTCAGCCTTCTCGGCGTCCAAGTTCTTATCCAGCTGGGCCTCTCGGGCCTGCACCTGTTGCTGCGCCTCGGCCGGGTTAAGGCACCCTTGGTGCTTCTCACGGAAGACTTTGTACTCTTCTGCGGGTAGAGCAACTCATTTGGCAGCATGAGGAAGCAACAGAAACCAGGTGAAGGGAAGAGAAGGGTTAGTTCACCTTCCAGGGAGGAGATTTTACTCTGGGCGGATGCAACCATGACCTTGCAGTCTTGGTGCCTATCAACGAGTGCCTTGAGTTCACCTGCAGAGAACACAAAGATTGAACAAAAGCAAAAAATGGGCGTAAACATAAAACACACAAACCAAAATGCTAGCACTTACTCTCTGCAGAGGATAGTTTGGTGACGGTCTCATTGACGTTCTTCTCCAGAATCGCCCTCTCGGCCTTCTCGGCCTACAACTCCCTGTTCTTGTCCCTGATAGCCCGGTGCGACCACAGAAGTTGACGAAAAACTTTGGTCCGGGTCTCAGTGCACTCCTACAGAGAAGAAGAAAGTATTGTGAGTTGGAAGATTCAGACCGAATAGATTGCAACTCGGTTGAGCTTTATCTACTCGGCCCAAATCTCTGGGACTGGGTGGTGGATGATGCAAAGTATAAAAAGAGGAAGGTTGGCAACTCGGAAAAGTCAAGAAAGGGAAAGGCACTTACCCGGTTGGTCTTTTCAGCGTCTTCAGCAGCTTTGCGCAGGCAGAAGAGCTTGTGTGCCTGAGTGCTGCTGGAGGAGGACATTGCCATCATAACAGGACCAGCGTCAGCCTTGTTCCACATCTGCCGGTAGTTATCAATGTTGTTTAGCCGAACGCCATCCCATTCCGGGCGGCCAAATTTCTTGCTGTAACAGTCCTTGTTAATGTATCCTATCCGGTCAAGGACAGTGTCTACATCCTCTGGGAACTCGTACTCATCCTCTGAAGGGGGAGCAACATATCGGATGGTTAGGGAAGTCTCCTTGCCCTTGGATCCAGAGCGGACCAGGGCCTTCTGCTGCTTCAGATCAGCCAACTGCTCGGCCTCTTGTGCCATCTTGACCTTGTGCAGCTCCTGCAACTCGACCCAATAATCCGGGAAGTTCAGGGGGCTTGGTGGTTCCACTGGCGCCAGAACTAGGAGCTTGTTCTTCATCAGGGGAAAATTTGATGTTGGTCTGTACCAATTTGGTGTTCCGATTAGGGGCCTTAGCCTGCTTGGGCTTGTTGAGTGGCCAGTCGGTCTTCTTAGGTGGTGGTAGCTGCTGCGCGGGTTACCCGCCTGGCTGAGCGCCTGGCAGCAAGTACTCGGAGGTCTGAGGGGTCCGCTGCCGCTTCTCGGGTGGCTGCGGACCGGTCTGCCCCGCGCCTCGCTTGGGTTGCACCCTGGTTGGCTGCGAAGCCGTCTTTGCTCCTGAGGGTGCTAGCTGCTTCTTGGAGATTGGCTTGGGAGCCTGTAGCTGTGGCGTTGATATCGCTGAGGGCCGCTCTGGCTGTCCAGCTGGCGCAGTGTCAGGCCTGACTTGGCCTTGGGGCGTTGGCTGCTCCACAACCAGGTCCTGCGCGGACGGGGTCCCTTGCCGCTGCTCGGCATTGATCTCTTCCCGCTGCTCGGCAGCGGAATACGGTCGCTCCATCGCGGAGTCGTGTTGCCGCTGCTCGACAACAGGATTTGATTGCTCCATGGCGGAGTCGTCTTGCCGCTTCTTGGCAGCGTTCTCTCAGGGCCCATCGGCGGATGCTGCAGGTGGCGATGGTGGTATCTTGGTGGTGGGCTCCTGGGCAGCCTGTTGAGTGTTGGGCTGCGGCTGCTCTGAATCTTGTTCTGTCTCCATCTCGGCGCCAGCGCTCTCGGCACCGAGATCGTGTTCTTCTCTAGGAGGGGAGGACATCTGTGTCCTGCCCTCTGGCTGGTTGTTCCCTTGATCGTCGGAAAGGTTCATGACTTTTGGGGGCACACTTCTCTGTGGGGCCTCGTTGGTGGCCTCGGCATCAAGTGCCTCGCTGAGAAAAGATAAAAAGAGAAGAAACAGAATCAAAGGGATGTAGAGAGTTAGGAGAGCAGAAGAAAACAGAGAAGAGTATGAAATGCAAGTGAGTAGGGCAACTCGGAAACACTTATCCGTCAACAGTGGGGCGCTTCTTGCTCCCGGCGGTCTTCTTGCCGGCCTTCTTATCTTCTTGGAAGGGGGGCTCCAAGGCTCCGCTGCCCGTTCTCTTCCTGGTTCTGGTGGGGGCGGCCATGGAAACAGGCGCCACGTCGAGTGGCTCCTCCCCCTCCGCCTCCTCCACCAGGTCGTCCGCAGCTGCGCTGAACAAGTATGGTAGTAAGAAACGAGAAAGGCCAAAATATGAAGTGAGGTGCACGCAGGTTAACTCGGTCACCTTCTTTATCATTAGACCAGTCCCTAATAGAGGTGTAATATCGGGACTTACCGTCTTGGCCAGCACGAGTGATACAAAGCGTATCCTGGACGTCAAACGCCTTCGCTTCGTCCTCGGTCCTGTCCGATTTCCGGTTACTCTCGAAGACAGGATCGTCTTCCTTTTTCTGACGAGCGATTTTATGAAAGTGCAAACACAAAGCACGGTGAGCTAAGTCTTAACAAAGGAGTTATACTCGGTCTAGCGTGCAATCATAAAGCACATAGAGGAAAGCGAGTAGAAATTCTACTAGGCCTAATATGCAAACATAAAGAATTTACGACTAAGCCTTAAGTAGGAAAGGTGGAGGTTCTACTCTGAACAGCATGCACACATAAAGCATAATAAGATGAGTTCTAAATGGAGGAACTTTATCCGGTATGAAAGGCAGACATAAAGCATACTGGGATAAGCCCAAAGGGAAAAGTATAAGGTGCTCCCTATTTGGTATGAAATGATGAAATGAGAACTAAGATCAACTAAATGTGCAGAGTGGGATACTTACTTGGGGAATAGGCTTAATGCGGCTATACGGCACAAAGCCGTAGAACCAAGTATCCGAGAGCGCAGCCCTGAGGACGGACTTGGCCCAGATCGCCACCTACGCTTTGGTAAGCTCGAAAGTGGTGGTCCGAGTACAGTCCCGGGCCTCGCCCATGTAGCACATCTTGTGCACTCTTTCCTGGAGAGGGAGTACTCGGCGCTCTACCCAGCAAACCACCGGATCGTCCTTGAGGAGCCCTTCCTCTACCAGCTCATGCAGGCGGTCGTCAACCTGGTTGACGTCCCTTAGCGTCCTCCTCGGATAGTAGCCCCAATTCCGCATCTCAGTTGGGGGCACGTCCTGGAACGCTAGTAACTTGATGAGATCCACCGCCTCCTCGCCCTCTGCAGGAGTTGGGTTCTTCACGTAGAGGAACCCCCTCTGCCATTTGCGGCAGGCGTCTAGCCCGAGTACCCGCGGGTGGATACCCGTGGGACGCTGGAGCATCATCGCTGCACCCGTCTGCGTCATCTCTTTCGGGGCGATTGGGTTGGAGGGGTTAAGAACTACTTGTTGGCGGAGGAAGAAATATTTGGCCCAGGTATCTACCGTGGGGTAGACACCGAGGAAGGCTTCGCAGACGGCGGCATGGGTGGAAAGCATGGCGATGGCATTGGCGGGTAGATGGTGAGGCTGGAGGCCAAAATGGGGCAAGAAATCTTGCATAAACTTGGAAATGGGAAGGCCAAATCCGCGCTTGAAGTGACTCAAGAATACCACATACTCACCGGGATTGGGAGTTGGGACGAGCTCCTTCCTGGGAGGGCGGCAGATGACGCCGGGAGGGACCCGTCACGTGTTGACGAGCCACTGGCAGTCTGACGCTTTCACGTCGGAGCCCTCCCAGCCGACGCGCAGCGGCGCGGCCTCCTCCTCATGCAGATCCTCGACGGAGGCCTCGAGCTCCATTGATGTTCCTCCGGTGAAGAAGCGGAGGCGCGAGGTCGAAGACGGAGGCGGAGCATGGCGGCGTTCGGGATGAGCTCTCTCTCTGGATTCACGGAAAGGCGGTGTGATGCAAGTTCGCGGGGGCGTTGGTTCTCGCGGTGGAAGCGAAGGCGAAGAGGAAGCGAGAATGGGGAAAGTGCGAGGAAGATTGGGCAGAGGGAATCGCAGGGGTATTTAAACCGCCCGGACTGCGGTTGCCACTTATGATTGTTCGTGGACGAGATCGTGTGGCGCGGGAGTTTACGCGCCCGTTAGAAACGCACACAGCGAATAAATCGCGCGTAACGGGCGCAGTAAATCCCACGATGCAGATCGTGGGCTATCAAGTACCTGCGTGACAAGGCACGCCAGTCTGTGGGCCCTAGGTGCAGTGATGGGCGCGTGCTGTGCATTCACGCCTGAACCGAGGCGTCGCGGGTACGGGTGCGTGACACGTGCTCACCCTGGACACGAGAAGATAGAGCTGCTCTGGATCGGGCGGCAAAGTATTGAAAGTTTCACTAAGTGTTGGGCTCTCGGCGGAACTGAACATTGCGTGATCTACTCGGTGCAGAGAAGAAAAACCCCAAGGGCCACAATAAGAAAAATCCGAATATAGCTTATGGGCGTCTGAGTTGAGGAGAAACTCGGCCACACTTCATCATAGAGACAATTTGATTAAAGCTGGCAGGGCCCAACGACCAAGTTTGCCGGACTCTAGCAGCTTCGGGGACTAATGTTGGGGGGCTACCCCCAAGTAGGGGTAAGGCCGGTGATAAAAAGTGCTCAAAGTACGGTTTACCGAGTAGGCGGCTACCCGGGTACCAGTTATCCGGTAGGCGCTATTCGGTGGGAAATACTGAAGGCCAAGAGAAGATAACAAATGATGTTTTGGATCAACCGGGTAGAGCTCGGATGATCCGAGTAGACGGGAGGCTATCCTACTCGGGCACAAATTCAATGGAGCCGTTGTGGAAGATCCCGCGTAACCCGGAGCCGTACAGGCGTGCGATTCAACTTACAAGGCGCATGATTATCTGCGTTGAGACGTGGGAGCAGTACGGGTGGGTGGCTATCTTGTCCTGTCACGGACAGGGGGGACAGGACATGTCAGTGACCTACCCTAAGGGGCTGACTCGGTGGACAAGACCTGCCAGCCGGACGGCGCGGAGACTTTCGGCACGGCGTCAACGGGAACATGGAGGCGTGCGTCGTTGTCACAGAGGTGTTGTCTAGTCTGTACTTTCTAGTCTTAGTTTAGTGGCTGGTTACCAGTATATAAGGTGGCGAGCCCCCTCCTGCGCGAGGGACGTTGGATCCGAGCGCATTTATTGCGAGGCTTGGTGGTTCAGAGAGATAACAGTAGAGAGAGCAGAGCGTTGGCTACTCGGCAGGGAGTGAGGCTGTGAGAGTTTGTAACTTCTGTACTCGGTGTGAACTTTATACAGAGAGTTAGGCAGGAGTAGGGGTGTTACCTCCACACAAGGGCCCCGAAGCTGGGTAGATCTTGGTGTTTGCAGTGTTCGTGAGCGCGTCTACTCGACGTGCGATCCCTCCCCGAATACCTACAGCGTACATCGGCCCCAAACATTAGCCACCCTATGGCATCTGTCTTCTCCACACCACGCCAAATAGTTTCAAAGACATCAAACATTGATAACAAGCATGATAGAGCAAAAAATAACAACTTGGAATAAGAACTATTTTTTTTGTATTTTTGATGAAGAGAAGCAAAGAAGACAAAATAAAATAAACTAAGAAAAACTAAAACAAAGTAAAGAGATTGGAAGTAAGAGACTCCCCTTGTAGAAACTATCTTCCTCGCCAGCAACGGCACCACAAAATGCTTTGATGGGTGTGAACACACGTTCGTTGGGAAATCCCAAGAGGAAGGTATGAAGAGTGCAGCAGCAAGTTTCCCTCAGAAAGAAACCAAGATTGAATCGACCAGTAGGTGGAAGGAGTAACTTCAGAAGGTTGATGCAGTGAGGTTGTAAATTTCACCGGTTCAGAAGCAACGTTGAACCTACACAACACAATCAAATCACTTCGCCCCAACGAAGCAGTGAGGTTGTCAATTTCACCGGTTTTGCTGAACACAAAGAGGTTAAACGTATGCTGTGGAAAACAGTAGGAGAACATTATGAAAGCAGTAGTAACACTATGAAAGCAGTGTGAAAGCAATAGGTGTTTTATCAGTATGAGGAAAAAGGACCAGGGTCCACAGTTCACTAGTGGTGTCTCTCCGTGAAAGATAAATAACATGTGCGGTGAACAAATTACAGCTGGGCAATTGACAGAAATGAAGGCCGCACCGTAGTGCATATACAAGACATAAATATTACTATGTGATTCATGCGGGAATTACAACAAAATACATAGACCGTCATCCAACTGCATCTATGACTAAAAATCCACCATCCGAATATCATCCGAACAAACGTTGAGTATTAAGTAGCTAGCAACAGATTATCGTAGTAGCAAAGTGTGTAATCTAAAAAATGTAAACTAGGTAAACATCGTTGTTTTCTCCCTCATGGCAACATCACATCCTCCATCCGTCACATTTCTGTCACTCGAGCACAGATCAAAGGAGGCATGAACCCACTATCGAGCATAAATACTCCCTCTTGGAGTTAATAGCATCTACTTGGCCAGAGCATCTACTAATAACGGAGAGCATACAAAATCATAAATAACATATGCATGAAGATAACATGATAGATGGATAATCAGAAGACATAGCATTCAACATTCGTCAGATCCCAGAAAACACAACATGTAGCATTATGTAAAGATGATCTCGATCAAGTGAGGCAGCTCACGAGATCTAAACATGCGGTACAAAGTGGAGAGAACAACCATCTAGCTACTGCTATGAACCCGTAGTCTAGGGATGAACTACTCACGCATCACTTCGGAGGAGAACATGGTGGTGTAGACCTCTCCGGTGAAGAATTCCCCTCCCGGCAGGTTGCCGGGGAGAGCTCTAGAACCCGCCCCCCCCCAATCTCAAGATGAAGATGACGGCGGCCTCGGGTGTCTCTCGGGATGAAGTGGTATATTTTTAGGGTTAATATGTCGAGGGGTATAAGTAGGCGAAAGAGCAAAGGTAGTGGAGGTCTGGGGGGCCCACACCAGCCCATGTCACGGCCGAGGGGGGGGCGCCGCCCTATGGTGTGGGCCCCCCTCCGGGTCTCTTCGGGATACCGTGGAACCTTCGGGAATTCTAGGACCTCCGGACTTCTAATTTTCCAATTCCTAGAATATTTTCAGAACAACTTTTCTGAAACAGAAAACAACAGAAAACAGGGAACTGGATTTGTGCCATCTTGTCCATAGATTAGTGCGGAAAATCTTTAAAAGAATACATAAAGTGTATAGCAAACATGTAGGAAACAACATGAAAACAACATGGACCATCAGAATTAAGGATACGTTTATGACGTATCACTTCTGTTCTACAAGCCTCTGCACTTGGAGGCCCAACACTGTCTACAAGAATAGAAGTGTGCGTAGACATCAGAGCCTAAGGGCACAAATGACCTGGTTTCAGCGTACGAGGTAGATGCGACTCGTCGTGGAAGTGGCGGCTGAGTCCAAGGCCATGTGTGAGGAGGAGGACGAGAGGCTGCCGGCGAGACCGTGTGTGAGGTGTGCGCATTGTCCGCGTCCGAAATAGATGCGACGCGGCGGCGAGCGTCTGATCTCACGGCGTGGAGGGGATGGAGGATTCAACGGAGGAGGTGTTCTGGCTGGTGTCGGAGGCGGTCGTCTTGTGCAGAGACGGCGGCACGTCTTGTGGGCACACCTCACAGCATCGATCGATCTATCCGAAATACTAACTATTTTATTAAGCGTATTTACGCCTTACTGGGCCTACTGGGCCAAATCTACTCCAATGAATCTCAGCCATAGATATGAAATCATACTAGTCTCCACGAGTGACCAGAAAAATGTACCGTAGAAAACCCCTATTGCAAACAACAAGCAGTTTCAACAATAAGAACATGGTTAAACTTACTCCAAGAGAGACCATGGTGGCGACACAAGTGTTCTGATGGCTTCCCCGACCTTAGAGTGTAACCATGCTATTATGAATTACTTTCTGACAAGAACATCTATCAAGAACGGTTACACCTTCAGTTAATAGTGTTTGTAGTACGGAACAAGTTTTAATAGCAACAGTCCACTAATGTGTATTAACTTATATAACCAGAAACCTTAAACATTAATCATTAACAAGAGCAAAGAATCAAGTTATCAAAGTCCAATGATCCACAAGACTATGAAAGATTTTCCTTATACCAATACCACATGCATGACATTATCAGTTCCGAACCAACATCCATAAATTTATATGAACAACTCTCCAAATAAATATAAGTGAAGAAAAAGAGTTCTAAAACACTATCTATAAAATAAATTAATATCTCTTAAAAATATAAGTGAAGAACAAGAGATAAAAACCTGGGGATGAAAACCATGAACAGGTCATGGGCATCCACCTGAACGTAGTAGCGTCGAGGAGTCTGTGGCCTGGGGATGTGGCTGGTCGTCGGATGGAGTCCATGGCCACGGTTGGACATGTCACACACACCCTCCATCCTCCCGGGCACCAGTGACTTCAGCAAGAACTGGTTGATAGGGATCACGCCCATGCATGCTTGGAGGTGCTTCGGGAACGTGGCGCCACACCGCCTGCTCCTCCTATGGCTTCGGTAACTTATCATTGCAATGACATATGCTAGCTCGAACTGAAAGTCCAAGTTGAGAAGAATTTCATGCAATTGACAGTGTACCAAGGCTATTTAGATCAAATACACAAGCACATATGATGTACAAATGCAATTGAAAGTGCAACAAGGCTATTTAGATCAAAGGCACAAGAACATATGATGGAAAATGGAATTGAGAGTGCAACGAGGCTATTTAGATCAAACAGACAAGCACATATCACTGCTAGAAAAAGGGCCAACCATCACGGTTGGTAAGCCCCATGCATCCCGATTGTGAAACAAGGATGGGGCAGCCGGGACAAATGGCCCACACCCATTCGTCCCGGTTGTCCTAGCACCTGGGATGCCTGGGGTGGCCCACGTGGCAGGGCGCGCACAAGGTGGCCAGGGGCTATGCATCCCGGTTCTTACCACGAGCCGGGATGAATCCCCCTCTTCCACGGCAGCACTTTGGCCTTTTTCTCTGCCGCGGCAGAGTTTTTATTTTTTCTGTTTATTGTTTTCCTTTTTATGTTTTGCGATCCCCACGGACCTCCCGGTGGCCCCTCCCGGGATCTCCCGAATCCCATGAGAAGAGAGGAGCCCCGGTGGCCCCTCCCCGGATCCTAAGAGAAGAGAGGAGCCCTGGTGGCCCTTCCCCGGACATCCCGGATCCCACGAGAAAAGAGGAGCCCCGGTGGCCCCTCCCCGGACATCCCGTATCCCACGAGTGAATAAGTAATGCATATATATAGCAAAAGAAGGAACACTTATATTACAGAATCAAAGTATGTCGAGCATATTACATGACCGATGAATGAATTACAAAATCAAGTTCATCCAAGCACTCTGTAAGGGCGATAGTGTTCTCCATTTACATTTAGGACCTCTGCATCTAAGAAGCCCTCAATTTCCTCCTGAATTGCTCGTATGCGGTCCCTTGGTAGAAGACCATCCCGAAGCCGTTCGTTCTAATATAAAGAAGAGTGGTCAATATATATTAATGAAACTAAGTATCTAAAATAGATGGTAATAAGAAAATTGACGACTGACGTACATGAAGTTTGTTTAAATCTTTGCCCTTGTCACAGGTCGTCTGACGAATGAATCGCAGACGTAGTATCCACATAAGTTATTCTCTTCTCCCTGTTGCAAGCACTTTACGAGAACATGGTTTCAATCAAAATAATAATCAACCATGATAATAGTATCGAAACGAAAATCAAAGAGATGCGCGGATTTAGATAGTAGTACTTACTTGCACAATTTCAAATGTAAACTCTGATTTCCATTCATCCTTGTACTTTCTTGTGAACCTCTTCCAAGCGCTGCCCGGGAAAGAAAAGGAATAAAAAGAGTTATTAATTACTTGATAACAGAAAATGAAACAAAGTAGTCGATATAGTGCCATATATAAAGATTCAAATTACCGCTGGATCATTTCCTGCATGTGCTCCCAGACCTCAAGGGGTTTAAGTTTTGGGTCCATTACCAGTACTTTTCCTTTGTCAACTTGGAAGATTAGCAGAATAAAGTGGAAGCTGTGCACGCATAACTCATCAATTATACACTGAACATCGAGTAAGCAAAACAGAATGTGTACAACACAGTAACACTCACCCGAAGTCGGTGTTCTTGAAACCTTATTGCCCTCAGAATATTATCTTATGTATCCTTGGGAGCTAGCTCAAGAGTCTTATGATTAACAAAATATGGGTCAGTGAATCCAATATCATAGATTCGTCCTCTTTTGCATTCGAGAATCTTCATTCTGCAATTATAATATAATAAGTGTACTATATGAATGCAATGAACGAGGTGAGCTAGCTAGAGACTTAATTACAAAAATAAGTACTTACAGACAATAGGCACTAAGGATAGATTTGTCGAGGGCCTTCTGCTGGAATAACTGAAACAATTCATCAAATTGAATCAGAACCACTCCATCTCCATACCCATAGTGCTCGTCTCTAACTCCCAACACTATCCAGTCCTGAGATTCCCGAGCGGCTTCCATATACCAATTATGCACTCTTCGCATTTTGGTTGGTAGATTATTTTCCTCCCCGGGTTTGACGAGAGGATTCCCGTGCCGGTATTTGTACTCACATTCAGAAGAGGGGAAGTACTCTAATGTTTGGATATACTCAATAATGGACATACTTGCAGCAGCTGCCCCTGGTCCGTTCAGTTCTATAAACTCCGGATCAATTTGCTCGTCAGCAATAGTGCTTGGCCCCACCTGGGTATTGAAAATCACTTTGAGCGGGGAGATGGATTGTTTTTTCTGCTGTCCGAGCTGGGGAACTGATTTCCCAATGTTCATGATTGCGCTACTACTCTTCGACCACACCATTTCCTGGTGTGACTTCAGAATAGAGCGGTCATAGTAAGATGACAGCCTCAGCTCGGGTTGATGAAGGGTCTTCACCATTTTCCACGCTCGTTCTACCTCTTCATCGGTGTTGGGGAAATCTGCCGGTTTCTGCTCCTTCGGCTTCGATTTCCACACCTTGTATTGTTTCCTTGCGATATCCCGGGTTTGCTCTAGAGTATAGTCGTAAGGTAACTTGGGTAGCTCCTTTGGTACCTTTGGGATGGGCGACCGTCGACGTTTTGATGATTTTTTACGACTCCGCAGAAACTTAGTGGGCAGAGACGGCTGACGCGGCGGCGTAGACGACCGCGCTGGAGACGGCATGCTCGACGGAGACTGTTGCGCTGGAGAATGGTGAGGAGTCGATGGCCCCTTGCCGTCTGATATGGAAGCACAATGTATTCCTTTAGCCATATAACGGTCAACTTCTTGGCGTCTCCGAGTTCAGTCACATCTCTGTTTTCACCTTGAGGGAATTCAAGCTTCACCCGCTCGAATACGTTGACAACTTCATCGACACCGACAACAGCGTAGTCCCATGGAACCAGAAGACTATGGTGAGTTGGTTCGTTGCCAATTGGTAAGGCATAGCCGACCGCCGCCTTAATGGTTATGTTGACGACCTTCACGTGGAGCTCACAAGTTGTCATCTCTGTGATATCATCCATCGGGTGCATCATCGGCGGTGCATCGTCACCCTGCAACTGCGTGGAAGCAACGTTGCTTTTCCGATTAGATTGTGTGGCGCCGGTAGCATTGACTTCACCTTCTACCACATGTGGTAGGCCGGCAGTACCATGCTGCTGGCTAAGTCTGTCAATCTGCTCCTGCTGCTTTAGTGCTACCTCCTGCGTCCGCTTTATCTGTTCAAGTTGACATCTCCAGTCTGCCTGACTTGCTGCTTCAGCTGTCTACACATCCTTTCTCCTATGACGGCTTCTATCAGGAAATTTCTTTTTTATCTCGTCAAAACCATATTTCCACGGAACAGAGCCTATTGTGGTTCGTGTATGCCCTACGTGTTCCTTTTTCTTGAGGGCGCGTGTGAGCTCGTCGTTCTCTCTATCTGGCTCGAACCTCCCCTCTTTAGCATCCTTTGTTGTGTTTCTAAGATCTTCGATGGGTAGAGGATTCTCTTCATGTCTTCTATTATTTATGGAGTTTCCTTCTTCGTCCAACGTGCCCCCATGCCCGTAAAACCAAGACCTTGCCCGCTCGGCCCACATGAATGGCTCTAGAGTGATCCCCTTCCCAAGCAGGTCGTTCTCCCATTTCTCCCACTTGGGCATGCAACTTGCCAGCTTGCCCCATAACATGGTGATATACCTTTTTGGTGACGTTTCTCTGATTTGTTGCTGGCCTTATCTTCGCATCACCTGACTGCTTGTACTTCACAAAATCTGCCCATAAGGGTTTTCTTTTATCATACGCTCCACTGAAATCCGGAGTCTTACCTTTCTTGATAATGTCAAGGTGCAATCTTTTCTTCCAGTTGCTGAATTGCTCGGCCATCTTTTTAAGAGTCCACGCCTTGACCTTTTTCACTAACTCAATTTTATTTTTATTAGTATCGCCTTCACCTTCTACCTCCTCATTCTCATCCACCTCCGGCGTCGGTACGGTGAAATTAGTCATGATCTTTTTGAAAAGATTTTCTTTGGCTATGTTGCTGACATATGAAATTCCTTCTCTCTGCGGATCTTTTGGCTCATTCCACTCCTGAACAGTGATCGGGATATGATACCTAACTAGCACTCCGCATTTCTTTACAAACTTTTGGGCAACATCAATGGGAAACTTGGGTGCGCCGTCTGCTCTGTCGTTTCGATCCTATATCTTTCTGTCTCTTTCAACTTCTTTGTTGCGCCTCGTTTAGTCTTTTTTCCGGTGGATTTACTAGATCCGGATGGCTAAAAAAATTAAGAGTGTTAATACATGTATATAGACAACGGATGCTTCATTAATTAACATATTTATATGCACCTCGGAGCCGGTGTTTGTAATTTGTATGGCTCCACCAGAGCCGTCGGCTCTCCCTCACCGGAGCCGTCGGCTTCTCCCGCTCCGGACCCGTCTCTTCGGTCGAGCCCATATCTCCCTCACCAGAGACGTCTCTTCGGGTGAGCTCCAGATCTCCCTCACCGGAGTTGTTCATCTACTGGCTAACATCGTGCTCTCGCTCGGGCCCGCGGATTAAACCCGCGAGCAAGTTTTCCGCATCTTCGTCTCTTGGTTCCATACTTTTCTGCAAAAAATAATTAAGATTATTTCTTTAAGGGATGTTAGATTTCCCTAAGTCAAATTCCCTAATTAAGTCAAATACAGTAAGTCAAATTTTAAAAATTCCTATTTTTTTTACAATTACACAAATTACTAGAAATTCTAATATTTTACACTAAGTCAAATTACAGTAAGTCAAATTACTAAAAAGACACTAGTGGTACTAAAATTCCCTAAGTTAAATACACTAAGTCAAATACACAAAAAATTATCAAAAGTTCTACACTAAGTAAAATTTGATTCCCTGAGTCAAAATTCCATAAGTCAAATTCCCTAAGTCAAATTTCTAAGATTTCTAAAATTTCTATTTGTAATATTGCTAATTCAAAAATGGCTAAAAGTTATATACTTAATATTTTCTACACTAAACATTTAATGTCTAAGAATTTTCTACGCTAAAATTTTTCTATACTTAATATTTTCTAACATTGCATGTACTTAATACTAAACTAAATTAAATAAAAAAATTATACGTAATACTAAGTAGACCTAATACTAATATTTCTAACATTTCTATTTCTAACATTTGTAACATTTATATTTCTAATATTTCTAACATTTCCTAATACTAATATTTCTAACATTTCTATTTCTAATATTTCTAACATTTATATTTGTAATATTTCTAACATTTCTAACATCTCTCAAAAAATTAATATTTCTTAACTAATGTTTCCTAACTTATATTTCTAACATATCTAATTGAAAACAGTAGTAAAAAGGTTGAAACAAAAATAGTAGAAAAAATTTAAAAAAGGTAAAAAACACTCCCTGTTTCTATCTTATAGAGAGAAGAGAGAGGGGCCGGGCGACGCGGGGGGGGGGGGGTGTAATGGCCAGCCACCGGGCGCGGTCCTTCACGAGCTCGGGCGCAGGGACGGGCAGGGTGACGGTGTGCTCCTCCACAATGACGGCGACGGCGTGTTCCTCCACGGGCCGGCGACGGTGCAACTTCCACGGGGGCTCCTCCATGGGCCGGTAATGGCGCTCCTCCACGGCGACAACGACAAAGAAGCGGGCGCGGACGACGGGTGCAGCACCCTGGCGGCGTCAATTTCGTTGCGCGCAGGATATGTTTTGGGGAGAAAGACGATGCACATATATAGTACGGGGCATCCGTCCCGGTTGCTAGCAACAACCGGGATGCATGTCATGCAACCCGGTTGTTGCTAGCAACCGGGACGGATGCTCCCCTTCTTCTTACAGCGCGCGGATGGGGACACGTGGAGCGCGCGCGTGCTTGGGGCATCCGTCCCGGTTATTGGGACGAACCGGGACGAATGCCCTATTTTCGAACTATTTTTAAATTGAAGAATTGTTTCCGCCATTTTTTTTTCAAAACTCCTATAAGACATTAAATAACAATCAGAAAAATATGAAGAAGATACCAAAACATTTAGAAAATTATAAACTAACTGAATATATTACTTTCAAACATATTTGGTGAAGTTCAAAATTTTGAATTATTTGCATTTGAATTAATTCATTTAAGAAATGGAGAAAATATCAAATAATTCAATAAATTCTGAAAATTGCAAGTTATATATCAAAATGACCAGAAAGATATAAACAACTCACTTATGATGTTTTACAACTCATTTGGGCGACCGATAAGGTAGACTTTTCTCTAGCGGGGCTAGGGTTTCGCCGCGGAGGGGCTCTGTATCGTCGGTATGTCGCCAAAAGTTAGGAGTTGGCTTACCAAGTGTTTACATGTGTTCTTAGGGTTTTACATGCCAAAAATACACTCACCCTTTGTGTTTGTTCTTTACCGGCATCGATTCCTCTCTCCGAGTCATACAATCAGAGGTAGAACAAAACAATCGGTATCGCCATCATACAGCCCGACCGTGGCTCCTGAGTGCATATATGCATATTAAAACACGGTCATACGTATGATGGCAAATTCGTATGATTAGTATTCGGTCGATGAATTGAATGATGTGTCAAACCTTTTGTCAAACCTTTAATGGGGGAGGTAGAACAAAACAATCGGTATCGCCATCATACAACCCGACCGTGGCTCCTGAGTGCATATATGCATATCAAAAGCACAGTCGAACGTATGATGGAGAATCCGGATGATTTGTATTCGGTCGATGAACTAAATGATGTATCAAACCTTTTCTCAAACCTTTAATGGGGGATGTAGAACAAAACAATCGGTATCGCCAACATACAACCCCACCGTGGCTCCTGAGTGCATATATGCATACCAAAGGCACGGTAGGACGTGTGCTGGCGAATCCGGATGATTTGTATTCGGTCGATGAACTGAATGATGTATGAAGTGAATCCGAGAGGTGGGCTATATATAGGGTCCTCTGGCTCACAAAGTGTTGTGCTAGGGTTTCGATCCAACGGTTACGAAGCGCTCGAAAGAAACACCCCTGATCCAACGGCTCACAAGTGCTCGAAAGAAACACACCGTACCCCTGATCGAACGGCTCACCCCTGATCCAACGACTCACAAGCGCTTGAAAGAAACACACCATTCGTGTGATTCTTTCTGATTGGTCCCAACAAAACCCTAACCATTTAGTCCCGGTTGGTAAAACCAGCTAGGTCTAAAGGGACGATCCGTGTCCCAACAAAACCCTAACCATTTAGTCCCGGTTGGTAAAACAAGTCGGGACTAAAGGGTCTGTTTCTTCTCACTATATATATGTATGCATTGCCACCATTGGCATAAACACATATAAACTCACGACTCTGTCATGGCTTCTACCATACCCACTCTAACCTTCCTACATGCGGAGGCACTTTCCGCCTCGAACTACCCCTGCCCGCCCGGCTACAGCGTCCCCGCCGGTTGGATGCTGAGCGCCGGAGGAGTGCCGGCCCCTCCGGTTCCTCAAGGTGTGGAGCGTCGGGCGGCCATCACGAACAACTACTACCACGAGCTCACACCGGAGCAGCGGAGGAATCCCAGTTGGAATCCCGACTGCCGCTTTGCTTGGGACATCTTCTTCATTAATAGGCGTGAGAGTGCACTCGCCAGGTACGAGGAGAACGGCCTGCCTCCTTCGAACTTCAACGAGGCTGGTCGTCAGCTGTGGTGGGGCGGCGGACGGACTCTTCAGAGCGTCATGAACTACATCAGGGCCGGCGATAACCCCCGCCTGCACTACCCTCACGCCCAGTCCTGGCGTCGTGATCCTCTGAGGGAGTCCACAGCACCGTCCGACGATAGTGACGACGACGGCGGAGACTACGACGACTACGAGTCGGAGTACTATAGGCCTCTGCCACCGTCGCAAAGGAGCCAAGAGGGATGCGGTGTTCCCCGTAGCGGATCTCCGTGGTGAGCATTCCGTTTGGCCGCGCTCGAACGCCGCGGAAGTCGGTGGTGTTGTTCCTCCTCGGAGGCATGGCGGCGGCGCGGCGGTGCATGGAGAGGAGAGAGGGAGAGGAGTGGAAGCGTGGAGAGGAGAAGATGCTCGAGGCGCGGCATTTTATACCGCGTGCTCGCGGCCACACAGCACAACTCCAGCGCCACGCGACACAACTCTCGCGCCACACGGCCACGCGGCACAACTCAGGCGCCACGCGTCACAACTCCCAAGCCACAGGGCTACGTGTGCAATATGGAGGGCATGACCGTTCGTAGCTAGGGTTTGTATATTCAGAAACTCATTGTGGATCTCTATTGAAATAGGTAGTTGAGTACCAAAAAAATGATTTTTTCCAAAATTCATGAGCAAAGTACGAGGCACCTATAGTTCAAATTTATCCCGTTTCCAACTGAATCGGCAGAAACTTGTGATTTTCAAAAGAGGTGGATGGAAATCTTTTCTTAGAAAACAAATTGTTTATTTGTGCATATCAAATGTCCTAGCATGTTCAAAAAATTAAGCCCCCAAGTTTTGCAACATGTTTGTGGTAGGTCCTTCACAAAAAAACCCATTTCTAACACTCAGAAAATGGAAAATGGTTTTTTTATCCAGTTAAAAAAAACTTCCTTCATCAACATTATCCGTGCTTCTAAGATGCATGTTTGTGTGCAATATGAGATTATTATAACAAACTATGCTATGTATTTGGCCATAACACCCGTCATTTCAACCGAAACCCTAGAATGTTAGAAGGAGATAGCTCTTTTTTGTGAACACCTTTTCAACAAGACTGTCGTATTCCAAGTTTATTATTTTTTGGTGGATAATAGGACATATGTAATGAAACCATACGAAGGTCACGCGTTATTTATGTTTTTTTTTTAATTCTCTCAAATTTTCTTAGCTCGTTTTAGGAGAAAGTCAAGACGGAGGGCATGACCGTTTGTAGCTAGGGTTTGTATATTTAGCAACTCATTATGGATCTCTATTGAAATAGGTAGTTGTACCTAAAAATGATTTTTTTCAAAATTCATGAGCAAATTACGAGGCACATGTAGTTCAAATTTGTCCCGTTTCCAGCTGTATCGGCAGAAACTTGTGATTTTCAAAAGAGGTGGATGGAAATCTTTTCTTAGAAAACAAATTGTTTATTTGTGCGTATCACATGTCCTAGCATGTTCAAAAAATTAAGCCCCCAATTTTGCAACATGTTTGTGGTAGGTCCTTCACAAAAAAAAACTCATTTCTAACACTCCGAAAATGGAAAATGATTTTTTATTCAGTTAAAAAAAACTTCCTTTGTCAACATTGCCCGTGCTTCCAAGATGCATGTTTGTGTGCAGCATGGGCTCATTATAACAAACTATGCCATGTATTTGGCCATAACACCCGTCATTTCAACCGAAACCCTAGAATGTTAGGAGGAGATAGCTCTTTTTTGTGAACACCTTTTCAACAGAACTGTCGTACTCCAAGTTTATAATTTTATGTGGATACTAGGACATATGTAATGACACCAGGCAAAGGTCTTGCGTTATTTAGGGTTTTTTTATTTTTTGGAATTTTCTCAGCCCCTTTTTGGAGAAAGTGAAGACGGAGGGCATGACCGTTCGTAGCTAGGGTTTGTATATTCAGCAACTCATTGTGGATCTCTATTGAAATAGGTAGTTGAGTACCTAAAAATGATTTTTGTGAAAATTCATGAGCAAATTACAAGGCACCTGTAGTTCATATTTGTCCCGTTTCTAGCTGAATAGGCAGAAACTTAAGATTTTCAAAAGAGGTGGATGAAAATATTTTCTTAGAAAACAAATTGTTTATTTGTGCATATCACATGTCCTAGCATGTTCAAAACATTAAGCCCCCAAGTTTTGCAACATGTTTGTGGTAGGTCCTTCACAAAAAAAACCATTTCTAACACTCCGAAAATGGAAAATGGTTTTTTTATTCACTTAAAAAAAAATCCTTCGTCAACATTGTCTGTGTTCCCAAGATGCATGTTTGTGTGCAACATGGGCTCATTATTAAAAACTATGCCACGTATTTGGCCATAACACCAGTCATTTCAACTGAAACCCTAGAATGTTAGGAGGAGATAACCCTTTTTTGTGAACACTTTTTCAACAGAACTGTCGTATTCACGGTTTATTATTACACATCACAAACAACATCCCTGTCTAGTCTTCTGAATTTTCTTCGTGTAGAGATGGTCCATGAAACCTATGTACCTTGCTTATGATAGCTTCGGCCGTAACCATAGAGCATCTTCATTATTTAACGCGATGGTTGGGTCAGCTTTCACTGTGAAGGGTGGAATTTCGACAAACTTATTATAATCTTCTGACATGTCTGTCTTGTCCTTGACTCCCATGATGTTTCTTTTCCCTGAAGGAACTATGTGACGCTTCGTCTCATCGTATGATGTATTTGTTTGCTTATTTTTTCTTTTTCGGTCTGGAGGACATGTCCTTCACAAGGAAGACCTGAGCCACATCATTGGCTAGGACGAATGGTTCGTCATTGTAACCAATATTGTTGAGATCCTCTTTTTTCATTCCGTAAAGCGGGTCTACCTTTACCCATTCTCCATTTAGGTTGACCCATTTGCACTTAAACAAAGGAACCTTAAAAGAAGGTCCACAGTCAAGTTCCCATATCTCCTCTATGTAACCATAGTATGTGTCATTTTTTGCCATTGTCGTTTGTTGTATCAAAGCGGACACCACTGTTTTGGTTGGTGTTCTTCTTATCTTGGGCGATCGTGTAAAATGTATTCCCATTTATCTCGTACCCTTGAAAACTCCCAATAGTCGAAGATGGTGACCCGGCCAACATGTACAACTGATCATCAACAGTGGTGTCATTTATAAGATGTGTTTACAAACAACTTCCGAAAGTCTCCATGTGTTTGCGTTTAATCCATGAGTCATCCTTCCCCGGTTTTGTGGAGGGTACAATATTCTTGTGTTCCTCGAGATACTGAGCCACGAAGGTGGAATTTTGTAGAACTGTGTAGTGTGCTTTAGTGAAAGAATGACCGTCCATGGGTATCATTGTTTTCTTTCCCAGGTTAACTTTTCCCCTAGTCTCCCCTCATGCCGCGATTCATGAACACCAATCGTCTTAAGGTCAGGAATAAAGTCAACACAGAACCTAATGATCTCCTCTGTTCCATAGCCCTTCGAGCTGCTTCCTTCTAGCCTAGAACGGTTATGAACATATTTCATCAAGACTCCTATGAACCTCTCAAAGGGGAACATATTGTGTAGAAATACCGGACGGAGAATATGAATCTCTTCACATAGGTGAACCAGGAGATGCGTCAAAATGTTGAAGAAGGATGGTGGGAACACCAACTCAAAATTAGCAAGACACTGGACCATATCCCTCTGGAATCTTGCCAGACTTTCTGGATCGATTACCTTCTGAGATATTGCATTGAGGAATGCACATAGCTTCAGAATGGGTACTCGAACATTTTCCGGTAGAAGCCCCCTCAATGCAATCGCAAGCAACTGCGTCATAATCACGTGGTAGTCATGAGACTTCAGTTTATGAAATTTTTTTGCTGCCATATTTATTATCCCCTTTATATTCAACGAGAAGCCAGAAGGCACCTTGATACTGTAAAGGACTTCAAAAAATATTTCCTTCTCTTCTTTGGTAAGAGCGTAGCTGCTTAAGTAATGGCGTCTTGTATCCGTGTGCTTCTTGCTTGGGTCTTTCGTACGTTGTTGGTCCTCCCGTGCTTCTGGCATATCTTTTGACTTTCCATACACGCCCAGGAAGCATAGAAGGTTGACGCAGAGATTCTTTGTCATGTGAATCACGTCGATTGAAGAGCGGACCTCTAGAACTTTCAAATACGGTAGCTCCCAAAATATTGATTTCTTCTTCCACATCGGTGCGCGCTTTTCAGGGCCGTTCGGAACAGGTTGACTGCCATCACCCTTCCCAAAAATTACTTTTAGGTCCTTCACCATATCGAATACATAATTACCACTACGGAGGTCAGTCTTCTTCCGGGTATCTGCCTCACCTCTAAAATGCTTCCCTCCTTTCTTTCTTACGGGATGCTTGCTCGGAAGAAATCTACGATACCCCAGGTATACAACATTCTTACATTTATCAAAATATACACTATCAGTCTTATCTAAACAGTGTGTGCATGCATTGTATCCCTTGCTTGTATGTCCGGAAATGTTACTAAGAGCAGGCCAATCATTGATGGTTACGAAAAGCAACGTTCGTAGGTCAAATGGCTTTTGTTCGTTCTCATCCCACACATGTACACCTGGTTTGCCCCATAATTGTCAAAGTTCTTCCACTAATGGCCTTAGATACACATCAATGTCGTTGCCAGGTTGCCCCGGGCCTTGGATGAGCACTGGCATCATAATGAACTTGCGCTTCATGCACAACCAAGGAGTAAGGTTATAGATACATAGAGTGACGGGCCAAGTGCTATGACTAGAGCTCTGCTCCCCAAAAGGATTAAAGCCATCTGTACTTAGACCAAACCATAAGTTTCTTGCCTCTCTTATAAAGTCCAGGACGTCTCTCTCGATATTTCTCCACTACGATCCATCAGCGGGGTGTCTCAACTTTCCGTCTTTCTTACGGTCTTCTTTGTGCGATCGCAACAACCTGGCATGCTCTTTGTTTCTAAACAGACGTTTTAACCGTGGTATTATAGGAGCATACCACATCACCTTTGCAGGAACCCTCTTACGGGGGGGGGGGGGGGCTCGCCGTCAACATCACCAGGGTCATATGCTCTGATCTTATACCGCAGTGCAGTGCATACCGGACATTCATCCAAATTCTCGTACTTCTCACCGCGTTAGAGAATGCAGTCATTAATGCATGCATGTATCTTCTATACATCGAATCCTAGAGGGCAGAGAGCTTCATTTGCTTTATACGTACTGTCAGGCAATTCGTTATGCTTTGGAAGCTTTGGCTTCATTATTTTAAGTAAACTCTCAAATGCCTTGTCAGTCACACCTTTATGTGCCTTCTATTTCAGCAACTCCAGTGTGGTACCGAGCTTTGTGCTGCCATCTTTGCAATTTGGGTACAAGAACTTTTTGTGATCCTGTAACATGCTGTCCAACTTCAACCTCTCCAATCCACTTTCACAGTCTTCCCTTGCATCAGTAATAACTCGGCCAAGATCATCATCAGGTTCATCTGATGCCCGTTCTTGATCACCTCCTTCTTCTGCATTGTCTTCCATTGCAGTATCACCGTATTCAGGGAACATAGGATCATCTTCTTCTTCATTGTCTTCCATCACAACCCCTCTTTCTCCATGCTTGGTCCAGCAATTATAGCTGGGCATGAAACCTCTCCGAAGCAGGTGGCCGTGAAGAACTCTCGAGGAAGAGTGCTCCCTGACATTCTGACAGTCAACACATGGGCAACAAATAAAGCCATTCTCTTTGTTCGCCTAAGCTACACCGAGAAATTCATTTAGGCCTGCCCTATACTCGGAAGTGCGTCGGTCACCATACATCCATCACCGCCGTGCATCCATCTGCATCGTATAATTAAGTTTATTAAAAACTATGCGAAATGGCCACCGTACATCGACAAATATAATATTTGTGTATCAATTACAGATGAAAATGATAAGCACGCTAATCTCGATCGAGCATATCATTTTGTGTGAACTTAAGTGTGGCTCGGGTATTTCATCGAACACCTCGTGTGGATAGAAAAGATACACAAAGACTAGAAGCACCTCTCACACCCTCCTAGCAGAAAAAATATGAGACAAGGGGCTGGGTGGCTGGTATATATAGGGACTGGGCCATTCGTCCTGGTTCATGGATAGAACCGGGATCAACGCCCCTGCGCTAGACACGTGGCGTCTGACCTGGCATTTGTCCCGGTTCTAGCCACAAACCGGGATGAATGCTCCCTCCCCAACCGGGATCCATGCTCTACGGAGCCTATACACAGCCCCTGGCCAACCGAACCGGGACGAATGCATAACATTCATCCGGGTTCATAACAAAACCGGGATGAATGCCCTTTTGGGCCCTGGACGAAAGGTGTTGTTTCTACTAGTGTATGATGGATAAATGCAATTGAGAGTGCAACATGGATATTTAGATCGAATGCACAAGCACATACGATGGACAAATGCAACTGAGAGTGCAACAAATCGAGACTACATCAATTGGCAGGCACAAATGATGGACAAATGCAATCCCTAACTCAAATCTACAATCTACAAACAAAGAAATGCATAGACATACATCGATGAACTACAAACGTAGATTGAGGAATATCTAAATGATGCACCGGTAAATTGAACCTCTAACTCTTAGCCCGAAGGATTTGCAAGCCCTAATACATGTGTCGTCGATACACCTCCTACAACCGCCGTGAAGCGCCTCTAACCGTCAAAAAAAACCCAACTGGAGAACTAACCCTAACCCAAATTTACAATCTAGTACCGTGTGTTCAAGATCGGAGTCTAGAAATGACTTACAGTGGAGATCGGAGTAGAAGAAAACGATCCCGCCACCGCAGTACAAGAAGAGCTCCCGCCGCTGGATTGCCCACCCAAGGGCCAAGGAGAGAAATACTAATCGACGGTGCCGGGAGCGACCCAAAATTCCTGACATGGCAAAGGCCGCATCAGAGGTAGAGGGTGCCTTCAGCATCCATGCCCCGATGCAGCCGAAAATGCATTGGAAGCAACTGTTGCGGCGGTTTGAGCTCGCACTCTAGGACGGGCGCTGCAGACGGGAGAGGGTGCCTTCAGCATTCACGCCAGATCGCCGGGAGACACGCTCGTCATCGACTCCACCCAACGTGTGTGGCCTTCCGCGGTAGTGAGGCGAGTGGGGCGGCGCAGGGGAGGAGGAGCGCCGGACATCGAGTCAGAGCGGGAAAGACAAGCACTAGTGGAGAACAGGGCATTAGCCCCGGTTGGGATGGGCCTTACGCACCGGCTGCCCAACCGGGTTTCGCAAACCCGGGCTAAAGGCCCCCCTTATGCCCCAGTTGGCTTACCAACTGGGGTAAAAGGGGTGACCACGTGGGCTCTGCTGAGCGAGCAGGCCGGCGCCCTTTTACCCTGGTTTGTAACACCAACCGGGGCAAAAGGTACTATGCTTTTTTTCCTGTTTTCCTGTTCTATGCAAAAGATTAGAAATCCTATTTTTATTCAAGTGCATTACTTCAAGTGCACTAAAAATTAAACTATCTTTCAAATAATAAACATTTATAGTAAAAAATATGACAAATTGTCGAACAAAAACACAGATGAAAACCAATAATAACATAAACATAGTGGGCCACGAATACAAATATTGTTCGACACGATGACATAATTAAAGATAGTACGACATAAACCTGAAGACATAGTCTGACGACATCGCTAACAAAAGAACATGTGACTGGACACGGAGAGCGATACACTACACGGCATACTACATCTCTGCGTCAGGGGCAGACTCGCCCGAGCCAGACTCGCCGGAGTTAGCCTCGTCAGCCTCGGAAGCGGAGGTGCTGTCAGATGAGCTATCCTGGCAGCAACGGGGGCGGAGTAGGGTGCCGTCGAAGATCTTCACCTCCAGCACGTCCACCGTGTCGTCGTTGATTTACCTGAATGTGAGCATGTGGCCCACATCTAGGTTGTGCATACGCTGGAACTGCCCCCACCCATGCGCAGGTAGAGGTTATCGTCACGTCGCTGCAGTATAACCTGAACGGGCCCGTTGTGGCAGCCCTCCAACTGGAGGCTGAACCTAAAGGGCCCGTTGCGCTCGAGGAGGATCTCCGATATACGATGTGGAAGACGAAGCCTGTTCCGCAGTGGGGGCCACAGGTGCACGTAGAACTCCGGTAGCCAGTTACCGTCATCCTCCTCCTCCTCCTCCTACTCCTCCTCCTCCGCCGCAGCCTCCTCCACCGCAGCAACAGCGCCGCGCCGTCCTCCGCCTGCTGCCTCCCGTGCACCTCGTGCTACCCCCGTGCTCCGCTTCCACGCGTACGTCCACGAGCTGGAGGCACCGCTTCCTCCTCCTTGATGGCTACACCACCACCACCTCCACGCACTGCACGCAATCCACATGGACGTTCACCACGTGGTACGATTGTGTTTTCTTTGACGGGGACAGCGCGCCCACCGCCAACACGCGCACTGTGTCGCAAGGGAGCTCTCTCCATGGCTACAAAAATGTATAACATCATAAGTTGAAACCTCTAACTAATAGCATCCATATCATCAATTTGCAATAATTGCATATAGTCTAATCAAAATATAACTAATAGCATCCATTTCATCAAAATTGCTGCAAATTTCATCAATTTCCTCCAGACCTCTAACTAATTTTTTCTCTACAAGTGAACTAAACCTAATTTTTTCTCTAAGGTGTAAAACCTAAAATTCTCTGCTTGTTACGACGTAGTATACGTGATGGTGATGCGGGAAAGGATGAAGACAAGGATTACTGAACTTCGTTGAAACTAAACAAAATCACATACATAAGTGTTTGTGAGATCCGAATAAAGTTGGACTATTTCGTGCACATACATAATGGGGACATTCTTCATAACCCCGGACGGGGCTATGAAAAATATCTCCATTACGTATATGTACCAAATGATGCAACTCAGTTCTGATCTCACTAACATACGTAAGTGTTTATGAGATCCGAACAAAGTTGGACCATTTCGTGCACATACATAATGGGGACATTCTTCATAACCCCGACCGGGAATATGAAAAATATCACCATTACGTATATGTACCAAACGGTGCAACTCAGTTCTGATCTCACTAACATACGTGACGTTCCTTAGTTCCAACCGAAACCCTCATCTTCATCCTTTCCCCGGATCACCACCGCCTGTAGTACCTCTTAAACGACACAAAATTGTCATCGGGCCTTGATGTGAATTTGGACCTTCACATTTTGTGCTTGTTACGAGGTAGTACACGTGATGGCGATGCGGGGAAGGAAGGGTTTCTGGAAATCTTTAAAACTAAACAACATATATGTAATATAGTGAGATCCGAAAAAAATTGGACCCTTTTGTGCACATCCATAACGGCGACATTCTTCATAACCCCGGACAGGATTTCTCAGGAATGTCACCATTACGAATGTGCACCAAAGGGTTCAACTTCGTTAGGATCTCACCAACCATATAATATTACATATGTGACGTTATTTAGTTCTAAAGAAGTCCAGAAACCCTCGCATTCCTTTCCCCTGATCACCACCGCCTGTAGTACCTCCGCTTAACAGGAACAAGATGGTCATCGGTCCGTGTGTCTCATATTTAGGGTGGACACATACAAGCAGCATTGTTACACTCCATTTTATATATACAATATTACAACAAAACACAAACAATATATGGTACTATCTAAAATAGCTAATGGTACTAAAATGCTAATATACTAAAATAGTTAATTTTATATAGACAATGTTACAAGAAAACACAATACTTAAATAGATAATGTACTAAAATAGCTAATGTACTAATAAAATAGCTAATGGTACTAAAATATGCCTCTAGCTAATAGCTAATGGTACTAAGAAAAAAAAGCTAATAACTAATGGTACTAAGAAAAAAATGGTACTTATAGCTAATAGCTAATAGCTAATAATATACTTATAGCTAATAGCTCATGGTACTTATATATAATAGCTAATGGTACTAAGGAAAAATAGCTAATAGCTAATTGTACTAAGAAAAAGAAAAAATGATACTAAAAAAATAGATAATAGCTAGTACTAAGAAAAACCAATAGCTATTAGCTAATTTCCCTAGTAGCTAATATGCCCTAATACCCTAATGCCCTAATGGTACTAAAAAAATGTTACCACTAAAAAGAAAAATGCTTAAAAAAAGTGAGGGCGCGCGGCCGGTGAGGGCACGCGGCCGGTGAGGTCGCTCACCTCGAGGCGCAGCGGTAGAGGCAAGGAGAAGACCGGCGGTGAGGTCTGCGGCGGCGCGGAGGGGCGCGGCGGCGCGGAGGATCACGGCGGCGCGGAGGGGCACAGCGGCAAGGATCCGGCGGCAAAAATCGGGCAGCCTAACGGCGTCGTTCTTGTTCTCGTCGTCAGGGACTTAGGAAATTCTGCGCCTTCGCCCCGGGCAGAGCAACCGCCCGGGGTTATATAGGTGGGGGCCTTTTGCCTCGGTTGGTAACACGAACTGGGGTAAAAGGGTGTCTTTTGCCCCGGTTCGTGTTACCAACCGGGGCAAAAGGGGGGAGGTGGGCCCTCGCTTGTCGGCGCACCTCCCCCTTTTTCCCCGGTCCGTAACACGAACGGGGCAAAAGGCCCAAATTTTCGTTTTTTCTGTCCTGCCGCCATTTTGTCCTGCCTCGTTTCAAATATTTTTTAAAACACATTTCAAATGCTTTTAAATTAGGAGAAACTTTAAATATGAAATGTGTTTAAAATTGCATAAAGATTTCAAATACATTTTCTGTTTTAGAAAATAATTATTCTAACTATTTAAACTAGTAACAATTTTTGAATTTTCAAACATTTTAAAAAACCTAGTTTATGAATGGTTTTGAATTTGGAGAAACTTTCAATATGAAAAGTGTTTAAAATTGCATAAACATTTCAAATACATTTTCTATTTTAAAAAATAATTATTCTAACTATTTAAACTAGTAACAATGTTTAAAACGTCATCCAAGTGCGACCCACAACACGAACAAGAAGAGGAAGACATCTGTAATGTTTTCACACATGATATGGATAATCTGTAATGTTGTATACATTATTACAAAATAGTCTAGCAATATTAGATGAACCATGAAGGTTTAATACGTTATCACCAACTAGTGTCGCTATTGTTTACTTTTCTGTCATAGCCATGGAGCATCTTCATTATTTAACGCGATGCTTGGGTCAGTTTTCACTCTGAAGGGTGGAATTTTTTCAAAGTTATTATAATCTTCTCACATGTCTGTCCTGTCCTCCACTCCCACAATGTTTCTTTTCCCTGAAAGAATTATGTGCCGCTTCGGCTCACCGCATGATGTACTAGAATTCTTATTTTTTTTTCTTTTCCTCGGTTGGGTAGACATGTCCGTCACATAGAAAAATTGAGCCACATATTTGGCTAGGACGAATGGTTCGTTTCTATACCCAAGACTGTTGAGATCCAGTGTTGTCATTCCGTACTTATGGTCTACCTTTACTCCTGTCATCTTGACCCATTGGCACCAAAACAGATGGACCTTATAATTAGGTCCATAGTCAAGTTTCCATATCTCCTCTATCTAACCATAATATGTGTCCTTTTTCCCACTGTATCTGGTTGCATCAAAACGGACACCACTATTCTGGTTGGTGCTCTTTTTATCTTGTGCGACCGTGTAAAATGTATTCCCATTTATCTCGTACCCTTGGAAAGACAGTACAGTCGAAAATGGTGACCTGGCCAACAAGTAGAGCTGATCTCCAACAATGTTGTTATTCATGAGTTCTTTCTGCAACTAGGCGCTGAAACTATCCATGTGTTCATCATTAATCATGGATTCAGACAGCCCCGGGTTTTTGGACCGTATAATATTCTTGTGTTCCTCGATAAGGAGCCACCAAGGTGGACATTCGTAGAACTGTGTAGTGTGCTTTAGTGAAAGAATGTCCGTCCATAAATATCTTTGCTTTCCTTCCTAGTGTGCCTTTTCCACTCATTCTTCCCTCATGCCGCGATTCGGGAACACCAATCGACTTAGGGTCTGGAAGAAATTCAACACAAAACTAATTACCTCCTCTGTTCCATAACCCTTGGAGGTGCTTCCTTATGGCCTAGCACGGTTGTGAACATATTTCTTTAAGACTCGCATGAACCTCTCAAAGGGGAACATATTGTGTAGAAACACAGGACCGAGAATGGTAATCTCTTTGACTAGGTGAACTAGGAGGTGTGTCATAATACTGAAGAAGGATGGTGGGTACACCAAGTCGAAGCTGACAAGACATTGGACCACATCTGTCTGTAACGCTGATAGACTTTCTGGATTGATTACCTTCTGAGAAATTTCATTGAGGAATGCGCATAACTTCGCAATGGGTAGTCGAACATTTTCTGGTAGAATCCCCCTCAACGCAATCGGAAGCAATTGTGTCATTAGCACGTGGCAGTCATGAGACTTTAGGTTTTGGAATTTTTTCTCCGCAACATTTATTATTCCCTTTATATTCGACGAGAAGCCAAACAGGACCTTGATACTACTTAGTGCTTCAAAAAATATTTTCTTCTCTTCCTTGGTAAGAGCGTAGCTGGTAGGACCACCTTGAAACCGCTTAGGATTCTTGTCGTCTCGTCCTTTCGTGTGTTGCTGGTCCTGCCGAGCTTCAGATGTATCTTTTGATTTCCCATACAAGCCAAAGAAGCCTAGCAGATTCACGCAGAGATTCTTCGTCAAGTGCATCACGTCGATCGCAGAGCGGACATCTAGGATTTTCCAATAGGGTAGATCCGAAAATATAGATTTCTTCTTCCACATGGGTGTATTTCCGTCAGCGTCATTCGGAACAACTTGTCTTCCCGGAGCCTTTCCAAAGATTACTTTCAAATCCTTCACCATATCAAATACATCATCACCAGGCCGGAGGATAGGAGTCTCCCGGTTATCTGCCTTACCATTGAAATGCTTGCCAGCTTTTCTTAAGGGGTGCTTGCGCGGAAGAAAACGAAGATACCCGAGGTACACAACCTTCTTACATTTATCCAGATATACACTTTCGATGTCATCTAAAAAGTGTGTGCATGCATTGTATCCCTTGTTTGTATGTCCAGAAATGTTACTAAGAGCAGACCAATCGTTGATGGTTACGAACAACAGCGCTCGTAGGTTAAATTCTTTTTGTTCGTGCTCGTCATAACTGTAAAAGTTCATCGAATAATGGCCTTATGTACACATCAATTTCGTTGCCCGGTTATCTCGGGCCTTGGATCAGCACTGGCATCATAATGAACTTCCTTTTCATGCACAACCAAGGAGGAAGGTTATAGATACATAGAGTTACAGGCCAGGTGATACGGTTGCAGCTCTGCTCACTAAATGGATTCATGCCATCTGTACTTAGACCAAATCATAAGTTCCTTGCGTCACCTCCAAAGCACGGGAAGTTTCTCTTGATTTTTCTCCACTGCGACCCATCAGCGGGGTGTCTCAACATCTTGTCTTTCTTACGATCTTCCATGTGCCATCGCAAAAGTTTGGCATGTTGTTTGTTTCTGAACAAACGTTTCAACCATGGTATTATGGGAGCATACCACATCACCTTTGCAGGAACCCTCTTCCTGGGGCGCTCACTGATACGTCTCGAACGTATCTATAATTTCTGATGCTCCATGATCATATTTTGCTAATTGCTACTTGTTTGCTCCCTTATTTATAGCGTTTTTATACGTTTTCCGGGACTAACCTATTAACAAGATGCCAAGTGCCAATTGAAGGGGTCGTTGCATAGAAAACAAAAAATTCCCTATGCGAGAGACACCTGAAAGGCCAAGATCTAATCTAGGAGACGAAGAGCAACGGACAATAAGAGGGTGAAGGAGAACACATACCCTCGAAGACACAAAGCATTACAAGATCAAATCTCGTTGTTGGCGTAGTCGTACTCACACCGATCCCGATAGCGAGAAGATGTGCACCACATCCGGCGGTGCCTCCGTGATCGGTCACACGTACGGTTGATGACGACCTCCGTTCCCTCTATCCAGCGGGGCGTGGAAGTAGAGGATCCCTCGGAACTCCAGCAACACGACGGTGTGGTGGTGAAGAAGAATCCCACGGTCAGGGCTTCGCCAAGCCGGAGACCATGGAATGGAGCAGCGGGTGGAGAGGAAAATATGGTGGGAAGAGTGTGAAGGAGGGAGAGCTCTCACCCTCCTTCTATAGGAGAGGGGGGAGGCAGCCCAAGGGGGGTGCGGCCAGCCCATGGGTGTGCCCCCACCTCTTCCCTCATCATTTGAGTGGACACTCCACTCACCTCCACTCATTTTCCCATTATTTCCCACTTGGAAAATCCAAAAGTTTTCTTTTAATAACTAAATAAAACATTTTTATTTCTTTATTTCTGCATTTGTTAATTATATTAACAAACTTTTGCATATAGCACCTCAAATCATTTGTTAATTCTATTAACAACCATTCGATGAAAAAACCGTTGAACTATTTCAATTTTCCCCGAAACAATTTTGGTGCTGCCCAAAATATTCTTCGATATTCCGTATCCTTTCAAACGCGTCATCGAACCTTAAGTGTGTCACCCTACGGTTCGCGAATAAGATAGACATGATCGAGACTCCTCTCCGATCAATAATCAACAGCGGGATCTGGAGATCCGTGATGACTCCTATATATTCAACGATGACTCTCATGATCGTGTGAACCAACAACATCGTGAACTATTCCCTTTGTCTCGCGATATTTTACTTGTCCGAGATTCGATCATTGGTATCAACCATACCTTGTTCAATCTCGTTACTGACAAGTACTCTTTTCTCGTTCCCGTGATATAACATCCTTGTGATCATATCACGTGCTTGCAAGAGGTTTCGATGTGATATCACCGAGAGGGCCCAGAGTATATCTGTCCGTCATTTGGATGGACAAATACCACTCTTTATTCATGATCCTCAACTAATACTTTCCGAATACTTAATGACACCTTTATAGTCACCTTGTTATGGTGTGACGTTTGATTCCAGCAAAGAACCCTTCCAGTATCAGCAATTGACATGATCTCATGGTCTAAGGAATAAGTTACTTCGTATGTTTGATATAACAATGTAAACTTAATGACTTGATCGCATTGCTATATTCTCTTTGGGTATATGTTCATCACATCATTCTTCTAATGACATGACCCTGTTATTAATAACATCCAATGTTCATGATGAGGAAAGCTTGATCATCTATTAATCAACGAGCTAGTTAAAAGAGAGGCTTTACTAGGAACCATTGTTTGTTTATTTAGCACACATGTATCAACGTTTCCGGTTAATAAAATTCTAGTATGAGAAATAAACATTCATCATAAACAAGGAATAAGATAATAACCATTGTATTATTGCCTCTCGGGCATATTCCCTTCAGTCTCCCACATGCACTAGATCAATAATCTAGTCTGTAAGCACTTAACACATATGGCGTACCAGTGTTATTACCATGCTTCACGTGTGGTAAACATTATTAAAAAGATCTGAACTATTCAGGTCATATTTTATTTGCATGTTCTTTGCGTCTACATGCATCACTCATTCTCTAATGAGATGGCTTTGCATATATATGGTCAATCGGTGAAACCTTAATTTCTCGGCTTAAACCATTGTTACTAACATTGTGAAAATGTAGCTTCATAGTGTTAGAAATCTTGGAAATTCACCAAGTTCCGGTGATACCTTAATTCCTCAGCTTAAACTGATGTTACTTACATTGTGAAAATGTAGCTTCATAGTGTCAGCATTCTTGGAATTTCACCAAGTTCAATAAAGAACTCCTTGACACAAAATACGCTTATTATCAGTTGTCAACACAATGATATACTTTAGCCTTTGTTGTAGTATCTGTCACAATATTTTAATTTTGAAACTCTTTCAAATCCAGCATGGAACTTTCTTCCATCCTATTGTGCTACCCTTCATCACATATTTTAATTGAGATAAAATTACTTGAACAAATGACAAGACTATTAGTGTAACATATTACAACCAATATTTTGTCATTACTATATAGGAAAATATATCCTTAGCATTTCTAAACTGACACAAGGATCTCTCCCACTGTTGTCTAATCATCATATGAATTATCCTGCTATAACACTTTATAGCACAGGACTCATCTGGTTGTGTACATAGCATGGAAACATGACTTAGAAATATTAATTTCAATGATGCTCATCATGTGTCAAAACACTTGAATCTTGCTCAATTATTTTCCATGTGACAAGAACTCCTTCTTATCATTTTTATATTGACTTACTTCAATATTTCATCTATGTAATTTGGCTTCAATCATATCAGGCGCTTCAATCCATCTTTTATAGATATTGATGCCCAATATCTTCTAAGCCTTTCATCAATATGAAATCGAAAATCTTAACCGTGTTAATTTAACATACGTATTTTCCAACCAATCATATGTCATCTACATAAAGTTTTGGAAATATGTCATAGCGCTCCCACTTAATTTCTTGTAACTCTACAAGCATCTTTATCGTTCATAATGGAATCAAACTCTTTTGATAACTTCATTAAGGTAAAGATTTCAACTTCGTTATGCTCATTTCAACCATTGAAGTGTGCATACCTTTCTAGCAACCTTTTGAATTTTACAAAACTCTTAGACTGTGTCAAGTACACATCCTTGATCAAACTTCCTCGAGAGGAGAGTTGGTTTTGTTATTCAACTGCCATATCATAATATGTAACTTTTTGCTAGAACTATCCGCAAAGACTAAAGCATCACTACGGAAGATCAAAATCTTGTAGTAGTCAACTCTTTGAACTTCGTCGAAAACAACTTTTCGATAAGTACAACTTTCAAAGAATGTAAAAATCCATGTCTTTGTCTCTATACATACCCTTTTGCTATCGTTAGGCATCAAGCTTATCGAAAGGACTACCAAGTCACATACTTGATATTCATACAAGGATACTATGGCGGATATAATGACTCATAGTCAATTTTACGAAGTCAGGGCCCATCATTTGCTTCCTTTATAAGGTCCAAGTCCTTTTGTTGTCAAAACAACACTTTACTCTTAAACCACAAGTTGGTCTAAGTACAAAGTATTAGGACTTTTGTGATTCAGTTCGCAAACTCATTCGAAGTATCTACAACATTTGTAGTGTCTTCTACTTTGTCAAAACAGGAAACCCCGGAACAACTTCCAGTGTTGAGCTACTCTTTACATGAGAACGAAGATTCTCTAATCTCGTTGAGTTTGTACTATGCTCCCACTCACTTATTTCGCAAGAACTACTTTCTCGAGAAATCAACCCTTTCTGACAAACAAGATTTGTCTTTGGTCGGTGATAGGAGAAATACTCAATGGATTCGTTGGGATAACCTTATAAACATATATGTATCCCATTTTGGTTGTAAACATTTTACATATGATATGCATACCAAAACTTAAGAAAAATGACAATTCGGGTCACTACCCAAACAATATCTTATATGTTGTCAATTTCAACGGATCATGATGGTGCTCTTTTCAGTGGAAAACGGTTGTCCTTATTGTATAAACTACAAAATTATAATGGCTATTTTATTAATCTTACCATGTCCAACAAGGTTTGATTTTGTTTCTTGAATGCTCCAAACTAATGTGGGGTATTCGAGAAGTATAAGTTGTAGAACAATTCTGCAAGTCCTCAGATGTTTTGCTAAACTTGTAACTCAAACTTTATCCTTTATGATCCAATCATAAATACTTGATTATCTTGTTACAATAATTTTTACTTCATATTAACAACTATTTGAACCAATTCAAAATGTCAAACTCCGTTTTCTTTAAATAGACTCACATATCACTTAAATCATCGACAGAATTTTCTGAAGGAAAAATTAATCCACCATACATGACTACACATAATGGACTATATACATCAACATGTATAATCTCCACTAAATTAGTCGTCCATTCTACTTTGGCCTATGAACGGAATTTTAGTCATCTTTTGGAAGAAGTCTCACAAGCGTCAATTTATTCAAAACAAAATGACTCCGGAAGTCCATCAATATGGAGTTCCTTCATGTTTTCCTTTCCGATATGAACTAAAATGGTGGTGTCACAATTTAAGTGAAACTCTTTTACGTCTTGCAACGTTTAGCATTTTAGTTTTATAGATGTTTACTTTACCAACATGATTTATATTAACATATCCATCAATTATGGAAAATGATCATAGTTTGAACAATCTCATTTGTTCTCACAAAAGACTAGAACAAAACAACAACTTATTAAGTTCTTAAAATAAATCTTGAATGTTTTGTTTGATACGACAATGAACACAATAACACTTTATTACTGTTCTTGTCATAATCGATTCCACATCTATTACTAGTTCCTTTTAAGCACTTGTATTTCTTCCATTGCGTTGCTTTGTATGACAACTCATACCAACCAATGTGGTATCAAAATACCCAAAAATACTTTGTTAACTAGTAATACATCTATAACTTGTATATCAAGCATATACTCCTGAGCTGGACTTTTCCAGTTATCTTCTTTTTCTGCCATATACCTTTTTGTAATTCTATTTTCAATATTCCCTTTCCTCTACAGAAGAATCATTCAACATCAAACAATGCTAGTCGTACTAGCTCATTTTCTTTCGCGTGTTAGTCATATAATATCACCCATTAAGTCATACTTTGAGTTTGATTGTTCTACTAATATCACCATATTAATAGTATTCTTCTAGATTCCACTCTGAGCAATCTCCAAGTAAGGTAAACGACTTTACCCATACTTTTAATCCATCCCAATTTTATGATTAAGCTACTATAGCTCGAAGGAAGGAATTTAGAGGATAATTTTTAGCGCCTAATTTCTTGGAATATTCAAACGCCTAGCGTCTTCAATCATTGCATATATTCAAATAATATAAGCAAACATTGTCACGCTAAATTATACTCAGTCATGTTTCCACAAATAAGTTTCTAGATATCAATATATCTTTCACTTGATTGTTTCTGAAAACAACTCTTTTTGGTTCCAAAATCACCTTGATCAACAAAATATTCTTTTGAAGATAAAGTAATCTGGAAGCAACCATGACTCTGGATTCTAAGTAGGAATTGGTTGCTCTCTAGATCAATCAATCATTAATCATATGGATCTAGGTAGGAAATACCGAAAATCTACAATAGGACTCAATTTGAAATTTCACTAATACGGTACCAATCTTAAATGATTTTTACCAGATCATAACAGTTATATCTCAATCAACAATCTAAGTGTAAGGTAGTTTTTCTGGATGCCAATGAATACTACAATTTGTGCAAATTCACTTTGATTGGTTGTTCATGATAAATAATAAAGTTCAAGTTAATTCAAAATTATGCCATGAACTCCCACTCAAAAACAACATCCCTCTTAGTTGTCTTTAGTGATTACACGAACCAAATTCACTACACCAAAACCGATCATCACGTGAGATGATGTAGCTTCAAAGGCGAACATCGACATGTTCATCATATCATCCATATGACTCATACTTTACCTTTCAGTTACGTGTTCTGAGGCCATGTCTGTACATGCTAGGCTCGCCAAGTAGAGCCGTAGTATTGCGTGTGTTTCAAAGCCATGTCTGTACATGCTAGGCTTGAAAACACCTGTTGTATGCGAACGTTGAGTCTGTCACACCTGATCATCACGTGGTGTCTCGAAATGACGAACTTTCTTAACGGTGCATACTTAAGGAAGAACACATTATTATCTTTATATTAAGTGAGAGGGATCATCTTATAATGCTAACGTTGCTATCTAAGCAAAACAAGATGCATAAAAAGGATTTACATCACATACATCACATGAAAGGATAACGTGATATGATATGGTCCTTCTTGCACTTGATCTCCATCATGTGCATTATGGTATGATCTCAATCATTCCACCGGCGTGGTACCAAGTACCACGGTACCCCAAACCTTATTGTCCATCAATAAGAAGACAACCATATGGATACCTTCCGGTATATCAATAATTTACAAAATAAATCATTTCATAATCAAATTTGTAATATTGACCATATCACATCACATGCCCAGCAAAAACTAGTTAGACGCTTCTAATATATTTTTGCATATTTTATGTGTCTTAGGGCTTTTGAGGATAGAACCGTTCATACCTACGAACATCAACCACAACGTTGATAAACACATTTTTAACAACCTTTTCGTAGATTAGATCTTAACTATAGTAGGAGAAACAGACACCCGCAAGCCACTTATGCAATACAAGTTGCATGTCTGTTGTGGAACAAGTCTCATGTACGTGGACATGTAAGGTTAGTCTGGGCCGCTTCATCCCACTATGACACTAAGATCATAAAACAATCAAGGAGGTAATAACATGATCATCAACGCCCACATACACCTATGTGTTCTACCCGTACAAAACATCTACGCATAGATCCGGCTCTGATAATACTGAAGGGATCGTTGCATAGAAAACAAAAATTTTCCTACGCGAGAGACACCCGAAAGGCCCAGATCTAATATAGGAGATGAAGAGCAACGAGCAATAAGAGGGTGAAGGAGAACACATACCCTCGAAGACACAAATCGTTACGAGATCAAATCTCGTTGTTGGCGTAGTCGTACACACACCAATCTCGATATCGAGAAGATGTGCACCGCATCCGGCGGTGCCTCCGTGATCGGTCACACGTACGGTTGATGACGACCTCCGTTCCCTCGATCCAGCGGGGTGCGGAAGTAGAGGATCCCTCGGAACTCCAGCAGCACAACGGTGTGGTGGTGAAGAAGAATCCCACGGTCAGGGCTTCACCAAGCCGGAGACCATGGAATGGAGCAGCGGGTGGAGAGGAAAATGAGGTGGGAAGTGTCTGAAGGAGGGAGAGATCTCACCCTCCTTTTATAGGAGAGGGGGGAGGCAGCCCAAGGGGTGTGCGGCCAGCCCATGGGTGTGCCCCCACCTCTTCCCTCATCATGTGAGTGGACACTCCACTCACCTCTACTCATTTTCCCATTATTTCCCACTTGGAAAATCCAAAGGTTTTCTTTTAATAAATAAATAAAACATTTTTATTTCTTTATTTCACCATTTGTTCATTCTATTAACAAAAAATTTCATATAGCACCTTGAATCATTTGTTAATTCTATTAACAACCATTCGATGAAAAACCCCTTGAACTATTTCAATTTTCCCCGAAACAATTTCGGTGCTGCCCAAAATATTCTTCGATATTCCGTATCCTCTCAAACACGTCATCGAACCTTAAGTGTGTCACCCTACGGTTCGCGAATAATATAGACATGATTGAGACTCCTCTCCGATCAATAATCAATAGCGGGATTTGGAGATCCGTGATGACTCATATATATTCAACGATGACTCTCGTGATCAATAGCGGGATTTGGAGATCCGTGATGACTCCTATATATTCAACGATGACTCTCGTGATCGTGTGAACCAACAACGTCGTGAACTATTCCCTTTGTCTCGTGATATTTTACTTGTCCGAGATTCGATCATTGGTATCAACCATACCTTGTTCAATCTCGTTACTGACAAGTACTCTTTTCTCGTTCCCGTGATATAACATCCTTGTGATCATATCACGTGCTTGCAAGCGGTTTCGATGTGATATCACCGAGAGGGCCCAGAGTATATCTCTCCGTCATTTGGATGGACAAATCCCACTCTTGATTCATGATCATCAACTAATACTTTCCGAATACTTAACGACACCTTTATAGTCACCCTGTTACGGTGTGACGTTTGATGCCATCAAAGAACCCTTCCGGTATCAGTGATTGACATGATCTCATGGTCTAAGGAATAAGTTACTTCGTATGTTTGATATAACAATGTAAACTTAATGACTTAATCGCATTGCTATATTCTCTTTGGGTATATGTTCATCACATCATTCTTCTAATGACATGACCCCGTTATTAATAACATCCAATGTTCATGATAAGGAAACCTTGATCATCTATTAATCAACAAGCTAGTTAAAAGAGAGGCTTTACTAGGAACCATTGTTTGTTTATTAAGCACACATGTATCAACGTTTCCGTTTAATACAATTCTAGCATGAGAAATGAACATTCATTATAAACAAGGAATAAGACAATAACCATTTTATTATTGCCTCTCGGGCATATTCCCTTCACCAATTCCTTGTTTCCTTCTGTTTTTGCTTTCAGAAAAGTTGTTCTGCAAACATTCTCGGAATTGGACCCCACAAAACCCGAAGTTCCTATTTTCCCCGGAAGCATCCAGAACACTGAAGAGGATTCGAAGACGCCCGTCCCCCTTGGTCGCGCCAGCTATGGGTGTGGGGCCCCCTGGCCTCCACCGCCTTTGCCCTTTCGCCTATTTAAGCCCCCACCCTAAGCACCTGATCAAAATCCTCGAAAAAGTTCCGCAGCTGCCGTCACCATCAACCCCAGATCAGGGGGTTCTGAAGCTGTTTCCGGCACCCTGCCGGAGAGTAAATCATCACCGGAGGCTTCTTCATCACCATGCCTACCTTCGGAGTGATGCGTGAGTAGTTCATCCTTGGACTACGGGTTCGTAGCTGTAGCTAGATGGTTGTCTTCTCCTCATATGCCTCCATCTTTAGATCTCGTGAGCTGCCTATCATGATCGAGATTGATCTTATGTAATTCGATATGTTGTGTTTGCTGGGATCCGATGAATATTGACCTTATGCCAAGTTGATTATAGTCTTTATTGCATATGTTATTTGTGATCTTGCATGCTTTCCGTTGCTAGTGGTTGCTCTTGCCAAGTAGTTGCTAGTGACTCCAAGAGGGAGTATTTATGCTCGATAGTGGGTTCATGCCTCCTTGTTGCCTTGCTCGAGTGACAAAAACGTGAAGGGGGCGGATGTGATGTTGCCATTAGGGAGAAAAAAACGGTGAGAGTATCCGCGTGCATAATCATTGCTTACATTACACACTTTGTTTAATACAATTATCTGTTGCTTGCAACTTCATACCTAAGGGGGTTCGGATGATAACCTGAGGGTGGATTATTAGTCATAGATGCAGATGGATGTCGGCCTATGTATCTTGTTGTAATGCCGGCACTAAATACCATAGTAATCTTCTAGTCATATTGTGCGCTACGGTGCAACCTCTATTTGTCATTTGTCAGTTGTAATTTGTTCACCCAACATGCTATATTTTATGGAGAGACACCACTAGTGAAACTATGAACCCCTGTCCATTTTCCACACTGTTAAACAAACCACAACAATTTCCTGCTTTCTTTACTTACTGCAAGCATACACTGTTTTCCACACTATACGTCTAATCTTTGTTTTCAGCAAGACCGGTGAGATTGACAACCTCACTGTACCGTTGGGGCAAAGTATTTTGGTTGTGTTGTGTGCAGGTTCCACGTTGTTGCTGACACCGGTGAAGTGCCAGCACCACCGTCAGTGGCATCAAACTTCTGAATGTCCTCTTTCTCCTACTGGATTGATAACCCTGTTTCTTAACTAAGGGGAAAACTCCTACCGCTGTGCTCATCATACCCACCTCTTGGGGTTCCCAACAACACATAGCAAGGATTTTTCTAGCGTTGTTGCCGGGGAGAAGGAAGCCTTCTAGCAAGGGGAGTCTCTCACTCTCAACCTCTTTATTTTGCTTATCGTCTTGTTTTTATTTTTGTCTTGTTTTTATTGTCTTTATCAAAAACACAAAAAAATTAGTTTACTTTATGGCATAAAAGGGCAACTCAAGTATTTTCAAGTGAAGCTTTCACTTGCTATTTTTGCTTTATCATGCTTGTTATCAATATTTCATGTCTTTGAAACAAGATATTTTAGGCAAGGTGGGTTCACGGATGAACAACAAAAACATTATAAGGAACACCGCTTGTCACAAAAAGGGATACACTTATGGGAGCAAATTAATAAATTATATGACTATGCTAAAAAACTTGTGCTCTACTTATAATGTTTCTTATTGCTTTGATAAATATTGTTGTTGTAGGAGGTATAAAAACCTCCCTTTTCAATGTGAGTATAATAATAATGTTACCACATGTTCTTATGTTAAGGGAAATTATGTATTATATGATGTGGAACAAATTGAAGAATTTATTGCTTGGAAGGGTGCATTCGAAATTTCCTATTTGCTTGAAAGTATTGATGATGCGCCTTATAAATATGATATTTATGCTATACTTGAATATTGCTTTGATAATTAGAAGGATTGTAATTACTACATAATGGGATATCTTAATAAATGCTCTCAACCTGAGGAGGTAACTAATGCCTTGCAGGAACCTATGGAAGAAGAAATTGCTGAATCTGGAAGCTCATTGGATGAAAAGAGGAGGAGAGTGATGATCAAGAGGAGGAAGGATGGAGCTACCCATGTCTACCTACCTTGATACTACTATGAATGAAACTTGTGAGAATGATATTGCTACTGTTATTTATGATAATCATTGCTACTTGGATAAATCTTATGATAATGCTCTTGATGATGGTCCTATGTTACTTGATGTTATAAATTATAATTATACTGAAGATAGGATTGCTATAATGTGTCCTATATCTTTTATGAGTGATCAATCATCTTGTTTTACTATTTCTAAAAGTAGGAAGAAAGAAGAGCTGATTTTAAATTTTGATCCCACTATTTTTGAGCTTGATATGAATTGTGTGCTTTTAGACCATGACAAACATGCTTTATGTGATAATTATATTGTTGAGTTTGTTCATGATGCTACTGAAAATTATTATAAGAGAGGGAAATATGGTTGTAGGAATTTTCATATTACTAAAACACCTCTCTTTTTGTTGAATGTTTTGAAGTTGCTCTTGTTCTACATTCCCATGATTTCTAGTTTGTGCTTCTTTAATTTATTTCTTTACAAGATTCCTATGCATAGGAAGTGGGTTAGACATAAATTTGTTTTATACTGGCTTCTTGATGCTCTCTTTTGCATAATTCATACTTCTTGTGTGAGAATTGATGACCCACAAGTATAGGGGATCGCAAGAGACTTCGAGGAAAGTAAAACCCAAATTTATTGATTCGACACAAGGGGAGCAAAAGAATATTTGTGAGCCTTAACAAGTGAGTTGTCAATTCAACTCCACCTGAAAGTACTTTTGTTCGCAGTGGTTTATCAGTAGTAACAGTTTTATAGTATCAGCAGTATTGAAATAATAGCAGTAGCGGAATGAAAACAACATCGGCAGTAGTGATTGAAGTAAACAACGGTTTAAATATTGTAGCATAGGGGTGGATGAACATGCGTTGCATGGACAAGAAAGTTCTAATAATGATCATGTCAGGGGCATTGCAGATAAATATGATAAAGCATCCAAGCACTAAGTAACCATAGGCATGTGTTCTGTAAATAGTCGTACGTGCTGGCAATGAGAACTTGCACAACATGTTTTGTCCTACCAGCCCGTTTTCAGTGGGGCCTCAAGGGAAATACTGGTAATTAAGGTGTTCCTTTTAATAGAACACCGGAGCAAAGCATTAACACTCCGTGAACACATGTGATCCTCACATCGCAGCCATCCCCTCCGGTTGTCCCAATTTCTGTCACTTCGGGGCCTCGGGTTCCGGACAAAAATATGTGTAAACAACTTGCAGGTATGATCAAGAGACAATAATTATCATCGTGATTCAATAACATGTTCAGATCTGAGATCATGGCACTCGGGCCCAAAGTGGCAAGCATTAAGCATAACAAGTTGCAACAATGTCAATAGCACTAATAGAGGACACTAGGCACTATGCTCTAACAATCACGGCATTATGACATGAATGATCTCATCTAGTCCCTACCATCCCCTTCAGCCTACGGCGGGGAATTACTCAAACATGGATGGGGGAAACATGGATGGTCGATGGAGAGGCGTTGGTGATGACGATGGCAATGATCTCCTCCACTTCCCCGTCCCGGCAGGGTGCCTAAACATGAACTTCTGATCCCCGAATCGAGGTTCGGGACGGCGGCGGCGCTCTGTTGTGTTTCTCTGGAATATGGCGTACCCCCTCGGGTTTTAGGGTTGAAGGCTACTTGTAGTCGAAAGGGGAGACCGAGGGGGGTCCTGGGGGCCCACACCCTGTGCTGGTGCAGCCGGGGGGGCCCACGCTAGGGGGGTGTGGCCACCCTCTGACCCCTCTCCTGGCCCCCTTCTGGCTCCCGGGGTCCTCCGGGGTGAAAACATCAATGGGCTCTTTTCTGGGCATTTTCCTGAAAGTTGATTTTTCTGCATAAGAACGAGACACCAAAGTAACTCTGCTGAAAACAATGCTAGTCCGTGTTAATTCTATCCAAAACACACAAGTTTAGAGGACAATAATAAGAAAAGTGTTCAGAAAAGGAGATACGTTTTCGATGTATCAAATCCCCCCAAGCTTAGCTTATTGCTTGTCCTCAAGCAATTCAGTGACAACTGAGTGCGATAAAAGACTTTTACGAACACATTTGTTTCATATGATGTAAATATACCCACTATGTGATCAAATACTTAATTATGCTCATGATAAGATACATGCAAGATACTGACACTTAATAGCTATGCAAACCATGACAAGATAACAACATAGTAATAATAAACAACATGAAGCATAACTATTTGAAAGATTGAAATATTCATAATAGGGTCTCACAAAGTGGTATCTCGCTTGTCCTTAATTGTGGGACAAAACATGAATTCCAGGGCACCTCTGAAGTTCAAGGGAAGACTATAAGTAAAGATATCAAAGATACAAGCATCAAAATTATATCACAATTAACCGTACTTTGGGACAAACACATTACACTAACAATGATAATCATGCTGTCAATAAAGTGCTCAAAGAATATGGCGGAGACTCAACATAGAAGTAAAAGAAAGGCCCTTCGCAGAGGGGAGCATGGATCACTCATGTGCTAGAGCTTTTTATTTTATTAAACAGAGGTATTGAAATCATTTTGAGAGAGGTGTATGCTTATGTCAACGAATGGTAAACAGACAATACAGTACGTCACAAATCAACTGGATTCACAATAGCGGCTCCCATGGTGAAGGACGCAACTGGTATAGAAGGTCATCCCTCTTTGTATTTTGTTTACACAATTATGCTTTGACTGATAAATCAGGGGCAAAAAGAGTGAAGAGAATTTGTGTGTATTAATTTGGGGCTTGGCACCCCGCTGCCAGCTCTTATATCATTTGGATAAGCGGATGAAGCCACTAGTCCAGGGTGTGAAATCTAATCAACAAGTGAGATAAGGATTCTCTATTTACGTCCTCATGAGCTAAAACAGGGGCACGGAACAGGAATAATTTTTAGCGGGTTTTAAAGGTAGCACATGAGCAATTTACTTGGAGTGGCGGTTAAATACCACATATAGGTAGGTATGGTGGACACATTTGGCAAACTTTGGTTTTCATGGCATTGGATGCACGAGTAGAGCTCATACTCACTACAGGTGAATGCTAGCAAATAGACATGGAGCGACAATCAAGAGAGCAACAACTATCATAATCATGTTTGCGACAAAGTAAAATTAACTGAGGCATAAAATTGATACTAGAACTCCAAGGCAAAATAAATCATCGAGGCTTATTGACTTTTTGTTTTCAGTCTTAGCATGCGTGAGCATGTGCCAAGTAGATTCAGATGAAACAGTCAGAGGAGGCTACCACAATAGCATACCCTTATATGAATAAAACAATGCGAACAAATATTTATATGACAAGTAATTTACTATTAATAAATTGGAACTAAAAATGAGAGAGCATGAACTATTAAGCAGCCATTAAGCCACACATATATTATACGAACAAACTAAGCATGCTCATGTAGATGGATATATGTACAAAAATGAAAGCAAATAGAATTCATACCAGTCTCTCACCACAACTTGAATTGTCGTATATCGTCATTATTGCTCTTCACTTGTGGATCGAATAGTATATAATGAAAACCAAACTCCAATGGAATCACGAACGACTATTGAACTCTGCAACAATCTTTACAAAACCAAAGAAGAACAACAAATATTTTTGGGGTTTTCAACTAAAGCACGAACAAAAAGAGAGCAATTAAACAAAGCAAAAATCTTTTTGGGTTTTCGAAATGAAACAAGAACAAAAGAAAAGAAACAAGAACCAAAAGAAAATATTTTTGGGTTTTTGAATATTAAAAACGCAACTAAAAGATAAAGCAAACCAAATAAAGAAACTAAAGAGGCAAACAAAGAGAAACAACGGAAATCTTTTTGGTCTTTTTGTATTTTGGAAAGCAAAACAAAACATTAAAAACAAAAGAAACGAAAGAAAGCGAAAACAAATGAAAGAAACGAAGAGAAAACATGGATATACAAAGAACCGACCGAACATGATATACAAATGAGTGTGATGTCGGTATACCTCGCCCCAAGCTTAGGATTTTGGCCTAAGTGGAGATCAATCACCAAGGGGTCCAAGAGGTGCCGCCCCCGTAATACGCCGAGGAGGAAGCCTCCTCGTGATATGTGCTCGAGGATGCGCCGGTGTACTGCGTGTTGTGGTCCTCGGGAGGCGCGTCTCGCCTCTCTTGCTGCCGATAAAACTCCATGGTGCTCACATGCTCGTCTATTTGCTCCTTGACGAGCGACCATGGTGACCTGTCAATCTTAAATAACACAGGTTGCGGCAAAGTAACTTTTCGCTCTTCTCCATCCATATATAAAACTCTATATATTAAACGTTCATTAGTAGAGTTAGAAGTGGCAAACTGATGGTATTTCATAGCAGCAATGTTAAGCCTATGTGGAGCAATACTTTCATCATTAGGATCAATGGAAACATGGAAAGCGGCTGCGACACGTTTAGCAATAATGCCAACAAATTTCAGCACAAAAGATGGGCTGAGCAAAGAGATCAAAAAATTCGAGGAAGAACAGCAAGAACTCGGGTTCCAGGAAATGTGTTGAGTTAAGGAGGTGAGAGAAGGAACTTTGGCAGGGGAGAGAGTTAGTGGGGGGCCAGGGGGCCCCACACCATGGGCTGGTCCCACTAGGGGGCAGGCCGCGCCACCCTGGGGTGTGCCTTCCTGGTGGGCCCCTGGGGCCTTCCAGGTGGCTTTCTGCCTCATTTTTTACGTAAAAATTTATTATAATTTTTGTGGAATTTCGAGAAACTTTATTTTTGAGGTACATCCAGAATTTTAATAATTAATAAAAACCGGTAAAACGAAAGTGAAAACATGGAAAACAAAACGAAAACCAGCACTACAGAGGTTCTATGACACTCCAATGAAAGAATAACAAAAGAAAACAAAGGTGGTGGTGGTGAAAAAAAAGTATGGGTGGTGAAAACATGCATAACCTCAATAAACATGGTAAAAACATCAGGAAAACATGCATAAGGATGGTGGAAAACATGATTGTACTCAAGTAATAATATGATAACAGAAGTAAACATGGTGAAAACATTGCCCATTTCATTCAAAATCATTTTGTTAACAAGGGTGATCAAGTCTTGCTATCAAAATAATTTTATATGAAACCAAACTTTGTTTCTCACTAAATACTCATGTTAGCTCAACCTTGATAGGCATAGTCCCAATCATAATAATTTCATATTATTTTGGTGGCTTTGGAATAGGACAATAAAATTCTCCAATCTTGATGGTCTCAACATTTTCAATGGAAATTAGACCATGTTTTCTATCAATCTTCTTGGGAAAATAAATAGTGTGCTCTTTATCATTAACATAAAAAGTAACTTTGCCTTGATTGCAATCAATAACATCCCCTGTAGTATTAAGAAAAGGTCTTCCAAGAATAATAGACATATTATCATCTTCAGGCATTTCCAACACAACAAAGTCGGTTAATATCAGACAATCATTAGCAACTTGAACAAGAACATTCTCACATATACCCACAGGAATAGCAGTAGACTTATCATCCATTTGCAAAGATATATCAGTTGGTATCAATTTTTCTAGGAGGAGTCTTTTATAGAGAGTAAAAGGCGTGACACTAACTCCAGCTCCTAGATCACACAAAGCAGGTCTAACATAATTATTTTTAATAGAACAGGGAATAGTAGGTATACCAGGATCTCCAAGCTTCTCAGGAACCTTGCCATTAAAAGAGTAATTAGCAAGCATAGTGGAAATTGCCTCATTCCGAATCTTCCTTTTGTTAGAGAAAATATCTTCCATATATTTAGCATAAGGAGGCAATTTAATAGCATCAGTTAAAGGAATTTGCAAGAACAAAGCTTTCATCCATTCACAAAACTAGTTATAGTGTTCTTCTTCCTTAGAATTGTGTTTCTTCCCAGGAAAAGGCATTGGTTTTTGTACCCAAGGTTCTCTCTCATTACCATGTTTATTAGCAATGAAATCTTCCTTAGTATACTTTGCAGTTTTAGTTTTCTTTTCAGGTTCAGCTACAGGTTCTTCTTTATCAGAAGCATCATTCTTTTCATTACCACTTTCAGTTTCAGCATCAGAGATAGATATACTATTAGGATCTTTAGCAGGTTCAGAGGATTCTAAAGCAGTTTTATGTTTCTTCTTCTTTTTCTTCTTAGTATGAATAAAATCACTATTAGTTTGCTGAGAATCTCGTTCAATTCTTTTAGGATGTCCCTCGGGATATAAAGGATCTTGTGTAGCAATACCACTTGTAGTTCTTATTTCATAAGCATGTTTTTCTTAAGAAGCATTAACTAGCAAATCTTTTTGCACTTAGCAAGTTGATCAATTTGGGTTTGAACCATTTGAAAATGTTTAACAAGCATGTTAACATCATTAGAGGTTCTTTCTATAATACCATGGAAAACATTAATATCTTTAGAGTTTTCCATAAGGTGGTTCTGCACTCTCATATTAAAATTATCTTGCTTAATGACATAATTATCAAATTCATCAAAGCATTGATCAGGAGGTTTTCTATAGGGAATATCTCTACTATCAAAATATTGGAGAGAGTGTACCTCAATGGATGGAGAGTGAGGGATTGGCTGACATAATTCTTCTATAGGTGGAAGATTCTTCACATCTTCAGATTTAATACCCGTCTCTTCAAGAGATTTCTTGACTTCTCTAATCACTTCATCATTTAATTCAATCATTCCCCTCTTCTTGGGTGTTGGTGTTGGTGTAGGTACTGGAGTAGGGGTCGGCTCAGGCTCAACCATAGTCCAATCATCATGATTTTCCCTTATTTTAGCCATTAATTCCTCAGCTTCTTCTGGAGTTCTTTGCTTGAAAACACAACCAGCACAACTATCCAGGTATGTCCTAGATTCAACATTTAATCCATTATAGAATATATCAAGAAGTTTATTATCTTCTAGCTTATGCCCAGGTGCATCTCTAACTAAAGAACCGAACCTTTCCCAAGATACAGGCAATTTCTCTTCTTCCAATTGCTTGTAATTAAATATATTTTGTAAAGCAGCATGTTGAGCACTAGCAGGAAAATATTTCTGAAAGAAAGCATTAACCAAACCAATAGTACTATCAATAGATCCAGGAGACAAATTGTTAAACCAAGTTTTAGCTTCATCCTTTAATGAGAAAAGGAATATTTTAGCAACAAAGTAGCTACGTTTCTTAAGATCGTCATAGAATAAACTACTCAAAGAGGAGAGCTCATTCATATGTTTCATAGCACTTTCATTTTTAGTTCCACAAAAAGGTTCTTTCTCAACAATAGATATATAAGATAAATCAAGAGAGAAATCATAATCCTTGTCCCTAATATAAATAGGAGAAGTGGCAAACTTAGCATCAGGAGATAATTTATATCTAACAACATGACTTTCCATAAGACTTATAGCAGCATCTTTATCCTTCATATCATGTATTTCATCGATAAGATCATCACTCACTTCAATATAAGCATCATGTAAATCATCACTAGGGTTCTCTCTAAACTCAGGTGAAAAAGCAGGAGTAACAGGATTTTTATCAGGAGTTTCAGTGTTTGCAATATTTTTTTGCTTTAGCAATAGTAGCATCTAAGAAAGGAACGAGAGAACCACTCTCATCAAGCACAGTAGAAGCATCATCAAAAGTATCAGAAGCATTTTCAGATTCAGCAGAAGTAGCATGTGTAGCATGTGGTGGTGTAAGCAGCTTACTCATAACAGACGGTGACTCAAGAGCAACAGATGTGTTCAGAGTTGTACCTCTTCTTGTAGTGGATGGTAATATAGGAAACTTTCCATCACGAGACTTACCCATGATGAATGATTCGCAGTAGATAATAATACTCTCTGGTGAGCTTGCAAATAAAGCTATGCTCCCCGGCAACGGCGCCAGAAAATAGTTTTGATGACCCACAAGTATAGGGGATCGCAACAGTCTTCGAGGGAAGTAAAACCCAAATTTATTGATTCGACACAAGGGGAGCAAAATAATATTTGTGAGCCTTAACAAGTGAGTTGTCAATTCACCTGCACCTAAAAGCACTTTTGTTCGCACTGGTTTATCAGTAGTAACAATTTTATAGTATCAGCAGTAGTGAAATAATAGCAGCAATGGAATGAAAACAGAAGCATCAGTAGTGTTTGAAGTAAACAACGGTTTAAATACTGTAGGCACAGGGATGGATGAACGGGTGCTGCATGGACAAGAAAGTTCTAATAATGATCATGTCGGGGGCATTGCAGATAAATATGATAAAGCATCCAAGCACTAAGTAACCGTAGGCATGTGTTCCGTAAATAGACGTACGTGCTCACAATGAGAACTTGCACAACATCTTTTGTCCTACCAGCCCGTTTTCAGCGGGGCCTCAAGGGAACTACTGGTAATTAAGGTGTTCCCTTTAATAGAACACGGGAGCAAAGCATTAACAATCCATGAACACATGTGATCCTCACATCGCAGCCATCCCCTCCGGTTGTCCCAATTTTTGTCACTTCGGGGCCTCGGGTTCTGGACAACAATATGTGTAAACAACTTGCAGGTATGATCAAGAACCAATAATTATCATCGTGATTCAATAACATGTTCAGATCTGAGATCATGGCACTCGGGCCCAAAGTGTCAAGCATTAAGCATAACAAGTTGCAGAATGTTAATAGCCCTAATAGAGGACACTAGGCACTATGCCCTAACAATCACGGCATTATTACATGAACGATCTCATCCAGTCCTACCATCCCCTTCAGCCTACAGCGGGGCATTACTCACACATGGATGGGGGAAACATTGATGGTCGATGGAGAGGCGTTGGTGATGACGATGGCGATGATCTCATTCACATCCCCGTCCCGGCAGGGTGCCAGAACAGGAACTTCTGATCCACGAATCGAGGTTCGAGACGGCGACGGCGCTGTGTTGTGTTTCTCTAGAATATGGCGTACCCCCCTCGGGTTTTAGGGTTGAAGGCTACTTGTAGTCGAAACGGGAGTCCGAGGGGGTCCTGGGGGGCCCACACCCTGTGCTGGCGCGGCCAGGGGGACCCGCGCGAGGGGAGGGGGTGTGGCCACCCTCTGGCCCTCTCGTGGCCCCCTTCTGGCTCCCGGGGTCTTCCGGGGTGAAAACATCAATGGGCTCTTTTCTGGGTATTTTCCCGAAAGTTGATTTTTCTGCATAAAAACGAGACACCAAAGTAATTCTGCTGAAAACAACGTTAGTCCGTGTTAGTTCTATCCAAAAAAAAACACAAGTTTAGAGGAAAACAATAAGAAAAGTGTTTGGAAAAGGAGATATGTTTTCGACGTATCAAGCATCTACTTGATTCCACCTTTCTATGCCTAGGTGAAGGGCGCTAAAGAAAAGCGCTACCAGGAGACAACCTGTTTTATTTTGTTTTTTAACCTGTTTTCCTTTGTTTTCTGTTGGGTACTTTGCACCTGGGTGTTTTCTATTTCCTTAGAAACCCCGTTGTATCTTTTATTTTGAGTTTTTGTTGAGCCAAGTAAAGCCTCTAGTGGAAAGTTGAGGCTATATTTCGGATTTCTGCGCAGGAAACAAATTTCTGCTGTCCACTGTTTATTCCGTAAAAAATCACAGAAGTGAACTGAGTTGTTTTGTGCGTAATCCTGAGTTATATATGCAACTTTCCTTAGAAGACCACTTTTTGATTTGAGCAGCCGAAGATTATTGAAAAAATCGATCTGTATCTGTTGTTCTGTTTTGACAGATTTCTGCCATTTATCGCATTTGCATCTTAATCTCTTTCATTTGGTGTTCTTTTGAGAAAAAGAGTTTTGAAAGAATTTGTGACAGTAGCTAATATTTTTGAGACTTGTGTGAAACTGAACCATGTGAATTTATTATTTCATTGCACTAACGTTGCTAATGAAGATTGTGAGAATTTTGATGTGAAGGAAGTTTTCAAGGGTCAAGAGAAGAGGATGATATGATGTGATTAAGAAGAGTAAAAAGCCTAAGCTTGGGGATGCCCCAGTGGTACATCCAAGCAAATTCCAAGAAGACTCAAGCGTCTAACCTTGGGGATGCCCAAGGCATCCCCTTCTTCATCAACAAATTATCATGTCACTTCTAGTGAAACTATATTTTTATTTGGTCGCATCTTATGTGATTTGCTTGGAGCGTCTTTATTTTTTTTTCAGTTTGTTTTTTCTTTGCTTTTCAGTTTTACTTTCATAATAAGCTTGGTTGGACCCCATCATTCTTTTATTGGAGAGTGACACGCTCCGCTTTTTCATGAGAATACGTTGTATTCTTAATCTCTGTCTAGGTGCTTTATTTATTTACCTCCTGTTTTGCATGCATATATTATTAGATCTGTTAGTTTTAGTAGTATTATTTGAGTACTCTCATGTTTTCTTGTTGTATCATAAAGAGTATTTTTGTTAAACCATGTTTTGTATGGTGCTTGTTGGGAGAAAGAAAACTGCTGCTTGAAGTAGAATTTATAACAGTACTAGTAGAAACTTGTATAGATTGTGGCTAGAACTCTTTCTTGCCATGCAAAATATTATTTTAGTTTTAAATCCTTGTGGGTATTAAGTAGAATGATTAGCCTCAAATAGCTGAGAGTGTTTAATATGTATTGAAAGATTCATGAGTTGTTCTTGTCATAGCAAAACATCAATATATGGTATTCTCTTTTGAATGTTTTATTTGGTTGACTTGGCGCATGCTCACACCATGTTTATGACTACAAACCATTCACGAATAGACTCCATGACCACTTAGTTTTTGAACTTGTGATACTGCTTATGCTTTAATTAATGATGCTTATGTCTAAATGATTATGGCTCTTATGCTCTCTTGATTTGTCGCTCCCAGTCTTTTGCTAGCCTCCACATGTACTGAGTATGAGCTCTACTCGTGCATCCAAACTACCTTAAACCAAAGTTGTTCCCATTGTGTCTGCCATACCTACCTACATGTGGTATTTAACTGTCATTCTAAGTAAATTGCTCATGTGTTACCTTTAAAACCTTCAAAATTACTCCTGCTTTATGTTCCTGTTTTTGCTCATGAGGACGTAAATAGAGAATCTTTATCTCACTTGTTGATTGGATTTGACACCCTGGACTAGTGGCTTCATCCGCTTATCCAAATGATAGAAGAGCTGGCAGCGGGGTGCCCAGCCCCAAATTAATACAAACAAATTCTCTTCACTATTTTTTCCCCTGATTTATCAGTCAAAAAATAATTGTGTAAACAAAAGAGAAAGAGGGATGACCTTCTACACCAGTTGCGTCCTTCACCATGGGAGTCGCTCTTGTGAATCCAGTTGGCTTGTGACGTACTGTATTTTCTGTTTACCATTCGTTGACATTAGCATACATCTCCCAAAAATATAGACACTCCTCCATGGTATGTGATTGTTGGCAGGCACCCAAGGATTCGGTTAGCCATGGTTTGTGAAATATGGATGGGAGGAGTGTCAAACTTTTAATACCTCTGTTTAATAAAATAAAAGCTCTAGCACATGAGTGATCCCTACTTGCCTCTGCGAAGGGCCTTTCTTTTACTTTTATGTTGAGTCTCCATCTTCTAACTTTATGCACAGTTGAGAGAGCATTTTTTTCCATTCTGGGTTCTATGTGCATTTGTCCCATAAGCATCAATAATTACTTCATGATGTGATATTATTTATTCTTAAATTATTTGTTCTAGTCTTCCTCTTGAACTTTGAAGGTGTCCTGGCATTTATGTTTTGCCCCACTCTTAAGGACTATCGAAATATCACTTTGCCATGCTTTCTCTATACATGAAACAAATGTTTACCTTTCTTTGCATTATTATTCATGATCCTTTATTTGAGTTACTCTTTGTGATGCAAATTAATTGCTATGCTTTATTATTAAAGTTTTATTTATCATGCATGTGTTTAAAGTTTATGATCTCAGCGCATGCTTTTACATTAGATTGATCAAGTTTATGTTAGTAGCATGTCACCTCAGAAATTATGTTTATCGCTTACCACTCGAGAGAGTAACTAAGCTTGGGATGCTTGATACTACGTAACGTAGCTATAATTTCTGATGCTCCATGATCATATTTTGCCAATTGCCACTTGTTTTCTCCCTTGTTTATAGCATTTTTATACATTTTCCAGGACTAACCTATTAACAAGATGTCAAGTGCTAGTTCCCTATGTTCTGCTGTTTTTGGTTTCAGAAAAGTTGTTCTGCAAACATTCTCGGAATTGGACCCCACAAAGCCCAAAGTTCCTATTTTCCTCGAAAGCATCCAGAACACTGAAGAGGAGTCGAAGACGGGCATCAGGGGGCCACACCATAGGGTGGCGCCCCACTTGGCCGGGCCAGCTATGGGTGTGGGGCCCCCTGGACTCCACCGCCTTTGCCCTTTCGCCTATTTAAGCCCCCCGGATGGAAAACCCTAAGCACCTGGTCAAAATCCCCGAAAAAGTTCCGTAGCCGCCGTCACCGTCAACCCTAGATCCGGGGGGGTTCTGAAGCTGTTTCCGGCACCCTGCCGGAGAGGAAATCATCACCGTAGGCTTCTACATCACCATGCCTACCTCCGGAGTGATGCGTGAGCAGTTCATCCTTGGACTACAGATTCGTAGCTGTAGCTAGATGGTTGTATTCTCCTCATATGCCTCCATGTTTAGATCTCGTGAGCTGCCTATCATGATCGAGATTGATCTTATGTAATTCTATATGTTGTGTTTGCTGGGATCCGATGAATATTGACCTTATGCTAAGTTCATTATAGTCTTTATTGCATATGTTATTTGTGATCTTGCATGCTTTCCGTTGCTAGTGGTTGCTCTGGACAAATAGTTGCTAGTGACTCCAAGAGGGAGTATTTATGCTCGCTAGTGGGTTCATGCCTCCTTGTTGCCTTGCTCGAGTGATAGAAACGTGAAGGGGGAGGATGTGTTGTTGCCATTAGGGAGAAAACAACGGTGAGAGTGCCCGCGTGCATAATCATTGCTTACCACACACTTTTAATGCAATTATCTGTTGCTTGCAAATTAATACCTAAGGGGGTTCGGATGATAACCTGAGGGTGGATTATTAGTCATAGACGCACATGGATGTCGGTCTATGTATCTTGTTGTAATGCCCGCACTAAATACCATAGTAATCTTCATGTCATATTGTGCGCTACGGTGCAACCTCTATTTGTCAATTGCCCAACTATAATTTGTTCACCCAGCATGCTATGTTTTATGGAGAGACACCACTAGTGAAATTATGAACCCCGGTCCATTTTCCACAATGTTAAAAAAACCACAAAAATTTCCTGCTTTCTTTACTGACTGCAAGCATACACTGTTTTCCACACTATACGTCTAATCTTTGTTTTCAGCAAGACCGCTGAGATTGACAACGTCACTGTACCGTTGGGGCAAAGTATTTTGGTTGTGTTGTGTGCAGGTTCCACGTTGTTGCTGACTCCGGTGAAGCGCTAGCACCACCGTCAGTGGCGTCAACCTTTCGAAGGTCCTCTTTCTCCTACTGGATTGATAACCCTGGTTCTTAACTAAAGGAAAAACTCCTACCGATGTGCTCATCACACCCTCCTCTTGGGGTTCCCAACAACACATAGCATTCACCCTCAACATCGCCAGGGTCGTTTGGTCTGATCTTATACCGCAATGCAGTGCATACCGGTTATTGTTCCAAATTCTCGTACTTCTCACCGCGGTATAGGATGCAGTGATTAATGCAGGCATGTATCTTCTCCACGTCTAATCCTAGGGGGCATACAAGCTTCTTTGCTTGGTATGTACTGTCGGGCAATTAATTGTTTCTAGGAAGCTGCTTCTTCACTATTTGCAGCAACTTTGTAAATCCGTTGTCAGTCACACCGTTCTCGGCGTTCCGTTGGAGCAATTCGAGTGTGCTGCCCAGTTTTTTCTGCCCATCTTCGCAATTTGGATACAACAATGTTTTGTGATCCTTTAACATCTGGTCGAACTTCACCCTCACCTTTTCAATCACGCTTTCTGTCTTCGCATCCGTAATAGCCTGGCCAAGATCATCGATGGGCTCATCTAGTGCCCGGTCTTCTGCTTCTACTTCATCGTTATCTTCCATTCTAGTACCGGCACCGTATTCAGGGAACATGTCATGATAGTTGTCATCATTCTCTTCTTCTTCATTGTGTTCCATCATAACCCCTTTTTCTCCGTGCTTGGTCCAACAATTATAGCCGGGCATGAAACCGGATTTAAACAGGTGGAAGTGGATGACTCTGTGAGAAGAGTGTTCCTTCTGATTCCGACATACAGCACATGGACAACACATAAAATTATTCCGCTTGTTTGCCTGGGCCACCTCGAGAAAATAACCCACGCCTTTCATGAACGCGGCAGAGCGTCGGTCAGCGTACATCCATTGCCGGTTCATCTGCATTATATGATTATTAATTAAGAACTATTACAGAACACCGTGAATAGAGAAATGACCAATGTTACATCGACAGATGAAAGGTTAAAGTTGGTACCTCGACCGGGGAGGAAAGAAGGACGAGAAAGCTTATTTAATTAAGTGTGGCTCGGACAAATTAAATCTTGTTTATTTTCTGCGAGCTGAGATGACGTTATTCTCCCGGGCATTTCATCGAACACCTCTTATGCATAGGAGGGAAAAACAAGTGAGCACACACCACACAACTAGAATATGTCCTCCAAAGTGAGTGGCATGAGGAGAGGAGAGGGCTGGCAGGGTTTATATAGTGGGTGGTCCCCCCTCCCACCCCACGACGCGCCCTGCTCGTTGAGGGGCTTTAGCCCCGGTTTGTGACTCAAGCCGGGGCAAAAGACTCTCCCCCCACCACGCGCCCTGCTCGCCCCAGCCCCACCTCTGCAGCCTTTTGCACCGGGTGGTCGCCGGACCGGGGCGAAAGGGGTGCTCGCCAGTGAGCAAAAGCCCCGTTTTCCACTAGTGAAGGCAGAGCAGTGGAGTGAAGATTGGGCGGTGAGGGGAGTGGGGAGTGGAAATTATGTCGAAATGTCGCGTCTCCCGCACTTCCGAATATGTGTGAGTGGCATGAATGTGAGGCTCTGCGGGGCTTGGCTCACCGAGAACGGATGAATCGTCTATTCCTGCTGGACGTGTCTGAGCACTGCTTTAAATTTCGTGCGGGCCAAAAATCTCGGTTGGGCCAAGTAACCAAACGAGCGAAATTTGTGGCCAGCGGGTCTTGAAAAGGCCAATGTGGGCAACCAAACATGTCCAATTGTTTTCGAGAATTATACATAAGTCAATTTAAAAAAGAGACCAGCAGAAGAAAATCTCCACAATCTGATGCATGCCGGCTGGTATATATGCCGTATGTTGGCGTAGTATATATTTGACTACATAGTGTTCGGTATAACAGAATACTAGAAATTGGCACTTACACACGTGCCGTGTAGGGTACATCAGGTTAAGTTTGGAGTCAAAGGAGAAAATAGAACATGTGCATCTTAATCCAAGCTAGCTACGACGTCCTCTCCGTGCTGCTCTCAGGTGGTATAACTGTCTAGCCCCAATGCATTAACTCATGTATGTATACACTCTCAGAGTGAGCGCCGCGTATTCCGTTTTGCGGTCGATCTCCCTGGCCGGCCCTCTCGTATAGCTGGTCGGCCTCGGCGGTTGGATGGAGAGATTCAGCACGAAAGGTGCACGGCCGGGGCGGCATCCACGTAGGCTCCTAAACGGAGGGACTCTCCCAGCCGCACACGTATAGTCCGTGCGTAGTACGTATGCATGCATGCAGGCGCGCACGGCGGCTGGCATTCAAACAAACGCGCGCAGCAGCCGATCCATCTCTTCCCTTTTAAACACGGCGCCAGGGTCGCCATCGATTTAACATCCATCGCTTTGGTGCACATTAGAGCCTGTCCGGGGAGCACATTCAAACAATACACTCTCCGGCAACTCGCATTGGACCTGTCGACGATGCGGTCAAGTTCTGTTGCACCGGTGGTGATCTTGATAGTGCTCGTCATAGTGGCGGCGAGCTCGGCGCGGGTGCTGGAAGGCGACGGACGGGCCGTCTCCGCTGAGCCCGCCGTCCAGCTGCTCCGGCATTGCAATGCGCGGCGGCGGCTGGGAGGGGGAGCAGGGCCGTCGTGCGGGACACACAGCCCAAACACTGGGTGCCGTTGAGTTGAAGAGCAGACGTACGGCCGGCCGGGTCTGAATGGTGTGTACCTACGTAGTCGACCAGTGTTAGCTCGTCTGCCCCTAGCTAGTTAGCTTGCACTTTGAAGCTTTTTCGATCGCTTGTACTTTTATATTTTATTGATGTTTGAGTCCCTTTCTTGGTTCCTTAATAAATTTGCTCCATTCTTTGTGATAAGTTTTATTTCCGTCTTTATTTGTTTCGTTCGAATGGTCTGTACGTGATCGACCGGTGCATATGCTGACAATAAATATCCCTGGCCACCTGATGAAGAAGAATCCAAGCTAATGCGCGCACGAGCTTCAGATACCGACACCCAGACCTCGACCGACCGTCTCCTTCTGGTTATCTTCTTCCCAGGATCCAGATGCTAGCACGGTGTGCTCCTCGATCCCACAGACGTCCCCAGCAGCCGCGACTCTTCCCGTTGATTCTCTATCACAGGCATGACGGTGCACCCCGCCCAGCCTCCCTGCACACCCGTACGTGTTCCTTCTCCCTTTCCAACGAGGGCGCCAAGCTCGATCAGGCTCTGCCGCCAAACCTCGCCACCGAGCCGGCCGTGATGCCGGCAAGCCAAGGAGCCGAGGTTAGGGTTTCAAAGAAAAAAAATGATGTTTCGTTATGCTTCACGCCGACGTTGGCGGTGGCAGCCTTAGATCATCTCTAGCAAAGGGAACCCATAAAATCGTTCTAAGGAAACCCTAAACATGGTTTGAGGTTTCAAAACAGCCCTGACAGAAAACCTCAAACTGGAACCGTGAAAACGAATATTCCTCATCTTTCTCACATCTTCTTCCTCGTGCGTTGGTATCCTTGACCCTGCCCGCTCGCCTACTCGTTGCCCGCCCTGTTGGCTACTCTGCCAACCCCACTTGCTGCCCCTTCCACCACCGTGGGCCTCTTTGATTCATAGGAATGACATAGGATTTTTGTAGGATTGGATCCTATAGGAAATTTTTCTATATTGCTTGTTTGATTCATAGGGTCACATCCTATTGGAAATATTCCTATAGAAATCTTGTAGTACAAATCCTATACGGAAAGAACATGAGGTCCAACCTCATGGAAAAATTTCTTCACACAATCAAAGAAAATTGCTCTTCCCATAGGATTCATTTAGCCATGCCATACCAATCCTATAAGTTTCCTATTCCTATGATTTTCCTATCCTATGAATCAAAGGAGACCCGAAGCTGACACCCCGACCGCTACCATACTCCAGCCGCAATGCCGCACTGCTTGCTGCCCACGCCTTCGGCCCAACCCTTCGCCCTGCTGCTCCGGCCCCCGCCCACGACTCCTTGCTTGGGACGCTAGGCCGCCAACGCACGACAGTGGTGCCAGGCTGGCGACATGCGGATATGGAGGAGGCAACACTTGGGATACCAAGCCAGAGTCACATTTCAGCGGGCCAACAACACCCTGAGGCAGGCCGGCCGTGGTGGCTGGCTGCGGGGATTGGTGTGGAAATGTCCTTCCCGCCAACCGTTGACCGGGATAAGGAAAATCATAAAATTTGTCCCGAAAGGCTTCTAAGAAATATGATGTTTATTTTAAGGTTCTCATAACAAACTCTAAGGGCAGACCCAAGTTTGCGGGATTTGAAATGAACACAGTTTTCATGCAAAACCTTAAAATATCCGTTATTTTACGGGTTTGACCATTTTAAGGGATCTGCCATAGATGCTCTTATGCATGTGCGAACCTCTCCGGATCTAAAACTTTCTGTGAAGGAAATGTGGATCATGAGGCTCATAGGGGTCCACCTAAGATTATACGGCTGCGATGAATCTAATTCTTGTTGTTTGATCGCTTCGAATGTGGAGTGCATGCTTGTTCCAAAATGAGTAGCCCACGATTTATTGAAACTTGAAACGGTCTTGACCTGATGGGTGAATCAGCTTGGTGGTTCATATGTTCGATTATATATGTACTCCCTCCATTTCATAAACTAGCTTGCTAAAAAGACATACATTCTGGAACATAGAGAGTACATGTCAATATAATGTCCACTTGCACAGCTGCAATTATTTCCGGTGCCCATGCCGCACCGCTCCATCGAAGCAACCCATCAGGCCATCACTAATCCTGGACTATACTACGTATACATATGAGTGACATATTGGTCATGTTTAGGCACCGAGCAGCCCAAGAAGGTTTCAACTTAAGAACGAAAAACCATTAATCAAATAGTATTGCAATCTCTCAAGTTAGCTGTTGGTCGGCAGATTAGGAAGGCGGCTGTAACCCCGCTGAAAATAGTTGAGGTATCAAATCATCATGTTTCACATCTTGTGGGTCATTATTTTTAACAGGGGAACAGTCCATAAGGACACCGCTACTGCATTAATATGGCCTGGTGGAATTACAGATTACATAAAAGATAACAAAGAAAATAGAAATTACAAAAAGCTCTTCACCTTCTGTAATAAGGACCTTGAACCGTAGCTAGAGATTGCAATCGGGTCCTCCTCCACACCAACAAAACACACAGGTAGCCTGCCATGGCCAGCCACCTCGCCATGGAGTACAAGGCAAGTCATACTAGGTTTAAACATATTCTATCTCTAGACATGTACGTACCCTAACACTGGGACAACCACCACTTGGGATGAGGTAGGAGGTGAGTGTTGCGCTAGAGCCGAAGAGCATCCCCTTTGACAAATTAGCTCGAACCTTGAGGGAGAGTTCATGTCAGAACACTATTCAACTAGAGGAGTCGATGAAAGGACAGCCAGAGGTCGTGGACGAGAAGCAACCGAGGATACACTCCCAAATTCCGCAGTTGTAGCATCACCGCCCTGCAGAACATATCAGCCCGAGCCAGCAACAAGGCCATCCATCTCTTCTCCTCCACCACCAAATCGGGGAAAACAAAAAGAGGCATCCAAGCATCTCCCTGGAACATATGTTGCACCCACGAGCGTACTGAGGGAAACATCACTAGATCTTGCCCCTTCATCCCCGACCACCATGGATGACCACTGGGGAGCGGAGCCAGCTGCCACAAGATGGTACACAGAAAGTACTTGCCATGGCAATGCTCCAGAAAACCTCCATAGATAAAAACCAATACCTAACCGTAGACCTAGGAAAACAGCAACAACTATCCAGGGAAAGGATGCTCACTCATCTCCGCGCATTGGCCACCACCGGAGATAAAAGGGGATGGCCCAGCTGGCCCTAGATCTGGACGAGCGGAAAGGAAGAAGAGAAGTCAGCCCGAGTGGCGTAGGTTCAATCCTTAACTTATTATAGTGGAGTAACGTTTATGTGGCAAACGATATTTCTGATTGGTAGTGAGACGCTTGATGTATATCCATTGATATTTAGTCGGTCTTGTGTGTGTGTTGCACATGAATATGCTGTACTTTGTGTTTCTGAACTAAAAAGATAGTGAGAAGTTTGTTCCTCCAATGTTAGGCGAATCTAGTTTTTGTTTCTAAACTCAAAACCATATACTATTGGGCATGAATGTGGTATGGTGTTTACCACATGGTAGTATTTTTGTTATTCTTGCAACCTAGTCAACAAAAAAGAATGACACAACAAGAAGAATGTTTAGAAATTAACATTCAAAGGAGAAATTAAATTTAAATAATTAAGAATTTTTTAAACAAGATAAAAGAAAACAGAAAATAGAAATCAAAATATGACATATGTTGATTTTCCATGAATTTCCCTAAATTTAGTTTCTCTAATTCCTCTATTTTTACAGAATACTTAGGATTTTTTTACATTTTTCAATTTTATTTTATCCCATTTATAATTTCCTAAAAAGTTTCCAGTTAGCTTGGGCATTTTTATGATTTACCAGTTTTCTTATATTATGGAGTTTTGAATGATATTGTTAAAAATATTGCTTGATGCGAAAAATTAAGTCATTTATATTTCTTAAGTCGTTAGATTATTCAAAAACGATAAGTTCAGATTTTTGTTCTTTTCCGGTGAAGAGGGGGGACGATCGAGGACTACAATTTTCCTTTTATCCACGAAGGTGACCGAAGGATAACATTCAAATCATGGTTTTGGCCACTACATAGGTCTTTTAGTTTTGCTGGGTACACTAAATGAGTTCTCGCTCGTACAAAATGTGACTCAAAGCCGTATTATTCCAGGTTATGACTAACGAGAAGGTTCTATTTCTTGGACGGGTACAAGAGTGTTTTGTTTTGTATGTGGAATATTTGTGTAACGAAGACGATGACTCGGACTGGAATCCGCCTGCGGGGGCACCCGACAAACCAATTAAAATTCCACCGTGTGAACATCGTGCACCTTAAGACTTAAGATAAGGACTTGACCGGCCACATTCTGTTATTTTCTGGAAGTCAAAGCAAGAGGATACACTACGGGAATCAGGAGCTACGCCGACGGCCGGCGGCCCTCGGGGTAGGCCCTATCCCCCTCGGCGTATGGGTACGCCGACGGCCCCCCTCGGCGTAGCCCCGTCGGCGTACACGTCCGTCGGCGTACGTGTCTTGCCCGTCGGCGTAGAGGATCCCGTCGGCGTATACATGTCGTGGGACCCACCAGTTGTCAGTGTCTACGCGTACATACGCCGACGGCCAAACTAGACCCCCCTCGGCGTATTGGAGGCCACGTGGAGATCCCTGCGGGCCTGGCCCAAGGGCTACGCCGACGGCATCCCCTCGGCGTAGGGGTGCATACGCCGACGGCCCCCCCTCGGCGTAGGGGTACAATATTTCAATTTTTTTTGACTTTTTTTTTTGAATTTTTTTTTTTTGGATTTTTTCTGAGTTTTTTTTTATTTCACTTATTTAACCACTTAATCACACTATAGTCACATTTATATTTATCTTTAACTATTTTTATTTTTAATCTAAATTACTCGTTTCTACTAACACTTCCCGATCGGTCACCCATCCTGAGATTGCTCCAGCCCCAGCACGCTTAACTTCGTAGTTCCTTCCTTGTGAGATACCTAGAAACAACGGATGTGTTGTTGTCAATATTATCCAATCTATCCTGTTAACCTTAACACTTGGACCATCAATGTCACACTATTTTATTTTGTGAATTCAAACAATTATTTAAGTAAAAAAAAAAAACTAATAATAAATTTGAATTCAAATAATCTTTAATTTAAATAATAATTAACATTTTTGTCTTTTCTATTTAATATTGAAAAATTCATATCTATAAATCCGTAAATCGAAATTTGACAAATAATATGTCTATATCGATTAGAAAAATGAGAGAAATTCAAATATGACGTCCATATAATATTTTCCATCATATATAATGCTTTTTTTTTCCTTTTCATTGAAGAAAAAAACCATTTTCCATGTCCGGAGTGTAAAAAATAGGTTTTTTTGTGAAGGACCTACCACAAATATGTTGCAAAACTTGAGAGCTATAAATTTTGAAAATACTAGACCATTTTATATGCATAAATAACCAATTTGTTTCATATGAAAAGGTTTCCATCCACCTCTTTTGAAGAATAGAAGTTTCTGCCGATTCCGCTGGAAACTGGTCAAATTTGAACTATAGGTACCTCATCGTTTGCTCATGATTTTTGGCAAAAATCATTTTTAGGTACACAAGTACCTATTTCAACATAGATACAACAAGAGTTTCTCAATATTCAACCCCTAGCTACGAACGGTCATGCCCGCCGCCTTGACTTTTTCCTCAAACGGGGTTAGAAAATTCCAAAAAATTCAAAAAAAATCAAAATGATGCGAGACCTTCGCGTGGTGTCATTATATAGGTACTAGTATACACCAAAAATAATAAACTTGGAATACGACAGTTGTGTTGAAAATGTGTTCACAAAAATTAGCTATCTCCTACGAACATTCCTGGGTTTCGGGCCAAATGACGAGTGTTATGGTCATATCCATGGCATAGTTTTTTCAAATGTTCCCATATTACACACAAACATGCATCTTGGAAGCACGAACAATGTTGACGGAGGAAGTTTTTCCTTTCATCGAAAAAAAAAAACCATTTCCATGTCCGGAGTGTAAAAAATGGGTTTTTTTGTGAAGGACCTACCGCAAATATGTTGCAAAACTTGAGAGCTATAATTTTTGAAAATTCTAGACCATGTTATATGCACAAATAACCAATTTGTTTCATATGAAAAGGTTTCCATCCACCTCTTTTGAAGAACAGAAGTTTCTGCCGATTCCGCTGGAAACTGGTCAAATTTGAACTATAGGTACCTCATAGTTTGCTCATGATTTTTGGAAAAAATCATTTTTAGGTACACAAGTACCTATTTCAACATAGATATACCAAGAGTTTCTCAATATTCAACCCCTAGCTACGAACGGTCATGCCCGCCGCCTTGACTTTTTCCTCAAACGGGGTTAGAAAATTCCAAAAAATTCAAAAAAAATCAAAATGATGCGAGACCTTCGCGTGGTGTCATTATATAGGTACTAGTATACACCAAAAAATAATAAAACTTGGAATACGACAGTTGTGTTGAAAATGTGTTCACAAAAATTAGCTATCTCCTACGAACATTCCTGGGCTTCTGGCCAAATGACGAGTGTTATGGTCATCCATGGCATAGTTTTTTCAAATGTTCCCATATTACACACAAAAATGCATCTTGGAAGCACGAACAATGTTGACGGAGGAAGTTTTCCTTTTCATCGAAGAAAAAAAACCATTTTCCATGTCCGGAGTGTAAAAAATGGGTTTTTTTGTGAAGGACCTACCGCAAATATGTTGCAAAACTTGAGAGCTATAATTTTTGAAAATTCTAGACCATGTTATATGCACAAATAACCAATTTGTTTCATATGAAAAGGTTTCCATCCACCTCTTTTGAAGAACAGAAGTTTCTGCCGATTCCGCTGGAAACTGGTCAAATTTTGAACTATAGGTACCTCATAGTTTGCTCATGATTTTTGGCAAAAATCATTTTTAGGTACACAAGTACCTATTTCAACATAGATACAACAAGAGTTTCTCAATATTCAACCCCTAGCTACGAACGGTCATGCCCGCCGCCTTGACTTTTTCCTCAAACGGGGTTAGAAAATTCCAAAAAATTCAAAAAAAAATGATGCGAGACCTTCGCGTGGTGTCATTATATAGGTACTAGTATACACCAAAAATAATAAACTTGGAATACGACAGTTGTGTTGAAAATGTGTTCACAAAAATTAGCTATCTCCTACGAACATTCCTGGGTTTCGGGCCAAATGACGAGTGTTATGGTCATATCCATGGCATAGTTTTTTCAAATGTTTCCAATCTGCACCCCCTCGGCGTAGGGTTAGTTACGATCGAACGGGAAGAAAAAAAATTTCCTCCACCTACGCCGACGGCACCCCCTCGGCGTAGGGTTAGTTTTTTTTTTTTGAACCTCACACGCACTCACACGGTACGGTCTAACGCGGGAAAAAAAATCATTTACCTACGCCGACGGCACCCCCTCGGCGTAGCCTATCACGTAACGGCCCCGCTCGAAGGGCGTAACGGGGCATCCCTACGCCGAGGGGGATAGATACGCCGACGGTGCCCCCTCGGGGTAGCCTCCAGACGCCGAGGGGGAGGAGACGCCGACGGGCAGGCGGAGGGCCGATCCTACCGGCCACCCTACGCCGAGGGGGCCGATAGTTGGCCGTCGGCGTATTGGCCGGCCGTCGGCGTCTATTGGCTCTCCCGTAGTGATAAGCAGAGGAAGATGTAGGTGCGTGCTGTACTGGTTATCTCCGGCTGGGAATTCGTTGCTTCATTGGTTTCGTCTTCCTCGGTTCGTTGAAGTCAAAGAAATCAGCACAGGAAAAATGTAAACTTAGAGCTGAAATTGTCCTTTTTTTTAGGTAACTGCATATTTTATCGATCCTTAAAGTTACTAATGTCCTCGTTAGACCCGTGGATCAGATAGATAGATAGATAGATAGATAGATAGATAGATAGATAGATAGATAGATAGATAGATAGATAGATAGATAGATAGATAAATAGATAGATAGATAAAATCGATAGACGGAAGTATGACGTGTGAGAAAGTTTTGGTGTTGCCTGCTCGTGAGGACGTGGTCAACGAAGAAAAAGAAATCCAAACATAGCAAAGATTAGTGAACAAGTCAACTCATGCAGGTCATGTGGTCCAAGCGGTACTCAAAACAAGTTTTGTTGCGCCACACATATAGCCAACGGCACCACTTAGGTCTGTTAACTAGCTTTAATTTCTACTGTAGGACTAATTAATTACCCGCACCAACTAGTCCAAGGCGACTAGGGTTTTGAGACCTAGTCCAAGGCGACTAGGGTTTGACATGGTGTTTCTGCGGGATCGAATCCTGATCGGAGGAAGCAAGGCGTGGGGTTTGGGCTTTAGATCGGCACCTGTCTCTTCCCTCGCAGGAGGAGCAGGTCTCGGATTTCGATCGGCGTTGGAAGCACGGGCTGGGCGGAAAGAAGATGGCTTCGTCGCAGTCTAGCACATCTAGTGTCGTGAGGGGATCCGGACGACAACATGAGGAACCGATCGGTGATCTTCTTGAGAGGTTGGGGATTGACGAAGCAGATGAAGGGGAGGATTTGATTTTTGAAGATGAACCAGATGCTCCTTTGGAGGGGATCAAGTGGATGGCTTTGGCACGAGTTCATACGAAGAATCCCTATAGCAAACAGACTTTTGAGCAACACATGATGATAGCATGGAGCCCTGCTAGAGAAGTAACTATCATACCGTTGGGCGGGAATTTGTTCACGATCCAATGCTATTGTCTGGGAGATTGGTTGAAGATCGAAGGAGGAGGTCCATGGCACTTTCGGCAAAATGCGGTTAGCATTGAGGCTTACGATGGTTTATCGCCTACGGAGTCGGTAGACCTGAATTTTATTACAGTTTGGGCTCAAATACACAAACTTCCAGTGGGTTATCGGAAGAAGACGTTGATCACAAATCTGGTGGAAAAAAGGATGGGCAAGGTCTCGGAGGTGGAGATTGATGTGCAAGGTTTAGGGAACTTCGTCCGAGCTAGAGTGAGAATTGATGTGAGAAAACCGCTAACCCGTGTGCTAACTATATCAAGGGGTGGACAGCGTGAGACTTATCTACTGAAATATGAAAAGATACCAAGATTTTGAGGTGCTTGTGGAGTATTGGGACATTCTCATTTGGAATGTGGATCGGGTGAACACGAGGAGGACAAATTGCAATGGGGCGATTGGCTTTTGGCTGATTGGGATACTTGGCATGGAAAGAGGATCAGTACAAACAGAGGGGGCTTCTCGGGTAGAGCCCGAGGAGGTCGTAATCGGGCAAGAGGTAGAGGGGAGTTTGGGAACACTTATAGCGAAAATAATGCTAGCTGGCGGCATAATGCACTAATGCCCGTACCAGATGCTAGAGACAAGGAGGAGGAAGGTTTAATGGACACTGCATCTAGTCCTTTAAAGCCTGCTGATACGGAGATGGTGGAGAATGAGATAACAGAAGCTGGAGCTAAGAGGAGACTATTTCCGGAGGAGAGAGGAATGACTAATTCGGACAGTAGAGGTAAAGGAAGGGTGGAGCCTCCTGCGGCACCAACTGGTGATGATGTTGGTAAACAAGGAAACATGGTGAATGATGGTGTGATAACTCGTCCCAAGCGGACAAAGATGACTGGAGCTAACTCCTCATCACTCGGATCGGCGGGCTCTCACGAGGAGTCCATCCGGGAGCAATGAAACTATTATCTCTGAACTGCCAGGGGTTGGGAAAAGACCCGGCAGTTCGGTCTGTGCTGGACGTCCAACGAAAGCATAATCCTGACATTTATTTTTATCGGAAACTCATCTGGATAACTACCCGGCTGATCAGTTAAGAAGGAGGCTGAAGATGGATGGAATGATTATATGCCCAAGTGATGGTAGGAAGGGCGGGCTACTGTTATATTGGAGGAAGGAAATTAAGGTCCAAATTCTTGAATTAGACCCTATGTTTATTGATGTCAAGATTACTCAAGATGATGGAAGAATATGGAGATGTACTGGTATGTATGGGGAATTCAAATGGGAACTAAAGTATAAGACGTGGGAGAGAATCAAAGATCTCAATGGCAAATATGATCTTCCTTGGCTGTTGATTGGTGACCTCAACGAGATTTTATTTTTACATGAAAAGGAGGGAGGGAACCCGCGACCTATAAGGTATATGAATGTGTTCCAAGAAACTATTGATCAATGCTGTTTACGTGACATTGGATACATTGGCGATCCTTACACTTGGAGGAGAGGGAGGATACGGGAGAGGTTGGATCGCGGTTTAATAAATAGCGATTGGGCTCGTTTATTTCCGAAAGCAGCCCTTACCCACCTAAATTTCTGTAAGTCTGATCATAGACCCCTGCTCGTGGACACTGAGTTCTACACGGTGGGTAACAGACATAAACCAAATCAATCTCGGAAATTCGAAGCTAGTTGGCTGCTCGAAAAGGATTTTGATGAGACAGTACGGAAGGCGTGGGAAGATGCTACTAGACAGGGACCCGAGGAGGATATCCATAAGAAGCTAAATCGCATGCATACCCAATTTCAGGATTGGGACCAACGAGTGCTTAAAAAACCGAAACACAGACTACGGAAGGCACAGAGGGAGCTAGAGGAGGTTATGGTGGGACCGATGAGTGACACAAACGAGGAGAAGAGAAAAGAATTAGCCGCTTTGGTTGAACATTTGCTTGAATTGGAAGAGGTACAATGGATGCAAAGATCAAGGGTGAATTGGCTTAAAAATGGCGATCGTAATACGTCTTATTTTCATAAATATGCCTCCGCAAGAAGAAAAAGGAACTTTATTAAGATACTCAAGAACTCTAATGATGAATGGATTGAGGGTGAAGGTAACCTAAATCCTTATATTGTCAATTACTTTTCTAACCTGTTTTCTTCAGAGGTGTCACAGGTTAGTGAGGAGTTCTTAAATAAAGTTCCCTGTAAAGTATCAGAGGATATGAACATGTTGCTTATGAGGGATTTTACAAGGGAGGATGTCCGAAAGGCAGTTTTCAGTATAGGGGATCTCAAAGCCCCAGGGCCAGATGGGTCACATGCGATCTTTTTCAAGAAATATTGGAACATTATTGGAGAAGAAATCTCGAAAGAGGTCCTATCTGCTATAAATTCCAATACTATCCCTAAGTCTTGGAATGATACCACAATTGTTATGATCCCCAAAACTGATTCACCTGAAGAGGTAACACAATTCAGACCAATTAGTTTGTGTAATGTACTGTATAAAATAGTCTCTAAGATGCTCTCCTTGAGGCTGAAAAGTATCCTGCCAGAGGTTATCTCACCACAACAGAGTGCATTTGTGCCGGGAAGACTTATCACTGATAATATTTTGGTGGCCTATGAGTGTGTGCACAAAATAAAAAATCAAAGGAGTGGAAATAAAGGATTGTGTGCAGTTAAGCTTGATATGCATAAAGCATATGACCGTGTAGAGTGGATTTTTCTGGAGAAGATCATGTTACAGTTGGGGTTCAATGATCAATGGGTCCAAATGATTATGGCTTGTGTCAGTTCGGTGCAATACAATATAAGGTATAATTCTCAAGAAACCAATTCCTTTACCCCCTCGAGAGGGATCAGACAGGGAGACCCCCTCTCCCCGTATCTCTTTTTGTTATGTGCAGAGGGTTTGTCTAGTATCTTGCAGTTTGAAGAAGAAGTTGGTGGCATTGAAGGGATAAGAGTGTGCAGAAGTGCACCGTCAGTATCACACCTATTATTCGCTGACGATTCTTTAATCCTTATGAGAGCAGATGTTATAAATGCAGCTTCCTTACAGCAAGTATTGGATTCCTATTGTTCAAACTCGGGGCAGTTTGTTAGTGTGGCTAAATCTAGTATTTTCTTCAGTCCTAATACCCGTGTGGTGACAAGAGCAGAGATGTGTGAAATTCTACATATTGATAAAGAAGCACTGTCTGATAAATACTTGGGGTTACCGGCACTGGTGGGTATTGATAGAAGTGATTGTTTTAAACACTTACATGAAAGAATTAAAAGGGACCTTGTTGGGTGGAAGGAGAAATTCTTATCAATGGGAGGGAAGGAGATTTTATTGAAGGCAGTGGCTCAAGCTATACCGGTGTTTGCTATGTTTGTTTTTCTGCTTCCTAAAGGAGTGTGCAAGGATATCACAAACTCTATAGCTAAATTCTGGTGGGGGGACACTGATGATTCTAGAAAAATGCATTGGCAGGCTTGGTGGAAGCTTTGTTTCCCAAAGAGTGATGGAGGTATGGGTTTTAGAGATTTACAAAGCTTCAACTTAGCTATGCTTTCCAAACAGGTTTGGACATTGATCTCAAATCATGATTCCTTGTGTGCGCAAATTCTTCGCGCTAAATACTATCCATAAGGTGATATTCTTCGGGCGTCTTCGAAGAAAGGGGCTTCACTGACATGGCGGAGTTTTGTTGCTGGGATTGCAACGTTTAAGAGAGGCTATATTTGGAGAATTGGAAGAGGTGATATGGTGAATATATGGACGGATCCGTGGATTCCGGCGAGCCCTACACGCAGGGTATCCCAGCAAAGGGGTACTAATGTCATCACCTTGGTCCGTGACTTGATCAATGAGGGACGTGGATGTTGGGATGAGTAGTTGATTAGAGAGATATTTAATCATACAGATGCACAGCGGATCCTACAAATTCCGCTTCATCTTGACTCCTTTGATGACTTCATCGCTTGGAATCTGATGAGGAGGGGTATCTTCTCGATACGGTCCGCGTACTACTCGGAATGGTCAAATCGTTTCGGCCGGTTTTCTCAAAATCTTGCTAAAGTTGATGATACGATTGATCAATCTGTTTGGGCTCAGCTCTGGGAAATGAAGGTACCAAGCAAAGTACACATATTCGTGTGGAGATTAATTAGGGGAATGGTTCCTCTCAAATCAATTCTTTTCAAAAGGCACATTGGTGATTCCGAAGTGTGCCCAATTTGCCATCACGCAAGCGATGACGTTAAGCACTTCGTGGTTAACTGTACTATGGCAAAAGGATTGTGGGAGAGGTTAGGCATCTATGATTTTATGCAAACTAATGCCTCTAATGCGGTTTCGGATGTTGGTGTCTTGCCGAATATAATAACCAATAGGATTAAACAGATCCCGATACTACCTCTTGTGGGGATCCAGGAGGTCATCGCGGTGGGGTTGTGGTATCTGTGGTGGGTGCGTCGCCAAATTTGCCACGGTGAGAAGCATCCCCCACCTAGCAGATGGCCGACAGCGGTTCTGGGGATTGCGAGGAATTCCTTGATGATATCAAAGAAGAATTCAGTCTCCAACTCAACGTGGATGAAACCTCTCGGAGGAGTAATGAAACTTAATGTGGATGCTTCCGTCCATGGAGACACAGGGAATGGAGCTATTGGCGCTGTGATCCGTGATAACCGTGGAGGGTTTATCGCTGCGTCTTCAAAATTTGTCCAAAATGCGGGGGAAGTTACGACAATGGAGGCCCTGGCAATGTTGGAGGGGCTGAGGTTAGCAATTTCATTGGGGCTACACGATATTGAAGCTGAAACGGACTCCCTTGATGTTTGCAATGCTTGTTTGGGACATGATAGATGGTGGGACCCTGCTGCGGCTATCTTTGCTTCGTGTATGGATGAGAAGATGAAGTTAAACTCCGTGAAATTCCTTCATTGCCTTAGATCAGCAAATTCAGTAGCCCATGAGATAGCTGCCTATAGTTTTAGACTTAGCTCTGATTTCTTTTGGGTAGATGATCCTCCAGACTTTGTGTTGGACAAACTACTCGCTGATGTAAGCATACTTTAATCTGGGTGGGCAGCAAGTTTTTTACGCACTCTTTTCCTTCCAGGGTACCTAAGGGGGCTGGAAGGTTTTTAATGAGGCGGCTTGCGTGCTTAATATAGTGGTTTTAAATTTCAAAAAAAAAAGCTTTAATTTCTACTGTAGCTAGGTACATTTTTTTTTGTACATTTCTTTTTTACTTTTGGCATCCCTTGAGTTAGTTTTTTCCTTCCAAATGAATTGCCTATGCTACAATCATTTGACCGCTTGTTCGAACTTGGAAAACCAAATGGCTTTGGGTTTTATCAGGGAGCGATGTTTTGGGACTAGAGCTCATATGCTTATGCATAATTACGAAATTCAGAAAAATAGTAAAACAATCTTAAACATTCTGAAAAATAATGGTGGTGAACATATATATGTGTCCTAAATACATACTAATTAAGTTTCGTGAAGAAATGGCATGTGTAGGTTTATGTGCCAAAAAAAAGTACTCGAAACTAGCTATAGGTGGATGCATGCGCGTGGCGCATCTGCTTCTGCTGCTACTTACCCTTGGCACATCCAAAATTGTGCGGCGAGCCCCCCCTCGCCCTGCGTCGCCTCCTCTGGCGACTCCGGGGGGAACCCCAACCCGCCGCCGCCGGTAACCCCCTCCCCTCCCCTTCCTTGCTTCGCCGCCGTCGGAGGGGCCACCGGCGTGAAACGCCTTGTGTGCTCCCAGGAAGGTGGCGGCGGGGCGCCTTCTCTCCACGCTCGAGCGGCGCCCCCCGCGCGGGATCTTGCCGGTGGCGTGGTCGTCGGTGGATGTTCGGCGTGGTCGTCGGCTCCCGGTGGCGGGCGAGGCGGTCGTCCAGCTCGGGACGCGTTGGCCGTGGGGCGGAGGCCCTGCGAGGTGCGGTGGCGGCGGCTGTCCGATGGGCGCGGCGGCTTGGGCCCCGTTGGCCCTGGTTGCTGGAGGTACGGCGCAGGTGCGCGGTGCTGCCGTCGCGGAGGTGCGCCCGCGCGTGGGCGCTGCAGATGGCCGCGGGAGTGCATCGATGGGATCGCCCCGGATCTGCTTGATTCGGTGGCGTGCGTGGCAGCCTGGCCAGCGGACGGCGGCGGCCTCTTGTGGAGTGGTGCTCGGCGGGGTGGTGCTGTTATGGATGTTGCGGCGTGATGCGTCTCTGCAAGGTTGGAGGTGGGTTGGATGCTCTGTGAGATGGTCAAGAGGAAGCCGGGGCGGCGGCCTCGGGCGGCGGTGCGGTACGTTGCAGCATGGTGGTCTCGGAGTGCGGTGCTGCGACCACCATGGCTGGCAGTAAAGGTCGGGGGGCAGTTGGCTCGAGATCCAGGCGAAAGCCTTGCATGAGCTCCGGTTGGTGCCGACGACGGCGGCGCCTCCGGGCGTTGTTCCTTTCTTGTTTGCGTCGTTGTGGAGGTTCGACAATCGACCTGACGCGAGGGCTCCGATGATCTCCGGGTGAAAGCCTAAGCTTCTTCGGGAGCGGACGACGGTGACGGACACGCCACTACCTTCTTGGAGGCGTCTGACGAAGGGATGGATCCTAGGCCTGTCGGGTGTGCCTACCCGGTCTCAGGCCCACGGCCCAGGATCTAAAGGAGGCGTCGTGGATTATTCTAGAAGGCCCAATTGAAGCCCATCCGCAAGGCCTTCTGGGTCAAGTTAGGAAACTTGTAACCGACTCTAGGTTAGGATTCGAGTCCTCCCCGGGTACGGTTTGAGACCTGGCCATCTATATAAGGCCAGGAGAGCCACCAGGGGAGGGACCAAGCAATACCGCACCACCAAGCCTTGAGATCGAGATCATACTCTCGACTTGAGCAACCCCCCATTGTAACCGATCTACTCGTCAATACAGATCGACAGAGGTTTTACCTCTACGAGGGCCCCGAACCTAGGTAAATCGTGTCCCCTGTCTAGCCAACGATTGTCACCAGCGCCTACACGTTCTCCTAATCGAAACCATATGGGTTCACCCGAGGGACTTGTTGAGATGCATATTCGACAATTGGCGCCGTCTGTGGGAGCTGCGGGCACTGGATCCTCGGCATCTTCGGCTTCATCGACGACCAACTCACGTTGGAAACCTTCGACTTCGACTCCGGCCAACCCGATTCGGATCGGATCTGTCATAGTCACCCCTCACACGCCGGAATCACGCCCAGAATTCGGCGATCTAGAGAAAAGCGTCACCTTGACGTTCGGGAGCTTCAAGTTCTACACCAACAAAGATGGGATCCTTCACTTCCCTGAGGAATCGGGATCTGAGTCAATTTCCAGCCCGGGAGCTATCGATTCACGACCCTACTTGGCGAAAAATGGCGAGTCCATCCGCCTCAACACCAGCAATTTTTATACCCTCTCTACAGAGGAACCCTCTCGGGTCAGGAAGGCCTTTCAAGTTACGCCTAGGACTCACAAGCCACATCTGGCTCAGGTCTGCATGGCAGGATCGGAACAGCCACCCGCAGAGACTGAACAAAGCGCAAGGGAACGCGCTGAGATCAACGTCTCGTGATACGCCTGGCTCCGAGCAAAGGAGGCTATCCGCACAAGAAAACCACCTGCGGCCGGAGTCCCACACGAAGACATGATCACCTACCACTATCATCTAGTGAGAGCGGCCACTGCTATCAAAGAAGCTCGGGAAGATCTAGCCAAACCGAGAAGATTGGAAGATGAGTCAAGTCAACGCCGAGCTGAGCTATCCCTAACGCCTTCTGTCGGGAACCGACCCCAGAAGAAGGGACGCGCCTCAAGAACCGCGACCATGGACGGCGAGTCCTTGAGCGGAATCAGCAAATCACTCATGCGCGTGTACAAGGACGGAAACATCCATCCGCAAACTCTCGCAGCCGCGGTGCTAGCCGCAGCGACCTACATAGAAATAAATCAACCAGGGGAAAACGACCCCCGCACGGAACAATACAAGCAAGGGCAGAAAGGATTAGGCATGGCAGCCGCAAAACTCGCCTCCTACGATCGCAGGAAAGCAGCCGCACTGAAGGACAAGGAAGCACCCCGTGGACATAGGGGCACATCACCTGGCAAGGAAAAATCACCCCGTTGGGCAGGAGGGAAAGAAGCTCGACGACGAGGAGATAGCCCGAGTGGCAGCGATAGCAGCCCGAGGGGTCGAGGCCGTAGCCGTAGCCCGCGAAGAGGACGGGACCGCAACCCGCGGAGGGATCGAGATCACAGCCCGCGAAAAGATCGAGACAGAAGCCACTCGCGACATCGCAGCAAAGAACCGAGAGGAGACGTCAATCGCGACGAACCCGGATACAACGCGCGATCGGACATCACCCAGCGCAAGATTGATAAAGTTCGGGCGGCAAGAAACCGTGCGCGCTCCCCATCTACATCCTCCGACGACGAAGTCTGCGAAGCCCTATGCTTTGCCCGCAGCATCCGCAAGGCGCCGCTACCCAAAAGATTTAAGCTATCCACGGAAGTACAGAAATACGATGGTTCGCAAGAGCCTTCGGCCTGGTTGTCGGATTGCCTCACGGCAGTAAAAGGCCAACTTGGGAACAAAAACACAGCTATGCAGTACCTCAACTTACACCTAGTCGGTGCTGCCCGCAGCTGGCTCGAAGGAAGGCCGAGGGCATGCTACAGATCTTGGGACGACCTAAACCTCGATTTCTGCAAAACTTTCTAGGCAAGACACAAAAGACCGGCGACCATCGAGGAGCTACGAGCTTGCAAGCGGAAAAGTGGCGAGTCTACTCGCGAATATATTCAGCGATGGATCACACTCAGGAACACAACAGGAAATATATCAGAAGAAGTAGCGGTTGAAGCATTTACAAAGGGAGCACGGCGAACCTCTTTCAGGGAAGAACTGGGACGACTCGCACCCAAGACCATGGGAGAGTTGATGGCCATAGCCGACAGATGGGCAAACTGTGAAGACGCAGTGCGCAACGAGAAAGATTCATCCCCGGCACGCGATGACGATCGCCATAGTCGAAAGAAAAGAAGAAAGAATTACGAGCACGATGATCGAGAAGAATTTGTGGCAGCGGAGTTCACAAAAAATTGCGACAGCGGATTTCGTGGAAAACGCGAGTGGAAGCCAAAGCAGGAAGACAAAACCTCCGAGGAGGACCTCGACGGTTACTGCACGCTATATCTATTTACAGATAAGCGCACCGGCAAAACTAAGGCAGCACAACTTCTCAAGGACTCCCGAAATTTCATTGATATCCATGAGGCCCTCTTGAAGAAAAATAGAGCAGCAATTAATCAGGGTTACCCGCAGCTTCCTGGAGCAGGAGCTCAAGGATTTCGACAGCCGCAAGGCCTGCCCCCAGCAGGAAACTAAAACGCGGTGCTAGCTGCGCTCCCAGCGCCACCCGCCCCAAATCAAGGAGCCAATGGATACCCGAACCCAGCGGGACTCTTAGGCATGATACAGAAGGTCTGTCCATCGCGCAGGGCTCAGAAGAAAAACACACGACAGTTATGCATGGCTGTCCAAACCCCACCTACAAGAACCGAGTACCTGAAGATGGCGGAACAACCAATAACTTTCTGCAAGGAAGACCACCCTCCGCGAGTCTATCGACCAGGACACGCAGCACTAGTCATAGAGGCGCAAATTGGCAATTATGAGCCGGCTCTCGTGTTCATGGACGGGGGCAGCGGCATCAACATCATCTACGCAGATACGCTCCATCGTATGAACAAGAATTTGGATGGACTCGCGGAATCAGAGACATCCTTCCACGGGATAGTTCTAGGGAAAGCAGTCCGTCCACTCGGAACAATCAACCTGGAGGTGTCGCTAGGCAACCGAAGTAATTACATGCGAGAATTTCTTGATTTCGAAGTCGTCGATTCGCCCTCATAGTACCACGCTATTCTCGGTCGAACGGCGTTCGCTAGATTCATGGCAGTACAACACTACGAATACTTGAAGCTCAAGTTGCTTGGAGAATATGGCACAATCACCATCGATGGCGATTTCCAAAAGTCCAATAAATGCGACATCGAATTCAATGAGATCGCCCAATCCTTCGGGATGCATGAAGAACTCGAAGAGATAGCAAAAACCACGGATCACTCTGTGATGCCTCTCACCAAGAAGAACGCTCCAGAGCTCGAGTTCAACACAAATAGCGGTACCAGCATCAAGTACACCCGACGGATTCTGCGAAGACGGCGATGGTGTCCACCACCCTCTCGCCGGCAGAGGAAGGCGCGCTCGTTGAGCTCTTCCGTGAGTACTAGGAAATTTTCGCCTGGCAGCCTTCAGATATGCCAGGGATACCCAGGGAGTTCGTCGAGCACTCACTCGAAGTCTTCAAAGACGCCAAGCCTATCAAGCAGACCACTCGAAGATTCTCAGAGCCCAAACAAAAAGCGCTCGGAGAAGAAGTAAACAGACTACTCGCAGCAAAATTTATTCGGGAGATAAAAATTTCCATCTGGTTAGCAAACCCGGTGCTGGTCCCGAAGAAAAAATACCAACATCCTTCGCGTGTGCATCGACTACACGTCGTTGAATAAACACTGCCCCAAGGATAACTTTCCCCTGCCATGAATCGATCAGATCATGGACTCTACAGAAGGTTGCCAACGCCTCTCTTTCTTGGACGCCTACTCAGGCTACAATCAGATCAGGATGAAGAAGAAGGATGAGGAGAAGACGGCGTTTATAACACCCCACGGTGTTTACTGCTACACGCCAATGCCCTTCGGGCTGAAGAACGCATGCGCAACATATCAGTGCTGCATGCAAAAATGCCTCGCCAAGCTCATTGGCAAGAACGTACAAGTGTACGTTGACGACATCGTCATCAAGACTCGAGTGGAAGATACGCTTCTCGACGATATCAGAGAAACATTCCACGCGTTGAACGCATACCGAATCAAGCTCAACCCGACCAAGTGTATCTTTGGCGTCCCTGCAGGACAACTTCTCGGGTACCTGGTCTCCGCTCGAGGGATTGAAGCTAACCCGGAGAAAATCCAAACAATCCTGACAATGAAGGAGCCAACTAATCTCCGTGGTGTGCAGAAGCTCGCGGGACGACTAGCCGCCCTAAGCAGATTCATTGCGAGGATAGGCGAGCAAGCGTTACCTTTCTACAAGTTACTGAAGAAAACGGATAAATTCGAGTGGAGACCCGAAGCACAGAAAGCATTCGCAGACCTCAAGCGAGCATTGCAGAGCAGGAGCCACTAGTCCTATACCTAGCCGCGACAAATCAGGTCATCAGCACAGCAATTGTGGTGGAGCGGCCAGAGGACGGCAAGGCGTTTGGCATCTAGAGGCCAATATATTACATCAGCGAGGTGCTTTCACCCTGCAAACAGAGATATCCCCATTACCAGAAACTCGCGTACGGTGTGGTGCTCACAGCCCGAAAGCTCAAACATTACTTCCAGGAACACACCGTCACGGTGGTAAACGACGCATCATTGGGTACTTTCATTGACAAAGGGATGGATCCTAGACCTGTCGGGTGTGCCTACCCGGTCTCAGGCCCACGGCCCAGGCTCTAAAGGAGGCGTCATGGATTATTCTAGAAGGCCCAATTGAAGCCCACCCGCAAGGCCTTGCGGGTCAAGTTAGGAAACTTGTAACCGTCTCTAGGTTAGGATTCGAGTCCTCCCCGGGTACAGTTTGAGACCTGGCCATCTATATAAGGCCAGGAGAGCCACCAGGGGAGGGACCAAGCAATACCGCACCACCAAGCCTTGAGATCGAGATCATACTCTCGACTTGAGCAACCCCCCATTGTAACCGATCTACTCGTTAATACAGATCGACAGAGGCAGGAGTAAGGGTTTTACCTCTACGAGGGCCCTGAACCTAGGTAAATCGTGTCGCCTGTCTAGCCGCCAATTGTCACCAGCGCCTACTCGTTCTCCTAATCGAAACCCTATGGGTTCACCCGAGGGACTTGTTGAGATGCAAATTCGATAATTGGCGCCGTCTGTGGGAACGGCGGGCGCTGGATCCCCGGCATCTTCGGCTTCATCGACGACCAACTCACGTTGGAAACCTTCGACTTTGACTCCAGCCAACCCGATTCGGCTCGGATCTGTCGTAGTCACCCCTCACTCGCCGGAATCACGCCCGGAATTCGGCGATCTGGAGAAAAGCGTCACCTCGGCGTTCGGGAGCTTCAAGTTCTACACCAACAAAGATGGGATCCTTCACTTCCCTGAGGAATCGGGATCTGAGTCAATTTCCAGCCCGGGAGCTGTCGATTCACGACCCTACTTGGCGAAAAGTGGCGAGTCCATGCGCCTCAACACCAGCAATTTTCATACCCTCTCTACAGAGGAACCCACTTGGGTCAGGAAGGCCTTTCAAGTTACGCCTAGGACTCACAAGCCACATCTGGCTCAGGTCTGCATGGCAGGATCGGAACAGCCACCCGCAGAGACTGAACAAAGCGCAAGGGAACGCGCTGAGATCAACGTCTTGCGAGACGCCTTGCTCCGAGCAAAGGAGGCTATCCGCACAAGCAAACAACCTGCGGCCGGAGTCCCACACGAAGACATGATCGTCTACCACTATCATCTAGTGAAAGCGGCCATTGCTATCAAAGAAGCTCGGGAAGATCTAACCAAACGGAGAAGATTGGCAGATGAGTCAAGTCAATGCCGAGCTGAGCTGTCCCTAACGCCTTCTGTCGGGAAACGCCCCCAGAAGAAGGGACGCGCCTCAAGAACCGCGACCATGGACGGCGAGTCCTTGAGCGGAATCAGCAAATCACTCATGCGCGTGGACGAGGACGGAAACATTCATCCGCAAACTCCCGCAGCCGCGGTGCTAGCCGCAGCCACCTACATTGTAACATCCCAAGTATGAAAAATAGCCATTAGAATGTTTGCTCTCTGTTATTTTATGTTTTGCATCATGACATCATGTTCATTGCATTTGTTTTTCTTGTTTTCCATTTGTTTTCCTCTGTTTTTCTTTGTTTTCCTTTGTTTTCTATTTGAATTTCAAATCAAATTTCAAACCTTTTGTTTCATACTTGTGATGTTACAATTTCCAAAATGATATTTCAAATCAAAACAATCAATTGTTTCCATTAAAGTGGTGATTTCAAAACTGTTGATTTGTTTCTATCAAAAATTCATTTAATACCAAACCCTTTTCAAATTCAATTAATTTCCAAAACAACAACTCTTTTGAAAATTATGAAAATGACCAAAACACTTCCATCATTGTTTCCATCAACCCATAAGGTTCAAAACTATTTAAAATGATGGCTTTTAATAGTTCACTTAATTCAATTGCTTTCAAATTCAAATTAAATTCCAAACAGCAACCCCTTTGGAATTAATGAAATTTACGAAACAATTCTAAGCAATTTGTTGCAAATAAAATTGAGGGTTCAACCTATTTGAAATGTTTGTTTTTAATAAATCACTTAATCTCAAAATTCATTCAAATTTGAATCAATTACAAACAGCACTTTTAATTTGAACTTTTGGAAAACAAAACTTGGCAAGTGTTGCTGTTACATATTTTGAACCATATCGAATTTTTCTAACATCCAAACCTAGCCTTTTCTTCCTTTGCAAATCAGCAAAAAAAAAGAACAAAGGAAAAATAAAAAAGAAAGCACAGGGAGAGAGGGGCAGCCAGGCCCAGCCCATCTCCCCTCAGGCCCAAATACCCCTTCGACCCCCCACCTTTCTTCTTCCTCTGTACGGAGGAGCATCCACGATGTCCACGTGACAGACAGGAGCAGGGAACGGTGCAGCACCTCCCCCTCCTCCTATATCTAAACCCTAGGGTTCCCCTCTAACCCTAGCTCTCCTTCTCTCTCCCTCTCCCCGCCTCCATTCTCTCCCTTCTCCCTCTCTCTTTCTTCTCTGCTCCACCTCTCTGAATCTCTGTACCTGAAACCGAACCACCCCCCTCCTTCTCTCCGGCGATCGCCGCCGAGGGAGGCCTCCTCCTCGCTGCCTGACGGCGGGAATGGAATCCCCGTGGATCCCTCTACCTTCTCCACCCCACAGCACGGGCTGGGAGCCACGGAGACGCCGCCGCCATCCTCTCCTTGCCGCCGGCCACGACCGCTGCACCGTGCGCCTCCTCTGCTCTTCTCCCTCGAGGTGAGCTCCCCTCGATCCCCTTCCTCCCTCTCCCTTCCGACCCCACGCACACGAGCACCACACTCACCACGCACGTCCGCGACGCCCTCCCGCGCTCACAGCAGCAGCCGCGACGGCCTCTCCCGGAAGCGATCCCTCCGGCAGCGCCCAGGTTCAGTAACTGAACCTTAAAGTTCAGTTAAATCGCGACAGTCTGCACCTTAACCACCCCATGCCCCCTTACCTGTCACAAATCGAACCAGCACCGCAGTGGTTACTGTTGTTGCGCGCGCATCAGAGGGGGTGGGTTCGAATCCCACCCCCCACGGGATTAAACCCCATTTTATTTTTATTTCTTCACAACCAAACAAACTGATAATCACACCCAGGTCCCTACAGTTAACTTCTAGGCCCCTGTAATTTTTTTTTCCTAAGTCCCTAGTAAATGAAAAATGGGAGAATTACACCTTAAACTTGTAAGTTGCATAAATAAATCATTCCAACTCCAAATTCAACCTTTTAAACATGTATTCTGTACCAAATTGAATTGTATACCCAAATATAAAATTTGTTTACTGTTTTGAATATTTTAAATTGGTGAAATATTTGAATTCTTGTTCAAATTCACTTAAATTTGCAAAATTCATAACTTGGGCATAAAAACTCCAAATTCCACAAACTAAATATGTTTTCCATTCAAGTTTTCATGTACTTTGCAAATATCAACTTTGTTTGCTGTTTTGAATAATTTAAATTGCTGAAAACAACTGTTTCTTAATTATTGCATTTAAATTTGCCAAAATAATAACTTGCTCATTTTAAAACCTTTTTCAACAAATAAAATATGTTTTCCATGCAAAATTAAACCACCTTTTCAAATATAAAATTTGTTTCATGTTTTGAATAATTAAAATTGGTTAAATAATTTAAACCTTGTTTAAATCATTTAAAATTGTTAAATTCATAACTTGATCAAATTAAATTAATTTTGAACTTATAAAATATGTTTTCAAACCATAAAAGTATAAGCTTTTCAATTATGAATCTCACTTAATGTTTTGCACAAATAAAAATTCAAATAAGTTCATGTTTGAATTAAATTCATTTAATTCTTGCTTAAACTTGTTTGATTCATAAATACTTTATTTGAAATCCTTTTTCAACAAGTGAAACATGTAATCCACCCAAAATTGTGTGTTCTTTTCAAATATGAACTTTGTTATCTGTTTTGAACACTTTAAATTGGTGAAAACAACAAATGCTTGTGTAACACCCTTAAGGAACCAAAATTGCATAACTTAATAAATACATTTCCAAACTTGTTAAACCTTATTTCAATTTGATTCTATTGTTGTTTTCTTTCTGTTTTCCTCATCCATGCATCATGCTAATTCACTTCCACATGTTGGTTAGTTGTAAAACAATTATTTCGACCATAATTCATGGGCTTTCCATACGCAATCCAAATTGCATGTGGGTCCATTTAATCATGTTGTTACCATATCAATTAGTTTATTTTGGATGCATCAATTAAATGGTCATGCATCATCCCATGATTGTGCACTATGCCATGTTATTGATTGTTTGTCTCTCTGCGTTGTTTCTTTGCTTCTTCTCGGATAAACGACGACGTTGAGACCGACGATACTTACGACACCCCTTCTGAGGATCTAGCTCAGTACCAGGCTGCTGAGTTTGCAGGCAAGTATTCACTCACATGAACCATTGTGTTCCTTTCAACGTTGGATACCGATACTTTCCGTTGTCTATTCTGCTAGCCCTATGAATCGTTGCTTCTGTTACAAACCTATCACATGTTATCCTTTAAACCCTGATATAGCCTCACCTCCACACCTACAACCCCGTTGTTTGTTGCCCGTGTCTTACTAGCATGCTTAGGGTTGTTTTTGCTCGAGTCTGTTGTCCGTTACTTTCTGTTACCATATCTCATTATGTTCTGGGGCTCGATGTTAAACAATCAACCTGTTAATGTTTGAGGTAATAATAATTTGCTGATAAGGCACCGGCAGGAGGCCCGGCGTGGTTTTGAGGCCTGCTAGTGTCGACCCTAATTAGGAAAAGGGTCTTGTCTACTGATCCATGATGAGCGCACTAACCGCATGTGGGAAGCGTGTATGGGCTCCCCCCTCAATTTGATTCGATTCGCATCTCGTCCAAATCGCCACACTTAGTTCGGGCTTTCCAGTTGATGCATGCATGTGCAGGTGCGAACCCTTGGCGCCAGGGTGGAACTTTTGTAGTCGGCATTTAGGGCGGCGTGGTCTTAGAGTGCTATGAGGGTCCCCTTTTCTTCGTGGGGCTCGATTAGCCGCGCACGCACAACATGTGGTTCTTTGGGCTTGATGCGAAGAAGAGTTGAGTTGTGTTGAGTGCCCCGCTTGGTGGGAAAGGCCTTCCCATCTGGCGGGTTACTCTTACGTGTACGGCCAAATTGGTGCACCCCTGCAGGGATAAATCTTCTCGAGAAGCCGTGTTTTCCGCGGTTATGGATGACCTGGTGAAAGTACTGGCTAACAAGTACTCAGAACAAATTACACCTAACTAATGATAACTTGACTAGTAATAGGCTTATTGACACAACAATCTGAACCATCACTAATCCCACTGTGTGAGTTATCCTCGGATCGCTTTTTTGGATAAGGGGCGAGATCCAGGATGGGTTTGTTTGGAGCTACTTGTTAGTTGGTTACGATACGCTATCTTATCCCCTTTCTGTTAGCCGGAAGTTATAGCAACTCTGTAGTTGGTTAGTGCAGCCAGCTGCCGCATCTTTTGTATCACCCTTTCTTCCGTTGAACCCAAAGCATCTGTGCTTGGTGTTGACGGGTTACACTTTGGTGAACTGTGAGTCTTGCTTGCCAGTACATTTATGTACTGACCCCTTTGGGGCTGTGGTTTCCGCAGACTACGTTTCCGAGGATCCCCATGGTGGCTACTACGTGGAGTATGACGAGACTGCTAACGAGTAGATAGCGGACCCGGGGAGGATCCGAGACTTCGTGGATGGGCTCTGTCTTTTCGTTTCCGGCCTCTTACGCCTATTTGGATCTTGTCTGTACTCAGACATTTTGGATGCTTCCGCTGTGATGTAATGATGAATTGTTGGGACATGTGTCCTCTGGATGATTGTATTTGCTATCTCTGCTCTAGTGAGAGCTATTTGCAACTTATTTCAATCTTTTGTGTCTTAGAGATCTGTTGTGATATCACTTGTTCCAATGCCGTTGACGTACCATGTGTGTATGTTTTGAAGTACGTCAATCGAAGTATCTGGATTTCTATGGGATGGTTTGCGCAGACGATGAATAGTAAGAGAATGGTTGTCACACGTTTACGTGTTGGCCTGCTCATATTGAGATGCGGGTGCTGATATGCCCCGTAAGCCATTCATCTACTGTTTAACGGACTGTGAGTATCCCCTAGAAGTCCGGGTGCGACAAATGGTATCAGAGCCTGTCTGCCTGTAGGATCCATTTTTACTGGTCGCAGTTGAGTCTAGAAACTATTTTGTAGCTATATAGGAAAAATGAAACGTGAGAGTAGGAATTCTGTTCTTTTTCTTCTTTCCCCCCACCTTTTTCTGGTAAGGAAGTGCAACGTTGTTTTCCCTTCTCATCTAAACTTTCAAGTTAGGATTTCACGTATCCTGGTTTCTCTAGGATGGTTATATCTACTAGACCATAGGAATGGAGGTGGTTGTGACATGATTTATCATGTTGCCTACTCACGATTGAGAACGGAGGCGTGTAAGCCCCGGAAGCAAATCCTCTATTCCTTAAGCAGTAGATATTGATCCTTTAGATGCCCGGATGGGTTTTTCCGTAGTACCTCAGGAGTGTTTTGTTCTCGTGTTTCCCGAATGCTGCTTCGTTATCCTGTTCTTCTCAACATCCTTTTCGTCCGTTCAAACTTTGTTGTTGCTTCCCATTTTAGTTCTTTTACCGGCGTCTAATCAATAACGCTGTTCCACCCTTTTGGCCAGTCTATTCTCCAAATATTCAGCTATACACCCGATGCAAAACCTCTACCTTTACTTGAAAATGTTCCGGTGGTTTGTGAATTCCCTGACGTCTTTCCAGAAGAGTTGCGAGGGATGCCTATCGTCTTGAACTTCCAGAAAAAAAAACTATCAAAGGTGCACGATGTGTTTCACGTGTCACAGCTCAAGAGGATCTTCGCAAGAAGTATCCGGACCTTTTCTTTTCTCAATAGGAATCTCGGGGCGCGATTCCTTCAAGGGGGGGCCTTTTGTAACATCCCAAGTATGAAAAATAGCCATTAGAATGTTTGCTCTCTGTTATTTTATGTTTTGCATCATGACATCATGTTCATTGCATTTGTTTTGCTTGTTTTCCATTTGTTTTCCTATGTTTTTCTTTGTTTTTCTTTGTTTTCTATTTGAATTTCAAATCAAATTTCAAACCTTTTGTTTCATACTTGTGATGTTACAATTTCCAAAATGATATTTCAAATCAAAACAATCAATTGTTTCCATTAAAGTGGTGATTTCAAAACTGTTGATTTGTTTCTATCAAAAATTCATTTAATACCAAACCCTTTTCAAATTCAATTAATTTCCAAAACAACAACTCTTTTGAAAATTATGAAAATGACCAAAACACTTCCATCATTGTTTCCATCAACCCATAAGGTTCAAAACTATTTAAAATGATGGCTTTTAATAGTTCACTTAATTCAATTGCTTTCAAATTCAAATTAAATTCCAAACAGCAACCCCTTTGGAATTAATGAAATTTACCAAACAATTCTAAGCAATTTGTTGAAAATAAAATTGAGGGTTCAACCTATTTGAAATGTTTGTTTTTAATAAATCACTTAATCTCAAAATTCATTCAAATTTGAATCAATTACAAACAGCACTTTTAATTTGAACTTTTGGAAAACAAAACTTGGCAAATGTTGTTGTTACATATTTTGAACCATATCAAATTTTTCTAAATTTTTCTAACATCCAAACCTAGCCTTTTCTTTCTTTTCAAATCAGCAAAAAAAAAAGAACAAAGGAAAAAATAAAAAAGAAAGCACAGGGAGAGAGGGGCAGCTAGGCCCAGCCCATCTCCCCTCAGGCCCAAATACCCCTTCGACCCCCCACCTTTCTTCTTCCTCTGTACGGAGGAGCATCCACGATGTCCACGTGATAGAGAGGAGCAGGGAACGGTGCAGCACCTCCCCCTCCTCCTATATCTAAACCCTAGGGTTCCCCTCTAACCCTAGCTCTCCTTCTCTCTCCCTCTCCCCGCCTCCATTCTCTCCCTTCTCCCTCTCTCTTTCTTCTCTGCTCCACCTCTCTGAATCTCTGTACCTGAAACCGAACCACCCCCCTCCTTCTCTCCGGCGATCGCCGCCGAGGGAGGCCTCCTCCTCGCTGCCTGACGGCGGGAATGGAATCCCCGTGGATCCCTCTACCTTCTCCACCCCACAGCACGGGCTGGGAGCCACGGAGACACCGCGGCCATCCTCTCCTCGCCGTCGGCCACAACCGCTGCACCGTGCGCCTCCTCTGCTCTTCTCCCTTGAGGTGATCTCCCCTCGATCCCCTTCCTCCCTCTCCCTTCCGACCCTACGCACACGAGCACCACACTCACCACGCACGTCTGCGGCGCCCTCCCGCGCTCACAGCAGCAGCCGCGACGGCCTCTCTCGGCAGCGATCCCTCCGTCCGCGCCCAGGTTCAGTAACTGAACCTTAAAGTTCAGTTAAATCGCGACAATCTGCACCGTAACCACCCCATGCCCCCTTACCTGTCACAAATCGAACCAGCAACGCAGTGGTTACTGCTGTTGCGCGCGCAGCAGAGGGGGTGGGTTCGAATCCCACCCCCCACGGGATTAAACCCCATTTTTATTTTTATTTATTCACAACCAAACAAACTGATAATCACACCCAGGTCCCTACTGTTAACTTCTAGGCCCCTGTAATTTTTTTTCCTAAGTCCCTAGTAAATGAAAAATGGCAGAATTACACCTTAAACTTGTAAGTTGCATAAATAAATAATTCCAACTCCAAATTCAACCTTTTAAACATGTATTCTGTACCAAATTGAATTGTATACCCAAATATAAAATTTGTTTACTGTTTTGAATATTTTAAATTGGTGAAATATTTGAATTCTTGTTCAAATTCACTTAAATTTGCAAAATTCATAACTTGGGCATAAAAACTCCAAATTCCACAAACTAAATATGTTTTCCATTCAATTTTTCATGTACTTTGCAAATATAAACTTTGTTTGCTGTTTTGAATAATTCAAATTGCTGAAAACAACTGTTTCTTAATTATTGCATTTAAATTTGCCAAAATAATAACTTGCTCATTTTAAAACCTTTTTCAACAAATAAAATATGTTTTCCATGCAAAATTAAACCACCTTTTCAAATATAAAATTTGTTTCATGTTTTGAATAATTAAAATTGGTTAAATAATTTAAACCTTGTTTAAATCATTTAAAATTGTTAAATTCATAACTTGATCAAATTAAATTAATTTTGAACTTATAAAATATGTTTTCAAACCATAAAAGTATAAGATTTTAAATTATGAATCTCACTTAATGTTTTGCACAAATAAAAATTCAAATAAGTTCATGTTTGAATTAAATTTATTTAATTCTTGCTTAAACTTGTTTAATTCATAAATAATTTATTTGAAATCCTTTTTCAACAAGTGAAACATGTAATCCACCCAAAATTGTGTGTTATTTTCAAATATGAACTTTGTTATCTGTTTTGAACACTTTAAATTGGTGAAAACAACAAATGCTTGTGTAACACCCTTAAGGAACCAAAATTGCATAACTTAATAAATACATTTCCAAACTTGTTAAACCTTATTTCAATTTGATTCTATTGTTGTTTTCTTTCTGTTTTCCTCATCCATGCATCATTCTAATTCACTTCCACATGTTGGTTAGTTGTAAAACAATTATTTCGACCATAATTCATGGGCTTTCCATATGCAATCCAAATTGCATGTGGGTCCATTTAATCATGTTGTTACCATATCAATTAGTTTATTTTGGATGCATCAATTAAATGGTCATGCATCATCCCATGATTGTGCACTATGCCATGTTATTAATTGTTTGTCTCTCTGCGTTGTTTGTTTGCTTCTTCTCGGATAAACGACGACGTTGAGACCAACGATACTTACGACACCCCTTCTGAGGATCTAGCTCAGTACCAGGCTGCTGAGTTTGCAGGCAAGTATTCACTCACATGAACCATTGTGTTCCTTTCAACATTGGATACCGATACTTTCCGTTGTCTATTCTGCTAGCCCTATGAATCGTTGCTTCTCTTATGAACCTATCACATGTTATCCTTTAAACCCTGATATAGCCTCACCTCCACACCTACAACCCCGTTGTTTGTTGCCCGTGTCTTACTAGCATGCTTAGGGTTGTTTTTGCTCGAGTCTGTTGTCTGTTACTTTCTGTTACCATATCTCATTATGTTCTGGGGCTCGATGTTAAACAATCAACCTGTTAATGTTTGAGGTAATAATAATTTGCTGATAAGGCACCGGCAGGAGGCCCGGCGTGGTTTTGAGGCCTTCTAGTGTCGACCCTAATTAGGAAAAGGGTCTTGTCTACTGATCCATGATGAGCGCACTAACCGCATGTAGGAAGCGTGTATGGGCGCCCCCCTCAATTTGATTCGATTCACATCTCGTCCAAATCGCCACACTTAGTTCGGGCTTTCCAGTTGATGCATGCATGTGCAGGTGCGAACCCTTGGCGCCAGGGTGGAACTTTTGTAGTCGGCATTTAGGGCGGCGTGGTCTTAGAGTGCTATGAGGGTCCCCTTTTCTTCGTGGGGCTCGATTAGCCGCGCACACACAGCATGTGGTTCTTTGGGCTTGATGTGAAGAAGAGTTGAGTTGTGTTGAGTGCCCCGCTTGGTGGGAAAGGCCTTCCCATCTGGCGGGTTATTCTTACGTGTACGGCCAAATTGGTGCACCCCTGCAGGGATAAATCTTCTCGAGAAGCCGTGTTTTCCGCGGTTATGGATGACCTGGTGAAAGTACTGGCTAACAAGTACTCAGAACAACTTACACCTAACTAATGATAACTTGACTAGTAATACGCTTATTGACACAACAATCTGAACCATCACTAATCCAACTGTGTGAGTTATCCTCGGATCGCTTCTTTGGATAAGGGGCGAGATCCAGGATGGGTTTGTTTGGATCTACTTGTTAGTTGGTTACGATACGCTATCTTATCCCCTTTCTGTTAGCCGGAAGTTATAGCAACTCTGTAGTTGGTTAGTGCAGCCAGCTGCCGCATCTTTTGTATCACCCTTTCTTCCGTTGAACCCAAAGCATCTGTGCTTGGTGTTGACGGGTTACACTTTGGTGAACTGTGAGTCTTGCTTGCCAGTACGTTTATGTACTGACCCCTTTGGTGCTGTGGTTTCCGCAGACTACGTTTCCGAGGATCCCCATGGTGGCTACTACGTGGAGTATGACGAGACTGTTGACGAGTAGATAGCGGACCCGGGCAGGATCCGAGACTTCGTGGATGGGCTCCGTCTTTTCGTTTCCGGCCTCTTAGGCCTATTTGGATCTTGTCTGTACTCAGACATTTTGGATGCTTCCGCTGTGATGTAATGATGAATTGTTGGGACATGTGTCCTCTGGATGATTGTATTTGCTATCTCTGCTCTAGTGAGAGCTATTTGCAACTTATTTCAATCTTTTGTGTCTTAGAGATCTGTTGTGATATCACTTGTTCCAATGCCGTTGACGTACCATGTGTGTATGTTTTGAAGTACGTCAATCGAAGTATCTGGATTTCTATGGGATGGTTTGCGCAGACGATGAATAGTAAGAGAATGGTTGTCACACGTTTACGTGTTGGCCTGCTCATATTGAGATGCGGGTGCCGGTATGCCCCGTAAGCCATTCATCTACTGTTTAACGGACTGTGAGTATCCCCTAGAAGTCCGGGTGCGACATACATGCAAATAAATCAACCAGGGGAAAACGACCCCCGCGCGGAATAATGCAAGCAAGTGCAGAAAAGATTAGGCATGGCAGCCGCAAAACTCGCCTCCTACGATCGCAGGAAAGCAGCCGCACAGAAGGACAAGGAAGCACCCCGTGGACATAGGGGCACATCACCTGGCAAGGAAAAATCACCCCGTCGGGCATGAGGGAAAGAAGCTCGACGACGAGGATATAGCCCGATGGCAGCGATAGCAGACCGAGGGGTCGAGGCCGTAGCCGCAACCCGCGAAGAGGACGGGACCGCAGCCCGCGGAGGGATCGAGATCGCAGTCCGCAAAAAGATCGAGACAGAAACCACTCGCGACATCGCAGCAAGGAACCGAGAGGAGACGTCAATCGCGATGAACCCGGATACAACGCGCGATCAGACATCGCCCAACGCAAGGTTGATAAAGGTCGGGCGGCCAGAAACCGTGCGGGCTCCCCATCTACATCCTCCGACGTGAAGTCTGCGGAGCCCTATGCTTTTCCCGCAGCATCCGCGAGGCGCCGCTACCCAAAAGATTTAAGCTATCCACGGAAGTACAGAAATACGATGGTTCGCAAGAGCCTTCGGCCTGGTTGTCAGATTACCTCACGGTAGTAAAATGCCAACGTGGGAACAAAAACACAGCTATGCAGTACCTCAACTTACACCTAGTCGGTGCTGCCCGCAGCTGGCTCGAAGGAAGGCCGAGGGCATGTTACAGATCTTGGGACGACCTAAACCTCGATTTCTGCAAAAAATTCCAGGCAACATACAAAAGACCGGCGACCATCGAGGAGCTACGAGCTTGCAAGCATAAAAGTGGCGAGTCTACTCGCGAAAATATTCAGCGATGGACCGAACTCAGGAACACAGCGGGAAATATATCAGAAGAAGTCACGGTTGAAGCATTTGCAAAGGGAGCACGGCGAACCTCTTTCCGGGAAGAACTGGGACGACTCGCACCCAAGACCATGGGGAGAGTTGATGGCCATAGCCGACAGATGGGCAAACGGTGAAGACGCAGTGCGCAACAAGAAAGATTCATCCCCGACACGCGATGACGATCGCCACAGTCGAAAGAAAAGAAGAAAGAATTACGACCACGATGATCGAGAAGAATTTGTGGCAGCGGAGTTCACAAAAAATTGCGACAGCGGATATCGTGGAAAACGCGAGTGGAAGCTAAAGAAGGAATACAAAACCCCCGAGGAGTACCTCGACGGTTACTGCACGCTACATCTATTTACAGATAAGCGCACCGGAAAAACTAAGGCAACACACCTTCTCAATGACTGCCGAAAGTTCATTGATATCCATGAGGCCCTCTTGAAGAAAAATAGAGAAGCAATTAATCAGCGTTACCCGCAGCTTCCTGGAGGAGGAGGTCAAGGATTTCAACAGCCGCAAGCCCTGCCCCCAGCAGGAAACCAAAACGCGGTGCAAGCTGCACTCCCAGCACCACCCGCCCCAAATCAAGGAGCCAATGGATACCCGAACCCAACGGGACTCTTAGGCATGATACAGATGGTCTGTCCATCGCGCAGGGCTCAGAAGACAAACACACGGCAGTTATGCATGGCTGTCCAAACCCCACCTACGAGAACCGAGTAGCTAAAGATGGCGGAACAACCAATAACTTTCTCCAAGGAAGACCACCCTCCGCGAGTCTATCAACCAGGACACGCAACACTAGTCATACAGGCGCAAATTGGCAATTATGAGCTGGCTCGCGTGTTCATGGACGGGGGCAGCGGCATCAACATCATCTACGCAGACACGCTCCGTCGTATGAACAAGAATTTGGATGGACTCGCGGAATCAGAGACATCCTTCCACGGGATAGTTCTAGGGAAAGAAGTCCGTCCACTCGGAACAATCAACCTGGAGGTGGTGCTAGGCAACCGAAGTAATTACAGGCGAGAATTTCTTGATTTCGAAGTCGTCGATTGGCCCTCACAGTACCACGCCATTCTCGGTTGAACGGCGTTCGCCAGATTCATGGCAGTACCGCACTACGCATACTTGAAGCTCAAGTTGCCTGGAGAATATGGCACAATCACCATCGATGGCGATTTCCAAAAGTCCAATAAATGCGACATCGAATTCAATGAGTTTGCCCAATCCTTCGGGATGCAGGAAGAACTAGAGGAGATAGCAAAAACCATGGAGCACTCTGTGATGCCTCTCACCAAGAAGAACGCTCCAGAGCTCGAGTTCAACCCCAATAGCGGTACTCGCAAGCATCAAGCACACCCAACGGATTCTGCAAAGACGGCGATGGTGTCCACCACCCTCTCGCCGGCATAGGAAGGCGCGCTCGTCGAGCTCCTCCGCGAGTACTGGGAAATTTTTGCCTGGCAGCCTTCAGATATGCCAGGGATACCCAGGGAGTTCGTCGAGCACTCACTTGAAGTCTTCAAAGACGCCAAGCCTATCAAGCAGACCACTCGAAGGTTCTCAGAGCCCAAACAAAAAGCGCTCGGAGAAGAAGTAAACAGACTACTCGCAGCAAAATTTATTCGGGAGATAAAAATTTATTCGGAAGAAAAAATAACAACATCCTTCGCGTGTGCATCGACTACACGTCGTTGAATAAACACTGCCCCAAGGATAACTTTCCCCTGCCATGAATCGATCAGATCGTGGACTCTACAGCAGGTTGCCAACGCCTCTCTTTCTTGGACGCCTACTCAGGCTATAATCAGATCAGGATGAAGAAGGAGGACGAGGAGAAGACGGCGTTTATAACACCCTACGGTGTTTACTGCTACACGACAATGCCCTTCAGGCTGAAGAACGCAGGCGCAACATATCAATGCTGCATGCAAAAATGCCTCGCCAAGCTCATTGGCAAGAATGTACAAGTGTACGTTGACGACATCTTCATCAAGACTCGAGTGGAAGATACGCTTCTCGACGATATCAGAGAAACATTCGACGCGTTGAACGCATACCGAATCAAGCTCAACCCGACCAAGTGTGTCTTTGGCGTCCCTGCAGGACAACTTCTCGGGTACCTGGTCTCCGCTTGAGGGATTGAAGCTAACCCGGAGAAAATCCAAGCAATCCTGACAATGAAGGATCCAACCAATCTCCATGGTGTGCAGCAGCTTGCGGGACGACTAGCCGCCCTAAGCAGATTCATTGCGAGGATAGGCGAGCAAGCGTTACCTTTCTACAAGTTATTGAAGAAAACGGATAAATTCGAGTGGACACCCGAAGCACAGAAAGCATTCGCAGACCTCAAGCGAGCATTGCAGAGCAGGCGCGTCCTGGCAACACCGCAAGAGCGGGAGCCACTATTCCTATACCTAGCCGCGACAAATCAGGTCATCAGCACATCAATTGTGGTGGAGCGGCCAGAGAACGGCAAGGCGTTTGGCATCTAGAGGCCAATATATTACATCAGCGAGGTGCTTTCGCCCTGCAAACAGCGATATCCGCATTACCAGAAACTCGCGTACGGTGTGGTGCTCACAGCCCGAAAGCTCAAACATTACTTCCAGGAACACACCGTCATGGTGGTAAACGGCGCATCACTGGGTACTATCATGAATAACCCAATGGCATCCGGAAGAATTGCAAAGTGGAGTATTGAGCTTGGCGCCTGGGACATCATATATGTGGGTCGCAAATCTATCAAATCACAAGTGCTCGTGGAGTTCCTAAGCGAGTGGACAGAACTACAAACGCCAGGCCCTCCATAGTATACAAGCAACTGGATAATGTATTTCGATGGATCAAAGAAAAACAAGGAGCCAGAGCTGGGGTAGTCCTGATATCCCCGAGAGGTGACAAGTTACAATACGTCCTTCGATTGGACTTTCCACTCGACGACCCGGCGTCAAATAATGACGCAGAGTATGAGGGCCTCCTACATGGCATGAAGATGGTGATTGCCTGTGGAGCAACCTGACTAATGATCTATGGAGATTCAAACCTGATAGTGCAGCAAACAATGAAAGAGTGCAACGCCATTGCAGAAAACATGGTTGCATATTGAGACATGTACAATCTACTCGAAAGAAGTTTCCAAGGGTGCGAACTAAAACACATTGTGCGATCCAGCAACGAAGAAGCGGATAAATTGGTGAACATGGGTTCTACAAACACACCCATACCACCTGGAATATACTTCGAAAGGATGATCAAGCGCTCGGTCAAAGTCAAAAAATCAGCAGAAGCACCCGCAACATTGGAGACAGAGGTCAGCCCGCAAACTGCTATGATTGAGCTCACCCACAACATCTCAAGACAAGTTTTTATGGTCAAACCAGTCTGGACGCAGAAATACCTCGACTACTTGTCCAACAAACAGCTCCCAGCAGATATTTGCAAGGCTAGACAGATAGTGCAACGTAGCAAAGCTTTTCGAGTACTCAACGGAGAACTATACAAGCAGCGCATATCAGGAATATTACAAAGATGCATAGCGCATGAGGACGACAAGGAACTACTACGAGATATACACCAAGCAGATTGCGGACACCATGCTAGCTGGAAGGCAATCGTGGGTAAAGCTTTTCACGCAGGGTTCTACTGGCTCACAGCAGCCAGGGATGCAAAGGACCTAGTCGACAAATGCAACGCATGTCAAAGATTCGCGCCTAAGCCGCACGTCCCTGCCACTGAGCTTCACATGATCCCAATCGCCTGGCCCTTTGCACAATGGGGGCTAGACATGGTAGGACCACTAAAAATATCAACACCAGGAGGTTACACGCACTTGCTAGTTGTAGTCGACAAATTTACAAACTGGATTGAGGCCATGCCAGTCACCTCGGCTAGCGCTCAATGTGCCGTCAAATTCCTCGACTCCATCATGTGCAGATTTGGGATACCACACAACGTCATCACCGACAATGGAAGCAATTTTACAGCAAAGGAAACAGAGCAGTTCTGCGAGGAAAAGGGCATCACCCTCCGTTTCGCCTCCGTGGCTCACCCGCAAACCAATGGTCAAGTCGAGCGATCCAACGGATTGTTCTTGGCTGGAATAAAGAAACGACTACTAGATCGACTGCGCCCAGCGACAGGACACTGGGCAGAGGAGTTACCCTCCGTACTGTGGAGCCTGCGCACGACCCCAAATCGATCAACAAAATACACACCATTTTTCATGGTATACGGAGCTGAAGCAGTCCTTCCCGAAGATGTCAAGTTCAGTGCCCCCCGAGTCGTCGCTTACAGCGAAGAAACCTCTAACAGGGAACTCGCGGAAGACGTGGATGCACTCGACGAGATACGCGACATTGCACTCGCAAGATCCGCGGTATATCAACATTCGTTGCGCAACTACAACAGCCGCCGTATACGCCACAGAGCCTTCGTGGTAGGAGATTTGGTGCTGCGACTCAAGCAGAAGGAAGGACACAAGCTCGAGCCACCGTGGGAAGGACCCTTCATAATACACGAAGTTATCCCTGGTGGAGCATATCGACTGAAGAACCCCGAGACCGGTGGCATCTACTCCAATCCATGGAATGTTGCTCACCTCCGCAAATTCTATCCTTAGATTATTATACTCGACAAAATAAGGCTATACTAGCCATACTGTAGCTCGAAGACAATACATGGCTTCTCAGTCATATTAATAATATACATGGTTTCTCAAACATAGTTTCTCAAGTCATTGATTTTTACACGCTAAAAAAATATGTATACACCCTAAACACAAGGGGGCTACGCCTAACTTAGCATCATTTACAAATACAAGAGTACAAACAAGGGGTGCACCTTATAAAGTTTCAAGACAACTATACAAAATCAAACAGGATATATACATCCTATAATTACATATGGCGACGAGAAATTTCCTCAGCTAGAACCCGATACACCTCATCAGAGGTCAGTCGAATAATCTCCTCTGCAGCAGGTAGAACGACTGTATAATGAGACGTCATATCGACTGGAGCATTTGGGGGCTTGGCCACGGAATTGAAATTAACCTCGGGATGCCATAATCAAACAAACGAGAGTGCTACTAGCGACCCACAGATCAACTTTTGACGGATGCACTCCCGAATCTCGCCTACTCGACCAAAAGTTCTGAGTAGCTGGCTCAAATCTTCTGGACCCCTTTCCAAGGGATAAAAAGCGCCATTCAAAGCTATCAGGGCCTCGTGACAACTATCGACCAGTATCTTCGCTTGGCCCCCACGATACTTCAGAGTGGCAAGAACAAAGCCCCGACTACGGTCAGACCAGAAGTTATTTGCATGTGGTTTAGAACTACTGGCTTTGTGAAGAATATGGTTTTCCACCCAATGCTTTTCACACCGTTCGTCAGGCTGAACAACTGTAAAGAAAGCTACAGAGAGTCAAGTAAAGAAAAAAGACACAAAGTGCTAGGGGGCTGAAGTACTTACAAAACATATCCTTGGCAACAGCTGCCAATTCATCCATCACAAACTGCTCACGTTCAACCGCAAGCTTCTGTTTGGACCTGGCTACGTCAGCCACCCCGCGCAAAGCTTTTAGCTTGCGTTCACCATCCGCGACACGGTCACGGAGGCCGGCAAAAGTACCAACAGCTGCAACAAGAGGATCTGCTTGTGCAGCAGATCCACTCGAAGACTCCGCGACAACGCCTGTTACCTGAAGGAAGATAAGAAAAAGATAAGGAACAATTCAAAGACGCTCCATTCGAGAAATAAACCACCTATTCGACAGGTGCTCGGGGGCTACTCCCATCGGGAGAAACTCGTGACAATCAATCGCAGAAAGCATCTCAGATATCAAAAGAACATTTCGATTAAAGATAGAATACGGGGATACATCCCAAGGTTCATTACATCGGAAGCACAAACTACTTAAAGACTATCCTAAGGAACTACAGAAGTGCTGCCACTCGCGGCAGATTGCCCCCTGTGACTAGCACGGGCAATCAAATCAGACAACTTCCGGGCAAGAACTCCAGTCGGATCGCCGAAAGGACGAAGCGCTACCTTTCTGCCCATAGTAGCATCGACGGGGAGGTTCGAGTACGCCTCGTCCAAGCCTGCGACTGCGTGCGCCAGTGCAAACTGGATGGCAGTCTTCGCCCCGGACTCCGACTGAGCGACCGAGTAGGTCTGAAGGAGATCTCCCTCCAGGAAAACCTTTAAGAGGCCATCCAGCGTGGGCGGAACCGTAGCGTCGACCAGAAGCGCCCGTGGAGTTGCGTCAACACTTGAGTAGCATCGCCAATCAGTGAGAAAATCCCGTTAGCATGCCTTCGAAGCTGAGCGCAGGAATCTGTCAAGGCGTCCATCCGCTGAACTCCGGGCAGTTCCAGCGCAACACTAAGAAGATCTGAAGAAAGAAGCGTTAAATCCAAAGAACTTACCAGGCAATCAAGAAACAACAAAGGACAAGTGCAACTTACCCGCAAAACGCTGGGCCAGAGGGCGAAGGAAGTCAACAAGATCGTTGTCCTGGGCATCCGCAAGCTTTCCCTCGAGGTCAGTCGACTGCTTGCGAGAGGATTCAAGTTCCTTTCGAGCAGCTTCCAACTGAGCCTCCAGGGTGCCTACCCGAGTGACAGCATCCAACTTCTCGGCCTTCAGCACTTCGTCTTGAGCTACACAGCGATAAATTTAAACACAAAGTAATTCGCATGAGCAAAAAGATTGGATATAAGGAGTAGATAAACTTACCTCGAAGAAGCTCTCTCTCCGAGACGAGTCGATCGCGATCTGTCCGAAGGGTCAGACAATCTGTCTCAGCCGAGATAATGCGACGGCCAATGGCTGCAAAGGAGTCAAGAAGAGACTGCAAAAACATGAAGATGAAAGAGTCAGAGAGGGAAGATTGAGCCTATAAACGACCGCAAACAATCGAGTATAGCCTCGGGGGCTACTCCCATCGGGAGCACTGCCGTGCACCCGATAAAATGAAGAAAAGAAAAGAGCTTAAGTTCTTGAGCCTGTAGCAAATCGCAAGCGATTAACTACAGCCTCGAGGGCTACTCCCATCGGGAGCACTGCCGTGCACCCGATAAAAATCCCAAACAAACAAAGTACAAGACGCAAAAGAAAATAGCAAAATTTACCTGGCCTTGAGAAATGCAGAGAGGATCAGCCGAGCTACCCGACACTTCTTTCGAAGTCGAGGCCCCAACTGCAAAGCTAGGGAGCCTATATTCCGTAGCTCCAGCTGTGGGGGCTGGACTCGGTGAATTCTGGACGGTCCCGGCAGTTGGGGTCCCACCCGCAGCAGCGGCTTCTTTCCTTTTCTCGAGAGGAAGAGAAGAGGCAAACCGGCCGGGGCTGATGGACTGGAGCCTATCATGAAGGAATACAAAAAATGTCAAAAGAAACAAGAAGGGAACGTTCGACTAGAACGAAGAAGCAAAAACTTACTTGTCGTCTTTGTCGTCCAGCATATCCGCGTTCCAGGCGGTCTGGATCTTCGGCTGAGGAGCGGGAGGAGCGCGCACACTAAGCGGAGTCACGACGAGAGGCTCTTTGTCAGATCCCCCACCCAAGGAATTATCCTTGGAGGTGGCCTCATCGTATCCCGCTCGGCAGCGTTTGCGGTGGTGGAGATCGCAACCCGATTCTTCCACGTCATCCGAAGAATCGCTCTCGGAACTCGAGTCGGCATCGGCAACGCTGGTGTCGACAGGGACATCCAGGTTACTCGCCAACAGATCCAAGGCTTCTTCACCGGAGACTGGCGGGTAGCAGGTGACCACCGCCAAACTCTACAAGAAGAAAACAAAAAGAAGAAAAGGAAAAAGAAATTCAGTCGACAAACTTTTGACCAAGAAAAAGGACTAAGACAAGGAAAAATTGAAACTTACATCAGATGGAGGAGGCTTCGAGGCTTCAAAAGCTACGATTGGACAATCGGGAAAGACTCGCCTACCTTCAGCTTCGTGATGGCCGCGATCTTCTTCTCAAACACAGCATTCGAGAGTTCTTCTCGGTTCACTCGGCTGGGGTCTGCAGCTCTTTGATACTCCCACATGGTGGAAGGCCTCGCTTGCAGGGGCTGGATCCTACGCTTAAGGAACAAGCTCACAAAATGCAAGCCGTTCAGCGCAACTCCTGCAGTCTGATCGCGGAGCTCTACAACCTTGGCGAGTAGAGGAGCGACGACTCGGCTTTCTTTGACTGAGAGCCTGTGCGCCCAAGATTTTCACCGCTTCAAGACGGCAAACGGGTGAAATTCGTTAACTCCACCCGCTCTGTCGTCGACGTCGTAGAACCATTTCTTCCTCCACCCTTGCGCGGAGTCGAGGAGTTGCATATCGAAGTAGAGGGTGTCCGACTTCGCCTGGATTCCGAAGCCGCCGGTGCGCAGCGTCTCCCCGAGCTCAGTCTCCACCCGCGATCTCTCGCGGAAAGCCCGCACCTTGAACAGCGCCTTCCAGAGGCCCCAGTGTGGGCGAATGCCAAGAAAGCACTCGCAAAGCACGATGAAGCATGAGATGTTCTGCACCGCGTTCGGAGGCAAATCGTGGAGCTGTATGCCATAGACATACAACAATGCCACGAAGAAAGGATGGAGGGGGAGAGACAGCCCACGCGAAACGTGATCCGCGAAGATCACGCGTTCGCTCGCGTGGGGATTGGGTACCTCTTCCTTCTTGCCGAGGCGAACCCGCTTCTCGGCTTCGGGAGGCAGCAATCCCTCCATCTGCATCTACTTGATGCTCTTCTGCGTGGTGTTGGCGGAGCGCCAGTCGCCGGAGCGCGGAGCAGGTGCAGCACGGGCATCTTCGGGCGCCCGAGAGGAGGAAACCGCGGCTCTGCGTTTCTTGCCTCCCGCCATGAGCTCTGGTGCAAGCTTGAGGACAGAGGGCGCGAGGAAGACGAAGGCTACGAAGGTGGAAGCTGGGAAGCGAATGACGAGAAGTTTTCACTTTTCACCAAAGGACCGTATTTATACACGGTGTCATCTAATCGTGGCCGCTCATCGAGCGACGTGGCGCTCATCGCGGCAGCCACGCGTGAAGCCGAAACAAAACGGCGGTGAAAGTTGTTTCGTGCCACGATCTTAACAGAAGATCGTGCGCAATTACTGCGCGCAGTTCGCGTAAAAACCGGAAACGACGTCTCGTTTCCGGTCAAAAAGCTGACAAGGTGGGCCAGCGCCTCTGCTCTCGCTCCGTCACGTCCCATCGGGAGGATAAAGTGCGCCGTGACGTCATAGCGCACATCATCAAGCCCAGAATTTCTTCGGATAAAAGCCCCAAACACGAAAAAAACTTCGTATGGGCAAATCAAAACGCGAAAACTCCTTCGCATAAAGCTCCAAACACGAAATAACTTTGTATGGACAAACTGTGACGCGAAAATTCTCTCGCATGAAAGCCCCAGATACGAAATTTCTTTTCGAATGGGCATGACAAGATTTTCAAACACGAAAGCTCTTTCGTATGGAAGGAAGATTACGGAGCACAAATGTAACACCCCTGTTTTAAAGCACTTGTTTAATAGTATATTAGCAAGCCTCTTAAGACTTTTGTAAGACAATTGAGTGGACAACATGTTTGTGTAGTCATGTTTATCTATGCAATATAAGTGGTGTGTTTCTTTTCACTCATTTGAGGATTTTCCCTGATGATTGATTATTTCCTGCCTGATGTTTTTCAACTGGAAACCCTAAGATTTTTCTTCTCAAATTTTGAGAAATGATTGATTCACTCATGATAGCATTATTTAGTCATGTATTGACCAAGGAAACATTTTGGTTTGGATTTAAATAGCTTTGGGAATTTATTTCCTATCTAAACTTTTAGCAGGAAAACATCAGGACTAGCTGTTTTCCACCCTTGTTTTCAGGAAGTAAACACATTTGATTTGTTGTTCTCTTGTGGTATTATGATTGACCATGTTATGGAATACAACTAAATGCCACTGGTTTAAATTTATCACTTGGAAAACAACCTAACCCATGATTGTTTTCCTAGTATAAAAATATTGCAAAACCAATTCTTTTTGGAAAAACAGAAACATAGCTTTTTGGACAGTTGTTATCAGAGGGTTAACCAACTCCATTTTTTGTGTACTGGTTGTTTTCACAAACTAGAAAGTGCATAGAACATTACCAACTTGAATTTTCAAAATCCAAGTTCATTTGCCCTTTCAAACAGAAGCAAACTTTTGCTTCAAATCTCTGTTTTTCCAACACTTAATGAAATTAGCACTATTGCATTTTCTGAATTTTCTGAATCTGTTTTTGAACAGAACTTGGGGGATGAATTTCTTGAGCTATACTTGATCTTTTCGTGTGGATTTTGGTTCTAGTTATTCACCTAGGATCCCTCTGTAACCCCTTGTGCTTACATGCCCGAGAGATACCTTAGCCAAGAAGGAAGGAGGAGGGGAAGTAGGGCTCGGGTAGGAGGGCGGTGTGCAAGTGGCATAGCCAAAAAAAAACCTCATGCCTCTCTACCCTAGCTCTACTGTGGTCACTAGTGCTTTTTGCACCGCCCCTGGCTCGAGAGAACACGAGGGAAACGGCCCCCCCTTCCCTCTGCGTGCCAACGTGCACACGCACATGCCACCCGAGAGCACGCCACACGGGCCCGTGCCTACAAAGCCTCCGAGGGCTTGCCATTTCGCCACATCACCCCTCACCCCTCCACTACACCACCCCCGAGGCGCCAAGCCGTGCCTCGCCGTGTGCGAGCGTCACGAGCATTTTCTTCCCGCCGGCCACCGCAAGATTCCACCGAAGCGTAACGATCAACCCGTGCCCTAGCGCTCGTCATTTTTGCATGCGCGAGCTTCCCGTAACCCTGGCCACCTCCCTGACATCCCCCGCGGTCCTTTTGCTTGCAGGAAGGCCCGCGCCATCGCCGCTGTGTCCGCCGCGCCGTCACAGAGAGGAGCTCGCCGGGGAGGAAACGAACACCGCCACCACCGCGCCACCAGCACCCCACGACCCCACCGCCACCACGCGCCGCTCGACAGCAGCCCTAGGTGAGCACCCCGCTCGCCCCGTGCACGCCGGTGAGGTGTTTGACGCCGGTTTTGTCATGTGAGGAGAGAGGAGGAAGAAAAGAGCCGCGCCGTCGACCGGAAGATCTACGTCTGCGCTTAAACGGGCGTTTCCCGCGTCCTCCGCCCACGCGCGCGCGCAGCTGGGCTAGCCTAGGCGCTAGTTGGGCTGGGCGCGGCAGATCTGGCCCATTTGGGCAGTTCCCTGTTAATTTTTAAATTAGCATTTTTCTGCCAGAAAGATTGCTGCTAGCTTTTGTCCTAGAAAGGTTAGCAAACCATTTTATTTGTCCTTGACAATTTTTGTACCTATAGCCATACAAAATCACAACCATCTCCTTTTGGCAGAATAATGTTTTGACTTTTATTTATTTTTCTATAGCCATTTTTCCAGACAGTACCCTTAAAATTGAAATGAATAGAACTTCAAAAATACAAAACCTTTTTGAGCAAACTCAACTGTTTTGGAAATCCCATGTAAATACCTACCAGTAGAATTTTAGTTTGAACCAAGGTAAGTTACAATTTGGAAATGCCATCCATTTTGGTGAAACATCTATGATCTATTCCAGGATTTTTAAGGGGAGTTTGGGACATTATTTTTGAGTGGGACAAATTGGAGAGGCTTTGTAATGATAAGGAATATCACATCCTAGAAGGAGTTAATTTTTTAAGCCATAAAACAAATTAGGGAGACAGAACAAGTTTTGGTACTTTTCTGCCAAATTTTTATTTCTAGATCTTGTTTTATATGTTCATTTTGTGATGTGCACATGATGTGTTCTTGCTTGTAATGTTGTTTTATAGTGTAGTAATGATGTTTACATGTTATATGAACATGTTAGAATAAATGGTTTGAGTGGTAGAGTTTTTAGAATTATTTTCCATGCATAGATCTTGCTCATAGCTTAATTTTCTATCTAGGGTTTTGAGTAGATTTTTAAATGTGTACTAGGCTTATTACTAGATTAATTTTCATGGAACCAGTACCATTTAGGTACTGTTATTTTGGTTACAGCACCTCTGGTTACTTGGTGCTTGTGTTTGAAGTAGATTTAGATAGCAAGGCTTAAGGTCTAGATTTCCTACTAGATTATTCATGCATGCTTTTTGTCTTGTTTTCCACTAGGGAAAAATATGATTCTTTGTGGTTGAAAACAGAGGATGAAATTTCCTTGTGGCATTGTTATCCTTGTGTTTTCACCTCTGATAATTTTCCCCTTAAGTATTAGAAAATGTTTGAGTAACATTTGGGTGCCTAGATTTAATTCCCTCACATGTGTAGCATTTTTAGTCTAGTTTTTCCTTGGTTAATAGCTAGACTTATTATTTTGTTGTGGAGGATCCAGTAGCATTTTGGTACTGATTATAGGAGTATTTTACCTCTGTTAGTTTGCACACTTGTGCCTAAAATTAACAAGTGAAGTATAAACTAGTCTAGTATTTTTCCCAAGTTTCTACTAGTATGAGTAGGAGTTTGTGGGACTAGTTTGTTTGTTTTGAGAATTTTTAGAAATGTGACCAGAGGCTTATTAACCTCTTTATGAGCATTATGCTAGTGGAACACCCACTGGTATTTTTTGTATCATGGTGGAAAATGAGCTTGACTTGTTGTCATGAGCCTTTTTCACCACTTGCATAATTTAGCTTATTATTTGTACTTGCCATCGAGAATATTGGGGAAGTTTCTAGACATCAAATTGTGTTTTATGTGACACCCTACTGTCTAGTAACATGGGTTTTACCCCACTGGTCCATAGGGCTCTTAACTAAAAATCATTGAGTTTGGCCACACCTAAACACTAGGAAAAAGAAGATTTTCCCACTATAGTTTTTATGCCAATTTTCTTAAGGGAAAATTGAATACCTTGAGTGTTACATTTTAATTGCTTGTTGTATGTATCACTTGTAGCATTGTTTGTCTTGGTTGGCTCTGAAAGTGTGCCTTTATTTCTTTTTACAACGTTAGAAAACGAGGAGGAAGGAATTGCTGAAGAGGGGTATTGCAACTCCTGTTACTTTCAGGACCAGGACCATCACTTGTACCAAGGCAAGCCATCCTAATGCTTGCTGTATAAATACTTATCATTATCTATCATGCATGCTTTTCACTTCTGAAGTTTTCACAAAACTATACTCTCAAAACTATTTTTGTTGTCAATACTACTACTATTAATATTATTAGAAGGAGGAATCATATTAATAGTCAACTTGGTATTACCAAGCCTTAGCCACTAAATGGTATATAAATACCATCCACCCAATTAAAACTTGAGTTCTTAAATGAACTAAATAAAATGTGCTTTTGTAAACAAATGGCTTATGGAAGAAAAATCCCGGAGGAAGGGTGAGACCCTGTCTACCGGAAGGATGTCATGATGGGAAATTTTTGAGAAATGTTTACAAAAGACACATAACCTAGTCTTCGCTGGACAACCATTATCGTACTGCCACTTTACCCCAATATGGGTAGGGGCTTGATTAAAAACTTGTTATGGTTAGTATGTGAGCTATCTCAAGTGCTATAGAGGATTGGATCCTCCGAACCGAAGTGTCGCTAGGAGTGAGCATACGGGACATCTAAAGTGTGGGATTAATTTTCCCTCCGGATGCAGCAGTTGGGTCTCCTGTCTGGGCGGTGTGTGACACGGCTTGCCGAGGAGGGGGAACCCCAATTGAAGAGATAGTCATGTACTAGCTTGTACATAGTGGATAATCAAGATCAGTTATCTGATGTTCTCATAGGTTGAGGACAGTCCATGGTTGTTTCATGGCGGATTCTGGATCTAGTGGAAATGTGTACACCTCTGCAGAGTAAAACTATTTCGAGATAGCCGCGTCCTCGGATATGGACGGTTGAATGGCCATGTAGCTAGTATTGTGTCAACTTTTCAAAAGAGGTTTTGAAGGACGACTTTGTACCTGCGAGGTACTATGGAGGAATGACTTGGTATCTGCGAGATACGGATGAGAAGGAAACTATTACTAAAAGTTTCTGAAAAGAAAACTTTCTTTTCTAAAAGTCTTATAAAACCTCCAAGATATGTGATATCTACGAGAGAAAAACTACATTATTTTAAAGGATTTTTCACAAAGAACGAAACTTGAAGAATCAACCATGATAAATCTTTTATCTGTCATGGGTAGCTGAACCATATGTATGGCCTACCCACTCCACCAAATATGCATGTATGCATAATTGTAAGCTTATAAAGGATGTCTTTTTGAGTACATTCAAATGTACTCATTTGGTTTCGCCCCTGGTATCTACTTATCAGACTACGAGGAGCCACCCCAGGAGGAGTTCTATGAGGAGGAGTTCTACACTGATGGCCCTGCGAGTTAGGATCGTCTCCCAGTCAGCAGCCTGTAGGATGAGGCGTGACTCGGGTTCTACTACGCTATGCTTGTCGTCTTCCGCTGTGTTTATTTTGAATGTCTGTCTTGTGTGACAGTTATCAAGAACTTGGTCATGTGACCATTTATGTAAGACTCTAATATTCGTGTAATGGATGATGTATTCTGTATGCCAACTACGTATGTTGTTCACAACTGGTTATTCTGGGATTGTGAATGAATGCATATGTGGGGTTCTGAACCTTCCGGTTTGAGGCCTCTACAAAAAAGCACTTTGTGCGCAAAGTCAAGGGAGAAAATTTTCACTCGAAATATCTCTAGATAAGAACCTGCGAGTATGTAGTTCCTACCACTCGATTATGCGATGCACACACATCAATATCCCGGATTGTTCGGCCGACTAGGCACGTCCGGATGCCGTATTTCTTTCGAATACGAAGGTAAGACCCAAAAGATCTCTCTTGAGGGCCTGGAATCGCACTCAAGCTGCGTCCTCCGGTAAATTCTGTGTCAACAACACGAAGAAAAATCCTTGCGGACGCGCCGGGTACCCAATTAGGTTAAGTTCGACTCGTTAAGACCTCTACGGCCCAGTTGCAATGATCACCTCACCGGATTCAAGTCGGAGGTCTTGAATCTGTGTAGGCCAGAACTGTTTTTGCCCTAGATGCAATTAATTGGCCCTGAGCTTTCGGGAGAGCCAAGCAA